>CP126890.1:83137500-84337500 GCA_030440675.1 Furcifer pardalis | reverse complement strand
ATGAGAATTGACATAGTCAACAAAACCATTAGTATCACCTCACTAAGTAGAATATATATTATGGAGGTAACCGAAGTAGAGGGTATTAGGGCAAAAAGTACAAAGAACTAATATGCTGAACAGCAGTAGCAACAACAACAATAGTGGCCAGGGCACAAAAAAGTATTTATTTGATTGTTGTCTGTTGTTTTATATTGTTGTTACTTATTTAATTTTTTGTACATTCCCCAGAGTGGGAAATATCCCACATTGGCAATATACAAATGTAGTTAGTTAGTTAGTTAGCTAGCTAGCTAGCTAGCAAGCAAGCAAGCAAGCAAGCAAGCAAGCAAGCAAGTAAGTAAGTACAGTATTTGCTGGCGTATAAGACTTCTTTTTCCCCCTGAAAAACATGCCTACAAGTGGGGGGGGTCGTCTTATACGCCGGGTGCACTTCAGTTGGGATAGACGTAGCTGCCCATAGTGGCCTCCCGATGCTCGCCTGGTGCCCATAGTGGCCTCCCGATGCCCACCCACCTCATTCTACATACCATCCAGTATCGCGCGGTATCCAGCGTGGCTGTGGCGAGCATCAGCAGCGAGACAGGGGTGCCAGCCTTTTCGGCATGACCGGCCTGTTCTGCTTAGTGGGAAGCAGCGGCACTCTGCCCCGCCCCTTGTCTTCGCAGAGCTCGCACTTGTGCACTAGTGCCAGCCACAGGAAGATGTTGAAATCAAATCTGATGTTCTTTTATGTTTTATTTGTTGTGTGGAAGGTGTGCGGAAGAGGGGATGGTCTTATACGGTGGGTATATAACAAACTCTATATTTTGAGTGGAAATGTTGGGGGGTCGTCTTATACGCCCAGTCGTCTTATACACCGGCAAATACGGTAAGTAAGTAAGTAAGTAAGTAAGTAAGTAAGTAAGTAAGTAAGTAAGTAAGTAAGTAAGTAAGTAAGTAAGTAGATAAATAGATAAATAAAAACACCCAAAATCCCCCCAAAAAACCTTGATTATTTTGTAATAATCTTAATTGTCATGATTAGTTGTGGTATATAACAGTGGGGCAAAATGATATGTCAGTGTAAGATGAATGATAATACAGTAAAACCCCAGGTTATGGAATCAATCCATTCTGGAAAGTTTTCCATAAAGTGGTTTTTCCATAACCTAAAGCACAATTTCCCATAGGAATGCACTGAAAATTTAAAAAATGTTCCAGACCCTCTATTTTTTTTTTTTAAAAAAAAACCAAAATATATTTTTTTTAAAATTCCAAAAATGATTCTCTCTTGCACCTTGATTGATCTCCCCGGGTGGTGAGCAGCTGGAGTGGAGAAAAGGGGGTGTTCTTAGAGGATTTCTCTTTCTCTCCCACACCTCAATCGATCGATCTCCCCAGCTAGTGAGCAGTTGGGGTGGAGAAGGGGTGGGGTTAATTACAAATTGATCAAGGTGTGGGAGAGAAAGGGGAGTCCTTTTAAGAATACCCCATCCTCTCCCCCCAGCCACTCTTCAGCTGGAGAGATTGATTGACCTTAAAAAAGGCAAAAAAAAAATGCAGAGCACACAATGCAAAAGACAAAGCTAAGCTCCCTACCTTTTCTGGTGCTTCGTCCTGAGGGTCAGTGTCGGGCATGCCTCTCTGTCCAGGAGGGTGGCATTTGTCCAGGCACCTGGTGAGCCCACATCCTAGGCTCTCTTGCTAAAGAGGCTGCTGCCGGGGGGGGGGAGCTCCTCTTGCCCTCTGATAGCTTCCTCACCAAAAAGCCCACTCAAACTCTTCCTAGAGAGAGGACTCTTCATGCCATCCAGAGACTCTAAAATGGCATGGGGCCGCCATTTTAAACCCTCCCAGACACAACCCATTCCATAATGCAGTTTTTTTTCTGTAAATTAGGACATGATTTCCACAGAATTTCCTTCTGTGTCAAGTTTTCCATTACCTGAGGCTTCCATAACCCAGAGTTTTACTGTATTGATATTGAATGATATCACAGGGAACCATAGTATTACTAATATATGTAGGAACTTTAGAAGATTTAAAATAAACTAACTAACCAATAATTTAGAAATAACGAATACTTTTAATACACAAATCCACTTGAATTTCAACTCACCTTGAAAATAGGTTCAGGCCAGGCCACCTGTTCATTGTACCATTTCTATATCAGTGTATACATTTTGTTGAATAACCTAATTACTTCCCAAAAAGGAGTGTTTCCCAAAGTTCGGTGAGCAGAAGTTGTACTACAGCATCATGAGACACTTTGCATGACTGAATAAGCTTGGAGATGACCCTATGTGATTACATGTATAACCCATCCCAAGTGTATTGATATGGTTCATTCTTTTCCCCATGCTAGCTGAGAGATTCTGGAAGCTGTGGTCCAAAAATATAACATTTCCAAGTTCCAGTCCAACCTAAATAGATCAGTAAATACATCACTTAATGGGCTCTATTCTTTAGGTTGATGTGGGACTATAGGAGAGTCTGTACAATGTCAGCATGTCTGCTTTTATGACAAGACTCAACTGAAGAGTTATTTCCTCTCTGTGCCATACAACAAACATCATATTTAATAGTGCTCATCTTACAATACTTGCTCAGAGGCAGCTTTGAAGGTGACAACGTATTAGCTGTCAAGCCTTCTAAAGCATGGTATTATTTGCCATCTTCCTTGCTTCTACTTCCTGATCTCTCTTAGAACAGCAACATTGAGGGGGTGTCATATTGAAATAATTACAGTATCCAGTGAACTGTCTTCTCCAAGAATGCTTTTGCTGATGTGATATCCATGTGATCCAGACAGACTGCAAATGTCTTGATTTGCAAGTAAATGAAAAATTCCCTCTCCTGCAAACCTCCCTCACCCACAATTGACATATCTATAGCCAAGCATTGGAGATTTGTGTTTTTTTCTTAATCTCCAAACTTTATAAAATGTCTATCTCTGTGGAGGCTTAGAGTTCCAGATAATATTCAAAATAAAGCATTTGCTCTCATCTCCAGAATAAGACCAGGCAAGTCTCTAGCTGGCAGTCAAAATGAAGTTCCAAAATCATTTTGTACCTCTGTTTGTTGCATGTGTTTATAAGAATAATTGCTTGTTTCGCTTCAGTGGCACTGATATTTTGCAAAATACTGTATAATGGCTGATCATGAAAGCAAATATAATGAAGATGCTATGTTCAGAAAAAAACAACCCACATGGGATTATAACTAAGTTACCCTAACAGTAAGTGCCATGCTTCCTTCTTCATCTCAGGGGGAAATGGTTATTGAAATAATTATGAAGCCTGGATCATGTACCTTTAATTAATGCATCTGTAGTAGTTCAAGTGGCTAAGACACTGACTGGAATGTGACAGGTCAGCAGTTCTATACTGCAGGATGGAATGAGCTCCTGTCTCTGTCCCAGCTCCTGCCAACCTAGCAGTTTGAAAGCAAGAAATTGCAAGTAGATAAATAGGGACCACTTCGGTGGGAAGATAAACAGTGTTCTATGCACTCCGGTGTCTAGTCATGCCTGCTACATGACCATGGAAACGTCTGCAGAAGCAGACAGCGGTGGCTCTTCGGCTATGAAACAGAGATGAGCACTGAACTCTAGAGATGGATACAACTGGCTTTCAAGCAAGGGTGAGCTTTACCTTTACCTAGACCAGAATGAGAAATACTTTCTGTGGCTAATGGACCAGAATCCTGTTGTGAAGTTTCACCAGTGGTTTTCATACTTTGGGCCATCTGGGCTGGCAATAGAGTGTTGCTTCCTAGGTATTTTCAAGCTGGAAAGATACATTCATTAGTTACAAAATTATGGATTTATGCTTCAAAGACCCAGTAGGTTCTTATCATTAACTACAAACCTCTCTGGTTTGGTTGTGCAATTAGTTTTAAAAGCTTCCTGGTCAAGTACTTGAAACAGTTAGGACAGAATACGGAATGGCAGAGTGGTTTGGAAAAGGAAAAGGAATAAGACAAGGCTGCATTTTGTCACCCTGCTTATTCAACTTATACACAGAGCACATAACGTGCAATGCAGAGTTGGACAAATCACAAGTTGGGATCAAAGTTGCTGGGAGAAACATCAACAACTTGAGATACGCAGATGATGCTATCCTAATGGCAGAAAGTGAGGAAGACCTAAAGAAGCTGCTGCTTAGGTTGAAAGAAGAGAGTGCAAAAGCTGGCTTGAGACTCAACATCAAGAAAACTAAGACAATGGCAACAGGCCCTACCAGTCACTGAAAAATAAATGGGGAAGAAGTAGAAGCAGTGACAGATTTTACTTTCTTAGGATCAAAGATCACTGCAGATGGTGAAGCTAAAGTACTTTGGACATCAAATGAGAAGAAAGGATTCACTTGAGAAAGCCTTGATGCTGGGAAAGGTGGAGGTCAAAAGAAGAAGGGGGTGGCCAAAAATGAGATGGTAAGATGGGCGGGCTGAGGAAGATGGTGGAGGACAGAGGTGTCTGGTGGGCAATCAGTGATGGGATGTCCCCGGTTCCAGAGGGTTCCCTGGAACCGGTAGGACCAATCCCGGAGGGTTCTCCGGGAGGGGAGTCCACTTTTGAGGCATCCGGTTCCGGACGCCTCACCGAAAGAATTTTTTTTAAAAAAAATCGGAGCCAAAATGGCTCCGATTTACTGCGCATGCGCAGAAACTCAATCTGCCGCATTGCGCATGCGTCAGATTGAGTTTCTGCGCATGCGCAATACAATTGGAGCAATTTTATCTCCAATTTTACTGCGCATGCGCAGAAACTCAATCTGACGCATGCGCAATGCGGCAGATTGAGTTTCTGCGCATGCGCAGTAAGTCGGAGCCATTTTAGCTCCAATTTTTTTAAAAAAAGACCGGCAGCGCGATGAAGGCAGCGGCGATGAAGGCAGCGGCAATGGTGGCGGCAACGATAGCAGCAGCGATTACGGTGACAGCAGCGGCAGATGACGGCGACAGTGGAGATGGCGGCGGTGATGGCGATAATGGTGGAGGTGGCGTGGGCAGGCGGCACCAGCCCTCAGAGGAGGGCACCGAGCCTCCACAGGCAAGTTGAGGCCTGGCCTGCCCTGGCCGTCCGTCCCTGCCGAGCCCTCCCAGGGGTAAGTGAGGGGTTTGTGTTTGGGGTTGTATTTTTATTTAATTTTAATTTTATTTATTTATTTATTTGATTTATTTACGGGTTTGTGTGGTGGGTGGGTGGGTTGGTTTGAGGCTGTGTGTGTGTGTGTATTTATTTTATTTTATTTTTTATTTTAAGGCCTCGCCCACAACGTCATGACGTCAGCTCCACCCATGACGTCATGACGTCATGACATTGGCCATGCCCATGACGTCGTGACGTCATGGAGTGGTGGTAACAAATTTATCATCCCATCACTGTGGGCAATGGACAATAGGGTCGCAAAGGATCGGAATCGACTGTGCGATTGAACAACAACAAATTCTTTGAAGCTCAGCCTTCCTTATGGTTCAGCTCTCACAACCATACATTACTACTGGAAAGGCCATCACTTTAATTGTGTGGACTTTTGTTGGCAAGATGAGGTCTCTACTTTTTATTATGCTGCCCATGTTTGACATAACTTGCCTTCCAAGGAGTTAGCATCTTTTTTATTTCATGGCTTCAGTCACCATCTGCAGTGATCCTAGAGCCCAAGAAAGTAAAGTCTGTCACTGCTTCCATTTCCTCCCCTTTTATTTGCAAGGGAGTGATGGGGCTGTATGCCATGATCTTGGTTTGTTTTTATGTCGACTTTCAAGCCAACCTTTGCGCTCTCCACTTTCATCCTAATCAAGAGGCTCTTTAGATCTTTTTCACTTTCTGGCATTAGGATGATGTCATCTGCATATCTCAGGTTGTTGATGTTTCTCCCAGCAATCTTAATTCTGGCTTGTGATTTATCTACATTGTGCATGTTGTACTCTGCACATAAGTTAAATAAGCAGGATGACACCATACAGCCTTGTTGTTAAAGTGAAAGCAGTCTAAGGGCTTGTGTACATGTGACAAATGGAGTAGGCTAGAGTAGGATAAAGAAATTTCCATATTTCTTCAGTTGACAGGTAGCATATGAATGCAATAAGTTCAATTTTTTTTGTTCAGTTGCACAGTCAATTCCGACCCTTTGTGACCCATGTTCATAACAACAATTTAAAATAACCCATCTCAGTTTGTTTCCTTCTTCCATGATCAGAACAAGTGAACTGGCATTGTGTGAAATGTCTAAACTAGTTGTTTCTATCACATTTGGAAGTAATACAAATTCTATGATTTTTAAAAATGTGTGGCAGATTTACAGTTATTGTCCAATGTTGTTTATCTGGTTTTGCTCACATTTGTCATATTGCTTCAGTATTCCCCTTTGGGTTGCTTTCATAACCTGGGAATTTTACCCTTTTAAAAAATTATAACTCACAAAATGTTTCAGCCAATGTAATAACTAAGCATGACACCTTGGTGTTCCGGAAGTCTTTTTTTTTAAAAAATAGCCTTTCCCAGCTCTGGCATGGCAAGTCATGTTTCTCAATATCCCTTTGTGAGATACCAAAGCCTTTTCATCTGTGGCAGGGTGGTCTCTGATGTGATTCATTCATAATTCTCATAATATGTTCTACTTTAAATGCTTACAAATCCCCAAGAAAGCGATTTTCACATTATGATAGCCTGGATCATTTGGGATAATTTTTAAGGTCAAAATATTAATTACCATAAATCTGACTTGCTTAACTTCTGTCTAATATGTAGATAATATGCTATATAACTCCTAAAGTTAAAAAGATGGATTAATCCAATTAGATATATGTTCTGCTACCTCTTCAAAGCCTCCCACTTTGAATATTAAATCTCCTCTTTAAAACCTGCTTATGTTGAAATGGCAGTGGGATTATTCTTGGCAAGCAAAGAACTCTGTTTCATTCTCAGAGATTAAGAAAGTTACTGTTTAGGACTACAGTTTCCAAGATCCATGCACATTATGGTGACTATGTGATTCTTGGAGTGATAGTCCAATAAAGTAATTTGCTCAGTTTTTATCTGTTCTTGAAGCTTATTGCCACAACACAGATATTTCCACACCTTCATTATTCCACACGTTTTGGCAAGTGATGACAAGTGCAATAAAATTTGCCAGATCTCACAATTTGAAGAAAAGGTCTGGTCACCAGTCCTGTAGTGGGGTCAACAAAGTTCAAACTTTCTCTCTCTCTCTTACACACAGAATGATAATTTTCATGATAAACCAGGTGCACATGCTTTACATTTACAAATAATATACATCCATTTGATGGGCACCCATTGCAAAGGTTTGAATATAGATTAGTCAACGTTTCTGGGGCATTATCAAATTTGATACACAGGTTGTTATATGCTACTAAATATGGTGTATGTTATATATTATACAACTTCACAAAATTCTTCAGCAAAATTCCTATTCACAACATAGGCTGTCTCACAGAACAAAGGATAAATTGACACAATTGTCAATAGATGCTGAAGGTTAAACGCATTAGCAAATGTTCAATGCCACATGTTTGTTTTGTTTGCAATTGAACAAGGGAGAAATTTACAACTAATCTGAATAAAAACCACAGATCATCTGTTGTTACCAGTTGTATAAAGCCATATTGATTTGTATACTTATATGTTATGCTAACCAACCATGCTGTAACTATATACCTTATGTATCTAAATTGATGTCATGAAGTCTCACTCTCGTGCCTGACGAAGTGGACTTGATTCACAAAAGCTAACATCAAAATACAGCAGTTAGTCTCAAGTACCACAACATTTTGTTTTATTTTGTTTCATTTATTCTTTGATATGCTTTACATTTGTGGCTCAGTTCCCAGCAAAAAGAAATATTTTGGGTTAGTCTTGGCTAATGTTCATGACATTAGCCCAATGTATTGTGATCAACATTGAACTACCAGCATTTCTTCTGTGCAAATGTCAGTCACTATTAATTACATGTTTCTCAACAATATTTTTGAGACGTTCATAAATCCTAACTGTAAATGGCACATGGTGAGCACAAATTTTGGTCTTAACTCATTTCCCAACCTCATCATGTTATGTGAAAAGTTTAAACTAAAAAAGCAACAGTGTTTTGTTGAATAAATTTTTGAAGTGGCAGCCATGTTAGTCTCTGCAAGCATATCAGAGAGTAAACAAAACAAAACAAAAAAATTCTGTGGTACCTTAAAGATTAGCTCCTGTATTTTAATGTTTTGTGGATTAAGTCCATTTCATCAGACATAAGAGTGGATATCATGGTATACTTTTGTATATATTTGGTATAGAGGCCCAGAGTAGCTGGGCAGAGTTGGTTGGTTCAAGAGATGGATATGTAAATCAACGAGTTGTTCACAACCAGTGATAACATGCAATCAGTTGGGCTATTTATAGCAGTGAATCTCTGATGGGAATCAGTTTGAGGAGTTAGGTTCTGTTTTTGCAAAATAAACATTCTGACATTACAGATCTGGCTAATGGGTTAATTGAGGAAGCTTTATGGGAGAGGCACAGCCATAGATCAACTGTCCTGAGAATCATCTGTCTCCCCACTCCTCACATTTTTAATTCTGTTCTGCAGGGTGAATGCAGACTGACTCCCATCAGAGATTAACAGCCAAACTGACTGCATGTTATTACTGGTTGAAAATAACTCATTGATTTGCATATTGGCTATATTATTTGTCATATACAAATCATGAAAATTGGTTTCATCTTTGTCCCCTATTTGCCCATTCTTGAATCATCCACATCTATAATCCCAGGATAAATTTACTCAGTATAAGAGCTGGAGATCATGTGATATCTTTTGAATGAAACTATTTTTACAATGGAACCCCAATTATTTCAGCTACTAGCATTTCTATGTGAGCTACAAAGAATGAACAGAAGTGAACAGTTAAAAAGGCAGCAATCTCTCAAAAAAACTTGTCTCCTCTTTACTCAGAAGATGAGAAATTTTTAAGAATCCTGTATTATTTTTCAACTGATGATGATGTAAGTAAAAATGTAATGATGTTGTTGACCCTGATCAAAATATACCCCAGAGATTTGCAATAAATATATCCTTTTTGTAGTAGTGTTGTATATATTGCTTGTGGAAGGCACTGTTTTGCTTACTTTTAAATTAGGGATACAAGCTTTTTTTGGGCTCTCATGATAGCATGAGACCCATTTGATTTAATTATGAGGAAACTGTAAAGACAGTGTAGAGCAGAATGTAAAGTAGATAGATTTGTCAGTAGGGGAGGAAGAAGAGAGAGAAACATCTGCGCTAGACAGAGATGTGCCCATCAATAAGTCTAACCTACACCCTTGCCTCAAGGAATAGCATTTAATTTAATTGACCTAACCCAATATGGTGTCAATAGCAGGTCAAATGAACAATTTATCAGAATGTTATTGAGCTAGCCTGAAAAAGAAGTTGAAGAAATATTTAACTCATTTTCTTTTTTTAAATGCTCAGCTTAGTTGATTTCTGTTTATTGTAAAGAATGTCCCAAAGTTCTAACCTTTAAAATGTTCTGTATTCTAAGTAGCTCAAAACAGTTAAATAAAATTGCAGTTCATTAAAGCATGCACACAATAAACATGTTAAAAATTTAACTGCATAAATTAATATATTTAAATAAATTAAAACATTCCTCTGGACATCAACTTCCAGTTCCCTCCAAATTAAATCTGGCAATCTGTTCTAAAAGCACCAGTGATGTTCTAATGGTGTTCTATCTAAAGAAGACCCTCCTCCTTACTGAGTTAATGTTGAATCTTTGTTATGACAGCACTCAAGGGAAATGAATTTCAAAATAGGAGAAATTTGAAAGAAAAAAATCCCATGGGTGCCCCTCAGGATTCTTTTGTTCACCTTTCTGGATCCATTACAGTCAGGGTTCAGACTACATTATGATGCTGAGACTGCCTTGGTCACTCTGGACAATGACCTTCTTAGGGAAGCAGATGGGGGCTTCCTCCTTCCTGGTGCTCCTGAATCTATCAGCAGCCTTTAATACAATTGATTACAGTATCCTCTCAAAGAGGCTGTTTGGTTTAGAGAGTGGAAGCACTGTATTATGATGTCTCCAATCCTTTCTTGACAACCGTGTTCAGAGACTCCAAATAGGGAAGAAATTGTTGGCCCCATGGATATTTTGTTGTGTGGTACCCCAGTGGCTGATTATCTCTCCAGCATTATTAACACCAAAAGATAGAGATGGTATCTAAAGCTCCTTTTTTCCATCTTTGTCAAATCTCCCAATTATGCCCTTACTTGGACAGACTATCCTTGGCAACACTGGTTCATGCACTGGAATCAAGTACTGACTACTGTGATGCTCTCTATGTGGGGTTGACCGGAATGCAGTCTGGCCATGTTATCTGGGATTGGTTCAATCCAGTTGTCCCTGAGGAAGTGGACAGGCTCCTGGGATCTGTTCGAGGCACTGCCTGTGCATTAGATCCATGCCCTGCCTGGTTAGTTAAAACTACCAGGGTGGTGACAGGTGGTCGGGTCGAAGAGATTATAAATTCTTCATTGTGGGAGGGGGTCTTTCCAGCACCATTAAAACATGCTTTGTTGCACCCCCTCCTGAAAAAGCCATCGCTCGACCCTACAGTGGTTGCCAACTACCAACCTGTATCTAACTTGCCCTTTTTGGAGAAGGCAGTGGCATGGCAGTTACAGGGTGTCCTGGATGAAACAGATTATCTAGACCCTTTTCAGTCAGGATTCAGGCCTGGATATGGCACTGAAACTGCATTGGTCACGCTGGTGGATGATCTCTGGAGAGAGCGGGACAGTGGTCATCCATCTATCCTGGCTCTTCTTGACCTCTCAGTGGCTTTCGATACCGTCAACCACAGTATCCTTCTGATAAGGCTCCAAGGAGTGGGGATCCAGGGTACTGTGTGGTCCTGGTTTTCCTCATTTCTGAAGGGCCAGACCTAGTTGGTGTGGCTGGAGAGCGAGAGGTCCAGCCCTAGGCCCCTGCAATATGGGGTGCCTCAGGGTTCGGTGTTCTCACCTCTCCTATTTAATATCTACATGAAACCGCTGGGTGAGATCATCCATTCCCATGGGGTGAGGGATCATCAATACAGATGATATCCAGCTATTCATCTTGGCCCGTGGAGATCCAAGTGATGCAGTGGAAGTCCTTTTCCGGTGTCTGGAGGCTGTGAGGGTCTGGATGGGGGAAAACAGGCTACAACTGAATCCTGGCAAGACTGAGTAGCTGTGGGTCTGGGGTCCTCTGTTAACTAAGGAGTTACCATCTTTGGTTCTGGATGGGACTAGTTTGCCTCAAACAGACCCAGTGCACAATCTGGGGGTCCTCCTAGACTCACGACTCCTGCTCAAAGAGCAGGTGGCAGTTGTGGTTAGTAGGGCTTTTTCACAGCTTCATATTATCCATCAGTTATGCCTGCTCCTAGATCGGGACTCCTTACTCATGATCACACGCTCTGGTCACTTCCAGACTTGACTATTGCATTGCGCTCTACATGGAGCTGCCCTTAGTGACAATTTGAAGGCTGCAACTGGTCCAAGAATGCAGCTGCCCAGGTGGTGACAGGGTGCGGACATTATGCACACACCTCACCACAGCTCCGGAAGCTGCACTGGTTGCCAGTATGCCTCCAGATGCAATTCAAGGTGCTGGTTATTACCTTTAAAGCCCTACATTGTAGGGGGCCAAGATACCTAATAGACCGTGTCACCCTAAGAACATCCCTCCATCCCACCAGAGCAGACCGGAGGAGCTCTCTGGTTGTCCCTTTAGCTAGAGAGGTGCATCTCTCTAGCACCAGAAGGAGGGGCTTCTCTGTGTATACTGCAGCCCTATGGAACCTCCTACCAACTGAGTTGCACCTCCAGACAGAGCTGCTGGCCTTCAGGAAGGGTGTAAAAATATGGTTGATGTGGCAGGTGTGGGGCACTGGTGTCATGGTTACCCCAGCCTGCTGTTTCATATGACAACTCCCCTCCCTCTTTTAATCTTTTAATTTTCTAATTTTTTTAATCTTTAAAATTTATGCGAGTAGGGTGACATATACATGTGATCAATCAATCAATCAATCCAGAAACTACCATGAACGCAGAATGCTGTAGCCAGGTTCCTTTCTGGAGTGAAGAATACAATCACATCACCCTGGTCCTGGGCCAGCTAATTGGCTCCCTGTTCCTTTCTGTATCAGGCATAAGGTGTTAGGATCTTACTATCTGTCAGAACGTCTCTCCTGAAGAAAATCTACCCACATCACTTGATTGTTGCAAACAGCGTAGCTCCTGGTGCTGAGACAGAGAATGACAAAGAAGACCTTAACAAAGAAATAGGCCTTCTCAGTGGTGGCACCCATTATGTGGCATTATCTACTGGTGGAGTCATGCCAAGCACCATCCATGAATATATTTAAGAAACATCTTAAAACAACCGTGTCCAGGGAGGTATTTAAAGACCTTTTGCCAACAGCTGCCTAGTTCAGAGAGATTCACTTTAGCTTAGTTCAATGTTAATATTAATTTAGTTTAGTTGCCAGACAGTTTGTTTTTACCTTCTTTTCAGAGTGGGTGAGAAATTTTATATTAATTTGATAAGGTATTTAATTTATTAGTATGTCACTGCCATGATGGATTGTATTTTATTTCTTGGGTATTTATTATTAATCCTTGTAAACTGCCAAGAGTGGGGAAAATTCTCAAATGAAGTTTTATATGTGCAATCAATCAATCAATCGTGAGGGGAGTGAGTAGTGTATGTGTTTATCTTGTCTTTAACTGTATAGTTGTCACAACTGCAAATGGAAGCCTGTAGTCCTCATCTCCCAGTTTCCCAGACTTCAGGTAAAGGTCATAGAAAGATAAATGCTTGGCCAAGCTTTTTTCAGACCAGGACATGTGCTCAGACAGGGAAAGTGGAAAGTAATGAAAAGAAGTGGACTTGATCCACAAAAGCTCACATTAAAATACAGCCATTAATCTTGAAGGTGTCACAACATTTTTGAATTCTCTTCTCTGAGGAAATAAAACTTTGGGAGAGCTGGAGGACAAATTATGGCAAAGCAATAATTTTACCTTTTCCTGGAACTGAAAAGTGTCTTTTCACATACTAACTGTGGGGCACACAGGGAAGAAACTGTATTTATATGCATCTGCATTTAGAGACAAAATGTACCTACAATGAACACATAAGATGGGACTTTTGAGAAGCCTTGGGAACATGAGGAACCCTTAAGAATGTCAGCCAGTGTACTATGCCAAGTTCACTAAAATTCATTCCCCACCCCTCAGAAACAGCCAGTGCCTTTTCTTTTTCTTACTCTGCCTAAAAGGTCACCTTGTAGGACTGTTTCCAAACAATTAACCGCTTCTGGGCAGCTGCCAGCCCACTCCTATCACCAAAGAGCCCTGCAACAACACTTAGTAGAAGGCATTGTGGAAGAAGCAAAATGATAACCAGGCTGCCAGCAGAGGTGTTGTTGCCAATACTTTCAGATACAGTGGGAAAAGAAAAGAAAAGAAAAAAACTAAGTGGGATCTAATTATGTGTTCCATCTTTAAGAAATTGTGGAAAAGTTTCTTCTTCCTCTGGAGTCCAGTGTTTCTCAACCTTTGGTTTTTGGACTTAAATTCCCAGAAGCCTAAGTAAATTCCCCAAAGCACTGATCAGCCAATGTACTGACTTAGGCTTCTGGGAATTCAAGTCCCCCTGTGGGGCCTAGGACCCAAGGTGTGAAACACGGCTTTAGAGAAATTAGGTGAAATTTCCCCCCTTCCTTCCAAGTTTCTTCTCTTGCACGTAGGATAAAGCATTTCAAAAAGGTCATCTGTGCACAACTATAGTCCAAATGGATTTATAGGACTCAGAAATAAGTCCAAGTCAAAAAGAAAAATGAATTCATGGCAAGTGTCATTGGTCCTTCCAAAGCAAGGCCACTATACTAATTTGCAGCAAAAAATGTGTCATTACAAAGCACGAACCATTGAAGCACTGATGGCAGCTTTTATAATACAGTAATACCTCGGATAACGCTAAGACTTGGTTCCACAAGTCTTGGTGTTATCCGATTTTTAGTGTTATCCGATGCATGTTAAAATCCTATGGGATGGATCAGATAACGTTAAAGCTCCATAGAGATACATTGTAACCACACAGGCTTTAGCAATTGTTATCTAATCCATCCCATAGGACCTTAACGTTATTCGATCCAATTCTCCACCCCAGATTGCTTAACGTTATGCAATTTTAGCATTATCCGAGGTAAACGTTATCTGAGGTATTACTTGTACAATGTATATATTCTTGAAAGGCCATGGTGGCTTAGTGGTAGATGATTGAGCTTGATGACTGGAAAGTTGACAGGTCGGCAAGTCGAGAATTGCATGCTGTGCAACAGAGTGAGCACATGTCATCTGCTCAACTCTTCCCAACCTAGCAGTTCGAAAGCAAGAAATTGCAGATAAATAGGTACCACTTCAGTGGGAAGGTAAACAGAATTCCGTGCACGCCAGGGTCTAGTCATGCCTGCCACATGTCCACAGAAATGTCTACAAATGTAGACAGCACTGGCTCTTTGGCTGGCTATAAACAGAGGGTTTATAAACACTCCCTAGAGTCAGACACAACCGACTTTCAACCAAGAGAGACCTTTACCTATATATTTTTGGACTTTAGAATTCAAAATCTAAATGTCTTGGGCAACCTTAGTATTCCAGGGATTGGCATAAGGTTGTCAGGGCTGTTCTGTGACAGAATTGATCAACTACTGAAATCTGCTCCATTCATTTGTGCTTCAAATGCATAGTGAACATCTGCAGAGGAAATAAGATAATGCTCCATCCAGACAAACAGTTCCACCCCCAACATTTTCACACTGAATTGGATAAATGAAAAAGAGCTGTGTCCACAGACATTGTCCAACTGATTGCTTGGATACTGGATACTTCCATAACTTTCCTAGACAATTCCTCTTGAGAATTTCTAGATGCACAAGGGCAATTAGGCACTCAGAAGGCTGTCCTTCACGCAATCAGTTGTGTGACTTGCCAGACCTCATTTTTCACAGCAGGTGTGTGACCTCTCTCATAAATGGCAGCCCAGTGGGGTGAGGGAATTCTTGCACAATTAATTTTTTGCTCTGCAAAAAGTAGAGCAGCTATAGGAAAAGTGAGAAATCCATATAAATATTAAATACTAACTGGATTCCTGATTAGCAAAATATAATAAGATTCCTAGGTAATTGTTTCTTAATTATACAAACTATGTTAGTGTAAAATAATGTAACAAGGATCAGCAAATGAGAATGGATGCGTGCCCAGAGCTTGTCTCTGGGTGCGCACTTTGCTCCCCGCCTCCTAGGGCGAGATGGGCGAGTGGCGGCGCATGGCAGGGGCGGAGCTTGGCCTATATAAGGCCGGGCGTGCTCTGGCACAGCCCCTTTTCCCTCGTGCTTTTGACGGAGCCGAAAGCAGCAATTTTGTTCTCCCCCCTCACTCCCTGTATGTAGTGTGATTGTTTTGGCTGCCTTGTGGGCCGGATGGGAATTTTTGCATGCATCATGATTGGCCTGTTGATGCATGGAGTTTTCGCCCATCCCACACTGCATTGCGGGTTGAGTACTGGGGCTGTTTTAGTGTTGTTTTAGCTGTGTTGGCGGGTAGCACGGGTGACCCATTGCTTAGTCCAGCCATTTCAGGCAAGGAGCGCATTTGACTGACCAAAAGGAGCGAGGCAAGGTGAGGTCTGTCCAGGTCGGTTAAATGCGTTCCAGGAACAGGGGTAACCAAGTTGGACATCTTGGGAGCCCTATATCAAGTTCACCTGAAACATGGGCAGAAGTGTGACCCAGGATGCCACTTCTGTTATGGATTAATTCAATTATTAGCTTAACATCTAGAACAATTGAATTGGCTCACCTGTGCTGCTCTCACCAAGCAGACAGACAGTTAGGTCACAGTGATATATGTTTTTACAATAAAGTGGCCCAAGTTTTAAACCAAGCACGCTTGTCTGTCTCGTCATTTGGGGTTGGGGGGCAATAGTCTTTTATCCTTTTAAAAACAGCCTTTTGAGGTTTTAAATTTTAGGAGAATATTGGGTGACATTGAGACTCCAAGAGATTTTTCACACATAAGTTTTACAACCCCCCTATGCACCCCAGCTGCTATTTACATTCTAATTATAATTCAGAGGAAAAGTTGAAATGAGAGTGCCTATAATGTGAATGATCCTTTTGGCTAATGAAGATCTTAAGTTTACAAATCAATTGGAGCAAGAGCTGACTTTTCAAACTTGCAAATGCCCTAAGCATTCACTCAGGTTACCCATGTAATTCAGAGAAAATCAATAACTAACCATGCTATTACACTGAGGATTTTTCTGTACAAACATGTAAAAAGAGGATATTGAAAATATGAATTTAAGGCCAGAAAGAGGCTGCATCAAAATGAGAGATCAAAGCATTTCTCTACATGGCTGCCTCATTTTTACAAATGTCATCTTTCACTTTTGCTTTTTACTTTCCTCCTTCCTTCAGCAACTTTTAGTGCCTCATCAGACAAACGCTTAACTTTCTTTCATTTCTTTTTATTTGGGATGGTTCTAATTGTTGTTTTCGGTATGATGGTATGAATCTCCATCCATAGTTCCTCAGGCACTCTGTCTGTCAAGTCTAATCCCTTAAATCTATTCTTCATCTCCACTGTATATTTGTAAGGGATGTGATCTAGGTCATACCTGAATGTCCTAATAGTTTTCCCAACTTTCTTCATTCTAAGCCTGGATTTTGCAATCAATAGCTCATGATCTGAGTTACAATCAGCTCCAGGTCTCATTTTTACTGACTATATAGAGCTTCTCTATCACTGACTGCAGAGTATATAATCAATCTGATTTTGGTGTTAGATGTCTGATGATGGCCACATGTAGAGTCACCTCTTAGGGTGCTGGAAGAAGGTGTTGGAATGTATCTTGGAAATACATATATGTTATTTATATGGGATTTTCCAAGGAATATTTTTGAGTTATAGATAACTGAAACTGTAGATACCAATGCTACATCTGTTGGTGGTGGTACTGTATTCAATAAGATATGAACAGTATTTCCAATATGAAGATGAGAAACATGTAGTTGCAACCTTCAGAGTTCTCCCTAAACCTCAGGTAAAATTTTGCAAGGAACAAATAATATTACTATCCCTTTATTTTAAATCTCTGAGGTGTAGGCCATTAAGGCAACTGAAATGTAGGATGCTTTTAAGGGCCACATGATCTCAGTTTTCCTTCCTTCTTTCCTTCTTTAGAAAGCAAGACTAAAGTTTTATGAGCTTTGTGCAGTTATTTGGAGAGATTATCCCTATTCCACAGGGTTGCCAGGTCTCAGGGCTCTGGCTGAAAGTGTTCAAGTAACTTTATGCTTATCTGGTGCTTTTTTTTTTAACTAGGGTAAAGATGACAGAAGCATCAGATGGGTTGTTGGAGTGTTGTCTTTCGCTGATTCCTGAGGATATCTCTCTTCACAAAGGATGAAGCGTTATGTACCATGGACAAATAGTGTCAGGAATAGTATGCAGCTATATGAGGCAGTCAGCAATACAGTGGTACCTTGAGTTACAAATTTAATGTGTTCCAAGGCATTTTTCATGTTATGAAAAATTTGTAACTTGAATTTCCCATAGGAATGCATTAAAACAAAATTCATAACTTGAAACATGATTTCCCATAGGAATGCATCGAAAACCAATTAATCTGTTCTAGAAAAATTCTTAACTCGAGCCATTATTTTAAATTGATTTTCATTCATATGGTGAAAATTTTGTAACTAGAACCATTTGTAACTCGAGGTACCACTATATTTCTGTTTGGAATAGGGGAAATGCATGTATCCACAAATCTGTTAACACAGTGCAGGTGACTCTAGCAAACAGCGTTTGCAAATTCAGCGCACAAATCCACTAATATGGCACCAATACCATATCATTAAAAAGAAGACAGTAGCATTCAACACAAATGTGAGGCCCTAGATGACTCTGGAGTACATCTTCAGGAACACTAGACTATAGATAAGGGGTTCTCAACCTTCGAGGGGCCAGACAGCCATTTTGCCCTTCCTCCACCCACTACATGGCACTTCCTGGTGTGGTGGTGGTGGTGGGGACATGAAATGGCACCGTGAGCTGCATCCAGCCCATGGGCTCCAGGTTGACAATCCCTGCTATAGATCTTCCTGGGAATTCTGGTCCAAGACCATTTGTGGAGTAAAGATTAGGAACCACCTGTCTAAAGTGAACAGCATCCTGTCTAGCTAGTTGGGGAAACTCACACATTTTCTAACAAATGCAGATGATTGTTAAGCTTCACTGAGGTGAAGTTAGGGAGCTGTCTAGGAGAAGCATGGTTCAGAGATCCTTCCCACACTGTATAAATGGATTGACAGTTTTCTGAGAAGTGCTAAATTATCTCACAGTTTACAATAGCTTAAATACATGAATGAAAATGAATATTTGAAAAGCTGGGATGAAAGTAACTTCTTAAATCCCGTTAGTTAGTATTGAGCGTAATTTGCATTGGAAATGCATCACGTTCACAAGACTCAGTAAGGAATTATGTCTGAAAAGGATTCCATGACAGCTGTTTCCTTTTAATTCTTGTAAATGGATAATTACATCAGCCTGATGTATACCAGACAGGTGGAAGGTAGAACTGCTTCTCATCTTCATTTATCCCCTTCCACTTTGAATATAATTTCTGAAATGATTCAACCCTCCCAAAGGAAAGGGGAGGGGAGGGGAAGAAGGAAGAGGGCTTCCTATTTTATTCCAGATTAAAATTATTTTTTTCCATATCTCCAAAAAGGATTTGAGAAGCATCTGTAAATTATTTGGAAGAAGTGGACTTGGTCCACGAAAGCTAACAATAAAAATATAGCAGGTAGTCTTTAAGTACTACAGCGTTTTTTGTTTTATTTTATTTTGTTTTCTGATATACAGTCAAACCTCGCATAAAGAGCGCCTTGCTTAAAGAGTAACTCGCTTAAAGAGCAAAATTTTCTCTGAATGTTTGCTTCGCTTAACAAATAAAACCAACCAAAAACTCGCCTAACAACTAAATCAGGGTTCACAATCCGCACCACCACCACCACAAGTCATAATCAGTAACTTACAGTGGTGTTTCACTTAAAGAGCAAACTCACTTAAAGAGCAATCCCATGGAACGCATTATGTTCTTTAAGTGAGGTAACACTGTATCTGTAAATTATGCACCACTCATGGGACCACAGGACATGTGTGGCTGACTGTTAGTTGCCCATGCTGCCTCCATTTAATTTCACCTGCCACACTGTGGCTGCTACCAATATTGCACTGAGATAACAGCAATCTTGCATGCCCTAAGACTGTGATCCAGTCAGAGGGTTTTTTAACAGCCTAATGTGATTTTCCTTTGTCATTAATTAGGTTCATAAAGTTCTCTTCTCACCTCTGGCATTTGAAGAAAGTCCTCAAACCCGCTTCCTTGTTTTCCTGCATCCATTGTTTTTGTTGATAGTTTCCTGTTTACTTTATCCAACCTCCATACAAGCAACAAGAATAGAGGTTCTTTCCATGGGGGTAGAGATTCAGTGTCCCCTATTTTTTCTTCTGGTTGTAACTACAAATGGTAAATGTATGTAAAGATACGTGTTGTATTTTTTTTTACTTTAAATATTTCCAGAGGATGTTCATTCATTCATTCATTTATTCATTGTTTATTATTGAAATTTATATATTGCCACCCCATTCAAATGAACGACGCTGGGAAGCATTACAACAATAATATATAAAGCATCCAATCTTAAAACATTAAAAACCCCTTAAAAACCCCTTTTTAAAAAGCCCTTAATAAGCACTAAAATTACCCCCCGCCAGCAGGCGGGGATCACCACGTCACTGGTGCCCCACATCTGCTTCATCAGCCAGGTTTTTTAAATCCTTTCCTGAAGGGCAACAGCTCCTTCTGTTGGCGCAACTCTGTTGGTAAGAGGTTCCAAAGGGCCAGAGCAGACAATGAAAAGGCCCTCTTTTTGGTGCTAGAGAGTCAAGCCTCTCTAGCTGATGGTAACTTTAGAGAGCCTCTCTAGTCCATTCTGGTGGGACAGACAGAGATTCTTAGGGTGACAGATGTTCTTGGGGTTTATCATGTAAAGTGGTAGTCTGTGTAACAGAAGTCAAGTGGGTGGGGGAGTGATGAGACTGGATGGACCTCTCAGTGCTATTGTTGTTTTTATTACCTTATATTCTGCCAAATGAGAGGAATAATGAAAATTTGCCAAGACATTGTGCTGGAGAAAAGAGCACACAGGGTTGATTCTCTTTGCACATTCTCTCCTTCAAATCAATCAAGCTCCTGACAGCCCACCGAGCAGGTTGTTAGGGGTGCAGTTAAATGATGAAAATGGCCTAATCACTCCTCATTTGCATCCCTCTGCATTGAAAGCACAGTTGCATTGGCTGAGGCCCATTAGAGGGGCAAATCTGAACTTATCCACCTGCCCCTAACCTCACATACTCAAAAGTATATATTGGTGTAGGATTTTCAACTGTGTCTATATGCATACACCTGCATTCTAGGTCTGTGATGACAAATCTTGGCACGCCAGATGTTCTTGGACTTAAATTCTCAGAAGTCCAAACACTCTGTGAATCCACATGAATGGGTTTACTGCAATTCATCTGGCCCACGCTACCCTCATCACTCCCAGAAGCGGAAGGAAGGGTGTGTTTTACTTCTGCTTCTGGGAGCGACGCATTAATCGCAGTAAACCCTTTCGTGTGGATTCACAGGGGGCTTGGGATTCTTGGAATTAAGTCCAAGAACATCTGGTGTGCCAAGGTTTGCCACCACGGTTCTAGGTGTAGCAACCCACTTTCCACCCAACACTGTGTGCAGCCTTAATGGAAGTGAGGGAAACCTGCTATAAATGAATGAATATCAGTTTTGCTACTTGCTATATCATTCATTTCCATAACTGAAGAAAAGGCATGGGCATTTTTTTTCCTTCTTTTGCACAAGACTTTTGCACAATTCTCTCATCTATTGAATAGGAATTTTGACTTTGAAATAGTTATTTAACTGTCCCTCTGGTTTCATTTTGAAGTTGCCCTTTCCCAGTGAATGGGTCCAAAGCAACTTACAATTTATTTTAAAAAGGAGACAACTAAAAAACACAGCAAGTTATCACATTACATGTTATTATATTCTGTAATGTTTTGAGTTGTTTATTTACATTGTTTTATGCTAAAGAAACAAGCCACCTTGAGCACCTATTGAGAATACAATACAAACCACAATTCATTTAAATGAGTTTTGTGATCAGGCTTAAGAAATAATGTATATGCATTGCACACCTGTTAAAAGTCTGTTATATTTACATAGGGAAATGAGTTATAAAGTAAAAGAAACTATGCAAAGTAAGGCAGGAAGGAATGGAGTCAGGTATACATGCATATCCCATGTTATTGTGGTGTCCAAAGTAAAAGCTCTCAATGATAGCCTGAACAAGTTGACAATCTGTTTCCCATTAATAATACTCCATATTTCCTTCCTGAGTTAGAGAATAATTTTCATCCAATGTTTAGTCTGCATCCATGAAGAGGAAAATGATTTTGGAAATACCAGATAATATTTTTTCACAACATGATTACATTCCACTGCCTAGAAGACATAGTACTATACCTTTTAATATGATGCGTATGAACAAGTGACTTCTTTTCAGCTGAGCTGTCTGATTAGTACATTGTGTTCAGCGAGACTAAGGCTTTTATGAAGGGTGAGAGAGATGAACAAATAACCTCAAATTACCAAGGCTTTGATACAATGATAAATTATATAATATTGAACAGTAAAGTTTACCAGCAATTGTGACTGGGTCCCAGCTGGGAAACATCCCCTTTATCAAAGCTTGCCACATAAGGCCTCATTTAAATATCTATGCATAATTTGACATCTGAAAGGTTTCAGCCAGCTGCTTACAGCAAGACACATTTTTGTTCCTTCAGGAATTCAAGAGGATTATCTTCAGAAGAGAAGAGACAAAGTTAAAGAATATGTTAGTTCCAATCCCTTCTTTTGATCCTGCTATAATTATCTCAGGGTGATAGTGAACAGAGCATGCCATTTAAGTCTTACTTGATGCTTTCTCAGACAGTAGAAAATACAGTAGTTAAATACTGGTTAACTTCTATAGATGTGTTATTATGGGCCTGATTGGCCATTTAATGAACATGAAATTGTAAACAGAAGCTTAAATTATTTGAATGCATATGTTGAAGTGATGGCAAAATTTTGTCCCATCCAAACATTATATGGCAATACAGCAAAACTGGCTTTTCAGTTCATTCTAAAACAATGATTCCATGGTTTGTCAGCGCTTTTATTGATCCCTCCACCTTTTATCTCATTACCTCCTCAATTGAAATCAATGTGTGTTAGCGTGTACAATTTTTTCTAGCAACAAGAATGAGATCCATGACAAAGACATTGTATTGATCATACTGATTATGATGAAGTTATAACATGGTAGACAATCTTGGCCCATCATCTTCTCTCTGTGTGGCCCAAAAGTTTTGCCAGTTTTTAATTCCAAGCTTTGCAAAGGCAAAATAACAAAATTGTCTGAAGTATGACAGCCAGGATCCCCCACCCCTCTGAATACAACCAGCATATGCTTTTCATTGGCACTGTTGATTATTTCATCTCAGAGTTTGGCCAAAAAAAAAAATCTCAATTTTCCTTTTTTCTTCATTGAGCCATACTTCTTGTATTAAGGGAAGAAACTTTAAAATAAATTTAATCCTTCCAAATATAACAGAAGTTGCTTTTATGCATCTTTGTAGTTGACCATTTCCATCAGTATTGTAAAGCATTTGCTATTGTAGTTCATGTGTTGTCATTTGATCTTTCTTTTAGCCATTTTCTTGATTGATCTCTTTTCAAATTATTTCCAGAAACTGTTTGAGCAAGCTCACCTGTAATTTCTGGTCACCATCTGTATTCATCATCCGTACTCAATGCCGCTACTCTTCTGAGTCACTTTATTTCTCTCCAACCAAATCACCTTTCATTCTTTATTGCTTATCTATTCAATTTATCAACATGCATATTTTCTTGCCATTCAAGCCAATCTTGTTGAAGTCAGAAGTTTGTTTTGTTTTGTTTGGATGATAACTCATTTCCTGCTTTGATTTTAAAAATTACTGTTTGTCAAATATAATCACAGTTTTGTCATTTGATTGAGGGCCTCAGTGACTTTTTTTTTTTAAAAAAATCACTGATCTTGTCTCCATCTTCATTTAAGGCATCAAGACTGAGAAGACAGACTGATTCACAGTTGACAGAATGGTTCAAGAAGTGATCACTAAACACATTGATTATTTTTATTTACCTTAAAAATGCCTTGAGTTACTGCTTCTAAGCTTTTTCTTTATATCCTCTTACTATAGGAGTCTGTCACATGCACTGATAAAATTATTATACCAGTAGCTGAGTATTGAAGCTCAGTATGACTAAACAGTACGAATAGAAAAGCAGTGTACACTTAACCACACTATGAGGCTAATATCAGAACCATTAAATTGATGCCTCTTGAGTTACTACTGGTGTTATCAGTTACGGTGTTTCCCAACCTTTGGTTATTGGACTTCAATTCCCAGAAGCTTAAGTCAATTCTCCAAAGTACTGATCAGCCAATGTACTGACTTAAGCTTCTGGGAATTGAAGTCCACTAGTGTTCTGTGGAACATAGTTTGGGAAACGCTGATCTAATATATTACCCCTACACATTAGAAGACACTTAGCTTTATAAAGCAAGTGGAAGGCAAGCTGGCTATTAGCCATGCTTGAGTACTGTCACTATCAGACGATTAGACTTAAATATTGGAAACCACAATTGAAACTTGGACAGCAATTAGGCACAGAAGAATTGGACATTAACACAGCTTGGTGCCAGGAGTAGGCAACTTTTAACCCAGACATATTCAACTTAATGTCCGATCCAGAGTGATAATAATAATTATGTGTCAGAAATTATTCTAGGTTGAAAGGATTTTTCCTGGAGAAACTCCACTCAGGGGACGCCCAAATGAGGCTCCTTTCATTTCTCCTTTCATTTCTCCAAAAGCTAGGACAGAGATGGGTGCTCAATCCATCATGCAGTACGTGGGTCTTGAACTGCCAACTTGCCGGCCTTCCAGCTACCACTGAGCCACTGCAGCCCCCATCCAGAGCAATGGTCTTATGGCTTTTATCTGCCAAGGTAAAACTGGACAGTGCTTAACAAGATTTAAACTAACCATGGCAGGTGCCAATATTGGAAACACAAATGGGAGCTGTTAAATAATTCTAATTGTGACTGTGGGTATGTCTCACAAACTTTAATCATATTTCAATGGAATACCCCCTTAGAAGCTTTCTGGTTCCCTGTAAAAACTACATTATCTTGAGGGCACTGCTATTCCAATAGAGAAATGATTTAAGCATCTGGTCTTATGCTTAATCTCTGAGGAAAAGAGGACTGGGAAACAAGAAGGAAAATCTTCAATAAGTGCTAGGAAAGCAGTTTAATGGCAAATGCCGGAATATGATTCCAAAATGTGTCTTCAATGGACAGAACTGAAGGTTTTCTAAAAATGAAGGGCTTTCAGGACTCCAATGACAGAGAAGGCAAATTTGGCTGAACAGAAGTGGGATGTTTCTTACTCTCTTAGTGATTCCACAGAATCCCCCGAAACATCACAGCCAATTGCAGAGTTTACACCTATAGGTAGAAAGGGGAATGTCCCCCTGACTGTTGGTGGCAGCAAACTCAGGGTCCTTTCTTAGGAGACAATTGTACATTTGTCTTTATAAACAATGCAAACAGCAACAAGAGCAGAAAAATAGTGTCACTAGGGCAGTGGTGGGCAGCCAAAAATTTTACTACCACACTGTGGGTGAAGCCAACATTGTGGGCAGAGCCAACATCACAACATCATGGGTGGAGCCAATGATGTGGGCAGAGCCAATGTAAAAAAATCCTATAAAAATAAGTACGCATAAAAATACAAATTAAATAGACATAAAAATACATATAAAATACACATTAAAATAAATGCACATTAAATAGACATATAACACATAAAAATACAAATTAAATACACATCAAACATAGCAGGAGAATAAGGCACTATTTTATTTCCTACTATAGTGCATTAGCAACTAGTACTGAGAAGCATACCATCTGTAATCCAGGTGGTACCATGTACAATCAGAATGCCTAGTAGCCATTGACAAACCTATTCTCTATGGATTTATCTACTAGGCCCACTAGGGCAATAAAATAAGTACGCTAACACAATATCAGCATAATTTTGAACAAATAACCCCTTCCCTTCAAGGATCTTGCTATCGATTCCTGGAACCCCTTCTCCTTTTTTATTTTATCATCAGGCCCCTTTAAGCAACTGAGCAATAACAACTGGAGTCAGAACAAGAAGTTGTAGCCTTATTTCATTTTGTTCTTTCTTTCTTGGTGGATTGTGCCCACCATGAGAGGCAAATGCATCAACAAAATAGAGTAATCACCAAAATGGGGGAGGGGGTAGATAAAAATAGACACAAAATTTATACATGTTGATATATTTATGCATACAGGTAAATTTTAGAAATAATTATCATAAAGTAAACAGATATACATTTCACTACAACCAAAATTACTAGTATAGTTCAGGTAACTGGATAGACCAGTCTGCTACTTAGATGCTCACTGGCAGAGGACAATTTCAGCATCATTCTCATCATTCTAGATTTTTGGCACAATTTAGTCTGGACCATTTTTCAAATAGAGGAGGCGTTTAAACAGAGGACTGAGAACTTCTCACAGCCTTTCAAGCAGAGATCCATTACTTGCTAGGCAGGAAACATGGCCACCCTAGACTAGAGGACTCAGCAAAAAGGAGAGTCTTCTTCTCTGTGGAAATGCACTTTGTTAAAGAAGTGTTCTTACTGGGGTTGCTTATCTCTGTCATCACAGGGAAGGAAGTCACAGGAGGTGAAAGTTGTGGGTATTTTGGGTTGTGATGACTATTCTGTGTATTTTCACATGGCATGAATCTAAACGATCAAGCCTCTTTGGCAGTTAGAACAAGATTCTCAGGAGAGTCTATACATGTCTGTACATGTGAAGGAATATAATGATAGGCAAACCACTCTTTCTTCCATTGTTCTTCCATAGTTCCAATTTGCAGAGGAGGACATTTCATATCATTGCAAACAGAGCCAACTTCAGCAGAATACAATGTCTAACTTTCACTAACACAGCTAAGGAACACATCTTATAATCTACTCAACTCTGATTTCCATCCCAAATGTGCTTTCAATATTAATGTACTCTTTCCTATGTTTCTTTGTCACCTCTAACACTTTGTTCACCTCTGGTTTTAATTTGAATATTTGTTCCTAATCTTTATAATAGATTTGATCAATTTTGACAGGGTGCATCCTAAATGTGAAATTAATAGTAACAAAAGTGAAGGAGACTGAGATGTGAACAGAAAGTATTGAAGTGGATTAAAAGGTTTAAATCATGTGAGGAAATAGAAGGTTTTTTAAAGTTGCAAATAGCTCTTGAGTGTGCAATGCTACATTTTCATTTGGCCCTTAATTATAATAATGTCTGGAAATTAGTGCATTCCTGAATCCTGAAAGCTCATGTCATGTCTGATTTTTCTGTGATCCAATAAAGGTATCATCATGCTCCTTGACCTCTATGGATATTTATGTGTCTACCTCCTGAATGGAGGTTTTGCCCGACATCCCACTATGATAATGGAGTAGACTGTACAGCCAGTGACTCAACGCCGAGTGTTGGGCAGCAGTAAATAACCTGACTCCCTAAAGGGGCCAATGGCTATGGGCAGATGAGCCCCTTTAGGTGGGGTGATGGTCCCCTCAGTGGAGGAAATGCCACTGGAAACCATCATATTGGGCCCAACAGCAAAATGAGTCTTGATTCCCAATGGTCATGGAGGCAGAAGAGGCCAAAATGAAGCTACCTTTTGGTGAATTCATTCTCTAGTTCCTTTCACCTGACCTAGTGTGAGAAAGATTAGCTGGCCCAGCATATGCCTGATTGTGGTTCAAAAATGCCACAATCTTCAAGAGGCTCTTTCTGTGTATCCCACTTTTGAGTCATCTATATGTATAAAACTCTGGAAACAATCACTATAAGTCAGAATTAGTTTGATTGTGGAAAAGTTGCCTTTGTGGACTACATCTCCCAGAACATTTTATGTTATTCACTCTGACTAGGGAATTTTGATTGATTTGATTTGATTTATTCGATTTGTATGCCGCCCACTCAGCATACGCCAACTCAGGGCGGCTCTCAAAAATCACAACATATCAAACATTACAGTACAATAAAATGTAGCAATACAATAAAATGTAACAATGCAATAAAAATTATAATGCCATAATACGTAAAAGACCAACAGATACATTGACAACTGTGGCAAAGGGACCATCATCTCCTGAATCAGCAACCAGCCCTCCGCAGGTGTTCCTCCTTTCTCAGGCTGGGCAAGTAAGGGGCCAGCGTCTGGCAGCAAGCTGTTTTTAAACAGTTTTTGGGAGTTGTAGTGTAAAAACCTAACATTTCTTATTTCTGTTATAACATTATGTCTGTCAGTCTTCTCCTGTGGTAAATTTATTTAACTCACAGTAACATAATTTTTAAATATCACCATAGCTTAGAAATACAGTAGTTTGGGTGACAATTCCCATGAAATATATACATGGCAAAGAGTAGATTTAATTTTACGGGGTAAGATCTAGTTTAAGTATTTTATAGATTATATTCACCACAGGTTTAACTGACTTAAATATTGTGAAGTTAAATAATTGTGACTGAATTATCAACTGGTAAGGGCCATTTCATATTTCAGTGTTGATGAATTCAACAGGGACATTAAGAGCTGTTAAAAAAAAACAACTTGGAAAATTAAGACCACTGTGCTTTCACAATCATGAGTGAAGATTCACTGACAAAGAAACCATTACATTAACATAAAGAGAAGAAAAGGTGAAGAAATGAAAGACAGAGGAAGGGAAGAAACACATGGTTTATTTGTGAACAACACTGTGCTTGTTCTTGTATGGAGCATATTGCTCTCTTTCCCTAGCAGGTATTTAACAAAGAAAAATTCTAGAATAAGTAGCTATATACTCAGCCAAAGATGAAACAGACAACAGGTGTCAAGGACTGGCTGAATGTTTACTTGTTGCTTGGCCAAAGGCCTGGAGGTAATGAGAAACAATTTATTCAGGGAACAACATCAGTTCCTAGAGACCACAATGTTGACATGTCCTATGCCTTGATTTTTGTATATCAGTGAGCTTTGAAAGATACTGTTAAAAATGATGATAATGATCTGCTTAAGCCTTTCACAATTCCACAAGATAGTGGGATCATGTTCTGAATCCCCAAGTGTGAACTCTACTCCAGTCATAGATTGCCACCTTGGATACATTATATAAAGGTCAGGTTAAATCCCAGAGTGGATCTACTATCCCACTGAAATTGGCTAGAAAACTCCAATGGATAAAACACAAGAATATGTGAGTGGCTCAGTCTATACTGCTGCACCCAGTTACTTTCTTAATCCTGCTCTAATGTGGAATCTCTTTTTCTGGACAGTTAGCAACTTTGAGAAGAGAAGAGAAGTTCTGAACATATAAAAGTTACCTGTGGATGCAGTTCTACACTTCATTATCTACCCTTAAAGAGTAAAGCTGCATAACTTAATAAAATGTACCAAATCTAATAGAACAAAATTATTCCATAACAGACAGTCCCTCTCCTCCAATTGTTTCATATCCTTTCTTGTCCCTGAAGATGATGGAGAACATTTCCTATAATTCAGTATTTTTTTTTACATAAATTAGAATAGGGAATTTTCAAATGTTCATTGCTCTTTATTCATAATTTTTTCAGGCTTCCACAAAAATATCAGTGTAAAAATATGGAATACACATGTTCATTCCAATTTTTAAAAACAAACAAACTAAAGACTTTTAAGATTAACCTGAAATGGTGTATTGCAAAGATACCTAAAAAGGGACTGCAGTGGCTTAGTGGTTTAGATGCTGAACTTGATGACTGGAAAGGTCGGCAGGTCAGCAGTTCAAGACCCGAGTACTATAAGATGGAGTAAGCTCCCGTCTATGTCCCAGCTCCTGCCAATCTAGCAGTTTGAAAGGAAGAAATTGCAAGTAGATAAATAAGGATCACTTCAGTGGGAAGGTAAACAGTGTTCCATGCACTCTGGTGCCTAGTCATGCCTGCCACACAGCCATGGAAATTTCTGCAGACTTAGGCAGCATTGGTCCTTTGGCTATACGTATATGGAAATGAGCACTGAACTCTAGGGTCGGATGCCACTGGCTTTCGAACAAGGGTGACTTTATCTTTAAATATACCTATGATTAGTATTTTTAAGAGATATTTTCCTCTCAAGTGAAATCCCATCATCTGTGAAATAAAAGTTCAGACAATAGTATGGCAGATTTTTGCACTTCCAAGTGTTTTTCAGAGAAACATCAGGTATAAATCATGCCACCGTGGGCCTCATGCTGTTAAACCTTTATTTACATGTCAGTAATTCCTTTTAATGCCTCCCATTTCAAATAAACATGTATGGATTTAACTCTGTTCCTTTACAACACAATTCCTAAGAGAGAGATGAAGAACTGAAGGGAAGAAAGCCTCCAATTTCACCTGTACTGTCAGGACCTACATGCCCTTTGTGTTCTTAATCTATGTGAAGGGAATATCTCTGCTCTTGTGATCTTAAAGGTTTTCCTTCTTAATGATGCTGCTTTTCTCAACTTACCAATTTACCGACCTTGAAAATTACTCAGATGTTATCTGTTCCTGATGGTATGATGATGTTCTCCTGAACAAGACACCGAACCACTTGCAATAGAGGCTGCTATGATAAGATAAGTCTGTGCCAGGCTGCAGTTAACTCTCTTCAAGATAATTCTCCTGAATTGTGTCTCAGCACCAGATAGCAGCCACTAGATGAGTACAAGATGCAAGGGTGTTCCCTGCCCCCATTATTCAATATATTCTTCTAAAATTTGATACTTTCCAAATATTCTGGCTTTCATTTGAAGGCCTTCTTAGCTTGCTGCCTTGACATTATATTGGCCTTTCTCAAGCTACAGACATAACTATGCTTACTTGGAAGTAAATCCCACTGAATAACAGATGCATGCATAGGACTGTCTTACCAGCTTCCATGTCTTTAATGCTTTCTTTATTGTTCTCTATGAGTTCTCTTGGAACCCTGGAATCAGATCTAGCTCAGAAAGAGCCAAGTACCAAGCAATGGGATAGGTGTTTTCCAAGTGAGTTGCCTTCTCACTTTCTTTCAAATAGATCTCTTTTTTAAAAAGATAGATGTGGTTGAGTCTAACCAATCTGCTCCCTCTTTCTCTCCCAGTTTCAGCAGTGATAACTAAGAATTTAAAAATTAAATTAGAGGCTTCAAAGAATCACAGAGGAGAACTGGTATAGTTGTGAGGCTAATTCAAGGTTATCAGTAGGCAATAAATATCCCTTTCAACAGCTGAACAACCTGTAATTGAGGATAGTTATCTGTTCAGTCAAGAACATGCTGGTAGGAGGCTCGAGACTACAAAGAAACCCTCTGCAACTTTCAGACTAATAGGATACAGATGCACAGATTAAAAGGGTCATGTAATTAAACCTAGAGCTTTCCTCCCTTCCTACTTCATTATGTCCTGAGGCTTCTGTTTTCAAAGAGGACATTGCAAGACAGAGTAAAAGATCTGCAACTCATTTCTCCAATAAAATCACAGATTTCTAAACCAGACACTTGTTCAAATACCAGAGCCAAACTGGAAAATTCTTTTTTTTTTTAAGAAAACAGATATAAGTTAAATGTGGGGGAGGGAAAGTTAGGATTTTTATATATTATTTTGGTTTGATAAAAAAAGTCTTCAGACAGCATCCTGTGAAGAATTCACATACACAAAGCAACAACCACAGAAGTTGCCATAGCCAGCAGATCAGGTGTAGGTGGTATACAACTGCTAATCACATTGTGTGACTGGGTTGTATTGTCAAGGGAGTTTTTGCAGCAAGTGTACCATAAATATAAGTATTGAATAAGATACTGGCCTGAAATTGTCTTAAAACCCAGTTTAAAGAGGACTTCTATATACATGGATCATGGATTTTAGTGTACCAGAATTTCAACATTTGAGACAAGTAATCATTTGGTTACATGATAGCATTCAGGGGCATGTGGAAGACCCACAAACTTCCTTTGTACCAACTTAAAGGGCAGTCAAATTGGGGCTGACCATACTGTACATTTTATGAGACCATCTGATCTGATCTGTTCCTAGTCCTTAAAGTTATCTGAATGGAGAGAAAATATAAATGTCTTACTGGGAAAGGAAGGGCTAGGCAGCACCCTAGTTGTGTGACTTACTCACTCAAAAATCATAGAACAATCATCTTTCCACAGTGACCTACACTCAGTCCTAATTGTATATAATATTTCAGTATAATGTCGATTGGGTAAGATCCCCTGACAACTGAATCCCCCACAATAGCTAAACATTCTCTTGGAAACTGCAAATGCTAAGTCCTGGGAAGGACTCTGATTGACCATAACAGAGATTGTTTCTTCTATCAAACCATAGCAAGGGGAAGATTGTGAAGAAAGGATAGATGGCCAACTCTCTTGTATGAGCTTTGATTAGGTAGTTCAAGGTAATGCTTGGGACCATCTCCACTTCCTCAGGTCATACTAAGGTCTTTTATTTTTTACAAATTCATACTGCTGGTCTTTATTTGCAGAACCCTCTTTTTCTTGTTGCAGGCACCTGTGTGTTAAATGTGCAGTATTCTGATATGGGCTAGGCAATAAGCCAGCAGACTTGGGCGAGCCAAACTAATTTTTTGTATCATAACAGAAGCACACAAAGGTGCTTTCTGGGTTGAAAGGATTTTTTTTTTTTGCTGGAGGATCTCTGCTCAGCAGACACCTGAATGAGGCTCCTTTCATATCCCTAAGATCTTTTCCCACCAAAGTGGTCCCTATTTATCTCCTTGCAATCTTGCTTTTGAACTCCTAAGTTGGCAGGAACTGGGACAGAGATGGGCACTTCATTTTGTCATGCAGTACTCGGATCTTGAACTTGACTTTCCAGCTAATAAGGTGAGCTTCTTAATCACTGAGCCACCACAGCCGTGGGGCATTATGGTGATATCTGACATTCACTCAGTTGGTAATTTAGTTCTTTCCTTACTTAATTCATTGTATGCTCATGAGTCACCAGTAGAGATTAGGTTCTTTTTTTAAATTGTTTGTTGTAGTGTATAAATTCTCTCAATGTTGTACACTGCCCAGAATGGGAAAGCCAACCAGATGGGCAAGCAAGCAAGAAAGAATTTCTCCAATCACACCTCACAAGGAGGCAGAAAGGAAGAGGAAACCTAGTAGAAGGTATGACTACAATCCAAAAGTCCACCACAATTCAAAGTCGATGATGCTATGCAATGCTCCCAGATCCCAGGTCATTTATTTTCAATGTATAGAATGTCTATTTTACATGTGCAGAATGATTTGTATGGTTCACTTTCTATTGAGCATTCTCTGATCCCATTTTTTGCATTCTGGACACTGAGACAAATGACAGCAAGATATAAATAATTTTGAAATTTGCGTTCATCCAATATTTATCCTATAATCTACTCTAACCTTCTCTGATTCACTAGAAATACAGACATATTTTGCTAATAGAATATGAGGATTTCTTCCTGCAAATTTACTTTCCAATCCCACACTTCTTGTTCTAATTAAGCACACATTACAGCAACTAAGGTATGGCCAAGTAATATGAACTCTAAGCACAGTTTAAACATTGATGGAATAAATGGCATTTTATAATTATTCCACAGATTCCAAGTGCTATTCTGGTGATCCCATTGATTCAGTGAGGATTTGGTGAGCCGACAGTTAGGTAAATTCTACTAGTTTATATGAGCCTACTATGGTTGCAATTTACAACTGCATTTAGTCAATAATTGTGACTTATGCCTAAACTTAGTCGTTAAGATGCTGAACTTGATGACTGGAAGGTTGGCAGGTCAGCAGTTCTAGACTTGAGTGCTGCATGATGGAGTGAGCTCGCATCTCTGTTCCGGCTCCTGCAAACCCAGCAGTTTGAAAGCAAGAAATTGCACATGGCTAAATTGATACCGCTTCAGTGGGAAGGTAAACACCATTACATGCACTCCAGTGTCTAGTCATGTCTGCCATGGAAATGTCTGCAGATGCTGACAGTGCCTGCTCTTTGACTGTAAATGAGCACCATATCCTAGAGTTGGATATGACTGGCTTTCAAGCAAGGGTGCTCTTGACTTTGACCTTTATGCCTAAACTCTGGGAGCAACACACTTTTGCCATTCTGAAAATGCTGAAATAAGAGTTCCATAGCTGTGGACAGTGCTTCAGATGCTCCACATGCCTTTGTTTTGCTACTTTATAAGATCAAAAAGTGCATTGTCTTGTTTTCCAAGTATGCAAAAGCAGAAGGAAATAAGAAAATTTCCATCACATGAACAGAGAGTTATTACAAAAAGATGTGGAATTTAATCCATAATGGGGGTATCATTCAGCCACCCCTTCCCTATTTCATGTGATTCCAAGAGAAAGGGAATGATATGTTGTTATAAGGCTGAAGAAAGAAAGAAAAAAACATGATTAAGTTGTAACACCATACTGATGAGGATATTTGATATAAATGTGAAAGTATACAGTATATATGAATATAAATAGTATGGTTAAGACATTGAATGTATTGAAAATAGCTAAATTAATATGTTATTACTTTTAATTTTTTCTTTGTTTATCTCTAATATTGTAAGATGTAGTTGGCGATTGTTTTTTGTTTGTAACTGTTTGTTGTATTGTTATTTTTAACACTTTTCTTTTTGTTGTTAAAACTTTATTTAAAAAATCTTTTAAAAAATCAAAGAATGATTTAGTCCTTGCTCTGTTTTTAAGGATTTATGGAGTGGATTCTGTGTGTATTTGCGCTTTTGCAAGTGAGGGTGTGGCTAAAATTTGGGAAAATATGATAATTGAGTTTCTCTGTGAGAAGTTTTTGTGGCTGTCCAGACCAATTCGCAGGAGTTAGCAGAGGCAGAGGGTTCAGTCTGCATTGAGCTCTGTCAACAGAAGCTGCTTTAAGGTGATAAACAAGTGCTAATTATTGTTCTTCTAAGTGCCCTGGTGAAATTCTGTTCCAGTGCTGAATTGAAACCTGAAAGGAAGGAAGGAAGGAAGGAAGGAAGGATCGAACAAACAAATGAACAAACTGGAGAAAAAATGGAGGGGAATTGTGAACTCAACAAGTGCCCTTTTGTGTCAGGTGACCACACTGTCAAAAAGTAGGTAAATCAACCAGAATAAATTTAAACAGTCCTGTGGCTGAGCATCATCCACAACAAAGAACAGCAAATAATTCCTCACTCAAAAAAGATGATTCCACAATAGGTTTCCCCTCATTAAACTTTATATAATGCAGTGCCGGGTTTAAATCCAAATTCATCAGTGCCAATTCTGGCATTTTGCTAGGCAAATGTTCAACATGGTTACCCTTCATATTTCTACAAAGAAAACAGGGATATATTTATTTATCCCAAAAGTCTGGTCACATGGACATAAGAGGAAATGTAAAATTATGAGGAACCTGATTCTCGTCCTTTAAACTTAACATTTTCATACCAGGTGTCTTGTTTGCTGTCATCAGGCATAAAGAAGAGACAAGAAAATGGATCCTGGCTTCCTTTACAGATTTGCATACTTATTATCTACTCTAACACTTGCATTTGTAGTCACTAAAACTCAGGGGAGTAATTACTGCACATTACTGAATAGCTTGTGTGATCACCAGGCTGCTGGTGGAAAGAATGTAAAAGAGATGCAAAGAAGTACTGTACGAGAAAGAATGCAATTGCAAAGCCAGCCACTTCTTTCTCCATCCTGTTTGGAAAGCACATCACAAAAGCTTCAGTTTAGGATTGGTAATAAAGCTGAACAAGTGGATTCCCTTTCTTTCATCAGTGCATAGAGCACAGTGTGGTTCATTTTCAAACCCAAGAAGGTCAAGCAAAGCAGAATCTTAAGAGAATCGTGACAACAATAGTGACAATACAGAATGTGAGTTTTCAAAAAGGCAGAAGAGATAGCAGCTAAAAAACAGGAAGAGAAAAAATTCAAGGATATCTCTTTTCATAAAGAAGAACACAGGAGAGAGGCAAAGAGAAACCAAGAAGAAGGTGAAAGTTAAAGCACGGTGGATAAATGCCTGTTTGTAAAACAATAGGATAAAAACTAATCCCAATGTAGCATCTTGTGTAAAAGGAAATAACCATATTCATAGTGTAACCCTATGTTTGTATAATCTGAAATCTTGCCAAGCTACAAGGGATTTAACTCCCAGACATGTGTCAGTAGTGTTGCAGTTGGAGAAGTTTTTACACCCCAATTGGAAAAAGTGCCTCCACAGAAGTAAATTCCAGTTATTAGTTTTCTTTCACCAAAGATTGGGATGCTAAGCCCACCCAGTGAACGTGAGTGGGAATCTAACTAGTAATGTAAGCATATGTATAATTGCATTTGCTTGTATCCCAGTTTGTCTCCCAAAGTTCTCAGTTGTCATATCATTTGGTGAGGCAGGTCTTACCTCAGTTCATGTATCCAGACTCCTCTTGCACACATTTCTACAACCATCCAAACAGGAGGTGGTTCCAGTCCTTGCCTTATATATTGCTGTTATGTCACAAGGGCCTCCCTCCAATTAAGCATTTGGCTTCTAATATCAGAGACACAATGTTGCAGCTCTGAAACACTACCTGAACATCATTCTGCCACTACTCAGTTACAGATTACTTTAGTAGACAGTTATATTCATTCTTCTGAAAAGTAACTTTCCAATCTTTGCCTGAAGCAGTACTTCTCTTTGTCCTACTAGGACTCTATTCAACACACTTTTTTTTTATCACTGATCCTTGTTTAAATCTCATCTATTGACGATCATGTGGTTTCACCTAGAGTAAATTCCCCCATCCTACTGCATATTAGGGCCAATTTGGCTCAGGATGTTTGTGGTCATGCTATAGTTTCCTCTTTGAGATAGTACTATTTTTATCACTGTTGTTTCTTAAGGACTAGAATGGTTTTTCAGGTCTGTGGAGACATGCTACTCCAGCTGAAGATGGTGCCAGTTGTAGTTATTAAAGCATCTTACAATGTGTCTCAGGCTCTAACATGTTGAATAAGGATGCAGAGATGTTGTCACTCTTCAGTTATTTTAAACTGACAGCAAGCTACCACCAAGACTTACAGAAATGAGATAATGGACTTGCTTCCCATTCAAGCTGCTAGAGAATTTCATTTGCTCCCCATTCTAGTTTAGTGGTCCTGATTAGCACTTGCTAATTAATATATGTGAAACAAACAGGTACTGGAAAGAGACTGATTAATATACCGGTATATTCCCCCCCCCCCCACACACACACACAGGCTTGCTTCTTGTTTGTATGTTCATCTCTGGCTTGCTACATTGTGTTATAATAATACAGTGGTACCTCATACAACAATTTTAATACGTTCCGTTGGGCTCGTTGTTGTACAAAACAATCGCTATATGATGCATGCATTGTATAGTGATTTTCCCTATAGGATGCATCATACAACTTTTTTTTTTTTGCTAAGTGTTTTTTTCCCATTGAAAAATTATTGTATTACAGTATTTTTTCCCATAGGAAAATTTGTTATGCAGGATGCCACACATACACACACACCAAACCTAATTGTTATGCAATGTCATTGCTATACAGGGCGATTGTTGTATGAGTTTCCACTGTATCTAGTTTTTTCAGGAATAACACTCCATGCATTGATTTTTCTCTTCCAGGTTACTTCTTAGGCATCTAACATCAAGCATTGTTCTGTGAACCCCACCCCAGATCTCACTACAAGCTCAGTCTCCATCCTTTCCTGGTCTTCCTACAAGGGCTGAGAACAGCATTTTGTGTTACTGTGTATGTTGACATTTCTCCAGCAATTGCAATGAGCAGAATGTCTGCACTAGCATCTTGAAGAAGCAGGACTGACAGTATGAAGTGCAAGGTGTTTGAAAACCAATAATGAATTCAAAAACCCTTCAATGTACCTACTGTTATTTTTCTGATGGACATGTCATCCATGTATATCTGAAAGTTTTGAAGTCACTGACATGTTAGTTTGTGTAAGAATATCAGACAGAAAATAAATTAAAAGAAATAAAAAATAAAAAAAATGTTGTGGCTCCTTAAAATAACTGCTATATTTTAATGGGTTTTTTTTCTTGGATCAAGTTGCCTTCTTGAGACAAAAGAGTTGAGACTTCATGACAATAATTTATATGTGATCCCATGACCAGATAGGGGTATAGAAGTACACAACGGTTGGTTTGTATAATAGGTACAGTTGCAAATCAGTGTGACTTTATACATCTGTCAATGACTGAAGATTCCTGATTGATGTTGAGATTTATTTCTGTGAAGCTTGGTTCTGTGAAGTGGTAAATAGTAAGGTAAAGGCAAAGGTCTCCCTTGCTCGAAAGCAAGTTGTATCCAACTCTAGGCTTCAGTGCTCATCTCTGTTTATAGCTAAAGAGCCAGTGCTGTCTGCGTTTGCAGATATTTCCATGGACATGTGGCAGCCATAACTAGACACCGGAGTGCACAGTGTTTACCTTCCCACCAATGTGGTCCCTATTTATCTACTTGCAATTTCTTGCTTTCGAACTGCTAGGTTGGCAGGACCTGGGACAGCGACGGGAGCTCACTTCATCTTGTAGTACTTGAGTCTCAAACTGCTGACATGCAGACAGGAGCAAACTAATCACTGTGGCATTACACAATTAGCAATTAAATTGCATTTCAGATTTTGTATTTAGCATTTACAGGCTATGTTCTGTGAAAATTAACAAATGGTGTGAATTGACCTAAGCCTAACTCTTCTGTCTGATGAAGTAGACTTAATCTACAAAAGCTAACATTAAAATATAGCAATTAGTGTTTAACATGCTGTGATGATTTTGTCCCCCCCCCCAGTTTTGTTTTATTTCCTGTCTAATATCCATGCATATCTATCTCTTTTGAAACTATTTTTGGAGGCTTTTTTGTTGTACACACAACAACATCACTGCCAGAAAGTTTATCTACATAGCTATATCTATTGAATCTCTCTCTCTTTCTCATGCACACATGTGTGCATGCATACACGCATGTGCGCGCACACACACACACACACACAGAAGCTTTTGAAAGTTTCCCAGGTCAAGGCTGCTTGGAAAATAAACTCCTCTCAAGTGCTGTAAAGTTGGAACTTGTTTTTATGCATTAAATGAGAGCTGGCTGACATCAGGGAGACAGGCAGCTGTGAAAGTTTGCTCAGATAGAAACTTAGATCATAACGAAAGCATATGCCGAATGCTCTTGAGAAAATATTTTTATCTTTTGGCTTTGCCAGCCTCCACAAAGGGAGAACTATTGTGCCATGGAAGCGATGATGCTATGCTGTCAGGAGATATGAAAGCCCGGCTGTCAATCCAAATTGTGCTCCTCAAAGGCAAGGCATCATGGCCATCTTTTCATCAGGGTTCAGCCAGTGACCTACAAGCTTGCTGCCTTAGATTCTGATCCCCTATTTGATCAGGCAGCTGCATTCCTCAAGCCCGCAGGCTACCAGTACACCCACTGACATCACAGAGGCTTACACTGGGATTTGTTGCTACCAGCAACAGGTCAAAAATCATCAAATCCACATTGCTCATGAGAAAGGAGAGACTTGTGTGGAGTGTTTTGTTTTTAAGTGTTCCCTAATGCTTCTTTAAAAGCTGTTGGAAATGTTATACCTCTTCAGGCTCTATTGTGTGAACAAGACAACCTGAAAGGAATTGGATGTTGAGTTGTTGTTGTTTTTAAAGGTAATAAAATGGCTAGAAAGTACAAACCTGCTAATCTGTTTCTCATTAAAGAAAACAGGGACAATTGCATGGTTTGGTATATTATAACTATTCAAGGATTGGAAGGAAAGAAGAGTATATTGTCAGTTTTGTACTATAAATGAGTAAGATTACTGAGTACAATAACTTTACTTTTATTTCCAGCAAGTCACACATATAGATAACACTTTCAAACAAACCTAAGAAACTAGTCACATGACCATTTCTCAACATTTTCTCCATGGACAATAACTTGCTTGCTGAAGTCACCTATAGAGAGATAATCTGATCCTAACTGTGCAAAGAGATTATAATTGCTCTACCACCTTTTGTTTGGATATCTCAGTGATTTGGATGCCAAACAGCTTTATAATTGACTTAAGAGCACATAAATGTTATTGCTGGGAGAGGGTTAGAAATAAAGATTCCCAACCTCAGGGAAATCTTTAATGTTTAAGTGTTGCAGTAATTTTAAAAGCTGTAGCAAACATTTTTACTTGCAGGTTTAAAATTAATCACTGCATTTACTTGAAGTATTGGATGAAATCCAAAAGTGAATGGTGATGAACAGGCCTATTGATTCATTAGATTTTACAGAGGAGTTGATACTGGGAAAGATCAAAGGCAAAAGGAGAAGGGGGTGACAGAGGATGAGATGGTTAGATGGTATTGTTGACACAATGGGCGTAGAGCTGAGTGGGATATGGAGAATAGTGGAGGACAGGGGTGCCTGGCGTGGAATGGTCCATGGGGTCACAAAGGGTCGGACTTGACTTTGCAACTGAACAACAACAGAGGAGTTGACTCACCAGATCATCACTGATTCAATGGGCCTGTTCTAGTCACAACTTATTACTGGATTTCAGCTGGTTTCAAGGAAGTAAAATAACATATCTCTTCAAATATAGCACAAGCTCCACTGTGGAAAGTGGTATATTTTGTTTGATACCTAAATTACTTCATGTATGTATGAAAAGATGACATTTCTTTTCTCTGGTATAATTTCTTTATTCATGTCAGATGCACCACCAGCATATAATAATGTAAAAAGCTAAAATTAACACATCTAAAAACAAAATAGAATTAAAAAGGGCTAGATGACATTATTAGACCAATATTAGGCCACTTCAACAGCATTTCCTCTTGCCAACATAAGGTCCTCCTCAGTGCATGTTGAGGGACATTAAGTGCATTGTATCATATGGTGTAATGTCCTGTTAAGTCAGAACTGACTTCTGGCAACTCTAATAGTGTTTACAAATTAAGTGATGCATTTAGAAGTGGTTCTACCAATTCCAGACTCCAGTGAATTTCCATGGCAGAGCCAGGGAATCAAACCCAGGCCTGTCCTGGCCTGTCACTCTGTCCATTACACCACACTGGATATCCCAGCATTTCTTTTTCTACCAGGAAAAAACAAGTTAACAAATTAACAAAACAGGTTTCTCCATGTATCCAGCGGAATACTCTCACAATATATTTTGCATGAAAAATATTGCTCTCTATAAATTTCCAATAAGTAAAGGAATGCAGTAATTTTGTCTCATCCCTTTCCCAAGTTCACTTATATTTCTACTGCAAATATGACATCAAGTATAGAGTAACAGCTAGATGTAACATTTAACTGTTTGTAGCCTTTGGCTGAGTGCTTTGGGGAAGCATGCCAGACATCATTCAGTGAATTGATTTTTCAAATACTCAGTATCACCCAGTCTTCCAACAGAGATAGTTCATTCATTGTAGGTGAGCTGTCTTGCAATTAAAACCCAGTGATTGCCATTTAAAATGTGAAAGGCCCCTGCCTTCTGCCAAGAGAAGACTGACATATATGCCTAATCATTTCCAGAACCTTAACGATTAGATTCCAACCTCTCCATTTTTCAAGTCACAGTCATTTTATATCTTAACACTTTAATTTGAGCATCTCTTTTATGCTTCCTTGTTTTGAAAAGACAAGGAATTAGAAGGAAGTTGGGGGCCTCTGCAGCTGGGTCAGCAATTTTGATGGGTGTCTAAAGCAGTTAGAACAATTTACAGTAAGTAAAGCACTTATCCATGATGGCTTTATGTACCTTCAGGATGAGAAGGACATGTTTCTGCATACCAGATGTTGGATAATAGCTATGGAAGCCATTTCTTGGCTTCACAACCTCCTTTTGAGTTTCCAAAAGGCATCTGGTTCTCCACCATGAGCAAGGGAATACTGGACTAGTACAACTTTGATGCTATCCTGTAGGCCTCTTCCAGACAAAGGAGTCAATAAAGAAGCAAGCCAAAAAACAAGCAAGCAACAAATTCAACAGAATTTGCAAAGCCGGGTGGAGGAATCTAGCATTTAAGCTAGGCTGTCCTCTTGCATAACTCTTCATGAGGAAGGCCTGTCTGACTAGTTGACTGGCCATTAGATCATTGCACAACTGTCATTGCCACCTGGCTTTTCACAACTCTGAGTAGATGATAAAAGCAGCCCCCCAAAATGATCCCTAATCTGCCTCTCAGGCCCCAGACTTCTAGCCTGCAAGACTTGTAAAAATGTGATGGTGCTTATGACACCATCCCTTAATCAATATGAATACCACCCTTTGAGTGTGTTTGTTATGATCATGTTGAGAAGGAAGAGATGATTACCTGTAAAATGGCTTGTAATGCCTGTAATTAATTAAGGGGAAACAAGATATATAGTTTTGTACTACATAGCAAGGTATCACCTGTTTTAATTTGTCTGGGATGGAGAAGAGGACTAGTGATTGAGCTTCAGAATCATTAAAACCCAGCTGCATTGACAACTTAGGTAACAGTAGTAATAAATACTTATGATAGTTAAATGTTAATGAATAGTATAATGATAATAATTACTTGCAGCAAATCAGTTCCAGTTTATGGTAGTCCTTTCTAGGCTTTCCCAAGTACAGTGTGTTATACATGTCACATCTTCTGAATGTACTTTAAGATCACGGACCTTGCCCAAGGTCACATAGGCTGACTTTCTACCTGCAAAGCACATTAGGGAATAGGGACCCCTGGTTCTATAGCTAGTTGCTTAGTGGCATTACTAGCAAATGTCCCTTCTTTTTTCTGGATATCTGATGACAGAAGGAGAGAAAGCCAAAGAATGCTAGAATATTGTTTGAATACCTATGTTATTTAGGATTGCCAGCTCAGCGACTTCCCATTTCCTGAAGTTTTATGGGTAACTCCCAAGTCCGCAGGATGATACCTTGCAATGTCATAGTTATGGGTTGGAAAAGAAAAGTTTGATTCCAGGCTTTGTGTCACTGCTGTTGTTGGGATTGTGCCACAAGATTGCTCATGAATCACAAGCCTGGTGGTCTTCTTCTTCTTCTTCTTTTTCTGCCATATCTGAATCTGAATATTGACGATCCTCATGGTGATCAGCTATGAAGACTGTCCAGAGAATATAATGCAATGGCCTTTCATCTGCCTTCCAAATCACAGCATGACACCCGTACCACTGATCCAGTTACACAGGTCACTTTCTTGCCTTGAGCCCTTTGGCACTCAAAGTCCTCATCAGCCCCAGGCCAGTATTGATGAAGCTGCTGCCCTTCATCAAAATGGATTCAAGTGGGATTTAATCCACTTGGGGGCCATCACCCCTCCCTTGGGACATAGGGACCCAAACAATTAGTCCTCAGGGTTGTCAGGTTAGTTAACCACTACCCAACACTAAGCATTGACTCACTGGCAGTATGGTCTCCTCTATTACCATAGCAGGATAACCTGAATAGACTCCTGGTTCTCTACTCCCTCCTAATCTTCAAGTGGCCCAATGAGTCCAACAGCAATTCACTCAATCCCACAGGTTGGTAATGGAGGATATGACCCTGGACATATTATGCCAGGCTTCTTCAACCTTGATCCTCCTGCTGTTCTTGAACTTCAATTCACAGAAGCCCAGATCAGCAGGAGTGCTGACTTGGGCTTCTGGGAATTGAAGTCCAAGAACAGCTGGAGGGCCATGGCTGAGGAAGCCTATACCATGCTGTTAGAGGCAATGCTATGCCAGTGAGCTCTACTGTCAGCAGGGAACAGGTGACAGTGAGTTCCAAGCCACCTTATGTCCTACAAAATGCACCTTCCTTCCCTAATGCTGCTTGCACTGAAATTTGTCTCTTTCCTTGAAGACCTGGAGAGATGGAGTAATTCCCTGAGGTTTTGGGTGGTGCCTTGAGACTTGGCAACCTTAATGCTGCTTGGTTTTGCTTCTGAAATTAAGCTATCCATTTCAAATAACTGCTTGATTATGACTGAGAATTATATTATGAGAAAAAAATGGAACTGAACATAAAAGCAATTCTTTAGTTCGTGTCAGCTGATAAAATATAGCAAGACTGTCTGCTCTATCTCATTGTATATGAAGTTCCAGAATTGGAAAGTGGGTCAATGTTTATCACAAGGAAGCATCACCCCTTTATTATTGCTTGCAGAATGAATAGGAGTTATTTGTGTCCATGATCAAAATCTCTATAAATGATGAAAGATGTCCTGTAACAGATAGAATAAATAATTTGCTGTGTTTCATGACAGAAGGATATGCTTCAGGGCAGGAGGTAGTAAATTTGTCCCTCCTCAATTTATTATTCACTTTCTTTAATTGTTTTATGAAATCCTACACAGAGTGAACAGTCCTGTTAGACCAGATCTATGGTGGAGTTCTATTTTTAAATCACACACATGTTAGAAGGTAACACTGTTGAGTGTAATGTTGAGAAGCAAACTGAAAACTAAAACCATTGGCAACCATTTTGTAGAAATGCTTGGCTTCTGGCAGGGATATAAAACTATGTTTTCCCACACTCACAGATCTCACTGATCTTTAAGAAAACTAGATTTGCTCAGGTCACACATTCTGTGTAACATGCATGTGGAGAGGTTTTTTTTAATGGCCTTCATGTCAAAATCACCCTGGGTGTAGAAGGCAATTGTGTTTAGGATGAGAACAGCCTGTGCATTTTCTGTCTGATGGCTTCCTTTTTTACATATGGATTTTTTTTAACATGGAGTCTAACTTTTTTTAAAAAAGATCTCCACATGATTATTACTCAATATATCCCTGCGATGAAATGGTATCATATAGAAATTCTTTCATATATCAACCTGCGTGAACAGAACTCACCTTGTTCATCAGCCTTTCTGGCCTCAGAGTCCTATTCTAGATAGTCACTTGCCCTGCATTCCCGTCTCCCTCCAACAATTCAACACTCAGTGATGGAAATTTATGATTGTTTGGGTGGTCTGTACCCAAAGATCAAAAAGAAGTAAACTCACAAACTGTCCTTGGGGACTTACTGAAGGAACAATAACAAAAACAAAAAGATGTTTCAAAAGATGAATATTAGAGCTTGCTGGCTGTCTGTAAAAAAGCTCTGCATTTATGATCAGCAAACAAAAAGACAATGCAAAACACTTAAACAGGAAGGAGAAAACACTTTCCACCTTTCCAGAACAAAGAGAGATATTTTTTAAATAGACAATGCCTTGCAGAAGGGATCAAATACATTGTTCTTTCTGAGAAAGGTGGATGGTGGTAAAAATAACATCAGCAGCACACAATCGGGTACTTTTTTTTTGGGGGGGGGGGGGGAGCTCCCAGCATCTGCTTTAGCCATGTCCTGACACTATGCAAAATCTTGTTCATGGTGACATAATGTTTGTGTTGTTGTATGCTGTCAAATCAATTTGGACTTATGGTGACCCTTTCCAGGGTTTTTCCAGTAGAGAATACTCAGAAGTGGTTTACCATTCTCTTCTCTTGGAGCTGTCCTGGGACTGTGAAGACTACCCATCACTACACTTGCTGGCTCTTCTCCCAGGGGTGGAAGAATCAGTGGGGAATTGAATTCCCTACATCTGGCTCCGCAGCCAGATACTTTTGCCACTAAGCCAATATAAAGTTATATGGGCATCAACATGCTGGGTGTTAAACCAGCAACAAAGAATTGGGCTTTGTGGATAGCACTTCAGCATTATTGTAACTACTGTGGGTGCAATGTTGAGAAGCAATCATGCAGTTACACAGCTGGATTTTGCCGAGTGTATCAACTACAATAATCAGAATCAAAATTACCGATCTTCAGCAACATTTTCTCACATAGTTATAACATGCTGGAGAAATTTTCTTTTATCTAGAATGACAAATACATTACATTACATTCACTTGTGCCTCACTCATTACTTCCCTATCCTGGGCATGTTTATCTCCCCATTCATGTAGCCTTTGTAGTCATAAGAGGAGCAGTAAGATCCAGTTCTATTCCTGGACACTTCCTTCCCCTTTCCATCAGACAAGGATGAATGAGTTGGTCAGCAGAATTTAGTTAGTTGTAATGAATCATTGGAAGAGGGAAAGGCACATGGAGGACAATGTCTTTCTTCTAATTTCCATCATTTGCCTTGTTAAAATCAGAATAACTACTCAGTTGTGCAAATCCTTAGGCTTGCAGTGATTTGTGCCTGGTTGCCCCTGTCTTCCAAATAAGATTGGAAGGGCTACCTTTTGAATGTGTTGAAAAATTTTAGTGTATGCAATGGGCTCAAACTGCAATTAAGCCAATCAGTGGGAATGTTTCTCTTTCCCTTCATCATGAATGAATCATTCTGTATAATTTTTACAAGCTTAAATGTTCTGATATATACCAGAACTCAAGAAAGGAAGAACCTTTGCTTTCCCTTGCAAATAGAATAATCATTTTCCCCACCTACATAGGATTCTTTGCCAAATACAGTACATACAATGAATTGTGATAGTAGGGTAATACTTAAGCCAGAACAGTTCTTCAAATTGTTTTGTTTTGTTCTAGTTTGGGCTTTTCATGCAACCATGTCACTAGTCCTTTTATCTTTGTGACATTAGAGCCATAAACTCAACAAACACAAAAGGACAGCACAACTGATCAAAAGATGCAAGCAATCCATCTGATCTTTCTACTTTTTTCATAGTTCTTATAAAAATGAAGAAATTTACCATAGTTTTGTATTTTGTATACTTATAACAGTGCCCTGGGTGCTCCGGTGTCCAGTCATGCCTGCACACATGACAGTGGAAACACCTACAGAAACAGGGATGAGCACTGAACCCTAGAGTTGGATATGACTGGCTTTTGAGCAAGGGAAACCTTTAACAATAGCAATTACAGTTATATACCGCCCCATAGTGCTTAATGCATTCTCTGGGCAGTTAACAAGATAATTAGCATTTTGTCCCCAACATGCTGGGTACTTATTTTACCAACCTCAGAAGGATGGATGGCTGAGTCAACCTTGTGACCTGTCAGGACTGAACTCACAACATTTTGACTGCAGTTCGCAAAGGGTTGGACTTGACTGTGCGACTGAACAATGACAAAAGTTTAACCACTTCACAAGCAGGGCTCTTGCCCCAAAGTGAAAATTCTCTCCAAGAGTTTCTGTCTATGGTGGGAGAGATAATGGGAGTAGTCATAGGACACATCTGGGACAGGACAAGATTGAAGAATGCTGTTACCCTACTGCTGATTTAATGTTGGGTAAGAAAAATCATGTGTTGGTGATAAAGTACTGTCCATTGACAAGATTTAGGTTGTCCTTCTGGGTGGATGCCCTAAGACACCTTGTTAGGAGCAACACAGCACTGTGGTGGCTTAGTGGTTAAGATGCTGAGCTTGGAGACTTGAAGGTCGGGGTTCGATACCCGAGTGCTGCATGATGGATCTTGGGGACATGAAAGGAGCCTCATTCAACTGTCCCTTGAGCAGAGTTTCTCCAGCAAAAATCCTTTCAACCCAGAGTAATTTCTGACACGAAATGTATTTATTTAGGGAGCAACAATTTGAAAGCAAGACTTGGAAAATTTCTTTTGATTTACTTCCCCCTGCTCTCTCATTTAGAATATCGGAACAAACTAGTTCATTATGTACATCTCTTTGATTTTTTTTTTAAAAAAACATGGGAATATTCCTTACAATTGTAGTTCAAAAAACTAACTTTGCAAAGCTATAGAAATTGATATAAAGCCAAAAAATGTTTAGGTTAAAGAACTTGGGAAAAACCTGAAGCAATAATCTTATGGGAGAGAAAATTTGTATTTTTTTAAATTTTAAAAAAATGCATTTCCATTAGGTTGAGGCAATATAAAGTACTATCTGATAAGCCTGGAAGGACTTCACTGAGAGAGAAAAACATAAAAAAACATAATAGTCATAACTAAAACATCAAGTAGAATATTAGGCAGGGTTGTTTAAAAACAAAACAAAACACCTCACACACTTCGTTTCTTGTAATTATAGGGACTGAGGTGATGACTGGAAGTTTGGCAGGTCAGCAGATCAAGATTTCAGTGCTGTATGGAGTGAGCTCCTGTCTCTGATCCAGCTCCTGCCAACCTAGCAGTTTGGAAGCAAGAAATTGCAAGTGGATAAATAGGTACCACTTCAGTGGGAAGGTAACAGTGTTCCATGCACTCTGGTGTCTAGTCATGCCTGCCACATGATGACAGAAATGTCTGCAGATGGAAATGTCTGCAGACTTTGGCTGTAAATGTAGATGAACACCACCCCTTAGAGCAGGGATTCTCAACCTGCAGCCCATGGGCCAGATGCGGCCTGTGGCACCATTTCATGTGGCCCACCACCACCTCCACCTCAGCAGGTAGTGCCATGTGGTGGAGGAAGGGCAAAATGGCTGTCTGGCCCCTGAAGCTGTCTGAGGGAGCATGACTCGGTCCCCACCTTAAAAAGGTTGGGAACTGCCTTAGAGTCAGACACAACTGGCTTTCGAGTAAGGATGACCTTTACCGTGTAATTAAACATAAATATTAGTTTCCCCTCCCCTCAATATGCCATGTGCATCCAAATACATATTTGTCCAGTATCATTATCCCATAGAAGCTTTGAAAGGAAATGGCTTTCTTCCATCTGACTCTTGTGGTGAGGGACATCTTAATAATACCTGTACGTCACAAGTATCAAAGCTGTGGCTAGGCTTCAGCACTTGAGTTGAACCTTCTCCACCAACAACCATCTTGTAGTTGTAGCAAATGAGATCCTCTCTGAGTTTCAGGATACCCCAATGTCTCCACATTTATTGATGCAAAGACTACTGTGTTGCTCCATTCAGGAGTTTATCTGCTTTCCCCAAGGCAATGGCATAAGATCACTATAGCTTCAATGTGCCTTGTCTAGAGAGAGGAGAAGAGGCTGAAAATGAATACCTTTTGTCTTTCTTCCATCCTGCAAGTCAAGCTACCAAATAGGCAATGGCTCCTGTATTTTGCCACCTGCTTAGACTGTCTTTGCTTCTTCCCTAATGCCTCAAATTCTATATCTTCTAAGCCTGGAGAAGTGTTCCAAATGGGTCTGGCCCTCCCATAAGACTAAGTAAGACTGCCATCTCTGGTGGTAGACCACCACAACCTGTGAATTAATTCTATCTACTCCCTACTGCCCACAAAAGTGTAAAAAGCTCCAGTTACTTTGAACAGTGTTCTGGAACTAGCTTTTTTCTTATTACTACACTTCGAATACTTCTGAGGCAGGCATTGATTGTATGTTGTCCAGGGAAATTGGCATGAGCAATTTTTTTAAATTTTTTTTATAAATTTTATTAGGTATATAAAGCATTACAAATAAAAAAAATACATAAAACAGACAAATATTACATAACTCTAAAGTATATATAGAGAAAAATCAAAAAAGAAGATAAAAATTCCATAATTAACAATACTACATTAATATCATCACTCAGATATTATTACCTCATTATAAACCAAGATTTGAATTTTCAAACTATAAACTATATCTCCACACATCACCTCATAACCAATATATTTTGTTCTCTAACTACTATCATTCTTAACTTTAGATACACCCTTGTGATATATACATTGTCCGGGGATATATGTTTACTTATGTTTTCCAAAAGTCATTTTGCTCAGATACAGGGGGTATGCCTTTATTCTTAACCGTTACATATTCAATGAAAGGTTTCCAAATCCTCCAGAATTTATTGCCAGTTACTTTACCCTTTTTAGTATTTATCTCCCAGGTGAGCTTTTCATTGAGTGCCAAATCCCACATTTCCTTATACCAATCCCTTCTTTGTAAGTTTTCATTATTTTTCCAATTTCTCGCTATACATTGTCTGGCCGCCAATAACATTATCGCCATCAATTCATTATTGTCCTCACTCATTTTATATTTATCTACCTCAGTTAACAAAACTGTATTTGACCCCAGTTCAACCTGCAAATCCAATATATTCTTAATTTCGTCCTCAATTTTTCCTCAAAAAACCTTCAAAACCTCACAAGACCACCACATATGCTCATATGTACCTCTAGCTTTTTTACATCTCCAGCATTTCTCACTCACATCTTTGTACATTAGATGCAGTCTTACTGGGGTTCTATACCATCTCCAAATTAATTTGTAATTATGTTCCTTCACTCTTACTGACATAGACCTCATAACTCGTCTTCTCCACATTTTCCCCCATGTTTTCTCAGTAATTGTTGTGTTTAATTCCTGTTCCCAACTATCTTTCAATACTTGTTGAGCCTTTCCCCTTTTGTTTAAAATCTTATATATTTGACTAACTATCCCTTTTAATCCTATGTCACCTTTTCTTAATTTGACCAGCAATGTTTCAAATTCTGTTAGCTCCCTGTCTGATCCCATTTCCAAAAAAAATTTCTTGTTCCAATTATTCATCTGGAGGACTTTGAACCAATCCAGCTCCAATTGCCGATATAGCTCCTTTCTCCTCTCCAGATCCCTACAAGTTTTGATCCAATCTTTCAACAAGGAGACCCCATTTTCTAATAAGATATCCTTAATCCTACCATCTATTTTCATCGGTAAATTATTAAAATCTTCTAATTCTGTAACCATTGAGATCCCTGGAATAAGATCCTTTCTTGCTCTATTCCATTCCTCTATTGTTGCTTTAATCATCTTACCCTGTATTCTCATTTTTTTATCCTTATCCTCACATAAAAAAAATGCCTTCCCTTTCCTAGAAAACTCTTTTGATTCTAATTTTCCCCATATTGGTTCTTCTCTAATTAATAGTTTAATAACATTTTGTAATTGAAAAGCTCTATAATACTTGCTAACATTCGGGATGCCCAGTCCCCCTTCTTTTTGTGATACATACCACAGCATCTTAGGTATTCTAGCTCTTCGTTTCCCATTACAAAATCTATTTATAATATTTTGATACTTTTTCAATTCTCTATCTGTATGTTTTATTGGCAGGGCATCGAATAAGAAATTTAATTTAGGTAACAACATCATTTTACACATTGCAACCCTGCCAAACCACGATAGATTCAACTTGTTATACTGTGATATTTTTTATCTATCTCTTTCATTTGTTTACCATAATTCAATTCTTTAAGTTCTCCAGTTTTTCTAGCAAGTATTACCCCTAAATATCTTAATTTATTCGGTATTTGAATATTAAATTTTTGCTTTATTTCTTCTTCATCCTTCTTACTCCCATTAACTAAGATCAACTCAGATTTATCCCAGTTCACCCTTAATCCTGTTATTTCCTCAAAAGTTTTCAAATGTTTATTAATCTTTGGAATTGCTTGCATTGGTTGCTTTATCGTAATTAGTGTGTCATTGGCGTATAAATTTATTTCATTCCCTTCGATTCCAATTATATCTTTGTCTTGCCGAATTATATTCGCCAATAGTTCCATAGCCAATACAAATAATGAGGGTGACAAAGGTCATCCCTGCCGAGTTCCAGCCTCCAATTTTATTTCCCCTGTGTAACTATCATTAAATTTCACTGTCGCTATCCCCTGTTTATATAAATTCTTAATAACCTTTTGAAATTTGTCACCGAATCCATATAGTCTGATAACCTCGTGTATTGTGTCCCATTGCAGGGAGTCAAATGCTTTAAATATGTCCAGGGCTAAAAAACCTACTTTATCCTTTTGCTTTTCAGCTATATCCAATAAGTCCACTACCCTCCTTGTAAGATCTGACAAATATCTACCCTTTACAAACCCTGCTTGATCATCTCTTATGTATTTGGCTATGAAACTATTTAGCCTAGTCACCATTATTGTAGAAAAGATTTTGGCATCTTGGTTAATTAAGGATATCGGTCTATATGATTCTATTCTCTGTAGATCCTTTCCCGGCTTAGGGATTAATGCAATGATAGATCTATTCCATGATTCCGGTGTTGCTTCCCCCTCTAATATTTCATTAAATAACTTATGTAGTCTCGGAATAATCCAAGGCTTGAAATCCTTATAAAATTCCGCAGGAAGCCCATCTTCTCCTGGTGCTTTATCCAATTTTAATTTCCTAATTACATCCTCAATTTCTTTTACCGATATTTGTTCCTCCATCCTATTTCTATGTTCTTCTGTTAATAATGTTATATTGTACTTTTGAAAATATTCCTCCAATTTACCCAAATTTACCTGCTTCTTTGAATATAAATCTTTATAAAAACCCTCTATTATTTCTACTTTCTCTTTCCTTTTATTACATCTCTTTCCCTTCCCATCTAGCAGTACTCCTACCTGACCTTTATTCTTTTTATCCCTCGCTGCTTTTGCCAATAACTTGGAATTTTTATTACTATGCTCATAGTATTCTCTTTTTAAAAATATCAAGTCTTTTTTTACCTTTTCCATATCCTGGGCTTCTAATTCTTTCTTTATTTTCTGTATCTGTTGTAATACCCTCTTATCTTTATCCCTTATATACTTCCGATGAAGTTGTTTCAATTGTGTTTCCAATTCCTGGGTTCTATTAATGTTCCATTTCTTTTTCCAACTACTTAATTTTATGGATTCTCCTCTAAAGATCGCTTTCATTGTGTCCCATACCACTCCAGAGCTGACCTCTTTATTATCGTTCCATATCCAATATTCATCCCATTTCTCCATTATTTGTTTTTTCGTATTCTCCTCTTTATATAATTTTGAATCATATCTCCAAATATATTTTTTCCTGTCGCTTTCATCCAATTTTATGTCCATACTTATTTTAGCATGATCTGATTCTCTAAATGTACCTATTTTAATATCCTCTATTGTATTCAATAATCCTTGTGTAACAAATATATAATCAATCCTTGAATACATGTCATAAACTTGAGAATAATAAGTGTAATCCCTTTCCTGTCCTTTAAGTTCCCTCCATACGTCTTTTATGTTCATTGATTCTGCCCAGTCCCTCAAAATATACTTTTTATTTCTCTTTTTAGTACTTGTAGTATCAATTTCGGAACTTAGCAAGTTGAAATCCCCCCCTATGATCATATTCCTCGTTCCTTCATTATTTAAAATTATTCTCAATTTTTCTAAAAATTCTTCCTGATTTGTGTTTGGAGCATATATATTAGCCAAGATTATCTCTTCCTCTTCTATCTTTCCCTTAATAATCAGATATCTCCCCTCTGGATCAGCTATGGACTTTATCACACTAAAACCCAATTTTTCCGAAATAAGGGTTGCAACCCCTCTCGCTTTTGATGTCCCATAAGCCATTTCATAAATATCAATTCCTCTCACTACTAATTTATTAGTATCTGCTGACTTTTGGTGGGTCTCCTGTAGAAAGATGACATCAGGTCTAGCTTTATTGAGCGCTATTTGCAATCTCCTCCTCTTCACGGCATTCCCTGTTCCTTTCACATTCCAAGTTAACAGTCTTAAATTCTTAACCATCTATATTTACTAAGCTCTCCCCTCCTTTACATTTCTCCCCGGACGTGCTATCTCCATCCCCTGATAAAAACCCAGAAAAAAAAAACAAATAAATGAAAATAGTGTGAAATCAGAAAAAAAGATTGTGAGTCTTTACTGCTAAGAAACTCAAAAAAATAAAATACTTGAAAAAAATTACATACTACAACTACAAAAAAGAAAAGAAAAAAAACTTACCTACTCTTCCATTTTCTGTTACCCTCCCCACACCTTGTTCCAAGATGTCGCCTCTATCATTCAAAGAGGGGAGGGGGGGACCGGGGGAAAAAAGCATTATGTTCTTCTAAGGCCCCCCTCCCTCCACCATTATAATTTTATTCTGCAAGTTATTTATTCAAAAAGCTCCGCACTCGATGTTCCTGACACTTCCGCTCCTCCCACTGCACCCTCCACCTCCCCCTCTTTATTCAAAACCGGGCCCATCACCCCAACTGCGTACAAGTCAGTTCTCATAGCAATCCATTCTGGACTAGCCACCTTCATGAACCCAAGTTGAGTCAAGTACTCCAAGACATCTGTTCTATCATCCAAAATATGCCATCTTTTTTCATAAAAAAATCTCAACTGTTGTGGAAATCTCCAATTATACTTAATGTCTTTTGAAGCCAAAAATTTCATCACAGGTTTCATCATGTATTTCCATTTTCTTTCCTCCGGCGCTATGTCATTGTAGATTTCCACATCAGCCCCCTCAATCTTTAGAACGCCAGACCCCGCTTGTTTGATGTAAGCCATCACTTTTAACTTATCTGCCCAATTTGCAAACTTAACCAAAACATTCCTTGGTGATCTCCTGTCTCGCCTTCCCCCCACTCTGTACACAGCTCCAATGTCTTCTGCTACGAAATCTTTTCCCATTTTCAGAGAGTTCAGCCAATCCACTACTCTATCTCTAAGCTTGTCTGGCGTTCGTTCAGCCATTTTGCGTATCACAATGTTCTGTTTTCTCTGTCCCTCCTCCACCATCATCATCCTTTTCTCTTGAACAGATACTCTTGAGGCAATCACATGCTCTTGAATCAACAACTCATTCATAGAAATCTTTGCTTGCTCTAAATCCTTTTGCATTGTGTCAGTAATCACTTTAATTTTTTTTGTATTCTCTGCAATCTCTCTCTGCATATCAGTCAGAGTCCTGGCCAGGCTCTCATGTTGTAACCTAGCCAGTTCTCTGTCCTTTTTCATTTCTTCACAATTATTTTCCACCATTTTATTCAATTTTTGCATTGCAACCTGATTATCGTTCCCATTTTTAACCAATTGTTGTAAAATTGCACACATATTGTCCATTCTTTCCGGTAAGTCCACTGATCGTCCTCCAGCACCTGCTTGAGAATCCATTGCTGCTGTTGTAGTCTCCATCGTTGGTGACGGTGTGTGCCTTTCCTTGTCTTTTTGCTCTTTCTCTTTCTTCTCTCTCCTCCCCTTTGGTCTGACTGTCTCCTCCCCTTCCAGCATAGCCTATCTACTTAATTTTTCACTTCAAAAATGTGAGTATTTAAATGTTACTTAATAGTCTCACCATCTAAATTGAAACTGTTTCAGTTATATCTACAATTAGCTATGCACAAAATTCTAATACCTAACTACTAAAATTAATCTCTATATTATTCAAACACTTAATTTCAAGAGATCAATAACCCAGTGTCGAATAATATAAAAGACAATCAGCAAAATGAACTCTTATTATCTGTTATATACAGGCCAAAGAGCAAGGAGGGGGGGAAGTAGGAGGGGGAGGGAAGGATGATTTAAATATAAAAGTGTTAAGACCGCTGCTGTTTTCCTCTTCAAATGGGCAAGTTAATTATCACCTCTTTAAAGGAAATCTGACCAGAAAACATAGACCATAAGACATAAATCAGCCATCAAAGTCCAGTAAAAAAAAAAAATCAACCAATGTCCTTCTTCTCTTCGCCTCGCTGCTGCTCTTAGTTTCGTTTCTACCCTCAAAGTTAAGTTTCGATTAATCCGGCCATTGTTGTTGCTCCCTCTTCCGCTCGCCCTCTGTCCCAAATCCAATCACCGAACACAGTCCACTTTCACTCCCACCAAGTCACAGTTCAAATTTTTTTTATTAAAAATGTTGTTAGTAATAAATCACCACCAAACGGGATCCAGGGACAAGCCTTCACTTTCGATTGCGCTCCGGCAGCTCCGCGAGATACACTATCTGTTCTCTTCCCTTTGTCCTCTCTTCCTCTCCTCTTCTCCAAGCTCCCGCCTTCTCTATTCTCCCGGCCGGCTCTCTCTCGTCGGTCCTCTTCTTTTCGCGTCCCCCCCGTCTCCCCTCTTGCTAAAATTCTCTCCACCGCAGACCCACTCACATTCAGCAGTATTGTGGGGTAGACTCCGGGTGACGCGTTTTCCTCCAATCGCCAGCAAACTTCTCCACTTCAACAACTCTCCCGACTCCTCTGCAGATCTCCTCTTGCGGCTTTTCCGATCCTCCGCGGCGCGCTCCGGCACCGGAGGCGGCTCGACGGGCGGCGATGAGAACCGGGACGCTCTTTCAAGCCTCTCAGCCCCCCCCACCGACCGGAGCTCGCTCTCCAGGCCCCGCTCACCCGCTCGCGCTGATCCGCCGCTCTCCCTTAGTTGTTCTTATTATTATTATTTTTCAAGCCAGGTCGGGAATACTTTTAGACAGTGCTAGCAGTCCTTCTCCTCCGAAATCCTCCTTATTTATTTTATTTAAATCACATTTAAAAACTCATTAATGGCGGAGGAAGGACAAGCCGCTGCTTCTACTACTCCATCCAAACCACGCCCCCCGGCATGAGCAATTTAGAATGCAAAAAATGAAAATGAAATTCAGGCAATGAATGGTTCCCAGTTTTAACTAACTGTTCTAAGACTGCTGTATGTATAATTGTTGTTTAGTGTCACAATGTATGATTGCTTTGTTTGATTGGGTTTTCAATGACTTGAGAGCTGCCTTGGGTCCCATAATTGGAAGAAAGGTGGCAAAAAAGGAAAACAAATCAATCAAACAGTCTTTATGACAAGGAAGGGAGCTCTTTGCTTGTGCATTTGGATGGCATATCATACAATGGAAAGGCCCTTAGTCTCAGATATAGGAGCCAGATATTCTGAATTAGATCATTGTGCCATCTGGCCATGTATTATCCAGGGCTATCATGTCAGAAGACATCAATGGACATCTAATGGAATTCCTATGCTCTGTAGATCTCCTGGTGGGAAGGCAGCTCTCAGGATGAGCAGTGCTGGATGAGGAAATATTTGATTTTTCTCAGCTTGGTAGCTTTAAATAAGGGGTGCCCAAACTATGGCCTGTGGGCCAGATCTGGTCCCTGATGCCAATTCATTGACACCCTCATCGCTCCTGGAAGCAGAGGTAAAAAGAGCTACATCATCGGCAAAGGCCATTTCAGACATTTGGACAGGCTTCGTCTTCCAATACCCCAGGGTCATTTTCTTAGCACTTCACTTTGTGCTCTTCATGAAGGCATCCATGAGCAAGATAAAGATGCAGGGTGAGAGACTTACTTCAGCACTGGTTGTAAACTCACTGGACTATCCCCCTGCTGTCTGCAGAAGAAACTGTGAAGGGTGCTAGAGGTGAGGGCAGTCAAGAAGTCCTTGATATAGGCTGTACAAAGGGGTGGAAGATTGGAGAGGGTTGGTGGGTGCACACAACAAATTGATTGGTCTATTTGGAGCATGGGTGAGAGCGCAGAACCAACATTGTGGTTCTTTTTGTGGTGCGAGTTCTGACACCAATAACTCGGAGTCTGGAAAAACTCTTTCTACTAAAACATTGCATAATTAGATTATTTTTGACCAGAGTGGGATATTTCAATTGTGTTATCTTGGCCATTTATTAGGATTTCTTTTGTACACATGGTGGAGTATAAATTATGTACAGTCAAACCTCACATAAAGAGCGCCTCACTTAAAGAGTAACTCGCTTAAAGAGCAGAGTTTTCTTTTAATGTTCACTTCACTTAACAAATAAAACCAACCAAAAACTTGCTGAACAAATAAATCGGGGTTCACATCCCCCCACCCCTGAAGTCACAACTGGTCACTTACAATGGTGTTTCACTTAAAGAGCAAACTCGCTTAAAGAGCAATCCTGTGGAACACATTATGCTCTTTAAGCAAGGTACAACTATACTAATAAATGTTGCATTGATTGAATTTCTCCACATTCACAGAATTTCCCCCCTTTATTCAAGTAGCCCCATTTTAATTGATTACTCTTTGGCATTCCTACCATGCTTTGAAGTCTATTAGGTTATTTCCAAATAGTTCAGTGAGAAACTTGTACTGGTGATAGATGCTCTTCCACAGTTATCCATTTGACAAGGTGTATTGTTTTTGCTCTGCATAGGTTCAGCCAAGCCTCTTCTCATTTAATATTTAGAACCTGAGAGACATGCAGATGACTTTTACTTGATTTTACCCATTGTCTAGGAAAGTGGTGGCAAACCTATGGCACATATGCCAGAGGGGACACTCAGAGCACTTTCTGGGGGCACGCGCCCCATCGCCCCATCAGAGTTTGCCCTGCCCCTCTGTCGAGCAGCCAATGGGAGCACTTCTTCCCCCGAGCACAAAGTTCACCCCACCTCACTGTGGTGCAGATGGAAACCTGTTGCTTTTGGGCACTCAGATTCTAAAAGGTTCACCATTACTGGTCTAGGGGGTTTGTGTCTGTGAAGCGGATGTGCTTGGTTCTGTGTTACCTTATTTAATTCATTACATACTAACAGCTCTTAATGTACTACTAGTAGGGCAATGGAAGCCAAATAATAGAAGTTTTTAGTGGGGGTAGGTTTTAAGTACAGTGCAATAAAGCTGAAAGATTCATTATGAGCTACATCCACTTGTTTACTGTGTGCTGATTCATACCATATGGCACTAACATATTGGGCTGTAAAAAATAGCACAAGGACAAAGCGGCTATTTTTTATTGTTTGTGGGTATCCACCCCAGTCTGAACCAGCCAGTTTCCCAAGACTGTTTTTTCCGTCAAGAACTTTCTGTTTGTTGTATAAATAGCATTTTTTGTCATTCAGGGTTCAATCCAGAGAAATGCCCAGACACATTAGGGGAAGATCAATGTTCCAAAAATCTTGCCTTTCTGGCTAATTTGGAACTTCTTCTGAGCTTTACTATTTTTTAAATGGAAGACCCAGACCTGTTTTCAAAGGCTCTGGTTTCAGCTACTGTATTTGTTTTTTTAATATAAGGACAAATCTCTTAAGGCAGAGATTAGCTAGTGGTCGATGAACCCCAAGATGTCTTCCTGGACTGTCAAGGCAATGTTAGCAGCATACTCCTGGAGTATGGAAACTTCAGTTGATCATCACTGTAAATGTTAAAAAATAGTGCCAGGATGCTATCCTTTGAAAGACCATTCCTTTTATTCTCCAGCATTAGGTCTCCCTTGAAATCCCAAAATGAATCTTCAGTTTTAAAGCAGAAGGGTGATCATTTTGTATAGTCCATGATCTTAGTAGGAAGGTAGAGCAGCCATTGATGGTGAACAATGTCATATGCTGCTATAAAGTTAACAATCTTGCTTCTGTTATTTTATGTATTTTAAAACTGCCTTCTATGCATTGAGTTAGATTCAAGATTTGAACTGTACAGCTCTTGCCAGTCCTAAAGCCTGCCTGTTCTAGAATTAGAAGAGGTTCAGTTTTGGGGACTAGTCAGTTTAAACACTATTTATAAGTGGCAAGTTAAGAAGATTAGTCTATTGCTTTTGGTAACTGATGGTTCTTTATCTGATTTCAATATTTTTGGGATTTGTTTTCTCACCCAACAATTATTAAAGAATTGAAGGAGTTGTTTTTGGTTTTGGTTTTGGTTTTTTGCCCAAACTGTTTAATTTGCTTGATGCAGATGTCATTGAGTCCTGCTACTTTGCCATTCTTACATCTTCTTATGGCTTTCTCTAATTCCACCAATATGAAACCAGTAAAATATTCATTGGATTATCCCTGGATATCCTCTTGATGCTTTGCTTTTATTATGCATTGATTGATCTTCCCTACCAGTAGCAGTTGATATGATATTTGGTTTGGGGTCACATTAGCATTTAGATCGTTGTTCAGCCTTTTCTTAGTCTCCAAGCTTTTTAGCTGCTCCTGGGCATGTCAAGGGGTGTTACAATGTCTATTTAAGGAGCCCCCCCCCCCAAAGTGTTGAGATCAAATTTCTCCCAGCTTTTACCATATGTTTAGTAAAAGGGTTTTCTTTAAAATATGACATATAATCAAAATATTGGGCCTATATTTCTGGGGTGAAACCCGAGGTATAGTTGGTCTGGCACCATCTTGGAACAGAGGTTTAAGAACATTCAAAAATGGAATTTGCAACTTGATTGTTGTTCTTTGGTTGCAAGGCAATCAGAAGAACAACTGTGTCTAGGATTGTAGTAGTTGGGCTTTTTGAATTATACGTTCTATGGAATGGTATAGATTCAGGTTTGTTGGGTGAGTAGCTCTGACATAACATGGCGGCTGTGCTGAGTCCCCATGTTGGGCTTTGAATCACCAATTATCTTAATGCATTGTTGAACAGTAGGCTCATTAACAAAAATAAATAAATAGATCTGGACTATAGTCTCTCTGCCACTTTCCACTGTTAAATGAACTGGGTACTTTAGGATCACATATAAGACACATTGATTAGGATTCTGTCTATTTTATAAGGGCTTTGGTATTTTCAGTTTGTTCATAGCCCCAAATATTGCTATGGCTGTTGAAATACTCAGCTGAGTTTTTTGTTTTCCATATTAGACAGTTTCTTAAAGCAAAATGGTTTATTGTGTAGCTTATAAATCAAAATTTCTATACATTCACCCAGTTCAATCTTCAAGATTTACAGTACAACACTTCTGGTTCAGAAGAGTTGTCAGTTTGTGCTTATTTGACATCATCCTTCAAAGCTAAAACACAGAGAGCATTTTTTCACAGTCCTAAAATTACAAAACTTCTGCCCTAATTCAAGAAACATGTTTGTTAATTAGTAAATTATTCTTGTTTCCTTGCTATATAAAACTAGCACACAACAAATATGAATTGTTTATTTGGAATGCATAATTCATTTTCATCACACATCCACCAATTCCACAACTGAACGTGAGGATATGAGGGTCATTCGATGAATTTCAACTGAAAAGTAATACTGTAGGCATAATGTAGTTTTAATTAAGAAGCAAAAAGAATGAGTGCAAATGAAATGAAAATATTAAATATTAATTCTTTTTAGTAGAAATATATCTGTATGAACAAACATAATCTATGTTTTTAAAAATATGTATATTTGTGGTTTTAGACCTGCGTTCTGTCTGTTACTCCAGGATATCACATCCCCTGTTGTTTGTAACATCGTGGCTTTATGTTGAATCTCCTGAGAGAATATGTGCTTTAGAAAACACTCACTTCATGCAACATTTGTAGACTAAGAAATAATTCTGTACGCTAGCTTGCTGGAAAGCCAACAGTAACATCCAGAGTGGATATGCAGCAAGGAACCTCAGCACAAACCTTTTATGGTCAGGAAATGTATATGTACTAATGTATCTAGTGTATTACTTACTTGGTTACTTGGTTGATCTGTGTTTCACAAGTCAGGTTGACATGGCAGATCAAAGCATCATCTTCTTCAATGTCCCTTCAGCCATTTTAATATGACAACACAGCTGGCTGGGCTCATGTTGTAGTTGGCCATGTTAAAGCAAACCACTGGCCAGGTGCACTGCCCAAGTATCCAACCCCACTAGTAAACCTGCAGCTCCAGAATGGAGGACCGTTATGGACCACTAGCTAACACCTTTGTGGCATGGTTGAACCTGCCATGGGAATACATCCTTGTCACCATAGCTGTTGGGTGGTCAGGGTTACCACTGAGCCACGTTGATGTATAAGGTGAGATTTGAAGTGGATATAGTGTATTATAATTCTGAAAGCAGATGGGAAAAGGAACAGATATCAGTTCATCATATGTGGGATAGCAGAAGTGGTTATACACAATATTTGGATTTTTCTCCTAGACATCTAGACATAGAGGCACATTTTACTTCTGCTTCCAGCAGTGACGAGGGCAGCGCAGGCTGGATGAATCTCAATAAACCCATTCGTGTGGATTCACAGGGTGCTTGGGCTTCTGGGAATTGAAGTCCAAGAACATCTGGAGTGCCAAGGTTTGCCATCCCAGACCTATCCCATATAGATGGCCCAGAAGGGTACCATGATTAGTGATATCAAAAGCTGCTGAGAGGTGTAGCACAATTAAAATGGCACCCTCCCCCTGCCTGGTTCCCAGTACTGTATAAGTCATCCAGCAAAGAAACAAGCAGACTCCTTAACTAGGTCTAAAACTAGATTGAAATGGGTCTAGATAATCTGTTTAACCCAGGAACCCCTGGAGTTATGGGGCCACAACCCACTCTAACACCTTGCCCAAGAATGAAATATTAAAGACTGGTTGATTGTTGTCCAGTACAATGGGATTCAAGGATAGCTTTTTAGCAATGGTCTTGCTGCTGCCTCCTTTAAGCATTCTGAGCTCCTACCCTGTTATCATCATTGCTCACCCACCCCCCAATAACGAGACAGACAAGCTGGATGGTGTTAAAATGGGCCACTTTTATTTATTAAACTTTTAACTGTAACTGCCTGCCTGGTGAAAGTAGCACGAGTGAGGGATGTCCATCCTGAGCTTATTAACAGTTATGGGAGAACGCTGACAATAACCTGAGCGTTCTCCTTTGGACCATTCAGGTGAACAGAGTTATTAATCACACCATACGATATGGTGTTCCATTGTTCCCCAGTCGCGTTTGGCTGGGCACCGCTGCCCACACCTTGTCACGCACCACCTTTCCTGAGCCAAACACGCACCGTACCTGAATTGGATAAAATCCAGTTCCTTCTCACCCGTGCTACCCGCCACACGGCCGGGGCGATGCCATTTTAACCACATATACCTTTTATTTGACTAACTCGTCCCGGCCGACCCACCCAAGGCAGGGAACTCAAGCAGGATGCCATTACGGATACCTGCCAAAAAGAAAATTGTACCGTGTGCCGACAAGTGCACACCATCGGGCATATACAACCAGGGGGCATCCACCATGATGGACGGGTGCTCCAAAACAGCACCGATGCCTTCCTCCTGAAAGTGATGGAATACACCATAATTAACACGGTTCCTGCTGCTTTCAACAGCCGCCCGGTCCCGCCTGGTACAATACATGGAACGGGGTATGATGGAAGACCACATAAAATGCGTTGTGGGCCACCTGTCCCTCACTAGGGAAAGGTCTCTGGCCACCCTGTTACTGAGGTCCCCCGGAACGATGCCAATATCGTTCCCGCCCAAGTGCAGAACCAAAAGATCAGGAGGGATACAGTGACGGTGCTCCTCCAAAAATGGCAGGAGATGAATCCACTGCATGCCCCGCTGCCCCAGCCAAGTCACCACCGCACGACCCTCAAGGCCGAGGTGTGGGCCGCATGGGGCACGGGCCGCATGCCGGCCAGCCCAGAAAACATAGCTGTGCCCAATGATCCAAATTCTGATTGGGCGGGCCGCCACCGTCACACCTAAAAGAAAGGAACAAGACAAGGTATTAGACAGGCCGAACATATGTCCGAAAGGCATCGGACGCCCAACGACCCAAGCGTTTAATGTCGGCCGCAGAATAGCCAAGAGCTGCCGCGGTGGAGGCCGCACCAATACAAAAAGAGTGGGAACAGTAGCGTTCACCGGAGACACCAACGGCCCGAAGAATGGACCCGGTCACCCACCAAAACTGGTACCTGGTGAGTGGCCGCCCATCCGAGTGAACGAACAAGGGGCCCTCTGCAAAGCCGCGAAAGGCGACAAAACGGTGCAGTGCCCTAATGGGGCAGATATCAACATGGGCACATTGAAGCAAATGAACTTTAACTCCCTTGCCTGAAGGGTCAGACTTGGAACTGCGAATGGCCAAAACGGCCGCAGACGAGGACAAAGTCAAATCCCCGAAGAGCAATGAGCGGCCCGAGCGGTCGGCAGGGCCGCTGACCACAAGCTCACCGATCCGGAGGGCCCCAAAGAACGCCACCGAAGCGGCGGCGTGAAAGAGCCGAACTTCATAATGATCCCTGCAAAAACGAGGCCATGCCTCTGCAATATTACGTAGCACTGTGACCGAAACAGGCGTGCGGCCGTCAGGGCGGTGGCCGCGTTCCCGCGACCAACCGTCCAACACGCGCCGCACCCTGAAGTCCTGTGTGTTGTCCAGAAAACCGGACGCACGGGAGGCAAAAGCCAAAGCCGACAGGCGTCCCCAAATCGTGGAGGACGCCAGGCCGCGCCCGTGCAGTGTTACCATATACTCCAGAATGTGCTCCACAGGAATGGGCCACAGCTCGGGCTTGGTGCCGAGCCGTCTGAAAACCCCGAAATCCCGAAGGACAGCAGCGTATGCGGATCGAGTTCCATGCGCCAGGGACGCGGCAATGGCCCTGGTCACCTCCCCAGTCCAATGTCCCAGATTACCGGGGGGAGCTCCAACGGGTCCTTGCTGGCATCCGGGGCGAGGGCGCGGAACCTGGAAAGCTGAGAACAGGATAAAGCATCGGCAATATCGTTATTGAGGCCCGGAATGTGACACGCACAAAATACAATATTGTACCTTAATGCCAGCAAGACAAACCTGCAGACCAACAACATCACCCGCGGTGAGCGGGAGGTCAATGAACGTAGAACGTGCACCACCGCCATGTTGTCGGTCCAAAAGGTGACGTCAGAATTAGCCCACTGAGGGCCCCAAAGGTACAGAGCACCGAGGATGGGAAAGAGCTCCAAAAATGTGAGGTCCAAAAGGACGTCCAATCGCCGCCAAACCAGGGGCCATGTCCCGTAACATGTCGCCGAGCACCTTTTTGGGTACCAAACCCAGAGGGGACATGCGCAAATTGGGAAAAGTTGGCGACAAAAAAGGGCCCGCTACGTGGCCAGCCGCCACCTCCCGCCCAATCTGCTCGCTGACCACGTGTTCGAGCCCAACCGTGGACTTCAAATTGTTTGCAAAATAAGGGGTGCGGGGGCCGGAGGCGGGGATCCTGAAGCCAAAGGTAAAACCGGCTAGCAGATAATCGGCGTCGACCCTGTTGGGGTAGATCACCAAAAGAGGGCGCAAAGCCTCAAGCCGAACTGGACTGGGGCCCTTTGGGACCCGTGGCCGGATCGGGAGTGCGCCGGGGGCCAGACTGAGCACCGCGTTGGTGAGAGGCACCAGCCTTTGGGCAGGCGGCAGCAGTGTGGGGGCCGGCGCATATGGCGCACTCATGCCGAAACCGGCACTGTTTACGGGCGCACTTGCCCACGGATGCGAAGTCCCAACAGAGCATGCGGGGTTGAACTGCCTGCCCCGCCGGCTGGCGAGGAAGCTGGGAAGAGGGGGGCCGTTGTACTAGATGGCCACAATCATACCGCTCGCCCAGTACGGGCCGGGAAGGAGTCATGAACTGTAACCAGAGCATCTGGTGCGTCACATCCCAACGCATGTCCGGATGAATGGCATCATTCGAAATGTTTCATCATAAAGGAGCCACGCCCCCCCAGGGAAATCCACATAGGCACGATAAATGATATCAAGGTATTGAAAGAGCGGGAGGGCCAATTCAGGAGCACCCTTGACAGATACCCCAGCGTAAATAAGGTACGCCGGCAACCAATTGGCCCACGTACGCGGGGGCTTCTTGCGCCTTGCACGCTCCTTGTCCACCTCATCCTCCTTGTCTTTGTCACCCTTCTCAGAATCCCTATTGAGCAAGCTGAATATATCAACATATTCCCTCCTCCAGATCTTGGCCCGTGTAGTGGGTAGCAAATGATCGCCCAAAGGCAGGGACTGATCGCCAAAAGGCAAGGCAGAAGCGGGAACCGAGTTATACCCAGTGTCACCGACTGAATAGGCGGGCCAGCATGGGGCCGGAAAAGCGGGTGCAGCCGTGGAAGGCTCCCCGCCCCACCTGAGGTAAGGGGCTTGCCACGTAGTGCCAACAGGGCCGGGCGTGAGAGGCATCTGCGTGGGGTAAGGCGGGCCGGATGGCCAAGGCCAAGCTGACTGTGGAAAACGAGGCCCAGTGTTGGAGAAAGTGTGTGCCGCAGGCATGCTTTGAACCACATACTCACCCGGGTCCGGAGCCCTGAACAACGGGGGCCATGGCGCAGAAGGGCCAGGCTCGGAAGGAGCAGGCGTGGGATGGAGCTCCCCCTCCGCAGGCACCGGAGACCGTGGCGCACCCGCGGCAAACGCAGCCCCGGGCGGAAAAGCCCAGTCCTCCGGCTGCGCGGCCTCGAGGTCCTCAATGCGACGAAGAAGCGAAGACAAATCTTCGCTCGAAATAGGACGTGCACGAGCCCGGCGCGCCACACACGGTGCGGAAGGAGTCGCAGTGGCCAGGCCCGCCGCTCCCTCGAGAGCGTCGACCCTGGCCACCACCTCAGAAAAGCTGGGCGGCGAGGCTGCCCTGCTGGGCGGCACCGAGCCCCCGCGGGATCGGCGCGCACCCCGCCTCGAAACCGACCGAGTAACATGGCCAGTAGGCGGGGAGCGCATGAGCCGCGGACGCTTGGGAGCCATCCCAAAAAATTAATTGCCTCCAATCGCCAAAGAAAAGGAACCAGCCCAACAGACCAAAGCGCCGAACCAAAAGAAAAATTATCGACCGACGCGAAGGTAAGTAGGAGCGGAGGGCGAGGGAGGAAAGAAGGGAAAAAACGGCTTTCGACGCTTCGAAAGCGAAAGAGGTCGCCTAACGGGCGACAACGCTTTATATACACCGTCTGGCTCCGCCCATAATATTGCCGCCAGTCCGTCTCGCCCCGGGAATGGGTGCAAGCAAAGCGCGCGCCAAAATATCCTATTTCGGCGGGCGTGCATTCCTCATCCACTCAGCCAGTCCTTCTCAGATAGGTTTCATAACCCAGGGAGGGCAAGGATTGAACAGATATGTGGTAGTTCCACCTCTCCCAAGAATCCAATCCCTATCCTCAGAGTGCAAAAAACCCAAATCCTTAAAATCAACACAGGTAAAACATGCATTCACATACTTTTGCATCCATTCATAGGCCTGTAGAAGGAAGGGATTAACTGTTGCATGATTGGAATACCATGAAAATGTCACTCAAGAAAAAGAAGGCACCTTGAAGCTGAGCCTACATTGGAGAGACATAGAATTTTAAGAGGTAATAACTCTATGCTAGGAAGGACTTATGAGCTGGAAAAACTGCAAAAGGCCAAACTGCAAGAAAGTATAATTTTAAAGGTCTATACTTTATTTAGCAGATGTAAGTGATGTAACTTTCAGATAACTGGTAAAAGCTAAACATCAGACCATATAGTCTGCTGCTTTGCTAATGGAACTCTATATCTAATTTGACATCTGTTTCCTGTTATTCATGTTATAAAACCATGTTCTTTGAACCTGTGAAATCATCCATCCCTCGCTCTTTGTGGGTGGGTCACTAGCTGTACACTAATAATAATAATTTCATGTCAGAAATTATTCTGGGTTGAAAAGATTTTTGCTGGAGAAACACTACTTAGGGAATGCTCAAATGAGGCTCCTTTCATGTCCCCAAGATCTTTTCCCTCTGAAGTGGTCCCTATTTATCTACTTGCAATTTCTTGCTTTTGAACTGCTAGGTTGGCAGGAGCTGGGACAGAGACGGGGGCTCAAACTGTCATGCAGTACCTGGGTCTTGAACTGCCAACCTGTCAGCCTTCAAGCTAACAAGACGAGCCTCTTAATCACTGAGCTACTGCAGCCCCAACTGTACAATAAACTTTGTGATAGCTGGTATGATTTGTCTATTCCTATCCAGAGAATGGACCCTGGCTGCTCAATATCCCTTCAGACTGAAGTAACAAAAAGATAACGAAAGGTTCAGGAGTGGAAATGTTTCTAATACTGTGACCCTCAATACCTTAATTAAAAGGGGCCTGTCTTATAATGTACACATTTGGACAGATACATGTATGCCAGTGGCGTCGCGCAGAGTTCAGCCGCCGGGGGCGAAGAACAAACTCGCTCCCCCCCGCTCGCCGCTGCTTCCCCCCCCCGGACCCAGGCAGAAGGCGGCCCCCCTGCTGACGCGCCGCCTGCCCCTGGCTCTGCCTCCGTTGCGAGTTCGATCCTGGTGGGATACCAGATTGCCTAATAGCCATTCATCCTTCCGAGGGCGGTTAAATGAGTACCCAAGCCAATGGGACGGAGGCGAGCAGCGCTCGCCAGCAAAAGGGTCGCCCTCCGCCTGGGAAGTCCTGCACGCGCGCACGCGCGCTGCCCACCTCCTCCCCCCCAGCCACCCAGCCAGCTTGCCGTCAGACGGGGCGCTCGTCGGGGGTGGGTGGCGCCATAGCGGGGAGCCCCTGGCTGCTGGCTGGGTGGCTGGGCAGGAGGGAGGAGGTGGGCAGCGCGCGTGCAGGACTTCCCAGGTGGAGGGCGACCTTTTTGCTGGCGAGCGCTGCTCACCTCCATCCCATTGGCTTGGGTACTCATTTAACCGGCCTCGGTCGCCAGCCAAAGGGTCGCCCTCCACCTGGGAAGTCCTGCACGTGTGCTGCCCACCTCCTCCCTCCCGCCCAGCCACCCAGCCAGCAGCCAGGGGCTCCCTGCTACGGCGCCACCCACCCCCGACGAGCGTCCCGTCTGACAGCAAGCTGGCTGGGTGGCTGGGGGGGAGGAGGTGGGCAGCGCGCGCGCGCGCGCGCGCGTGCAGGACTTCCCAGGCGGAGGGCGACCCTTTTGCTGGCGAGCGCTGCTCACCTCCGTCCCATTGGCTTGGGTACTTATTTAACCGCCCTCGGAAGGATGAATGGCTATTAGGCAATCTGGTATCCCACCAGGATCGAACTCGCAATGGAGGCGGAGCCAGGGGCAGGCGGCGGAAAGCCCCCGACGGCCAGCCAGGCGGACGGAGGCGAGCAGCGCTCGCCAGCAAAAGGGCCGCCCTCCGCCTGGGAAGTCCTGCTTCCTTCCTAAGCCCAGGCAGAGGGAGGAGGCCAAAGTGGTGAGGACATTTTGCCGCCCCCTGAAAGCCGCTGCCCGGGGCATCCGCCCCCCCCACGCTACGCCACTGATGTATGCACAGATCATGGAAAGTCATATTTATATTACAGCACCAAGGAATCCCACCCACCCCCTCCCCAACCAGCAAATAAAGAAGCTGATCGGTTGAATTTGGGCCACAACTTTATCTAAATTAATGCCCTAGCCTAGGGTGGTGGGTGGTGGGCTTGGGTAGTGCCTATAACACTGCACAATAACGATTTTGCTACACATGTGATTTACATGATATTGTGTGTGCTGATTCCAAATCTGAACTCAAAATTTGCCTGTCATGTACAGATTTTAAGGCATGCTATAGCTGTTCAAATGGTTGGTAACTGGGTAATGTATTTTTACATTGGAACATTATAACAGTTTCAGCTACCACTATACCTGCTGCCGCTTCAGCTTAATCACATCCTATGGTGGCATGTATGTTCCAGCAGTGGCCAGACATGTCTGGGCAAGTCAGTGAACTGATGTCAGAAATAGGTATATAAAGTGAGATGGGCCAAGGGTTTGTCTCTAGTGTGAAACCATCTTGGATAGTACAGCTAGGCCATAGTGAGTCTGTTCTGAGCTAAAGATGAGTAGGTGCAGCTGTGTTAATAAACTGGACAATTTTTGCTACCCCACGTGATCAACGCAAGAACCTAACCAAGAGGGTGAGATTTGTTTACTTAAGATCCTGATGTCCTAGGCAGAATCGGATTTGGATTCAGTGTACTTGATTTATTATAGGACACATGGATTAGACCAAGTAGCAGATTTTTTTTTGTGATGCAGTGTAATCAGATACCAAACTAGTTGGACCCTCCTAGACCCTCTCTGGCCCAGATTGGGCAAGTCCTTGTCCCTGAACAATACTGCACTTTGCATGTCTTGCCCAGATCAGCTCACTTGGGAAAACCTCCATGTGACCATAGCCAGCCGATTTCTCATGAGCTGTATCATGGGGGAAGAGGCTCAGAAGGTCCACACTGGGGCATCTGTATCACATGATTTGCAATCTCCAAACTGTGTGCCTAATGATCTAATGACATCTGATGGGATCACCGCTGACACCCACAGCCCACACTGCCTGATAGATTGAACCAGTTACAACCTAATTAATGATGGAACCAACCTGATCTGCTCATCCCGCCTTACAGGAATAATAAAAAAAAGAGATAGGAAAAACACATATCAGACTCCCTTTCTTTGTCTGTCAATATTGAGAAGCTCAAAATTCCTACTTGCCCCACCCCCCAAAAAAGGCAACCCACTTAGCATTCATGTCTAAAGGGTGGACAGGCAGGCTGCTGGACTCACAAATAAAGAGAGGACAGTTTTTGAGGCAGGGCAAGTGTAGGTAACTTTGCACCCAGTACTCTGCCCCCAAGCCAACAAGTGGTGATACAAAGCATTCCCCACCCCTCCTGTGTATTCTAGCTGGAAGGGGGGGATGTACCTCCTCCACCCCAGACACATTGCAGTGGAGCATCAGAAGCAGGATTCTGGAAGCTGTCATTTAAAAAAAAAACCGGGACTTCCTCAAGCTGTGCTGTTGGACTAGAATGAATGATCTGTGATCCCATCTCCTCACTTGAAATGAATAGTCTTTGAAAATAGAGGAGAGTAATTGATATTAGTATTTAGAATTTGTACTCCACTGCTCCTCAAGTGATACAAAAATGAGATATCTGGGGAAAGGAACTGGCTCAAAATAAAGCCTGTCCCAGCCAACTTCCGCTCACTGCTGAACCCGGTCTATTAAACTGCCCTCAGAGGACTTTCACTTGATGCTGCTCTTGCCAAAAAGAATTGTGAAATGCCATTTCCACTCACAGCTGATCAGGCCTGGACATTTGAAGCTTGATGGCAAGAACATTATAACCAAAAGGTATTTCACTGAGAGGACAAGGCCTGGATCAGTCTGAGAGAGATAATGGGGTCAGGGAGTGGGTTCTTCCAGCATTGGAGTGAAGCAATAAATATAAAGGAGGGGGTCATTCTGACAGCAGCTAGGGTAGGACAAGTAGGTAGTTTCAATGGAAGAATAAAATGAGATGCTCTCACTCAGGGCTCCTTTGAATATTTCAGAGCTACAAATGTCACAATCAAGAGAACAGAGAGCAATTCCTAACTTGGCAAGAAGTTAAAAGGTTAATTGTTCTGCTTAGTATGTAGTAATTCTCCACATCTGCCAATTTAAAAGATTCATGCAACAAATAAGCAACACTTTAAAGCACAATCTCATTCTTGGATGGTTTATGATTGTCAAATAAAACAAATGGTTTGACTCCCTCCCTAATGACCTTCCACAAGGGAGCAGAGCTTTTGGCCAGCAGCTGCTTAAGATGGGGTTTTTAATGGGATGTATATCAGGCTATACCCAATTACTAGTCCCAATCAGTCAAACTTGAATAGATCCAGAGACACAATTGGTCTTACATAAGGGTTGACTCAGCAAAACTCTTTCATTCAGTCGATCTATTCCAGTGGGCATTAATAATTGGGTTTAGTATTAACTCTCATGTAGCTTCTTTTTCTGATGCTTTTAATTTTGTTGCTTTTTAAATGCGATAGTCTACTTAACTGCATCTCAATGTTAAAATCACCTCTGTCCCTTCCACCAGGCCACCATGTATCCACCCAAAAGGAATCCCATTGACTAAAATTATCTTATAAATGAGTATTGCGAAGAAAGTTTGAAGAAGGGCACACATGCACTGCTATCCTGGCAATTTGCTGTCATTCTTCTGTGTCTAGGCCAGATGTGAAACTGCCAAAATGAATCCACCTTTTGGTGAATTCATTCCGTAGTTCCTTTCGCCTGACATAGCATGAGAAAGATTAGCTGACACAAAGGTGTCATTGCCCGGGGTATGTCCGATTGTGATTTTAAAATATCACAGTCTTCTAGGAGTCTTACTGCTATTAATAACAACTTATCTACAATTGGCAACAGAGTGACTCAGGTGAAGGAATTAACATGAAAACACCAACTTGTTCTTTAACTTAGCATCATTGTGGTCTTGGAAACCCGTGAGACAAGCAGGTCTTATACTTTGCTGCAACTGCCTACAGAGGCAGACATTGTGTCAGAACAACTTAATTTCCAAAGTGTGTTTTCAATGTCCCATTGAATGTGTCATTCTGGCCAAATGCAATTTCTTTATGGGAACTCTGCACCATTTGAGCATTTTGACAAGGAAGGACACTGAGTCATTCAAGAGCAAGGAAAAATGGATGAGGTTGTTGTGAAGCCCGAAAATTAATTAGCATTTGCACAGAAACAACCGCCTCACAATAAAGATCCTACCCATCTTTTTAGCTCCCCACCCCAGCCCATAAAGATTCCTTTTGAATTGGGTAGCCCACTTCATCTTAAGCAACTGTGATTACTCTCCCATGGGGTAAAAGAACAAATGCCTGGCAGCATGATGTGTAGGCCAATAAAAAGGTTCTTTGTTCTAAAGCAATCATACACCAAGTTAAGTTTTCAACTTATCAAGCCATTTCTTCCTTCGCAAATTTTGTAACTTAAAATTATGCTCCTGCAGTGGGGTGTTTGTGTGCTTTTATGATGAATGCCCTGCAGATCCCATTTAGAATGTTCTATTTCAACAGAAATGTGTAGGAGCAGACTTTTATTTCTCTTCTTTAATTTAATTTTTTACATCATTTTATATTTTAAAATACTGTTTTTTTTTGTAGACTGAGGCATGGAAGAGTGGGCTTGACAAGCAGGTTGGCACAATAATAGGTCTTCAAAGTTTGGGAACCTATTAAGATTTATGTAGCAGTGTTTAAATCAAAAACCAAAAAAGAGCAGCTGGCTAGTCCTGCATATAGAACAGGTGCAATCCTTCATGCTCACATGTCTCTACGCAACTCATTTTTCAAGGACAAAGGAGTGATGGTTTAAAGTAAATGCCCATAGCCAAAACACGATGTGAGAATTAGCCTACTTGGGGTTGTCCACTCTGCTCACACTATTGCAGTGAGAATGGAAATAATTGGTGGAAGAAATTCCCTGTCAGGATTTAGCTTCTAGGCCAATGATTCCCAACATAAAGCCCATGCCCCGCACGGGGACTTGAATTCCCAGAAGTCAGTACATTAGCTGATAGGTGCTTTGGGGAGTTGACTTAGGTTTCTGGGAACTGAAGTCCAAAAACCAAAGATTGGGAAATACTATTCTAGGGTAAACATGGACAACTGTTGTCTAATTCCAAGTCCCATCAGGTCATAGCCAATGATGAGCTATTTTAGCCCATGATCTAGGCCCCTGGTTGCCAACCTTGGCACTCCACCTGTTCTTGGACTTCAGTTCCCAGAAGCCCTGATCAACAGATGTAGTGGCTTGGGCTTCTGGTAGTTAAAGTCCAAGGAGAGCTGGCGTGCCAAGGTTGGGAACCAGGGATCTAGGCTATTTATGTGGTCCTCACCTCATATTTTCCAGCCCTACATGCATTGAGCATTTTTAGGTTCTTGGCCCACAAACTGAAGCCGTCTCAGACCCTTTTTACTTTTGCTTCTCTTTTAGCAGATAAAGCCTTATATCTATTATAGTCTGAGACTTTGGGGACTCCTTCTCAAGCTCTCTTCTCTCTAGTGATCTCAGTCCTTCTCATTCTGCTGTGGCATTTACAGTCGATTCATCAGCAAGGGGATCAAAGAAACCTGCTCCCACAAACGGATATTAGTGATGATAGGTCTCTCCCTAATTACTTTGGACTTTCTCTTACTCTCACTTCCCTATCTCACTCTCTTCTCTCTGTGCTCTCTCGGGTTGTAGCTGCTGCTACCACTGCTGTTCTTCTTTCCCCCTCTTATAGGATCACAAAATTTGAAGCAACAAAGGGTCTGGAATATAGGTTATTGGATCCCGCTCTTCATTCTTCCTATGACTGCTCCTCTTCTCCTACTCTAAAATATGAGTGAGCTGAAGTGGGACTTTGCCCATCTTCTGCTGCTGATAGATGAGTCTCGCCACCGCCTGTACCTTCTTGATGATGTTCTTTCAAAGGAGTATCTGTCAATTGCCTGGGAAAGCTCACTTTAGCCAACCTCCCAGTCCACACTCCACCATGTACCCTTTCTACTTTGTGTTAGACTGACATGTTGTCATGTCAAATAAATATTACATCACCTGTGGGGGGGAGAGGGGGAAGAAGTCAAAGAGACAGATGGAGGATGTGTGAAAGAGAAGGCAGGAAAGAGAGTGGTATTAACAAGGCAGAAAGCTGTGCTCCTGAGAATCGTGGTGATTTTGACTGTAATGTGGATGGTACCTCCCTGTCTGAATATCAACAACAATTTCAGGAGTGGAAGCTGCCATGAACATGTAATAGAAAATAGTGGGACAGCCTGACTATGTAGTTGAGACTTGAGTGACCCCACTGAAAGAAAGAGGGGAAAAGCAAAATATATACTGTTGCCTTAAACCAGCCTGTGGGCCATTGGTTGCTGACCCCTGGTTTAAGGCAACAGTATATATTTCACTTCCCCCCTCTTTCTTTCAGTGGGGTCACTCAAGTCTCAACAACATAGGCAGGCTGATCATGTCTGGAGGCTAGTTTCCAGCCTGTGGATCCAGCCTGTGACACCAAATCATCTGGTCTGCACCTGCATTCCAGCCACCACCACTGCCACCAGAATCAGCCACGGACTCATTTACAACAACTGTAAATGCATCTGGGGCTGTCATAAATGCATTTACGACTTTCATAAATGCACTTATGACAGCCATAAATGCATTTACAACAGTTGTAGACATATTTACAGCAGCCGTAAATGGAGGGGGGACCACCAGTCTGCCCCCCTCAGCTGTCTGAGAAAGTATGACCCAGCCCCCAACTTAACAAGGTTGGTGACCCCTGCCTTAAGCCATCAGGCTGGGGGGTGGGTAAACTGCATTATGTGAGAGAATGCAGCACAGTCTCCACTGGAGATGATGGGCTTTGCAGAAGACGATTGTAATTGGGAGGAGATTGTGACACTGCTGTTTCCCCCTTCAAGCTTTGAAGTGGTTAAAAATCATACGAACCCATGTTAAAGAAGTAGATTTTGCTTGCTGGACAATTAATGCATTTAAAGGGCTTGTTGACTGGGAAAGGAATCAATTAGCAAGATTTAGTGGTGTCATAAGAATAGATGGGGAGTTTTGGGCAGAAGACAGAAGAGGTAGGAAGACTCTGAACTCATCCATGTCCTTGGCTGATAGAATGGATTGGTGCTTGGGAAGTCTCATGAGTGAACAAAAAATCCCTGCTGGCTAATCTTTCTTACACTAGGACAAGCAAAGGAAACTGCAGAATGGGTTCACCAAAAGGTGCCTTCATTTTGACAGTTTCATGTCTGGCCTAGACACAGAAGTAGAAGAAGAAGCAATCCTTTCCTGTGTTCTTAGGTGATGGTAACTGGTAATGAGTCCCACCTAAAAGGAGATTGCACCAATCAACTGATTCCAGATGCCATCACACCTGGAAGGATACCAGTTAGTCCAGGTCAGGTGGCCATTGTTGGGTTTGGACATCCTCTGAGTGAGGGATATAGAGCCAAAGAAGATGAGATAGCATTTTAGCTGCAGGTATGGGAGAAAGGGAACCTAGCCCCCAGTCTTTGGAGCTCTTCACAGAAGTGCCAGGAAGCTTCCCTGCCACCTAACTGGGCTCCCAGGTGGCTAGAGAAGGGACAGAGGAAATCCACAGTAGGTATGTATAGCTTGTTTGTGTTTTTGCACTTGCTTCTTGCTCTGTCTCTGTTATGTTATGAGAACTGTCTAATAAAGCTTTGTTTCCACACCAACTGAGATCCTAAAAGAACCTGAACCCCAGCAAACCTGGACAGCCTGCGTGGCAAGACATGCAGCTTCCTGGGGCCCTTGGAGGAGGAGGAGAAGTAATAGTAGTAGTGGTGATGGTGGTGATGATGGTGGTGGTGATGATGGTGCTACTGCCTACATTGGGCTGTTATTATCCTATTCATATAATCTAAACACATTTTTCATTTCTTACTCTTATTCCCTACCAGACCCCGTCTTTTGTTTTCATAGAATGGTGGGGGAACAAACAGCTATTTGAGCAGAAACCACTGTCAGACATTCTCCTTTATCATTTTTTGAGACTGAACTAAACAATTGTATGTGAAATCTCTGTGGTACTTTATCCTCCCTCCAGCCCCACCCCTTAATTTTGCTAAAGTAAGGGAAGAAATATTATTAAGTTATTGTTCGGTATGATTAAGTTAGACCAATTTCCTTGGAACCATGACATAAAACCTGGGTTCTGAATTTATCATGTCCCAATTAAAAAGGAGTAGATCTTTTTCCAAGAAAAAAGCTTTAGGCAATGAAATTTATAGTTCCCAGCACCAGAACATCTCTCTATTCTGTATTGGAAACAAAGTACTGTATGTCACTCTTCTTGCCAATTTTTCCCCCACCTGAAGGAGGAGTAACTAAAAGTCTTAGATCAGAAGTTTTGAATCAAAAAGTAAAGCTTCAAACATCTTGACTGACTTCCCACCATTTTTTTAAAGAAACAATATGTTATCATATTATACAATCTTCAAAACATTCTGTTTTGAAAAGACAATTCAGTGGAGCTAGAAGAGATTAGAAAGGTTACTTCAACATTCATAAAGCAAGAGTAGTCAAACTAAGGCCCATGGGCCACATCTGGCCCACAGTGCCAAATCACCCGGCCCACACTGCCCTCTCTGCTACTGGAAGTAGATGTGACCCCATGCATGCGCAAATGCACCTGTGCCCTTGTATGTGCAAATGCTTCCATAAATGCACCTGTGGCTATTGTAAATACATTTATGACAGCCACGGATGCATTTTACAGCAGTGTTTGCACATGTACAAGTGTGTTTTACTTCCGCTTCTGGTGGGAGGAGCCATGTGACCAGCCCACTCAACCATGTGACTGGCCCATGGCTCGAAAAGTTTGGCCACCCCTGTCCTAAAACAAACAAAAAACAACCCACCCCTGACTTTTCCAGGCACGGAGTGCCCATATATCCCAGAGAACAGACAGTTTGTCTTGAAACCCATTACAAATAGGTAGAAATAAGAAATGTATAGGATCTTGTAAAAGAGGAGTTCATATGAATAAAGGTGTTGCATGATGCTAGTATCATTGTACTGTTGAGCACATGAGGTTGTATATTTCCAGCCATACCTATAAACTGAGTGGCAAATTTTCTTCTGCAGAAGTCCCATAGAGTATACTGTCCAACCCAGTTATACAAAATGCAGCTCATTGGTACCCCTGCATTCACTGATCAGTATGCATACAACAGTGCTGTTACTGGTTAAGCTATGTATTTAGATGAGGATATTTGCATTTGTCATTCAGTTTATGCATAATGGTAACTCTAATGAGTCTTAGGGATGCATGAACATTCTGTCGCTTTTCCCTGAAAGAGGTCAATCTTCTGCAAATGTCTCAGGTGAACACTCACCAAAGCTTATATCTTTGTCAAACAATCCAGATGAATGTATGCAAAAAAGAGGGGGAATTATTGCAAACCTTCTTCTAACCCTAGCCCAGACAAACAGTAGGCCATATCAGCAGCTCCTCAGGCCATGTTGTTGCTTTAGATTCCATCAAGAATTGAGATGACTGATGAAGTGCACCCACACAAACAAGCACAGAACAACGGTGGACTGTTTTGAAAGACAAAAAATATATCTTTTGATGGTTCTTAACTATTCATGTCCATGCAACTAAACAATAATCTTATCCACTGTCATTTTGCCAAGCTAAGCTATTTTCATCAGAGCATTTTTTTGCAGGATTTGTGGCAAGAAATATCATTCTCATTGTTTTATCTTGTCCAGAGTGCAACAATATGGGTGAGGAGAACAGTGTTTCTGAGGGCAAGATAAGCAAGGTTTCCTATCCCTACACCATAGTTCTGATTCTTTCCTAAGAGGAGATATTTATACTATTCTGAAATGCAATGGCATTTTTTTGAATTGTCATTTCTTTTCCATGTGCTAAAGAACAATAATAAATGATAAAAGCAATAAAAGTATTCATTTATGCATTCATTTAACTTGTATCCCACCCAATGGGTGCAAGAACCACTTGGGGTAGCTCACAACAATAAGTAAATAGAAAACACAGAAAAAAAATAACATCATTCAACACTAACAAGAATAAAATCATATAACAACAGTAGAATACCTACCTAGATGGCATCCATAAGTAAATTAAAACCATACAGTACTTTATAACCTTCATTCTCTTATACACAGCTCAAAAATCTAAATCTAAATAAAAAACAAATCAAAACAAATCAGACCCAAATCAAATCTAAATCAAATCAGTTAAGGGGAATACTGCAGATATATAATCAATTTGCTAAAGAGGGAAATGCTTGATGGAAAAGGAATGCTTTAAACTGTTTCTGGAAGGCCATTAGCATGGAAGCAGATTTCATTTCCACTGGCAACTTACTCCATAATGAGGGAGTCACAATAGAGAAAGCTTTTGTTCTCATCACAACCATTTTGACTTCCTTAGGCGTAACAATATGTAATTTAAGAGCTTGAATGCTCTGGGCGCAATTTCTCAGGAAGAGGTACTCTCAGAGATAACGTGGTCCTAAACCATTAAAAGTTTTATACATTAGCTTCGGCACCTTAAACCTGGCACAGAATTCAATGGTAAGTCAATGCAAACTGAGTATGACTGAGGCAATATGGTTGAAACAACCAATACCTGTAATCAGTCTAGCCACTGCATTTTATACCCATTGAAAACACCATACCAGCCTCAATGGCAACTCCACTTTGAGAATGCTATAGTAATTAATCTTGGAGATTACCAGTATATAGGCAAGTAGAGTCAGGGATTTCTTGTCAAGGAGTGGGTGAAGCTGGGCAATGCACCACTAATTATGGAAGGCACACTTGATCATAGATGATATTTGATGCTCCATAGATGGAGCCAGGTCAAGTCAAATAGCACACTCAGATTACTGTGGGAAATTATCCCAACCTGAGACCAGTTACCTGCAAAAAGCATAACCACCATCTTATCCAGATTCAGCTTCTGCTTATTATCTCCCATCCATTCCATGATCATTTCCAGGCATCTCTGTAGGGTACAAACAGCATCCACTGCTGAGGTGGAAAAAGAAAGAAAGAGTTCTTTACCATCAATATACTGATTAAAGCAAACTCCAAATCTTCTGATTACCTCACCTAGCAGCCAACAAGATCAATTAGGCTGTGAGGGCAGACCATCTTAAAGGATCCAGGCTCCCTGTGTGGCTAGGATGCCAACATCACCCTAAATTGTAGCAGGAAATGAGCCAATCATGACAAAGGAGTGAGAGAAATCTCTCTCACCCTCATATCTCTCTGCGCCATCAAGAAAATCAGGACCAACATATGACCAGCAACATGAGTTGGAGCAGTGACATGTTGGGATAGCCCTATGGATATCTGCAGCCACTCTGGACAGAGAAGCTTCTGCATGGATGTTGAACTCTCCCAGGACCAATATCCTAGAGGACGACATAATCCATCAGCTCTGGGAGGGAGAGTGTTGGATCATGGGGAGCCCATAAACCAACAAAATCCCCACTCTATCCCTAGCACCCACCTCAATGTACAGGTACTCAAGATCTGAACTCAAGAGTGCAGAGAGCCTGCCATCTTTCAAGGTGTCCCAGGTGATGATGGCAACCCCCCCCCCCGGTCTCCCCTGGTGCATAACTACAAACCTCACTGGCCACATAAGGGAAAACAAAGCTCCCCTCTTGGGATCCTTTATGCACCACTGATCTGGTGTTAATCAGCACCACAGAGAGACTGGGGAGGGAATAACCAAGAGGGCAACCACATGTCTGTTGGATGGGCTGGAGGCTAAAACATGTGATAGATGTTAGATATCATGCTTTCTGCTATATCCACCAGACTTCCAGTCCAGCCCATATCTTTATCAGTGAACACTGAAATCCCTGAAAATGTGGGCTCCATCCCTGTTTTAGCAGTTCAGAATTCCCCTAGATGAAGAAAAGGAAAGAAGAAAAATTTCTCCCTAATTTAAACTAATAAAAAAGCCCTAAGCAAGAATCTCTATCATTAACAATAACAGCACTATAATGCTTGACTCGGTAATATGTAAAGGCAAGGCATTTGTCCTGTGTGATGCAAAAGGACACCATGGGACAATGATGTGAACATGGAATGCCTCATGGAACCACAGTGACAGATCACTTTCCAGCTGATTGTCCACACTGCCTCGCAGAATTTCAAAATAAGTTATGTAAAGGCTACCAAATGGCCAGCCAGATTTCAGCACTAAAAAGTTAAAAATGAACTTATTTTTCAATTCAGTCAGGCTTCCAAATAAATCTCACTGAAATGAAAGTCAGGGCTTCAGTATCATAAGAGTGATTAGAAGAAAAGTCTGTTTGTTCTATTACAACATGTGTCTCAATTTGCATTTGGCAAATTAGCTTGTTTTTGTTTTATAGTTGCCTAGCTGGGAACCAGCACAACTTTGTTTGCATGCTTGTAGTAAAGTAGTGGAAGATTTGTGTTACTAAGTAGAATGAAGTGAGGTGAAGGAGCATTTTCTTGAACGTGAGATCTGATTTTCAGAAACACTGAATTTGAGCTAGACAAAGGGAGAATTTTTTATATCAAAAGCTTGATATATGACAAAAATGTTAGCTATTTCCACTGGACCAAGTTTAACACAATTCCTTCTGTCTGCTGTTGAGGAACTGAGGCTGAATAATACCGACTAGCCTAAATCTACCCATTTAGTTTCAATTGTGTGATCATTTGAACCCAATTTTCCTCTTCCAGAGTATACCTGCTTCACTTCACTGATCATAGTATTTGCAAAAGAAAGAAAATATTATGCATTCACCTTCAATATTAACTTATGTGAGCGTACATAAATTCTTTCTCTCTTTCTTATATGTTTCCCCCTTTAATTTTCTTTGATAAAATGGTTTTGGAAATTAGTTTGAGCAGGTATGTGGTCTTTTCAAAAATTATTTATTTTCACATTTCCTCCAGGAAGAATGCTGGAGCTTTTAATGCTGTGTATAATGAAATAGTTTGGAAAGATTTAGGGTATTATTCTCACAGTGAGCTGAAGAAGGAACTATCATTTCCAGCTTATTTCTTTCTATAATATTTCAGATATATGAAGGAAAAGATCCACACATTAGTTAGCTCCATTTGCACGATCTGCTTAAGTAAAGTAAGCACCTATACTAGAATTTATATCAAAACTCCATCTTTTTCTGTTGAGAGCATTCAGAGGAAATGTCCACTTTTACATTTCCTTTTAACATTTCCTGCACACCTAGCCAGGTGGCATTTTAGATTAAAGAAAACTACACAGCATTAGACAGTACCAGATAGAATGTGTTCACTGTATGAAAACCAAACTGGAGGCTAAATCATTTTAACAGGACATACACCAACATTAGCAGATTTCTAAGTAGATACACAGAAGGGTGAATCTTCAGTAAGAAGAGACCTCATCTAGTCCAGGGGTCCTCAAACTTGACTCCACATATGTTCTTAGACTTCAATTCCTAGAAGCCCTGATCACCAAGCGTGCTGACTTGGGCTTCTGGGAATTGAACTCCAAGAACACCTGGAGAGCCAAGTTTGAGAACCCTGATCTAGTCTATTTGCAGCACAAATTCACTTATAGACCACTTTATAGTGCTTAAAGCATTCTCAGGGCAGTTCACAGACAATTCTACTTATGCCCCCAACATGCTGTGAACTCATTTTATTGATTCCAGAAGGATGAAAGGCTGAGTCAACCCTGAGCCCATCAGGATTGAACTCAAATCATGAGCAGGGGTTTGGCTGAAGTATTGCAGCTTAACCACTGTGCCAAGAGGACTTATTGTTAATATTCATCACACTATCTGCCAAGCATCTTATTTGTACAAACAGAAGTTAATCAGATAAACAGTGTGCTTTATCAGCTGGCTTTGCAAATGATTTCCCAGTTTTGCTGCTGTAGATATCAAATATTTTATCTGAAAAAGAAAGAGGGGGAAAGAGAGAGATGAAACTTCATGTTCCATTTTCTAAAAGAGCGCTATTGCTCTATATAGTTGGTTGGTTGATTGTACTTGTATAACACCCCTATGGTGTTTTACTCTGGGCAGTTGCCATAAATAATTAAAACCACATAAGAAAATAGAATCATAAATAAATCATAAAATATTCTAAGCTAAGTAGACAAACCACCATTCCACAATAATCAATAAAACAAATAATTGAGCACAATGGATTAAAAGAGAGGTAAACTATTACTAAATTCCTCCCTATACAGTCCAACCTTTATCAATCTACAAAATATTTTGAGGAGATCTGTTGTATTCCACAGGGAAGGAGCTACCACTGAGAAGGTCTGGTTCATTGTTGCCACCTGCTGAGCCTCCTTCAGATTGGGAACTCAAAGCCCATCTGCAGGGAGGGCTGGGTGGTCCAGGCCATGCTTGGTCTACAGAGACACTTCCCTAGGTACTGGATCACAAGCTACAAAGGGTCTTGTATATCATTACTAATACCTTAAACTGGGTATTAGTCTGGTTTCAGCAACTTCATGTAGATGTTAAAAAAAATTAGAATGCTGAATTCAGATGGAAGCTTAGACATTGCAACATAATTTTTAAAGGCACAGATGAGATATTAACCCTTTATGACAGATTAAAGGTGCAGATGAGAATTCAACACCTTGTTGCAGGGTAGAGATTGAAAGTTTCCAGTCAGAATATTGAGGCAGGAATGAAAGGAAAGGAAAATCTGCAGTGTACTTTCTGGCAGCTAACATACACCACAGGACCTATTCCCTTTGTTCTTGTCCTGCATAAGCCTCCTGGAAATGAATTAAGTTTGGTAGAGTTCAGTGCTTGTTGTCAACAATGCTGAAATTAACTTTCTGTGGTGCATTCTTGCAGTACAGAAGTAGGCACATGGGTCCTTTTCAGAATGAATAATAGTGATGTCTACTCAAAGGATCACTGTTAATTTATGCATGGCCTTGAGCAGAATTTCCTTAGGTCCCTGTGTCAAGGGAAAGAGAAGATGATAGAATGAGAATTGAAACGGAGGAAACAGTTTTACAGAGTGAGCGAGAAACACACAGAGAAAACACAGGAGGGAAGGAAGGAGGGAGAGAGGGAGTAAAAGAAAGACAGCACAGAAAAATTATTTCTTTCTTTGTGCAAGTGAACATCAGTGATTTGTTGTGTGAGAATGGATTGGAAGGAATTCTTAGGCTAAAACATTGGCAGCAATACTGGGGATTCCTCATACATTGGGAGGAATCCTGGTACCCTGAAGCTCCTCAGCCATAGATGAAGGTGTAAACTCCTCCCCCTCCCCATCCATGTCATTTGAGAAATCAATCCCATTCCACTTGGGTGGGACTGGTAGGTATTATGGCATGGCCTCATTGGTGCCACCATGCATGTGGTATGCACTGCACTGGTGGTACAGATGATATCTGGGTTTTGTACTTTAGAAACATAGACCCCATAATGGTCACAGGATGCTTTGAGAAGTCTAAGACTCACTGAGAATATCCTGTTTTGCAAGCTACAGATCCAGCATGCTTAGCTGCAGACATAGAACTACATAGTATGTCTTCACTTCATTTTCTAATAACCTGCTAGTAACTTGGTCAAAGGAAGTATTTGAATTATGTCACTGACTTTGAATGAACCAGTCTAAACTAGTGGATAATGGGCATTTTTACTGCCCGTACATGTGTACTGGTCCGATCCGGCTCATGCCCATTACTGGACCATGACCATAGCATTCCTGTTCTTCTTCTTATGTGTCCTGATCAAGCTTTGGACTACCAAATTGAAGCCACCTACTTGGCTTTTTCATTGGCCAAACTTAAGTCCTCATTGGTACATGTTTCTGGTAGTAATCAGCAGACTAGCATATGAGTATCTCATTCTGTATCTCTCCACATTCATAGTGCGTGTTTTCAAGGAAACCATACCCAGTTTCCCATTATTACAGGACATGTTCTACCATGACAGAGACCACCACTCATTCAGAAAGTCAGTATAAGACCTCTGCTGCCTCAGAGTGCATAGGTTTCTGATCCAGAACTCAGGAAATCTATGATAGGTTTCTATTCCTAGTTGTTTCTGTTTAAAAACCAATCAGATCAAGCAGAATGTTCAGGCTTGGGTAGCAACAGCCATGAGGATAAAAAAACTGGAACTATTCCACCAGCCCAGGGTTAAAATCAAAATCAAAAATTATTTTGTAAAAGTTTAAAATCTTTATTATATAGAAAAAGAAAGATTAAAAGTTAGGAATACAAAATATCATTTTTAAAAATGGAGCATTCTTCCATTTCCCCCTCCCTACCCAGCTAATACAGTAAAACCTCATATAACACTAAAACCTGGTTCCACAAGTCTTCGTGTTATATGATTTTTAGTGTTATCTGATCCTCTATGGGATCCATAGAGATACATTGTAACCACACAGGCTTTCGCGGTTGTTATCTGAAGCATCCCATAGGATCTTAATGTTATCTGATGCAATTCTTCCCCCCAGATTCCTTGATGTTATGCGATTTTCGTGTTATTCGATACTAATGTTATATGAGGTATTACTGTACTTTAAAAACTACATCTCTACCTTATTACAGTCGAGCTAACTTCCACATGCTTTTAATCTCCTCCTCCTAAGATTAGCAACTCCCATCTTTCATCCATTGTCTCATCTTTTTCTAGCTTTACTCAATCAGATCTCAACTTTTGGTGTCCATCATATCCCTTTCTTCTCTCCCTTTCACAATCTCTCAGAGGACAGGAATGTGCTTTAAGATACTCACCAAGGTCACATACCATTCTCTGGTAAAGAAATGAAACTGTCTATCTAAGCACATTAATCCTTTCTGAGGATGGAAGATGAAGTAGTAGAATTAATTTTAAATGTCATAAACAAACATAGACCCCAATTTCAGAGTTTAGTGTTATTGTCTGAGAATCAATAATCTCATGTGCCTTTCCTGTGCTTGAAACTATGATAAAATAGCAGAGCAGGAAATAGATGTATTGGACTTCCCATTCCCCTCTGTTTCAAGGTGGTTGTCTATTACAGGTCTTTCATTATGTGGAAGACACACCATTGTGGTCTCATCTGTTACACATCCAGAATCTTGGGAATGGGCTGAGAAGTTTGGTCCTCAACAGCAGAAGTAAACCATACTTCCAACTTAGTATCTATCAAATTTATTCTCACATTACCACATGGTTCCAAGACTGAATTATTTCAAAATGTGTTATTGCTTATTATTAGCAATGTGTCTTGATCAACCATCCTAGCTTTTGTCCAAGTAAGGGCACACAGACTGATAGCTAACTTGCCCTGTGATCTTTCACGAGGAGCACCATCCCTGCAAATGGGTAAAGACAAAAACAAGACCATGTCACAGACTGGATAGTGCAAGCAGGACAAAAGGGCTTCTGATCAGGGCAAAGGTAGTTGGAGAGCTGGGCATTTCTGTTTTATTTTTCCTCTTGTCATCACTTTGCCCAGCTGTAAAAGCCCAGAGCATCTACTGCATGTACAGGGAGGGAATTAGTGAAGGACTTTAAATGAGCAATGGTCATGGTCCTCTTTGTTGCCTTCTTAAAACAGCAATGTAGGGAGTCAGCTCTTCTCTCTATACTTTCCATCATTTCTTCTTTCACCCACTCTTCCAAATTCCTAGTTTTGAAGCCAGTAGAGCTGCAGCTACACTTATAAACTTCTGTGATTTAATCAATGATCCTGAAGGGAGAAAGATAAGGAAGGTTCATTGCTAAGGCAAAGAGCATAATCTCTTTCTTTGTTATCACCAAATATTATTTCCTTTTCCCCATTCTGATTGTGACATGTGAATACTGGATTTAATACAAGGAATCAATTTATTTTTGGTCATTGTATTCAGTTTATTAAATAATATTACCACCACCATACATGCAGTTGCAATCTATTTCAGCTGTTCTTTCATTTTACATTGCTATTGAATATTTCCCAAATAATAATCAGAGACCACATAACTGAAGGCAGGGAGAGCTTTATGATTGACAGTGTGCCAGAATGCTGTCACTGCACAATGCAATTAGCTAGAATATCATCACAGTGATTTAAGCAGCTCATAAGGTATGCCAAGCATTCAGATAATCAAAGGTTTGGATGAATGGAAGTGCCATTTACCTAGTACTGAATTGTTATGGGGCTTCATAGGAGACTGAAAATAGTGAAAGAACAAAGAGTTTAATAGAGCGAATCCCTGAAGTTTTGCCTGTATTTTTATTCCTCACAATAGGCTAATATTGAAGGTCTATTACTGGACTATTACTCTTGGCTGTGAAGAACTAAAAATGAAGTTTTAAAAAGGTATCTAATTTTGAAGAAACATGGGTCCTCAGGGGCCATTTAAAAATACCTAGCTAGTATATAATCAACTTTGTTCTCTCTCTTAAGAGTCTGCATTGACTCTTAAGAGACTGATCCGTAATAAATTACATTCCATGCAATACCCTCCACTTCCTTTACATTTTCAGTACAAAATATTCTGGATAAATTAACTAGAATGGAAAGTTTTACTATATATACTTCACAACTAATTGCAACAAACCAGAAAGTGTGAGAAAAGCTCTTTGTCAGAATCAGTTTGGCTTGTGGCGAGGATGCACATTTGCTTACTTCATTCTAATAAATACTGTATAGGGAAAATTTTCACCAACTAATGGGCAACATTAAGAGCATCTGAGGCAGCTAATACCAAATCTTTCATGATACATATTCAAGAACATAGACTATAACTGTGATGGTGAACCATAGCACTCCAGGTGTTCTTGGACTTCAATTACCAGAAGCCCAAGTCAGCACTCCTGCTATAAGGGCTTCTGGGAATTGAAGTTCAAGGACACCTGGAGTGCCAAGGTTTGCCATCACTGGACTGTAATGACATGGGTGTCCACTTGCCTTTTCTTTGCATTTGCAAAACATTGTGGTGGTTCAAACCTTCCATTTTCTTTGGTCCATTTTAGTTTAGCCAATTCCTGTCCACAGCCAATTAAGTTACTTCCAAATAATTGAAAGTTCTCTATGTGACCAGGGGCTAAAATTTCCTGAGTTTCCATCCATTGTAAAGGATAGGTAATTCTTTCTTTCCACATTGTTCTTGTTATAATGTGGCTGGAAAATAGACAGAGAGCCACATAAACCATTGGCTTCCTGCTGCTGCTTTGAAAGCTGGAGCCAGATAACTTAGTGCTCTCATATGACAAGAAATCAGAGGACTGAGGTATGGAATTTGATAATCATTTTGCCTTACACTACAAACTACTTTATGGAATGAGGGTATGCATGATGGACCCACAAACTGAAATTACATTATTTCAGGGTCTAGAAAATTTAGTGCATTGTGGGAGGCCAGCTCCGTGGTGCAGTAGAAACAAAGGGAGAAGGAAAGAAAAGACTGCGCAGTCTGAGATCTTGGTGCAAAAGAAAGGGAGGGTCTGGAATACCCCCACTCAGGTTAGCATGTATTTATTAGGTTCAGGTATACAGGAAATGGTGGGGGTCAACAATATCCAATCACAGTCAAGCATTTCAACCTGTAACCTTATAAGGTCAAGGCTGCAGGTGAGGGGAAGGGTTACAGGTGGGGTTACAGGTTACAGGAAATAGCTCACAGGAAATACCTTATATGGGCAGAGTAAAGGTGGTCCGCCTCATGGTCAGTGTACATGCCTGGACTTGCCCAGGCAAGCCCAGGCATGTCCTATATTGCTGACTCACTGCTGACCAAATATGGGCAGGCTCACTTCCTTGTAGTGCACAAACAAGGCTTCAATAGCTAACTACAACAAGAATTCAATGGCTAACTAAGGCAAGGCTGATTTACTAAAGCAAGGCTAAATGTGACTATATAAGACTATATAAATGGCTATAAAATGACTAATAAAGGCAAGGTATCTCTAATTTCCCCACATCTCATCCTTTTTTATTTTTTATTTACTAACGCATCAGGGCCAACATTTCTTCGCCAGTCAGCTCCTCTGCTTCAGGGCCAAGTGTGTGATAGCGTAGTTGATAAATTTGCTTTTTTGTGAGACCAGAGGCTGGTTTAACAGCAGAGCAACACTGATGGAGTGTGGATATGAGACTGGGAGAACAACATAGCATGACACATATGAATGCAATAGCAACAATTATTATATTCTTAAGCAAACCCAATCCTGGCAGCCAAGGCAAGAATCCATCAAGGGAGACAGATAATATTCAGCAAGTGTAAAAAGGAAGCCTGTAAACATCAACAATCAGGTTAAATTGAGTATCAGGAAAAGTATGAAAAGCAAGAATTACAGCAGCAATTTCAGATCGCTGGGCAGAGGTCTGCCTATCAGTGAAAAGGATTTTCCACTCGCCTTCGGGGTCCTTCCATGTTAGGGCCCCACGTTCAGGTGATCCATCTGTGAAAAGAGTCACTGCATTATGCAAGGGAAGGGGAGAGAGACAGAGGAGGGTTATGGCAGATAAATCCCCAAAAATCAGCGATGGCAACCTGGAAAGTTTCAGAATGCTGGTACAAAACAACCACCTGCTCCTGTGAAAGACGAAAGCAAACAGAGTCAATGTCATATTATGTAAACTGCACAAAAGATCAGACACAACCTCTGGAAGGGAATAAATGTTTTTGCGTGATGTGTGTGAAAGATGTCCACGATGGCTATGCTGTGCCAAGTAGCTATTGCAATTGCACCAAAGTGAAGGCTTCAGGGGTCTTGATGGCTGGCATGACTGGAATAGAAGCAATAGCAGAAAGGTTGTGTCCCAGGTATTGGTAGGACGGCATCCGCTGAACCTTTTCTGGTGTGACGATTAGCCCATGGGCCAGTAGCCCTCACCCATGAGTATCTCCATGGGTACTGAAGGATTGGTCATCTGGTATGCAGCGGCGAGATCACGGCACCCATTTACCTCTGCCGGGGGGAGCAAGTCCTTGATTAGCATACGCCAGTCCTCTGGAATCATCTTAAAAGTGAGCAGGCCTTCCATCACCTCCCTAGTAAAAGGTGCATACGTTCTGGCCTCAGTAACAGCATTTTTAAGTTCCTTTGCTAGCGGAACCCGTTGATCAGGGACCGCGGCTGCTCCAGCTGCCGCCGGAGTGCCCTGGATGACAGGAAATGCTGTAGCATGAGCGCCGGGACTTTCTAGCACGACTTCCACTAGAGCTGACGAAAAGGCTGTACACCGCTCAGTTGTCTCTGCAAGTTGTTGGGGCGGTGAACCAGTGGGCTCAACCTGGGGGGAGGTGGCTAGGTCTGGATACAGTCTTTTAACCTCCTGCCCTGGAGGGTCTGGGGACTTCCACCTCTCACCCAGGGATTCCCTGTCGTTGTAAGGCAGAGGTGCGGTGGGCAAGGCAACCAGAAGTTCCGCAGTGGGCAGTGGCAGAAGAATTTGAGGCAAGTCTTCTGGTGGCATTTGGTCTAGGAGGATGTTCTTTGGGGTGAGACTTTGCAAACACACACGGACCTTATACCAGGCGTGTTGGACAGGCACAGTGATTCTGGGGTGGCCTTGGAAGACTGTGCCTATCTTGTCCCAAGTCTTTAGGTCTAGGTTGCCACCCATTGGAACGAAGGGCCACACATCGTCAATGGTAAAAATTAAGTCTTCCACTTCCTTTGGGGTGGCAATGTAACCGTTCTTGGAGAGCAGAAAAAGAAGGTCTTTTTGAAATTTCTGTTGCGGAGAAGAGAGGGAACTGCCCATGATTTCAGCCTACTTGTGTCTAACTTGACTTGTTCACTCACCCCAAAAAATCCTGAAAAGGACGAATTCGGCGCCTTGGACCTTCCTCCGGTCGTGGGTGAGCAGACCTCCCTCTGGTCGTGAGTAGGCAGACCTTCCTGGTCGTGGGCGATGAAGCAGCGTCGTTGCACGTTCAGATTGTCTCCAATTCTTCACCCGCGTTGCCTTGCTGTGGTTTCAAAACGCGATCTGCATTGTTGTTTCAAAAAGAAGTCCTCAGAGAGGGCACCAGATGTGGGAGGCCAGCTCCGTGGTGCAGTAGAAACAAAGGGAGAAGGAAAGAAAAGACTGCGCAGTCTGAGATATTGGTGCAAAAGAAAGGGAGGGTCTGGAATACCCCCACTCAGGTTAGCATGTATTTATTAGGTTCAGGTATACAGGAAATGGTGGGGGTCAACAATATCCAATCACAGTCAAGCATTTCAACCTGTAACCTTATAAGGTCAAGGCTGCAGGTGAGGGGAAGGGTTACAGGTGGGGTTACAGGTTACAGGAAATAGCTCACAGGAAATACCTTATATGGGCAGAGTAAAGGTGGTCCGCCTCATGGTCAGTGTACATGCCTGGACTTGCCCAGGCAAGCCCAGGCATGTCCTATATTGCTGACTCACTGCTGACCAAATATGGGCAGGCTCACTTCCTTGTAGTGCACAAACAAGGCTTCAATAGCTAACTACAACAAGAATTCAATGGCTAACTAAGGCAAGGCTGATTTACTAAAGCAAGGCTAAATGTGACTATATAAGACTATATAAATGGCTATAAAATGACTAATAAAGGCAAGGTATCTCTAATTTCCCCACAGTGCATATCCTTTATAAGCAGGTATAGATGAACCTTTTTGAATGGCAGAGGTACTGCTCTTTATTTATCAATTTTCTAAAAATTAATTAGTCCATTAATTAATTAATTAGTTAATTTAAACTTTTATAGCCCACCTTCAGGATTGGTTACAAGAATGTATAAAATAACAGCAAAAATTTCAGATATTCAGACATTAAAAACATGAATAGCATTGCACTAAAGCAGTGGTGGCCAAACTTTTTTCCTCTGGACCGGTCCTGCCCTTGACACACAGGTGTGGGGGCTGGAGGCAGGCTGCTCCTTTTGCTGATGGTTCCAACATCAGCCCTGGTGGTGGCGGTGGTGATCACGCTTTGTCTCCACTGCTTCAAGCAGCCTCTGGCTCGGTCCCCTTGCTTCAGCAGCCTTTGGAAGCATGGATCACTACACTGGGGAAATTTTTGGAGCCTTCCCCATTTCAAAATCCACGGCGCTAGAAGAGCCCCATGGCTCGCCCAGGATGACGTCAGATGTTTTGCACAATCTACAGTACAGTAATTTCAAGGGATGGGTGGGTGAAGGAATACTTGGTTTACCCTCAGCAAGAAGCAAGGAATATCATGACACTTTAATATTCTTCATCCAGGTGATGTAGAGAAAACATAAATTTTTGACAATGAGCAAATTATTGATTATTTTTTCAATTTCTACTATACAGATCATAAGAGGTATTTCATAGTTATCTCCTGTTCATTCTCCACTAGTTTATTTAATAAACTGTCTTGTTCTAACACACAAGAATAAGAAACATCAAAACTTTTGCAAGTGATGTGTTATTGCACAGAACTTACAAAGCAAAGCATTGAATGAATGGTTTGTATCTTTCTGATCTATCAGCAATTGTTTCTGCACTTCTAGTATGAGTGCTTACCTTCACACAGTGAAAATAATATGTCTTTTTCACTGAAACATTTTACACAAAATGCAGAAACATTCATGGTTAAAGTGTTTCTTGTTTACTTCATTTAATAGAGTCAAAAGGCTTAGCAACTCCTTGATATGTTGTGCCACACAAGAATGAGCAATTTAGGGAGAATTTTTTATTTATTTTCCATCCTCTTCCCAGCAAGTGACACTGAAAAATTGAATATAACCTCATTAGTCAATGCACCAATGACCAGGGGATTGGTCTCCAACAGTGCACCGCTATCTATGTTTTCTCAGATGTAAGCCCCATATTCCTATTTATTATTTATTCACAGTAAGTAGACATCAAATTGCAGTCTTCCAGCATATTCCTATATGTGTTATTCAAATGTAAGTGCTGTGCTCTCTACTAAGCATATTCTCTAGAAAATGTAAAAACTACAAGGCTGTCATATTTCAAAAGATTTATGCTTGTGTGCCTTTCTACATAGACAGATTTTAGGCTGTTGGCTAATGCTGATAAATATGAAAAAAAAAAACCATCTGAGTCAGCAAGTGTTTCCTATGTGTGATAAAGAATGTGTGATGGAAATAAGAAATACTGTACAATGTATAATGAGATGGCAGCACCTTCAAGAGCAGCAGCTGGATTGAAGAAAGTTCCTGTTCTACTTATTTGCTGTTTTAGCCACCCAATTATATTGCTAAATGTTGATCTTGAAGATGATTCAACTTCCAGGTGAAACTCATTTATATTTAAGCACCACTTACCTCACTCCTTGCTTTTTGGAGCCTACCTTTCCTTGACAGCCTGAAGCTGTTTACAATCTTGCAAATCAAGGAGGAAAAAAGATTGGGGGTAGGGAGGAGGAGGGACAATATTATTCCAGTGCATTGACTTGCAAATACCGGCAGGACACTTCAGATGTATTTAACCCACCATGCAAATTCAGAGAGCAAAGAAAACTAGTATGGAAAAAGAAGTGTTGTTTCTTTATTGATTTACTTCACACTTTACTGGTTTTCTTAAAGAAAATGCCTATTACCATAGTTACTTCTTGACAGAATAGTTGTGTTGTCTTGGAAAGATTGAAGACATATTTATGTATTTATTTATTATTCAAATTTATATATTGCTGCCCAATTCGAATGAGCGACTCTGGGCGGCATTACAACAGCAATATAAAACACATTTTAAAAAACCCTTTAAAAACCCTTAGTGGACATGAAAAATTACTTATGCATGCCTCTATTTTAATTTTACTATATGTATTTAAATATCAGAGAATGCTAATAGGACAGGGTAAAGACAGATGTTTTTACATACTAAAGATGTGGTCTTGCAATCCACTGGAAAAGAAATATCAAATAATGTCAATAGCCATTCCTCTACTTTTTTTAAAGCTCTATTTGTTTTCCCCCTTTTCAGTCACATACCAGAGCCAAAAGTTGTTGTTGTCGTTGTCCTCCTTCTTCTTCTTCTTGCTCTTAGAAATCCCAGAATCCCCCACTGCTCATGCTGGCTGAGGGAACCTGGGTACTGTAGTCCAAAAGAAACAGACTTTCCTCATTACTAGCAATGGGTTATTTAGTTTTAAAGGGGGAATGAGATACATTTCCAGACAGAGGTAAATCTATCAACAGGTAGGTGTAAGACATTATTAGAAACTCTATGGTATGTAGAAAGTCAAGCCTTCCTATCATCAATATTATCCAACTACTTTTCTGATCAATAATACCATTTAGATGGTATCTATGATGTCTGGCCAGGTTATCCTTCTATGGTAATAGAGTAGACCAGTGTTTTCCAAATGCTGGTTTTTGGACTTCAATTCCCAGAAGCCTAAGTCATTTCCCCAAAGCACTGATCAACCAATGTACTGACTGAGGCTTCTGGGAATTGACGTCTACTAGTGGGCTGTGTACCCCTTGTTGGGAACCACTGGAGTAGATCATACTGCCAGTGACTCGAATAACCTGACAATCCTGAGGACTAGTGGCCTTGGCAAAGTCCATAGGGTAGGGTAATGATCCCCAATTAGATTAAATCTCACTTGAATCCATCTTGATGGAGGGCAGCAGTTTCATCAGTACTGGCCTGGGGCTGAGAAGGACTTTGTGTGCCAAAAGGGCTCAGGACCAGAAAGTGACTCACGGAGCTGGATCAGTGGTATGGGTGTCGCGCTGCAATGCTGAAGGCAGATGAAAGGCCATGACATTATATTCGCAGGACAGTCTTCATGGCTAATCACCATGATGATCGCCACTATTTGGAATCAGATATGGCACAAGAAGAAGAAGAAGAAGAAGAAGAAGAAGAAGAAGAAGAAGAAGAAGAAGAAGAAGAAGAAGAAGAAGAAGAAGAAGAAGAAGAAGAAGAAGAAGAAGAAGAAGAAGAAGAAGAAGAAGAAGAAGAAGAAGAAGAAGAAGAAGAAGAAGAAGAAGAAGAAGAAGAAGAAGAAGAAGAAGAAGAAGAAGAAGAAGAAGAAGAAGAAGAAGAAGAAGAAGAAGAAGAAGAAGAAGAAGAAGAAGAAGAAGAAGAAGAAGAAGAAGAAGAAGAAGAAGAAGAAGAAGAAGATGATGATGATTATTGTATCCAACTGAACCTTTCTTTTGATGGAGTGACTTTCATCAATGCAACATGGAGTAATTTCCCTTTGCTTGCAGCTCTTTGGGGCTCTATTCAAATCTGCTTTGGAATATTAGGATATCCTGTAGAGCTGATGGAAACAGAGGAACTGGAGTTAGGAGGAGAAAAAATATTTTCATTGTGCAAGCAAAACTGTGTATGTACCTCATTCTTAAGATACAGAAGCAATTTCAGGAACCACCAGGTAATGGCAAACAATAATGACAATTATTGCCTGATGTGTAAAATAAGTCTCCATTAGAATTGGAAATTAGAATGTTTATAACCATTTACTATTCAAACCATTTATAAGTATCTTAAAATTAGGAATATATTTGTAGCAGCAATAGTGAGCTTTGAATTAATTGACAATAGTTCATAGCTGAGCTTGAAGACTGGAAGGTCGGGGTTCAGATGGATCTTAGGGACATGAAAGGAGCCTTGATCAGGCATCCCCTGAGTGGAGTTACTTAAGCAGGAGACCAGAGGACAGTGGACAGCCCAGCAAAAGGAGGAAAAGAGAGAGGAACTGAAGGACCCCCATGAGTAGAACAAGGCAAGTTCTCTTGCTAAGTAGGCTGCAAGTTTACAAACCAGATACTGGTGGAGACGGGGGGCTTGCAGTGAGCTTATGCTGGCAAATGGACCAGGTGGAAGCAGCTATGTGTGGGATGTGTGTTTGTGAGTGTGAAGTAAGTGTATGTGTGAGTGAGTGGGAGTGAATGCCTGACTGGTGTTCCTTCTAATCTCAGCCCCTAGTTCCCTCCTGTTCCCAACTCTCCAGGAGTCCCCCGTTATCAGCACATCTCTACAGATCTAGGGCCTGAGAACAATCTCCACCACTCTCTGCTCTCTCCCACCCCTTCTCGCTCATCTTCTCTTCCTCTCATCCAATTCCCAACCTACAGAGACTTCCTTTTCCCAAAAACCCTTTTTCACAAGGGAAGGCTTTAATTTCTCCATTTCTCCTGAACCACCTGTTCTATGCTTTATACGAACTTTATCCAAATGGTCTCAAACCCTATAATGTGGAAACTGCAGGAGCTATGGGACACAGGGAGGAAGCTTTTAATGATAGAAAAGCACTCATTTTCTCCCTCTTCTCTAAATACAGTGGTACCTCACATAAAGAGTATAATGTGTTCCATGGGATTGCTCTTTAAGAGAGTTTGCTCTTTAAGCAAAGCACCATTGTAAGTGACCAATTGTTACTTCTGGCGGGGGAGATTGTGAACCCCAATTTAGTTGTTAAGCGAGTTTTTGGTTGGTTTTATTTGTTAATCGAGACAACCATTCAGAAAAAATTCGGCTCTTTAAGCGAGTTACTCTCTAAATGAGGCGTTCTTTATGTGAGGTTTTACTGTATATAGTTCTGTGCAGAAGTCTTAGGCCACCACCATGTGGTTTGGGGAAAAGTCAATGAGTGATTTGAGGGGTCATAACTTGGACATCCTAACTTCAAACTTTGCCAAACTTGGAGAGGATTGAAAGAAGAGTCAGCAGAAGCCTCTCTCCAATTGGGTTTGGTTGGCTCGGGGGATGAGTTAGCCCTCCCATCACTCACTGAATTTTTCCACATCAACTGGTGGTGCCTTAAGACCTTTGCACAGTACTGTATGTTTTCCTATTTTTATACAGTATAGTTTTAATTTTCTAAAAACATTTTATTGAAAATTGGAACAAAATGTAAGTTAAAGATCTAAAACCAATTTTAGTTCCTTCTCCAAATATTGAGGGATTTTTTCCCAGCAATTATTTTCCAAATATGCCATGCTCTGCCTTCTAAAACAAGATGAGTGCTGTCCACAGATCTTTAATATTGATTGTTTTTGGTATGTTCAATAAATGACATGCAATGGTGTGTTGAGTTACTGCTGCTGCTGCTACGGCTGTTGCAGATGACCTCATATAATCTACTGACTGCATTTGATTAGCAAGCAACAATTATCAGCATCTTAAAAATAGATGTCAAGTCTGTTAATATAGCCATCAAGCAGCAACATTTAATTGAAGAGAATCTGACTAGAAACAGTAGTAATCAATATTTGACAGTATGTTTCACATCTTGTAGCAGTCACTTTTTCACTGTACAGTATTTGACAACTGATGTGCAGGAGCAGTCACTGTTTCCAATGTCTGACAGAAGAAACAGAAGAGGAGAAGGTCCCTGAACATCTGACCAGCCTAGTCATATCATGAACCCCAACAACCTGCTTTCAAGTATATGCATGTATTACGATCCAGCAAGTTTTTTTTCCTTTCAGATTTTGGATTGTAACCCAAACAGGACAAGAGGTTTTCCTCCACTACATGCTGCCTGTTGAATCCTAGTGAAGTAACTCTTACAAAGCATTTTTCTTTATTTTGGTAATTGCATGCCCAGTACTTGACCCAGATAACTAGTTAACACCTAAGTTGCCAGTTTTTCAATGTATGTTGCCTCTAAAAGCAATGTGGTTTCAGATACATGGTATTTTTCTAAAGGAACATTGTTATGCCTCATTGTTCCCAAAAGCAATTTCAGACAATGTCATTTGTTGTAATGTATTACTTCCAAGCCCCATTTTTGCTTACCTACTAATCTATGCAGTGATCTATCTATGCAGTGGCTAAAATGGCTAACATGCTGACTGGAATGCAGGAGGTCAGCAGTACTGCAGGATGGAATGAGCTCCCATCTTTGTCCCAGCTCCTGCCAACCTAGCAATTCGAAAGCAAGAAATTGCAAGTAGATAAATAGGGACCACTTTGGTATGAAGGTAAACAGCATTCATGCCTGCCACATGACCATGGAAACGTCTGCAGAAGTAGACAGCACTGGATCTTTGGCTTTGAACCAGAGATGAGCACTGAACCCTAAAGTCAGATAAAACTGGCTTTCAAGCAAGGGAAACCTTTACTTTTACCTTTTCTAATCTATGGTAGCAGAAAGCAAGAGCAGATACAGAAATCTCAACGAGAAGATCTCACTGGACATTTCCATTCCTCTTTCCCAACAGTATTCCAGACATCAATGAGTCCCATTAGCCACCATGGGTAAAACCCAGGAAACAATCTCAGTTGTCCAGGTACAGGAACAATAGTTGTTATGTGCTGTCAAGTTGTTCTTCTCCATGGTGCCCCTATGAGTGAGTGACTTTCAAAATGTCCTGCCAATAAGAAACCTGTTCAGACTCTGCAGACTCAACTCTGACTTCATTTATTGAGTCAACCCATCTCCTACTGGTTCTTCTTTTTTTCCTACTGCCTTCAAGCTTTCCCCAGCATTTTTCTCTTTTTCAGCACGACTTGTCTTCCCATCATGTGTTCAAAGTATTACAGTCTCAAATTCATCTCTCTCTCTTTTGCTTTCAGACAGAATTCAGGATTGATTTGATCTAGGACAGTGATGGCTAACATTGGCATCCCAAGTTTTCTTGGACTTCAATTCCCAGAAGCCCTGCTGACTTGGGCTTCTGGAAATAGAAGTCCAAGAACACCTGGAGTGCCTAGGTTGGTCATCACTGATCTAGGGCCTACTTGTTTGCCTTTCTGTCAGTCCGTGTTATCTACAAAGCTCTTCTCCATCACTTATTTTAGGGACAAAAACAAAACAAATCTCCATGCTATCCCCATTACTTAAAGCTAAGTAAGTACTGAGGCCGCTAACAAATAAGCTCATAGATATGGTTAAGGAAGATGTCAATCAACAAGGCAATGCAATGTGAATTGGACTTGGAATAAATGTCCTCTTCCATGTTAGCTTTACTTTGCTTTAGAGTAAGATCATTTGGTTTGTGAAACCCATGTTAATATTTTACTATAGTATAATCTGATCATCTTCAATAGTGCTTATAACCAATCTTTGGAACATTAAATAAAATACTTCCTATTGATTCAGCTGGTACTGAAACCAATCCTGTTCCATAATTGTCTAGCATCTATCAGGTATAATCAAATAACTACAGTACATCCCAAGCCACAGCATATTAACCTTTTTGGAAAATGCTGCTGACCGAACAATAAATAGGCATGTATTTTCATCTTTGTATACATACACAGTCACATCATGCACCCTCCTAACACTCCACCGCATTGTCAAAAAATTGGAATACTGCACAAATTACAAATCATGCTTCAATGATGTATCTATTTTCTAGGCCACTTACAGAAATAATATACTGTACTGTACATATGATACCAAATGAACTCCATGTCTCCCTACCTTCATCTCAAACTTTCAGCACACTGGCTTTAATCATATGCTTCAGAGAGCCAGAGTCACTCATTTTAAATCAAGAACTCAACTCTATTTCTCACCCTCCATTTTCCAATAGTAGTAACATCATATTTATTCCCAAACAAGATTGTTTAAAAACAAATGAAATTAAAAGACATATGCAGGCATTTAAAATATAAATATATATTAACTGTTTTATTGATTTGCATTATTTAGAAACCAAGGCAGAATCATTAGCAATGAATCATTTCAATGCCATGGATGAAAAGGGAAATATTAAGTCAGATGCTCAATAAACTGGAATGGTGCTCAATCATTTTGCTGTTGCTTGGCCTGTTCCCCCCTGCCCCCCAAGCAGCAAGCCTGACCTGTGCCTCTTTGTGGGTAAAGAAGTAATGAGACAAGTACTGGGATCACACAATCACATAAAATCTCCTGTTTATTTCATAAAATGAACACGAATATCATAAAATGATATTCCATAAAATCTCCTGTTCATTTGGAAGGAAAGTCTAGATCACCATATTTAAAAAAGGCCTGCACTCAGTAGTCAGAACTTTTTTGGAGGGCATATGCACAAAAGAGCACACACAACTGATTTTTGGGAACCTTGGTTATTCTTCTTAGTGGATATGAGGTAGAAAGCAACAGCAACAGCATGAAGAAAATGTGGAGAGGTTAGATCAGTTATCATTAGCTTTTGCCCTCCTGACTAGACTTTGTAAGATAAAAATCCCTCTAGAGGCATTTAAAGTAGGAAAAATATAGATTTATGTTATCATTTGTAGTTACAGTTCGTATAAAAATAGAGAAAATGGAGCCCCCAAGATGTGGAGAATCTGTCCATGCTTGCAGCTAGGGTCATAGTCAGAGGAGGAAGAAGAGGATTATCATCAAAACAATGGAAGCACGCTATCAAATAGGAAGAAGGAACAGGGCCTTGCCTCATATGCCAGAGGTGGGAAAAGAGAAGAACTCTACTGATCATTTTAGTGGCAAAGCATAATCACATTAGGTTGCACAATTCCCCTTCCAGTGTTAATACATGCAAGATTCTTATTTTTCCAGCAGCTGATGTGATAACATAACATGTGTATTTCAACAGAAATATTTTTACTCTGTGTATACATGCTGAGGAATCTAGGAACAGAAGACACTGACACTGTAGCTACTGTAGGTTCTTTAAAGCAGACGTCCAGAGATCTGCTGTGATTTATGTAAAGCTGTACAGCCTGATCAAGAATTATTTGTCTAAGAACCAATCAAGATTTGACTTAAATCTCAGGGATGTCAAATGGTACAATTTCATTGCCAGAGAAGTCACCAGTATTAGGAAAAAATGACTACTGCTAACAATCCTGAACAAACCTGTCCAATTTAGCTATGTATGCAAGACTTCACCCAACGACCTGCCATGTGTGGCAGGATCTGTGGATTCAGAATTGGTGTAATCTATCTTGAAGACCAATTAAATTTAAATTGAAAAGCAATGCTTTTACCGCACAAGCCAATCTTCTTTATCAGTACATCTTGCAAGTGTATAGCTTAAGCTATGAGCTCACTCTCAGAGCAATTACACTTTCCACTTTGGGATCCTGGATGACAATGGCAGCCTTGCAGTTAAATTGTCTTTGACTGAAATATAGCACAACAGCAATCACTTTAGCCATTTCTTCTTGAAAGACATTCTGACAAGAGTAGCAGCCCTTAAAATTAAGCAATATGATAGAGTGATCAATGTGTTGAGCTAGATATTAGCTAACTTGGGGCATCTTCTAAGGAATGAGAGCAAAGTTTTATGACTTCAGCATAATACAGTGCTCATCTCTGGAGATAAGGTGAGAATGCAATGAATGGGACATTGACTGTAGCAATGAAGTTGGAAATTTCAGTAATGGCATGTAATGTAGCAGATTTGTCTAAAGCCCTGGGTTTACATGGAATAAGCAACTTATACCCAGGCTTAAAAACCCTTGAACAGCTCTAAAACAAAAATTTTTAACACGAAGAGTAGAAAGGATCTGAAAAAGCAGACTAGAGGGCACATGGATCTAGTTCAGGTGTTCCCAACCTAAGACCTGTGGGCTGGATCCAGCCTGCAGCACCATTTCATGTGGCCTCCACCCCTCCAAGGGAATTTGAGAAACAAAATTGGTTCCCTTTTAAAGCTGTTGGGACAAAATGGCCACCCCATCATGCAGGCAGGACAAAATGGCAGTTTGGACCTCATAGCTGACTGAGAGATTGTGACCCGGCCCCCGGCTTGAAAAGGTTGGGAACCCCTGATCTAGCTCACTTATTGAAAACATTTCTACCCAGTGTTCATGAAAAAAAATACTGACAGAGAAAAGAAATAGAAAGAAAAGGGGGGAAATCAAAATAAAACCACCCACTATTAAATGTTGATAACTCTATATGAAAAGTATATGAGTTTGCTTTACTTTTATGGAAAATATCTGCAATGGCATCCAGCAATATGAAATGTGTCAAAAAGTAATTGAGCCACACAAGCAATATAGCAAAACAAGATCCTGGCAAAATAAATAGACTTTAATAGGTTATAATTTCCATGAATTGTTTGTGCTTGAAGACAAGACCTTTGCTTCTCAGCCTTGCATTTCCCTGAGAAGTAGTGCTATTTTGCAATATTTTGAAGTCATGTTTGCACTAAATAATCAATGATCCAGCCCTGTTCAAATGTTTTTAGAAAAAGTTAATTTCAACATGCAAGGAGGAGAAAAGAATTACTCCCAGAGTCATCTTCCATGTGTGAAGAGTGACAATTTGAGGGTGGACAAGGCATTTTTCTCCACATGGAGATTCTTCATGCACATGAGTGTCCTGATCTCTCATGGTCCCAATTACATGGAGAATTTCCACACAAAGCAGAACATCTCTGTGTCAGACTTTTGCACTTTACTTTATTCATGGACAACAACATCAAATAGAGGAACTAATCCTCTTTCCCTCTTTTCACAGACTGAAATCAATGCTTTGCTAAATGACTGCACTGGGCTGTAGACACATCTGTGGTTAATACAAAGAAGGAGAGTCCATAGTTTGTACAGAAGCATGGGAGAAATGGATTGATGTTGGAGTATTCTCTCACAGCTGTAGTACTAGATCATGGGTTCCCAACCTTTTAAAGCCAGGGGCCAGGTCACACTCTCTCAGTCAGCTTCGAGGGCTAGACAGCCATTTTGCCCTGCATGTATAATGGCGGGGGCCATTTTGCCCCAGCAGCTTCAAAGAGGGTTTCCATTTTGTTTCTTGAATGCCCTTGGAGGGGTGGGGGCAACATGAAATGGTGCCATGGATGGCACTACCATCTTGGGATATAGGGGGAGATTTCTGTACGAACAGTCACTATACTTCAAGATGAAACTGAGATGGGAAAAGGTTCAGATTTATTTATGTTTACTGGGATGAACCACTCTGCCTTCAAGAAAATTCATAAACTATGGAGCACCTCATGCCATAATTACAGGCTCACATTTAGAAACAGAAGGTTTAACAGCTGACTGATTCAAGATGCTATGGGGCCTGGGCAGTTTTTCAATCCTGACTAAGCATGACAGAGAAACGACGGAGTGGTGACCTTGCTACCACTTGTCTCTAACCGCGTCCCTGTCCCGCCAATGTTAACCACTTTAGCAAATGATTCTCCAGTTAAACTCAGATGAACAGATAGTTCAGATTCTGACTAGAGTTATCCAAGGCCAGGTGTAAAAACAGAATATATAATGTAAAAAATTATTCAGTTGTGTATTTGAGGAGATCACAAAAGGTATAGTAGCTGGTCCTGTTTTCCTGCTGTTTTTCTTTTACTGCAGTTTTATTTATTAGCTATTCTAAACTGTTTCTTCTGCCCAGAACCCAATCTTGAAATAAGCTTGCTTGTGCTCAGTGGACTTACTTTTGAGAAGGTGCACTCTTCTTTCACATGTATCATTTTAATTGTTCCTTTCTTATTTGAAGATCAATGGGATACACACTTTTAGTAAGTAAACTAAATAAAAGCATGCTGAGTAAAATGTGTGCAAATAGCTTTTGTATTCATGTTGGACAATGGACGAGTATTTGTACCAGAGTGATTGTCATGAAGAGAAATCAAGGAATGTTGCCATTTCTTTGAATTACTTCTTACATATTCAGTTACATTGTTGTTTAATAGGTTAGTAGTTTGAGAAAGCCTAGCTTCAATTTAAAGTGTGACATTAACAGTACATTCCAACAGCACATTTCAGAGACATGACATCACAAAGTCACTGCCTTTAACAGACAGACACCTGTTAGAGACCTAGAGCATGAGTAGTTTGCATTTGAAAGGGGAATGAAGGAGGTAACCCAAGTTCATTCTGGCAAATTGTCAGTCATTAATTTTTCATGAGTTGGGAAGGGAGGAAGCCCAGGAAGAGAAACACTTCACCCAGACCATAACCCTTTGCCCAGAACCTTAACCCAGATCTAGGTTCAGAGGTAGATGGTAGACACAAACAGGATTCTGGGTCCCCACTCTGAAATCGATCTGTTGGAAAATCTTACATCAATTTTTATGGAAAGACACCTGTGAGTGTTGACTATTCCCACATAATTGACATTCTTAAAGGAGAGAGAAGAGTGCCAAAATGGTAAAAAAAACCTAGGTTTTAGATACTAAAAAAGGAACAGAATAGTGGGAGCCTTTGGTGGACATCTCCTAGAATGGAACCTAGGATATGGGGCCACTAGGCCATGGCTGGGAGATAGTGAAATCTTGCCAGGTGGACTAGGGACTAGGGACTTTGCAGAAAAGCCAATAATCAGCAAACACTTGGTCTCTGCAACAAAATGTTGTCTTTAGTGGAGCTACCCCTTTGCTATTTTATTTAGATGTTTCAGTATAGTGTAGATTAGGCGATCCAACAATGGTTAGAAATAGCTAGATACTTCTCTGTTCTTTGCATTTATTTAGTGTTATGGATTATTTCATCACTTGCATCATTTCTGCTATAAACTTTTAAAAAGATACCATCGCCTTGTCCTTGGAGTGAGAAGAGAGGATTTGGAACTGTTTCATCTGCAAAGATAAGATTCCTGGGTAGCTGAGGCTTGACTACAATTTCACACATATGGATAGTGGGGAACTGGAGAGGGTAGAGAAGGAGTGAATCTTCACAGAAGCAGAGGCTTGGGATGTAGATAAAGTTGCTAGAGAACTGAAGTGGGAGTCTACTCCTCATCCCTGAGCAAGACATGAGAACAACAACTTGTCAGTGCATCCCACACTAAAGAAAAATTACATTAAGGCAGTTCTCATGGTCAAATTGTACTGAGCCTCTGGTTGCAGGTGTTGGTTCAAAGGACTGTTATCAAGCCATGCCACACCTGTGACCCCCCCTTCCTGAGGTGAAAACCCACATACAGTGCTAAGTCACCACCCATGAAGGGTTTATGATCTCTAGCACATCATTGCAAATACCACTTATTTGGTGCTCATTGGGAGATATGGTTATTTCCCTGCATAAGCTGTGGAAAAGCCATATTATTTTATTTTATTTATTTTATAATTTAAATTTATATAGCCGCCCACTCGCCACTTCATGGTGACTCACTTATATACATACCTTGTGTGCAATGCACACTGTTGTGTATTCCCTATCTAGAAAATAATTAAATCTACTACTTGCTGAGCATATGTAGCACAAGCCTACTCAGAAGTACAGTAAAACCTCTACTTACGTAAAAAGTCTGTTCTGAAGGCTTTTATGTAAATCGGTTTTTTACTTATCTCCAAGCAAACCCATAGGAAAATGATATTTATGTAAACTGAAGCAACCCCATAGGAAAAATGAATTTTTACATAACTTGAAGCAAACCCATAGGAAAAATGAATTTTTTACATAACTCAAAGCAAACCCATAGGAAATTGTGTTATGTAAATCGAGACATTTATGTAAATCGGGACATGGTTTTAGTGCAAAAAGCATTATGTAAGTCAAATTTTATGTAACTCAAGGGTACTTTATGTAAGTCGGGGTTTTACTTAACTTCTTATTTAACATCTTACATTTACCCTTTTATTCCTCTTAATCCTTTTTTTAAAGTAATGAGATGTTGTTTTAAATGGTTTTTAATTTGTTTTTTAGAGTGTTTAACTATGTATCGTATATTGGTTGTAATCCGCCCTGAGTCGCCTGTGCGAGTAGGGCAGAATATAAATTTAAATAAATAAATATAAATTAATAAATACTGTAAGTTCTATAAAGTTTAGTGCAGGTCATTCATACAAAAAGATTGTAGCTTCAATGATAAATCACATTCTTATGGAATAATAAGAAGCCTTGATTAAAAATAAATAGAGCAAAGGTCAAAAGAGTGGGACTGAACGTTCTACATATAACTATGTGTTGCTCTGTAGCAATTTTAGTAAATGTATGCAATGTGAGAGATTGGAGACTGTAATTGTAGTTGGTCCATAGAGCAATTAAATACAGTGAAGCCATTAAGAGAATGGATACTGATAGGAGGAAAGCAATGGACCAAGAATAAAAGTTAAACCTATTATAACTTGTACAGTATTAATCGAATCCTGAAACACTTCTTTTCAAATTTTAATATTATCTGAGTCACCTCTAGCACTGTTATTGTTTTAATCATCCAAGGAAATGTAATCATTTATTTCTTGGGAGAAAGCTGGGTTAATGATTCACTCATCAATTGTATTTTTCCCAACGTTAAAGAAAAAAATAAGTATCAAGATAGGAGGCAGGCCCAACGTAAGCAAATAAAGAACTTAGTTAACACATGTAAATGAACAAAGTCATTTTGAAAAGTCATGCTGGTGTTGAGCAATTTTCACAAACAGTACAAATATGAGAAAAGAGTTCTCTCAGAAGAAATATTCCATTTTGCTGGGTTTCCCAGATACCTCAGTATAAAAATTAATAGACATTTTAAAAAACAAAATATTAAATCAAAGTGATAGAAGGTGGAGTCATGTTTGCACAGATTTTTCCAGTGGGGTTGCTTATTTAAGGGCAGGAACCAGATCTTTCTGTACCTTATAGAGCAGCAGTGCCCAAACTCCAGCCGGTGGGCCTAATTGGCCCCCCGCATATAATTAATGTGGCCCACGGTGAGCACCCAGGCTTCACCACAGACTGCCCCCCCACCTGATGTCAGTAGTTGTGGTGATGGAGGCAGCAACTGTGCTTTTTCCAGGCTGCTCTGAGCAGCCTCACTTGATCCTTTCTCCTCAGCAGCCTGTGCTGAAGCTGATCACTGCTTGGGGAAAATTTTCAGAGACTCCTGCAAGTCAAAATTCATGGTGCTAAGAGAGCCCCCTGGTGTGCTCAGGATGATGTCATCCTAAGTGTGCCAGGGGGCTCTCTTAGTACCACAAATTTTGACTTGCAGGAGGCTCCGAAAATTCCCCTGAGGCAGTGATCAGCTTCAGCATCGGCCGCTGAGGAAAAAGGATTGAGTGAGAGGCTGCTCAGAGCAGCCTGGAAGAAGCACAGTCGCTGCCTCCGTCACCACCACTGCTGATGTCAAAACTGTCAGCAGTGGGAGCAGCCCGCCTCTGGCCCCCGCAACTGAGTCTTGGGGGCGGGACTGGCCCACAAGAAAAAAAGTTTGGGCACCACTGTTATAGAGCAAACCAAGATTGCAGTTTTACCTAGAAGCAGGCTGTGAGTTAAGTTATAGTTGATCTGTCTTCTACTGTGAGTTTAGTTCTATCTTTTGTTGCGAGCTTAGAAATTTTAAAGTTTATTTTAGCCCTGGCACTTCTGAGCTTTCTGTAGCCACACACATTATATTAACATCTTGTAAAGTAATGGCTTAAATCCTATTGATGAGTGTAAATTCCATTTGATTAGGCCCATTGATTTGATGGGAATTTAGTGGGCCTACTCCTCTGTTAGTTCTATCAATTCAAATGTGCCTACTCTAGTTGTGATTTACTTCACTGAAGTCAAAGTTACTTTGGAAGAGTTAACACCAAATCCTTGCTGATTCAGTAGGCCTATGCTAGTGTAATTTATTATACTAAGCAACAGGAATTTGACTACTAGGGGATTTTGGAATGTGAAACAAATTGGTAGTAGCAATAGAAACAAGAGTTCAACTTTTGCCAAATTCCGCTTTAGTATTTGTTGGTATACGGTAAGATCTAAGCTTCAGCTATTAAAGGGGCTTAATGCAGGGTTTGTTCTGACCTAAATAGACCTCAGCTGAAACAGTAATTTAATTTACTAGTAAGTTTCTATAAAGTTTTTTTTTTGGCTTGACCTACCAATGCCTCCCTCTTGCTGTATGTTGATATGGCTATGAACTTCTCTCTTGTACTTGTTCTGTTAGTTTTAGTAGTTGGTTACTATGTTAGATATGTTTTGTTTATTTTAGAGTGTGTTATTTTACTACTTTTGTTATATCGTCTCCATCCCATTTCCCAACGATATTTTGTTTTTAAATTGCATTTAATTAAGTTAAGTTGCTATCTCAGACCATCATTTAAATGGTAGACCCTGATTTCCTTACATGCCACAGAGTTTTCCTGATCTGATCAGATAAGATTATTCAAAATGGTAATAGTAACTTCTTCTGTTGTTAGAAAAAAAAAAGTGAAGTGGGAAAGGATGAAAATGGACAGCGTTAGAAGTAGTTTACTAAGTGCTGCTTGCATGGAACAGCAGCTGAGGAGCCAGAAGCAAGGTCTGATAAAGGATGCATGTGATTTGGGGGACATCTTGTCACTTAATGCAAAAACTCTCATCATATCAAGACAATCTGGGATTGTAAACATTCTCTGAGTTTTGATAGCCTGGAGGACAATGCACTTCCTTGAATGGAGAGAGCAAAAAACAGGTAGTGAAACTGGAAAGGGAAAGGTAACACACAAGCTAGCACAAGATCTCAAGGGATTGTCTACACAAGAGCCTCAAAAAGATGACAAATAGACAACAACATTTTTATTTCTTAAAGCCTAGTGCAATTTCATTTTTTGCTAAACAAGAAGTGCACAATTGCAGGCATGCTGAAGTGCATGTAATCCTTTCATTCCAAACATCCTGAAGGAAATCTCCTTCCATCTCAAAGGTCAGACATACATTTGTAATAGAAATAGGGACCCAGAACCCCTATTTCTTGAGAGGAAATGCAGCAATCATGGAGACTGAACAAGGAAAGAACTAAGAGTTCTCTACTGGTACTGCTGGTTCAGTCGAATCACTGACTAATACTTGGCCCTATTTTGCCAAGCAGGTGGTGCTAGTTCTAGACACCAGTCTTTGAAGACACAACCAGGGGGACAGAATGTGAGATTCTGTACCAGAATCTCAGCTTGTTGGCTTCTTTTGATGTATTAAAAAATGCAAAATTGCTGTTTGCCAAACAGTGTTTTTTGCATACAGTGAAAAGGTATGGCCTTGAATGTGACCTTCATATAGTGACATCTAACAGTTGCCACTATCTTAGGAAAGAAAGAAGAGTGAGTGAAAATTAGTCTTTCTCCTAATATGCTAAATACACTAGTACCTTGGATAATGCTATGACTTGGTTCCACAAATTTCATTTCATTTCATTTCAGATTTATACCCCGCCTTACTCAGGCGAACCTGACTCTAGGCGGCTTACAAAGTATAAAAAATAACATAACAGTCACAAATTTCACATTATCATAATCACAATCATCACAGTATCAGAAAAATAGATATATACATATCAATAACACAGTAACAATCAGAAAATATTAATATCACCATAAAACATTACAAAAAAACATTACAAAGAAAAAACAGCAAAAACAAAACCACGTTTACTGAATCCTGCAATGATTATAAGCAAAATCCTACAAAACGTTCCCACCGGCGGCAGTTCTCTCCAGGCAGATGACGGGGCCCAGAGGAGGGCCGGAGCATCCTCATACCGCCGGCGTCCAGGGGTCCTTTATCGACCTCTGGGCAGATGACGGGGCCCGGAGGGGAGGCGGGAGCATGCTCACACCATCTGCAGCTGGTGGCAGTTCTCTCCAGGCGGATGACGGGACCCAGAGGAGGGGCACATGTGCCCAACCCAAGCACTGATTGCAGCAGCGATGCATTTGGAAAGCTGAATGGGGACTCCCAGGTTGGCTTTACAAATGTGTTGCCGCTGCCAAGGGCACAGAAGCTGTAGGTTTGGAAAGCCAAACAGGGACTCCCTGGTTGGCTTCCCAAAGGTGTCGCTGCTGCCAAGAGCGCAGCCACTGATCTGTTTCCAGCCATGCCACCACTGCGAGCTTTGTAGTGTTGGTTTGGTTGTGTGTGTGTGTGTGTGTGGGGAGATCGGGCGTGCACACCCAATCTCCCCCCCCCCAACGAAACCAGCAATGTTTGCCTCAGTAGATCTCTGCCCCAAAGACCACAGGGCTGGTCTCTAGCCTTGCGGGCTTTGGGGCAGTTATCAATATTGAGGAACTTGAATTTAATGTTGTGTGATGCAAATGTTTGCCTCAAATTCCCTCACGTTATCCGATTTCAGTGTTATCTGAGGCAAACGTCATTTGAGGTATTACTGTATCCACCTCCTAATTGGCTATATAACATCAGTCATCTGAAGATCTGTAACTTTGGGTGATTAGATTTGAAAGAGTCATTAAAAAAACCTGTTTGGTTGGCTCAGAGCTGCTTATGATTTAGTATTATGCTTTCTTTGGAGGTCAGAGAAGTAACAGGACAAAATTAATCTTCCACAGCTGCAGAAGAGGCTTATATCTTAACATCACCTTGTACACCTCCGTCTTGAGTGCCATAGGAATTTTAAAATGCAACTGAAAGATGAAATGAAGTCTACACCTGGAAATTAAATGACAGAGATAATATCCTTCCAGGAAGGGGGCAGGCTTTTATATTTTCATAAGAGGAAATATGTGATTTACAGCAAACGTTCTCTTGGTTATTTTTATAATAAAATTCCCTCCACACCCAAGCTGAGAATTATTTTTTAAAAGTTACATTCACCTCAAGTATCTTGAAGAACTGTGACTTCAGTGGTGTGGTTATTCTCTTCACTGGTACAGATTGCAATTATCCTACACCAGTGATGGCGAACCTATGGCATATGTGCCAGAGGGGGCACTCAGAGCCCTCTCTGTGGGCATGCATGCCATTGCCCCAGCACAGAGTTTGCCCCACCCCTTTGCCCAGCAGTCCAATGGGAGTGCTCCCTCATCTCCCCACAGCACAGAATTCACCTCGCCCCTCTGCCCAGCAGCCCAATGGAAGCGCTTCCTCCCACCCCCACCCCCACCCCCATTGTTGTGTTGGCACAGTGCAATAAATAAGTGGGTTTTGGGTTCCATTTTGGACACTCAGTCTCTAAGCGGTTCTCCATCACTGTCCTATACTGTCATAGTGTTTGTATGTGACCAGTTCATTGTCACCTGGTAGCCAACTTATTCCTCTTCATTAAATAGAAGAATGCAGTCCACTGCCATGATAGTACGCAAAGTCTTGGTTTAAACTGGCAGAGCTTTGGGTTTCCTGTCGGAACATTTGGGGTCACCATCATCTCTCAGTAGACCAGGGTAGTACTCTGTGAAGGTATATTGCAATTGCTTCTTCTCTGTACCTAATGTTCAATATGTTCAAATTAATGCCGCTTCAGATGAAAAATCATAGGTGGGCTGAAAATGATATGAGTGCATAAGAGAGAGAGAATAACTTCTTAAATGTCAGACATGGTTTATAACCTGAATTAAAGATTTCCACTCCAGGACTATTCCATTAATGTTTCCTATTATGATCAATACCCCCTCATAAATGTTTTAATATTTTCATCCCCAAATAGATTACAGACCTGGAAGATTTAGGGTCCTTTATTATGAGTTAAATAGTTTCTTTTCTGCCTGCGGTTTCGTATCTTGAGGGTGGAGAAACTGAAATCTTACAGAGAATTCTGCTTTTTTCTTGGAGCACAGTTCTTGCATACTGTATTTTCCTTTCTTAAGAACCAAGAACATCTGTTAAAGAAATATCAGCACTTTGCTGTCCTTCAGATGAAACTGAGTATAAGGAAATCTATCCATTAATAAAATTAACTAGGAGATAACCAAAAGTTCAAAGCAGATAAATCAGCCACCTGACTTGGCTAGACAGGGCAATTTCAAGTAGATTATTTATCCTTTCCACTATGAATATTGTTGTGCCATTTGATATTAGTCCTCAAATCTCTAGCTCCAGAAAAGTTCTACACAATAGGTACTTCATAGGCTTTAGCTTTTCTAATTGCCCTTGTTGCCCACAAAGATGATACTGTCCCTCCAGCTCACTAACTTACTCTGTTTACACTACTTTAATCAGAAACTAATAAAGGGGCAATAAGATTCTTTGGCATATGGAAATATAAAGTTATTATCATAATAGAATTTAATGAAATACAGCTGATATTTTTGATGTACCCCCCCCCCCCCCAGATTTTCATAGTACCTCAAACATTTTGGACTTTGAGGGGGAAAAAGAAACCTATTTTAGATTGTGCTTGCAATTATGGAAAACTGCTCTGAGAGTCACATTGCTTTCCTCATAAATATTCTGAAAGCACATATATTGGTTTAAATTTAAATTATAAGAGTGTTTGCAATTCTAAAGCATGCCGCTTCAATGACTTTTTGTGATTAAAGTGTCATTGGTAGCAGAAAGATCTTATGAGAGACAAGCTTGCAGGTCTATATATAATACAGATTCATGTGCAAAAAGAGTCAAGATTGGAGGCATCAGGAAACCAGAGTGTGAGCTCATCCTCTGCCTGAAGACCTTGGTAACCCAGATTCCTCCATGTCACTGAGATGTACACCATAGTTGTGAAATATCAATGATTTATTGACAATTGTAAACTATGTACAACATCTGTCAGGGCCCAGATTCTTCACTTCCACCTCAAAGTTCTTCTATCTGTTCCCCTGATCCCTCAAAACCGTAGTCAGTTTAAATTTAGCTTCTACTTGCAGCTAGCAAAAAGCGTTCAATGTGGGCAGCACCTGGAAGAGGAATGTTCAACCAGCTGGGTCACCTGAATGTTATTTGAATTGTTTACTCCTCTTTTGCTGCTCTCTCTTGAGCAGGGGATCTCCCCAGCCCTTCAGTAATGAAGATGGTCCCAGTGAGCCATCTCACCTCAACAGAAAGCCTTGAAAGGCTTAGTCATGGGAATATTTACATGCTTTGTCAGCAGGAAGTCAACATCAACCTTCAGCTTCCATCCAAGGGTCCTCTGTATACAGGTAGTCACATTTACCTGGTGGGAAGGGTTCTTCAGGTTCATCCTACTCAGTCAAATAACCACTTATGGAGGTCCTTTGGATGGACACTTTACTTCTGCACTGGTTTCTCTTCCACCAAAATCTCTGATGGGAAGTCTTTTATTTCTATTTGCTCTTCAACCCCCACTTTGTCTCATCATCCTTCTTCTCTTGGGTAGAGTCCAGGGACTCCATTATATTGGTCCAGTGCTTGTTTTTCAGGGTTCCCTCCCCTGACTCCACCACAACACCATCTGAGGGCTTCTTCTCCCATGCCTCCTTCTCATGGAGTTGCTCCATATTTAATGTGTGAGCCTCAGGTCTAATAATCTTGGGGTCCTTGAGTCAGAGGCAATGGCCTGCTGATCAGTGCTGAGTCCCTACTTACACAGTGGCAAATATTTTTATAGAGGGAAGTAAGAAAGGCCTTAAAAAGCACTGCAAACAACAAAGCCAGTGGAGATAACGGTATCCCAGTTGAATTTTTCAAAGCCCTAAAAGATGATGGAATCAAATTATTGCATTCTATATGCCAGCAGATTTGGAAAACACAACAATGGCCACAGGATTGGAAAAGATCAGTATACGTTCCAATCCCCAAAAAGAGTAATGTCAAAGAATGTTCAAATTATCGAAAAATTGCGCTCATCCCACACACTAGCAAAGTGATGCTCAAGATAATACCGGATAGACTGCAGCAGCATGTGGAGAGAGAATTACCAGAAGTGCAGGCGGAGTTCAGAAGAGGCAGGGGGACTAGAGACCACATTGTCAACATACGTTGGATCATGGAAAAAACAAAGGAATATCAGAAACAAGTCTACTTCTGTGTCATTGATTACACGAAGGCCTTTGACTGTGTGGACTACAACAAAATGTGGCAAGTAATTAAAGAGATGGGAATACCAGAACACCTTGTATACCTCCTGAGAAATCTGTACATGAATCAAGAAGCAACAGTTAGGACTGAATATGGAATGACAGAGTGGTTTGGAATAGGAAAAGGAGTAAGACAAGGCTGCATTTTGTCACCCTGCTTATTCACCTTATACACAGAGCACATAATGTGCAATGCAGGGATGGAAGAATCACAAATTGGGATCAAAATTGCTGGGAGAAACATCAACAATTTGAGATATGCAGATGATACCACCCTAATGGCAGAAAATGAGGAGGACTTAAAAAAAGCTCCTGATTAGGTTGAAAGAAGAAAGTGCAAAAGCTGGCTTGAGACTCAATATAAAGAAAACTAAGAAGTATGATGCTTAGGCACCATCATTCTAAGCCTCTCTCTTCGTAGAGATTTATTCCACATGCGTCACACTAGGAAATTCGGACACACATGCTTTTGGCAGATTATGAATAAGAAGAGAGAGGGCAAGGCGGAAAGGAGACACACTCTTATAGAGCATAGGCTCCTCCCTGAAACACTGAGGCCTCTGGGTGGTTGCTACATTGTGCACACATTAATTCACGTGACACGGCCATTCCTTTTACTACTACTAACAGTAAATTTGAGTTTGTTTGTTTGTTTCTTCTTTTGTATTATCATTATTTTCTTTGATACTCTTCAATCTTTTCTTAATACCCGATAGGGTAAAAGATGAAGCAAAGAAGACAACTCTTAAGTCTGAGATGCGCTATACATTTTAAAGAAAAAGTTAACTATACTTCTGGAAGGGATGGCCATCAAGTTTGCAAGCGAAAACTAACTAAAAGTTAGGTTAATAATTTGGAAGACAGAACCAGGATTGAAGGTAACCTTAAAAGTTTGGTGAACTTCACCAGAACAAACAAAATTAATAACAAAAGGGAAGCCTGCTTCTCAGGATCATGGCTCACTAAAACAGATCATGGGTCATTTTTTCAGTCTCAATACAATATTGGAATGAACAAAAAAAAAAAAATAGCTCGGGTGGAAAAATAAATAGACTGATGGGACAATTTTTATCCAACCTCTTCTCCCCTCACAGATATGCTTATATTGAAGCAAGAAGGTTATAAAATGCTTGCAATAGATGTTCAGTTCAGTGTGAGTTTTTCAGCAAAACATGAAATACCTGCAATATATATTAACACTCACACAAACATATACCCACTAACCTCCTATAGGTCCACACATGAAGCCAGAGCCATGGAATGTAAAGCCAGTTCTCCATTTTTAACACCAAAAACTTTCCAGCTAGCAAGCTAAGTGACATTGGTTATTAATGAATCAATTACTCTGCTGAGTGATGTGACCACAACTACTGTTTTCTACAAGAATGTCCATTTGCAACAACCAAACAAATGCACATGAGATATGTGCATACCAAGTGGGTGTGTTCTAGAGTCACTAATACCTCAACCTGTCTCTATGCAACCACCAAACAAATGGCTCAATAAATGAAATGTAATCCCAAGTGGTTGACTTGAAGACCAATAAGATTGCGACATTTTATGTCAGTAATAGCTAACCTTGGCACTCTAGCTGTTTTTGAACTTCAGTTCCCAGAAGCCCTGATCAGCAGGAGTGCTGACTTGGGCTTCTGAGAATTGAAGTCCAAGAATACCTGGAGTGCCAAGGTTAGCCATCACTGTTTTATGCTACCTTAAAATCCCCTCGTTCCAGCCAGCATCAGATATATCACAGCAATCAGAGGAAAAATTACTATGTGGCAAACACTTCCTACGCTCCAGCTGTTTTGTTGTACAGTAGCTGAAATCTCTCTCTCTCTCTCTCTCACTCTGCAATTTGGGCAATGACAGGAAGACAGAGTGCACCCAAATGTACAGTGACAGTTGTAGCACAAATGAGCCATGTCCAAAGCTGACATGTCACATCGTTTGGCAATGTATTTTTCTTTCTTTTTTATTTTTAGTACCTCAACCCTAGCCTTGTGAAAAGCAGCATTCAGCCTGTAGCACATTGACCTTTTCAGAGTTGTAGCATTTAATTGATCTCTCACCACTACAGGCTTGAAAAGAGGGTGGGCCACATGGCAAGGTAGTCAAAATAATAGGATATTTAAAAGGTTAAATCACTCTTGCATTCCTCATGATTGTCTATAACAGGCATCAGCGGACATAGCAGTTCTGCTTCCCCTTACCAATAATGCAGACAGCCTGGAAGAGATGACAGGAAGTTGAAGAAAGAATGGATCTATTTCACTTAATATTAATGACTGTAGTACAAAAAGGCAATGCAGTGGATACTCAATTTTTCTCTTGCTACCATTTTAGGACAGCATATTTGCAAGTTCCTTCTCAGGAATAACTTACTGTATACATTTTTGATGTTGCAGAAATCTTGTATTTGTTGGTAAGCCTGTGATGATGCATTGCTGATTTTGTCTAAATAGAACAGAGATTCTCAACCAGCAACCATGGGCCAGATGTGGCCCATGGCACCATTTCATGTGGGTCCCCCACAGCCTCCTCCACACCAGGAAGTGCCATCTGGTGGAGGAAGGGCAAAATGGTCTTCTGGTTCCCAAAGCTGTCTGAGGGAACATGACCCGCCCCCTGGCTTTAAAAGGTTGAGAACTCCTAAGAGAGAAGGTAGCTCCTATACATATTCTTTTCATTTTATCCCAGTCAAAGTCCAAGCATAATTGCACATGTACAGACAATAAGAGATGCAGACTTTTTTAAAAAATGGAAACAAACAGGCCCAGATGTTTAATTTACATTTTGAGGAATGAAAGCTATGTTAGTTTCTGTAAGGGTGCTGAAAAAGACGACAGCTTTGGATAATTGATGTCTTAGGACAATTTCATCCCTTTTGTTCAGCTGTGTAGTTTACCTCCAAGTGATAAAATGTATCACCAGTAGATGTTTCTCTCACAGATTACCACCAAAATGTCATCTAAAGTGAAGTTTTGGAAACATATTAATGAAGACAAACTTCCGCCAAAAGGATTGTTTATATTTGGGAAGGGCAGATAAAAGTATAAATAGCAGTCAGAAAAGATAGTCAAGGATCTGATTCCTGATTCTAGCACACAAACAACATGAAGCCAAGCAGCACTAACAAGATATCATGAGTGAGCATGTGGAAAATGTGATGTTTTTCCATGTGTGTGTTCTTCATATTCTTAAAGGCCAAGAAATGTTTTTTACATTATATATTTTTGCCTTTAAGATCTTTGGTATTTTAACAGAAATATTCCCTGGTTTTTTTTCAATGTGACTTTTTAGCCTAGAATCATCTGTGTGTTTAGAATGTAAGATAAATATTATTTTAAATATTTTCTTATATTTTTTATGCTTTTAGTTTCTGGTCCTGATATTTATGCCCTGTAGCTTTTCACAAGTTGCTAGAATGGATATATTTTTTAAGCATTTGGACCTACAGTTTTTCATGGCCATAAAACATGATTTTGTGCTAATGTAATATAGAAGCAGAGGACAGAAGGAATGCAAAATGCCAAGGAGAAAGGAAAAAAATACAGTCACTTGAATACAGAATTTCAACGAAAAGCTAGGAGAGATAAGTAAACCTACCTGAACAAACAGTGCAAAGAAATAGAGGAAAACAATATCAGGGGTAGGACTAGAGATCTTTTCAAAAAAATTGGGGAACTCAAGGGAACATTTAAAGCAAAAATGGCCATGATAAAGGACAAAGATGGCAAGGAGTTAGCAGATGCAGAAGAGATTAAGAAAAGATGGAAATTGTACACAGAGGAACTCTACAAAAAGGACCTCAACACCCCTGATAATCACAATGATGAGAACATGGAACATGAGCCAGACATTCTAGAGAGTGAAGTCAGAAAGGCCCTAAAAAATACTGCAAACAACAAAGCCAGTGGAGTTGATGGTATCCAAGTTGAACTTTTCAAAGCCCTACAAGATGATGGAATCAAATTATTGCATTTTATATCCTAGCAGATTTGGAAAACACAACAATGGCCACAGGATTGGAAAAGATCTGTATATGTCCCACTCCCCAAAAAGGGTAATGCCAAAGAATGTTCAAATTATCGAACAATTGCGCTCATCCCTCATGCTAGCAAGGTGATGCTCAAGATAATACAGGATAGACTGCAACAGCATGTGGAGAGAGAATTACCAGAAGTGCAGCCGGGTTTCAGAAGAGGCAGGGGGACTAGAGACCACATCGCCAACATATGTTGGATCATGGAAAAAACAAAGGAATATCAGAAACAAGTCTACTTCTGTTTCATTGATTACACCAAGGCTTTTGACTGTGTCGACCACAACAAAATGTGGCAAGTAATTAAAGAGATGGGAATACCGGAACACCTTATAGGCCTCATGAGAAATCTGTACATGAATCAAGAAGCAACAGTTAGGACAGAAAATGGAATGACGGAGTGGTTTGGAATAGGAAAAGGAGTAAGACAAGGATGCATTTTGTCATCCTGCTTATTCAACTTATACACAGAACACATAATGCGCAATGCAGGGATGGAGGAATCACAATTTGGGATCAAAATTGCTGGAAGAAACATCAACAATTGGAGATATGCAGATGATACCACCTTAATGGCGGAAAGTGAGGAGGACCTAAAGAAGCTCCTGATTAGGTTAAAAGAAGAGAGTGAAAAAGCTGGCTTGAGACTCAATATCAAGAAAACCAAGATAATGGCAACAGGCCCTATCAGTCCCTAGAAAATAGATGGGGAAGAAATAGAAGCAGTGACAGATTTTACTTTCTTAGGATCAAAGCTCACTGCAGACGGTGATTGCAGCCATGAAATAAAAAGGCGACTGATTCTTGGGAGGCAAGCAATGGGGAGCATAGTGAAAAGTAGAGACATCACATTGCAAACAAAAATTCACATAGTCAAAGCAGTGGTATTCCCTGTGGCAATGTATGATTGTGAGAGCTGGACCATTAGGAAAGCTGAGCGCAGAAGAATAGACGCCTTTGAGATGTGGTATTGGAGAAGGGTTTTGAGAGTCCCCTGGACAGCGAGGAGAACAAATAGGTCAATCTTAGAAGAAATCAACCCTGACTGCTCATTAGAAGGTCAAATAATAAAGATGAAGCTAAAGTACTTTGGACATCAGATGAGAAGAGAGGATTCACTTGAGAAAGCCTTGATGCTTGGAAAGGTCGAGGGCAAAAGAGGAAGGGGGCGGCCCAAGATGAGATGGCTAGATGGTATTGTGGAGACTATGGGCACAGAGCTGAGCGAGTTGAGGGGGATGGTGGAGGACAGGAGTGCCTGGCGGACAGTGGTCCAAGGGGTTGCAGAGGGTCGGAATCGACTGTGCGACTGAACAACAAAAAATGTAGAAGCAAAGTAGATCAATAAAGCCTGTAAAAAAAGACATGCTGATGTTGGCTGGAATTATTGCAATACTGTAAGGATTTTTAACTTGATACTTGAATGAATTTTAGAATATTGGAAATGACCGTCTGATTCCATTCTGGATTTAACCCTTTACTGGGATAAATGTCAGCTGTGACAAACAGAGGCTTTTGATTTCTTTGCTCCCTCAATGTCTTTGAGCAGTGATTAGATTCTCGGACCTAACAGAGATTCTGAGATGGCTAAAAGATCCCATTAGCTCTAAGGGTGTGATCACTGGACACCCTCAGCTGTCCCAGGTAGATCGTATGAGCTCACAGTACAATTGGAATGCACAAGCATTCACTTGCATTTCTCTCTCTTTCTCTCTGTCTCTCTCATGCACATGTGCACGCGTGTATGTGCGCGTGCACACACACACAGAGGTCTGTAGCTGGTGCTTCACAGGAGATGAAGCCCTAACTGGGTGTGAAAGCCAAAATAATTGAATTTAAATGGGTGTAAATCAAATAATTTTGGTACAATCTCCCCCTTTTCCTGAATAAAATATACAGAAACAGGGCTAATTGCTTGTTATGAATTCCTCTTTCTGATGTCACATTACTACGTTAGCTACATTACACTATGAAGTAAGGTAATGAGGGATTTGTTCACCCCTTGTGTTGTGCTCTTGTAACTTTCTAATTAAGGAATGTAGCCCAGTAGGAGATGACATGTCACTTACTTACATGAGGTGCCACCTGCTGTGCTTTGTAGCTGCTTCCTACTTCTCTCTTCAGGTGTTGAAGTGATGACAAGAATGAGAGAAAGACAACAAATGTTGTATGAGATGTCAGCTTCAGTGTCATGCAAATTGTTTTTAAAAAAAACTGGAAAGTGATTATTCTAGTTACATTTGAGATACAGAAAGAACATTTTAAAAATATAACTATTGTTGCTATGTGCTGTCAAGTCATCTCCAACTCATGGTGACCCTATGAATGAGAGAGCTCCAAAATGGTCTGTCCTCAACAGCTCTTCAGCTCTTGCAAACTCCTCATGGAGTTTTCCTCATTTTCTGCTTCCTTCCACCTTCCTCAGCTTTATTGTCTTTTCCAAAGTGTCTTGCCTTGTCAGTTTTATTTACTGCCCTGGGTCGCCCCGGTGAGGAGGATGGTATAAAAATGTGAATAAATAAATAAATAAATAATACTGTCCAATATTTGCATCCATACATGGTGACTGGGAATACCATAGTGTGAATGATCTTGTTCTTGGTTTCAAGGGACACATCCTTATTCTTGACTAATAGTGACTACTTTTTGGAGTCTAACTAGTCTAACAAATTAATTTTGAAAAGTACATTTCAATTGTATAGGGTTAAGCATGGGTTTCCTACTTCTTCTTCCATGTCTAGGCCAGATGTGAAACTGCCAAAATGAAGCGACCTTTTGGTGAATTCATTCCATAGTTCCTTTCAAATAACCAAGTGTGAGAAATATTAGCCAGCACAAGGTGGCCATTGCCAGGGGTGGTTCAAAAATACCACAATCTTCCAGGTGGTTCTTTCTATGTACCCCATGGGTTTCCCACTGTGTAAATTTGCTTGTGCTACCTATGGATTAACACATCTCTCCTTCCCCATCTCTTGCATTGTTTTGTAGTGAATATTGAAATCCTGTCTTATGCCTTTGGAAATATTGTTTCTCCCAATATCCCAACCTTTCTTGCTTTCCACAAGATGATACATTTGGCTTTGAAACAGAGATGAACACTGAATCCTAGAGTCTGATACGACTGGCTTTTGAGCAAGGGAGACCTTTACCTTTACCTAGCAGGAAGGTGATATAATGAAGTAGCACTAATAATCCTGAATTTTTGCCTTGCCAGTCTAAGAACAAAAGCAGTTCTTGGCTTCAAAACAAACACAAATTTGAACAACAGAATCAGCAGCAACCAACAACAACAGGGAATTTCCCAGCAAATAGCACTCAGGTAATAATTGATTTAGCAGATGAAATTCTGTGAATGGTAAGATTAAATGTTTAGGCTCTTCCAGCCTTACTCCTAAAAAGCAATGCACATGTATCCCGGAGAAACTAATCTCAGTCCTGGAGCAGTCTCATACTGAATCACCACCTGAGTACTCTCAAAAACCTGTACTACATGTTACATTTCTTGAGGATAAATTATTATCATAATCTGGAAATGTTATTAGTTTTAACTGCAATTCTCAAAATTCACTGGTGGTAGCGCTGGAATTTGTGGTTCTGTTGGTTTATAGATGCTGAGAAATGTACGTTTCAGGACCTCTGCTAGCTTTCTTCTTGTTTGTCTGTTGTCTGTTTTTCCCTGTACCATCAAGTCATGTCAAACGTATGGAGATGCTATGAATTAAAGACCAACTAAAAGATCTTTCTTTACCACTGCATAGGATGACAAAAAAAAAGTAACATTTAAATGGGGCTTCAGATCAACACCAAATCTGTCACATTTTGAAGAAGACAGTCTGGCATTGTTCTGTATCAAATGTGAAGTTTGGTCAAACAGGTTTAAAGATGCGATTTTCTTTTTCTTTTTTAAAAGGACATTCCTCTGCCATACACTGACAACCATTTTTATCTGCAGATAAATGCCTCATCCTCCTTTTTTAATCTGCAGCTAATCCAATAGCTGTAGTAATATCCCAAAGTTAAAACTCTCCTTTCTAAACACAAAAATCTTCTATTTTATAACTCTCAGCAGAAGCTTTTTTCTCGCAAAGGGCCAGAAGCTCTTTGACTATCTCCAAAGTCTCCTCTCCATTTTTGAACAGGCAGAAATTCAACCAGAGCTGCTCTTCCTTTACTCAGCAGGAAAATTATCTTTTATACATATCTCCTCTGGCTGTCTTTTTAAAACTCCCTTCACATCTTTTGAAAACTTTGCTCTTTTCCCTTCTAGTCTTCTCACCTCCATCCTCAACAACATTAGACACTTGGCAGACCAAAGAGGCTGTGATCTGTGTCCAGCCAGACTAAATAGGCTCTGTTACTGCCCCTCACTTTGTGCAGCAACAAAATAATTTTTCAGCCTCCTTGCCCACCTCTTTTTCATCTCAGAAAGGGGAAAACACCCCTTATGATAGGCTAGTACATTGTAGATAAAGCAAGATCCAGCTCATAGAAAGAACATTGAACAATTAAAGAGAGAAGCTTTCAAGAGAGTGATGAAAGTCAAACTTTTTGTGTTCTCACACACACATGTATGACTCCACATACACATGAATTAAAAAGCAGATAGATTTACCCCTGACATTTTACACCTGCACCAAATACTAGGAACCATCTGTCAAAACTGTGTGCAAGGCAAAAAAATAGCATTTTGTTTATGTGTGAATAAATGAAAAGGTCCAGAGAGGGAAATGAGGGCAACCTAATGATTCTCCAAACAGCCAGACTGGCAGTTACCCTTTTAGGAGTTCTTTCAGTAGACTCAATCTAGGCATATTTGCAATGTGAATTTCAAAGAAAACCAAACAGCTTCCTCCCTCTCATTTTCTGTCATGTAGTCATTAAGGCTTTCCTTTTAAATTGCACAGGTCTGTCATCTGTATGAAAACAGCAGGAGTTGTTACAAGTGTAGAATTGATCAGAATTGGATCAGTATTACTACCTCATAAACTATATTTTTGAACCACAATCGGGCATACCATGGTGTGAATAAATAAAAATAAATAAATAATGGCTAATCTTTCTCACACTGGGTCAGGCGAAAGGAACTGCAGAACGAATTCACCAGACAGTGCCTTCATTTTGGCAGTTTAAAGTCTCGCCTAGACATGGAAGAAGAAGAAGTATATCATTTACAGTGATGGGCATTGGCTGGACCGGGCCAGTATGCACGTACCAGTAGTAAAAATGGCTGGCCCTGCCCACCTCCATGCCCTGTTCACCACCTTCTCCTCCTAGAAGAGGCTTCAAGGGGGTTGGCTCCATTTCCCCCTTCATCCAAGGCTTTTCCTGGGCTCAGTTTTACCCCAAAACGCATCCTGAGCCACTCTGGAGTGGTTGGGGAGACACTTCGGGGTGAAATAGAGCCCTGGAAAAGCCTTGGATAAAGGGGGAATGGCTTTGGAGGGGGCTCTTCACTATAGAGCTATGAAAATAGAAACCATTACTCTATAGTGAGCCTCTGAAGCAATTTCTCCCTTGTCCAAGGCTTTTCCTGGGTTCTGTTTCACCCCAGCCACTCTGGCAGGCTTCTATTTTCATAGCTCTATAGTGAAGAACAGCCACTTGGCCAACAGGCCATGCCCACCCAGTCACATGGCCATGCCCACAGTGTGGTAGGGACATTTTTTTAATGCCCACAACAGATCATGTAGTATGTAATGGAGTAACACCTGGTTTTATATTTTGTACCAGTAGAATTAAACCTTTCTAAAATATAAGATATAGTTGTGTTGCAAATGCATTCTTCTTCTTCTTCTTTAAGTGCTGTATCCACTTCCAAATACAGGTATTGGCTATCTTAATGGCAATCAGCCATGAAGACTGTTCTGAAAATATAATACATATTCATACTGAATAGATCCTAATATGAATTTCCAACATTTTCATTGTCAGCATTACTAGTAAGTGGGAAAACCTGAATATTCTATTGTTTAAAGTGGATGTAACATGGCTAAAAAGTGAATATTGTGTACAGTGGAGAACTCATAAGTGAAATGTGTTTGCCTTCAAGCATGGTAAAGTACCCAATTTTAAGTGAGCAAAAATCTGTTTTTAGTTTGTTGTAATTCTCCAAGATTTGTCTGGCTGGACATCCTATTACGGTAATGGAATAGACTGTATAGCCAACAACTCAATGCTGAGTGTTGGGCAGAGGTAAATAACCTTTCTCCCTAAAGGGGCCAATATCTACAGGCAGATGAGCCCCTTTAGGTGGGGTGATGGTCCCCTCAGTGGAGGAAATGCCACTGAAAACCATCATATTGGGCCCAACAGCAAAATGAGTGGAGGAGGAACTCTGATTCTCAATGGTCAAGGAGGCGGAAGAGGCCATGCCAGATGGACTCTTGTTAATATCTTCAAGGCTGTGGCAGTCATTGCATTTTCGGTGTCAAATCCTGCTTGTTTCATTTCATATGTGCCACAGGAGATGGCTCCATGATCACAGCATGTGGGTCATTTCAAAGTAAGCTGGGATCCACTTTAAACAAATTAACACCAATGGCATTTTTCCATTTCCAGAAAAAAAAAATGCATACTCGGATATGAGTAGCAGCTGATGATGAATTCTCCAAGACCCCATTTTCATTCTTATCTCAACTTTTCTCATAGCATATTGTGAAACTTTTTTCTTCTTGTTTTTGTCTTTCTCCTTTTCCTTTGTAAAGTGCAGCTTTTATTTCTTTTTTTGCATTCAAAGCATCCTTTTTATGTGGATTTCTAAATATACAGTTTTATATCATTTCTTCCTACAAGATAACACAGTGTTGTGTCTTTTTCATCTTTTTCATTTAAAAATATACATATTTTATTTCTACAGGCATTGAAGATTTTGAAGGCATATTAGCAAATCTCAGGGTGTGTGAAACTGATAGTTTCATTAACATTCTTGAGCCCAACACAATTCTTTCCCAACCTACCTATATACTTTTGCCAGTTTCTCCAGCTCCTGCATATATTGGTGTTCCAGATGGTTCCACAGCCTTAGGAACAGATTTATAGGGAAAAGGAAGAAAGGAGAATAGGAGGAACCTATCAACCCCAGATGTCTTTAGTTTCAGAAACAAAAGCTATTCTCTTAGTACAAAAGAGCAGTGAATGCAGCTCGGTATTTCCAATACCTACCTCCTTTTAGAATATTTCATTAAAAACCAAATCAATATGGCTTGAAATTTATGAGTACAGGGCTGTTCTTGTCACAAATCTCTAGTCTGTGAAAGAAATGCTGACCTGCACAGAATCCTCTTTCAGGCACTTATATTTAGGAAATAAGTGAAAGAATATTTTAGGAACAAGACAGTAGATTGAGACCTAAGCTGATGCATAACTTATAGTAAAACTTTAATTCCAATAGTACAAAACAGGGACTGAAAGATATTGGAAATTTCTTCTTCTAGGTAAGTAGAACAAACACCCTTCATGTATCTGTTGGCTTTCACATTCAGTAATTCTTCCATATAATAACATAGATTACCAGTTGCTTTGTTTTTTTATGTAAATGGAATTTTTGTTGTTGCTTCCAAGAAAACTTTCTGTCTTTAATGTATGCTAGGAGCTCTTCAAGAGACAAGAAAAGACAACTTGAAACCACTGTTGGTCAGCTTTTGAATAAGAATTGAACTGTTGTAGGGAATGAATGTCATCTAATTATTGATCTTTTTACCTGGAGTGTTCTTTTTGCATGCCAACTACAAACTAATCTAAATTTTAGGGTTTTCTTTGGTCTTTTAATGTTCTGTAAAACAGGCCCTCTCATTCTAATGTTACACATTTTAGATGTACCAAATTATTTACTTGTCTTGAAAAATAATAAGATGGAGCTTTAAAGCAGGGCTTCGCAACCTCTGGCCCTTGGACCTAATCCGGCCCATGCATATAATTAATCCAGCCCGTGGTGGCCACTGCTAGGACCACTAGGAGCACTCCCCACCACTAGAAGTCAGGCTACATCACTTACCGCCATGGTGGCGGCTGCGGGAATCATACAGCTTTTGCCACTTCATGCACAGCCTCCGTCACTTCCCAGGGTGGGGGGAGGCATTTCAGAGCATGATCACTTCAGTTTTGTAATTTTCTGAGCCTTCTCCACTGCTCTTTAGCAGCTAGAGCAGTCTGATGAACTACTTCCAGTGTTGGGTGGAGTTTACGTCAGCATTTGGGATCACAGCATGCAACTAAGAAGTAGTTCACTGGACGGCTCCAGCTGTAGAGCAGTAGAGCAGTAGAGAAGGCTCAGGAAATTACAAAACTGAAACAATCATGCTCTGAAAAGCCTCTGAAAAGCAGTGGAGGCTGTCCCAAAACCCAGGAAAAAATGTATGATCACCGCTGCCTCAGCCATGCACCACCAATGATGATGAAAACATAAGTACTGGTAGCCACCACACCTCCAGACCCTGGCGGGAAGTTTCGGGGGTTGGAAAACTTTGTGAACACCTGTTTTAAAGGAGAACAACTACCAACAGTCTCATAATTTTGGAACTGTAGAGATGGAAGAGACCATACGGCCACTGAGTCCAGCTCTTGTTAAGGTAGCATAGCATGGCATTGAACTCTCAACCTCTGGCCATGCAGCGAAATAGCTAAACCACTCAGCTATGCTTTGGCTTTTTAATGGAAATAATTGCATTATTAATTCCATGACATTAATTGAATTATTAATTGCATTATAAATTATTATTTCATACTTGACATTGTTCCATAAATACATTCAAAAACCTAGCCACCTGATACAGTTCATATTATATGAAAACTCTTTTCATCATCAGCAGTGTCATTAAATTTATTGATAACCTTAAAGATTCCCAAAGGTACTAAATGGCACTGCCTTATGCATATCAGAAGTTTCCTTAACAGATTTTCAATGCTTCTTTCATTTGAAAAAGTGATTATTTCTATATTATTTGTGATCACACTTTCAGGCTTTCTAAGATTTCCTGATAGTATTCCTAGGTAGATTGAAATGGTTTGATGTTGTAGGCATATTTTTTCTCTACTTCTTAGTGTTATTCCACATGAGGCACCATCCTTTAGGAAATCCTATGAAGAATATTCTTACTTGTAGAAAATGGGTGGGTAGAGAGAGATAGCAGGGGATCTGATGCCAGGGATTTGTCTGAATCAGAGATCTCTGACTACAGGTCATTCATTTGGAAATACCATCAAAACAAAACCTAGGATGGAGTCCCACCATTCTGCCACTGATAGCCATCCAATTCCAAGAGAGTGAAAAAGCTGAAACTAACTATGACATAAAACCCTATATCCATTATGCCTAATTGTAGAATGTGTGGCTGTGGCATTTTACAGCTTGAGAAAGAACAGAAAGATTTTGACACAACATGCAAAATATAAAATAGTTTCTTTTTGACTAATTAAATATTGTTGTAATGCAGGGGTTCTCAACCTACAGGCAGTGGGCCAGATCTGGCCCACAGCACCATTCCATCTAACCCGTGCCCTTGCTTCTGCCGCTGCCACCGCTGTCCTTTTCTGCCCCACCTGGCTTGATGTGTCCCTAATACCACGCCATACCATGGCGGATGTTATAAGAAGGTGGAAGTGGAAGTGGCAGATGCATGCAGCCACCCATATCCTTTCCTGGTGCCTCTCTGATTGAGCATGGCCAAGGACAGGCAGGACCCCTCCTTCACCCATGGCAGGCTGGTAAGAAGGGAAGCGGTGGCATCAGTGGTGTGTGTGGGAATGTTTGCAGGGCAGACTGGTGGCATGGGGGGAGCATTTGTAGTGGTGGTGTGAGGGGAGTGTTGGTGGCAGTGGTGGCATGGGGGAAGTGTTGGCAGGCCAGCAGCAGCAGTGTGTATGTGTGTGGGTAATGGTGTGGGCTTGGTGTAGTCTCACCACCACTGTTGCTGCCGTGATCACTCCCCCTGCTACCACCACCACCAAAGTCAGCAGGGACAGTACTGGGGGAGGGGGGACCAGTCTGGCCTGCCAACAGTCTGAGGCAGCATGATCCATCCCCTGGCTTTAAAAGGTTGGGAACCCATGCTGTAGTGGCTAATGATATTTTTAGTTCATGCAGTCAGTAGAGTCATAACAGGAAGGTCTAAAATGGCATCGTTGCAGGTGATGCACAGTCACATTACTTGCAACATAGGCAATCCTAATCAGTGACGTCATGTTTGGCAGATCCGAAGTCTGGACCTCCTTTATTGAGCCAATCCATTTATTGTTTGATCTTCTTTTTCTTTCTTTTTTGCTGGTTTACACTAATCCCAGCATTATGGTCCTTACAAGAGAAACCTGTCTTTATGTGATGTGATACTACACAATAGAAAATAAAAGTTAAAAGACAGTGTAATTTTTTTAATGTTAATGTAAATGCAAACTCTTTGTCAGTTGTACCTACATGCTCATCTCCTTTTCCTATTTTCTCAAAGACTTATATATTCAAACTCCTGACCAGAGATGTAAAAGACAGAGGCAATAAGCCTTGAATAAGCAAGTATAGAGAGATGCAAGCACTTAAAGTATTAATGCAGGAAAGCCCTGCATTAATGCAGGAAAGTATTAATGCAGCTGTGCTTTATAACATAGTGTATGGTTTTTTCCAGTTGAATGGGCAGAGCAAGAATTAGAAAACAAATCCCAAAGATTGCTGTTTTTAAATTATATATGCAGTATAGTATATAGTTGATACTCAGATAAAGGGATATACAGTATCTGAAGAGTCATCTACACAAATATATCTCTAGTTTAAGACAAGAACCTGTTGATCTTTAAATGGTTGTTTATTATTATTATTATTATTATTATTATTATTATTATTATTATTATTATTATTATTATTATTATTATTATTATTATTATTATTATTATTATTATTATTATTAATAATAATAATAATAATAATAATAATAATAATAATAATAATAATGTTCTATGCTTCTAGATAATTTCCATATGATTATTTCAAGATGCCATCAAATCCGGATGTGATGACATCACGGTGGGGGTAGTAAAATTATTGACATCCTACCACTGCATATCATGTTGGCAGAAATCAGCAATGGAAGGAAAGTGAAAGAAGAAATGCCAAAGTTGAACATCAAGTAGACAAAATTCATGACTGCACAAGAGCTACACAACTTTAATGTTATAAAAAATGCAAAGAATACAGGAGGAAGGTGATACCCTTATTGGATCACTAAAAAACAAAAACAAAAAAAGCAAAATCTTGTGTGAGCTTTTGAGATCAAGGTTTTTTCATCAGCCAGGCATAAAATTCTTAATGAAAGTTCATGGCATGGTGTTATTGTGCCAGGTGCACCAGTATATAAACCAAATTGAAACCCTTTACCTGATGGAGAGCACATGGAGTTTTGCATTCTCTTTGTCTGGCCACAAAAGGAAGTTAATGCTTTGGAGAGGGCCATGTGGAGAAGGAGGAGCAAGGACCCTGTTTCCTGTGGAGGTGTGTATGAGAACACCATAAAATCTGCTGCTGTTTGTCCAATATGCATTTTGTTGAAGAGCATCTGGCACAATAACACCATGCCATGAACTTTCATTAAGAATTTTATGCCTGCTTGATGAAGAGACTTTGATCTCAAAAGCTTGCACAACAATTTTTATATTGATCCAATAAAGGTATCACCCTTCTCCTGCATTCTTTGCATTTTTTAATGATTTGAGCATGGACCACGGGGCTAATTTCCTTTGTTTGTTTATGGAACTTTAATGTTGACAATGGAAAAGTTGAAAGAATGAAAGAATTTGCTTATGTTGGTTCAATCACCAATCCAAATGGAAATTGCAGCCAAGAAATCAGAAGACTCTGAAGGGCAGCAATGAAGGAATTTAAAAAGATCATAAAGTGTAACTATGTGTCATTGGAGACCAAGACTAAGATCATCCACGCTCTTGCATTCCCAATTATTATGTATGGCTGTGAAATCTGGACAGTAAAAGCTGGCAGGAAAATTGTCAAGTTTGAAATATGGTGCTGGAGGAGAGCTCTCCAGATACCTTGGATCACCAAATAGACTACAAGTAGATCCTAGGGCATTATCAAGTCTGAACTGTCCTTGGAGGCAGAAATGATGATGCTGAGGCTGTCCTACTTTGGGTACAGTAATACACCGGATAACGTTATGACTTGGTTCCACAAGTCATATCGTTATCCGGTTTTTAGCGTTGTCCGATGCATGCATCAAACAATGCTAAAGAAAAAAAGCCCTGACGTCAGGGACAAACGGCGCAGTTTGTCCCTGAAGTTAAACTGACCCTAGGCTAGCAATTGCTAGCCTAAGGTCAGCTTGACTTCGGAGGCAAACCTCTTCTCGGCACCTGACAAGAGCCTTAGCAAGTGCTAAGGCTCTTGTCAGGTGGCAAGCGAAGGTTCCCCCTCACACACCACAAGGGATAAACCCCATGGGTTGTTCATTGGGGCGCGCAAGCGCGCAACTCTTCTCGCCACCCGACAAGAGCCTTAGCAAGTGCTAAGGCTCTTGTCAGGTGGCGAGCAAAGGTTCCCAATCACGCTCCTTGTCTCGCCACCCAACACAACCCTTAGCAGTTGCTAAGGGTCATGTTGGGTGGCGAGAAGAGGTGCGCGGGGATTGTCACCCAAGCTGAACCGAGTTGCGGCTGGCGATCCCTAGCCGCAGCTCAGTTCAGCTTGGGTGAATCCTTTCCTCCGGACCCTACTCCGCTCGCAAGAATTGTTGCGAGCGCAGTAAGGTTGGGAGGAAATGTGCGATACCCAATCCACCCCCACCCCCCAGACGATTGGCTCAGATAACGCTAAAGGATCGTTATCCAGAATCGTTAAACGATGCAAGGTTTTTCCAAAAATCTTGCATTGTCATTCAATTCTAGCGTTATCCAGTCCAATCGTTATCCGGGTATTACTGTATATCTTGAGAAAGCAAGATTTTCTGGGAAATAATGCTGTGAAAAGTTGAATGAAATAATAGAAAAGGAAGACCAAACATGAGATGGATTGAATCTCTAGAGAAAAACACAGATATGAGTTTGCAAATGTTGAGCAGGGTGGTTGAGGACATGATATTTTGGAGAGCTCTCATTCACAGGGTCACCATAAAGGATGATGGCATGTATCAACAACAATGGATCAGACATGCCTTTTTTTCTGAAGAGACCAGTCTTCTTGTAATGTGAAACTACATTACGAGACATAGAGGTATGAAAAAAAGAGAACATCCCGATATGCCAATTTTATTTATCTGCCCTTCCCAAACCCCTATATGGTGTACAAATAAGCAAGCAAGCAAACAAACAAACAAATGGCCACTGGAGAATCATACATTCAGCTAATAACAACTAAAAATGACTATTATCTTACACTGATGAATTCTTTGCCCAGTTGAGGAAAGGCAAAGGAAAATAAGCCTCTAGGCAGATACAGGAACTAAATAATAATTATTGATTTCAGCTCACTTCCATAGTGCTGGCATTTCTCCTGGGGCTTAATTACTTTGGAATAACTACCATTCTCCGTTTCCTTATTCACAGTCATTAGCACAAACTGGAATTGCCACATCATACATCAGCATGAATTGAAAAAGAATATGTGGGGGGAAACCCAACTCTTTATTCATATTAATAATGATGATTAAATTATACTGAGCTGTAAGTCATCTACATGAACTTACTTTTGCAATAAATTCCCTGTGATGTGCAGGGCTTATCAGGCATATTGTAAAGGAAGAGGCAAGGGAATAATCAGTCTGATAATTTGGATGGAATTGTAAACTTCAAGGCTACAGCATGCACAAAGATGACAAAGTACACACTGACCCATCCTAAATGAAATATGCTAGCAAATTTCCCAAGCTCAAATGCTTGGCTCCTGGTCAAAGAGTTAAATATTAAATGATCATGTGTCAGATTTGTACACTCAAACGTTAACATAAAATGAAAGAGGGGTTGTTTGGGATTAGCTACTTCCTTCAGGAATTGTTGATTTACATTGCCCTTATATATTAAACTATGAGCCAGTCTCCAAATAATAACAATAATTAGATATGTTCACTGACACCCCACCCTGCTCCTACCAATCTGCCCTTTCCTATTCTGGAAACATTTCAAACCAAGGATTGTCGAGCACCAGGCCAATGTGTATGTATTTCTGGATCTATGAAAAAAGCCACAGATGGGAAAATGGAACTGGTTGAGATTTGAAGTTGAGGTTAACCAACAATAACAGAATTTTTTCCAGAAGAATGATTTGCCTACATCCAGGCCAGAGGAAATGAGAAAAAGCAAAGGAGAAAATAGCTATTGTGAACACCAAGATGGGGAGAGCAAAGAAAGAGGGAAGGGGAGGATCACAGGTCCTAGCATTCTGAAGTAATAGTGAACCACTTATGGTCCACACAGCACTGGAAGCACACAACATGAGCATTACCTCCTAGCAGTGTAACAAAGTGGGTCAGAAATTATTCTGGGTTGAAAGGACTTTTGGAGAAGAAACTCTGCTCAGAAAATGCCCAAATGAGGCTCCGTTCATGTCCCCAAGTGATGGGACAGAGACGGGCGCTCAGTCCATCATATAGTACCCAGGTCTCAAACTGTCAACTTGCCAGCCTTCCAGCTAATAAGGTGAGCTTCTTAACCACTGAGCCAACTTAAGTGGATGTTTTAAAAGTTGAAGAAGAAAAAACTTCAAAAACTCAAAACTCACACAATTGGCTCTTCTGATAGAAGTCCTCACTTTGCAGTGCAACTTAGAAAAAATCATCATCAGCAGCAGCATGTTCAATTTGTATGCCATCCAATCAACAGTGCAATTCAGGGTGGCTAACAAAAATAACAGAGCATAACACAATGAAATACAATAGGATAAAAACATTAATAGAAAAAAAAGGAAATCATTCATTTAGAGATCTAATAATAACAATAAAAGTCCCAACAGCTTCTGCACAAACCACACCATGGCACTACAACCCATGCATTGACAGGGCCTGGTGGTCAGTGGCAGCTCCCTGTCCTCCCCAGCTGTGGGAGGGGCTTGGGGTCAGCTGTGGCAGTGTCTCCAACATTGAAGAAATAATTGAAAAAATAATTGAGAAAAATGCAATGAGGAAATAATTGAGAACCACTACTACACTTAAAGACATTCCATGAGTAAAATGTTCAGGGAATATCTTGTGCTTCATGGAGTGGATTGGTGTGAAGCTGACAGGCTCCTACTTTAGGGTGACCGCAGCATCTTCCTTATAAGGCCTTGATAGTTTTGATTCCCTTTAAATCCCATGTTTTCTCCCCCCCCCCCGCCGCCCAAAGCTGGGGGAAAAAAATTCATAGATATTTTGTAGATGGTGTGACCCATTCACACCATAAATTAAAGGGCAATTTACATGGTAAAACTAGACCTTTATGCAATAAAAACAAAACCTCCCATTTCACTTAAAAAGGGAAAGAAATGCCCAAATGTGTTTCCAATGTTTTTGACTTGATTTAAAATGCTTATGCCCAAACGACATAGTTAACCTAATTCCTATTATTTATTGCTATGCAAAAACGTCACTTATTTTTTAAATAAGTTTTAGTTTCTCAAAATTCCACTGTAAAATGCCAGATTCATTTTGCAAACCATGCTAATTCTTATTTTCAATTGAATGGTTTTTTTAGAAAGAAAAAGTGTTATCTGTTGAATAATTATGCAGTGCTTTCCTGGATTTTCCAAAACTATATTTCACAATTACTATGTACTTATCTCTTCCTATTCTTATTTTTTAAAAATAACATTCTGTTTCTCAAAAGGCTCTGTTTTATAGGTATTGTAAAGTGCATAAACATGCATATGTGTATGTGTGTTTGGGCTCATAAAGATGTTTATATACAGTTGTACCTCGCTTAAAGAGCATAATGCATTCCACAGGATTGCTCTTTAAGCAAGTTTGCTCTTTAATCGAAACACCCTTGTAAGTGACCAATTGTGGGGGGGATTGCAAACCCCGATTTATTTGTTAAGCGAGTTTTTTGTTGGTTTTATTTGTTAAGCGAAGCGAACATTCAGAGAAAAGTCTGTTCTTTAAGCGAGTTACTCTTTAAGCGAGGCTCTCTTTATGCAAGGTTTGACTGTATTTGATTTGGCACATTATGGATGGGAAGAATGCTCTTTCCATCTATTAAAAATTATCTATTACACACTTCCTAATTAGAATTTTCAACATGCTAATTACCTTGTGTAATGTCCCAAGAGGGTTGTAAGTGCTAAGGGGCACATTATAAGTATAATCGCTACTCCTATCTATGTAATCTAACTTGGTTGCATGAGAATTGTGTTTGGTATGTATTTGTCAGTGAACTGCTTGAAATCTGCAATAAAGCTTTGGTCTCAAAATATAGTAAAACCGCAGGTTATGGAATTAATCCATTCCGCAGGGTTTTCCTTATAGTGAAAACTCCTTATTGTGAAGCACCCATATGAATGCATTGCACAGTTTCCCATCGGAATGCCTTGAAAACAAAAATTCCATAAAGCGAAGTGTGATTTCCCATATTTCAGAACTTTCAAAACATTTCAGAACTTTCAAAAAAAAATCCCACTTACAAACTAGTACCCCACAAACCGAGAAACCAAATCAACTTCAAAAAAAGAAATAAAATTAAACTATATATTTACAAAAAAAACCCCTCAGATATTTAAAAGTTTAAAAGGTTAAAAAAGTTTTTAAAAGTTTAAAAGAGGGATTGAGGGGTGGCTATCCCATCAGATCAGCCACCCAACACATGACCCTGTATTACTTGAGCCCTACACCTGCCTTGCCAGCCAGGTTTTTAGGCCCTTTCGAAAGGGCAGTAGCTTTGTCTGTAGGCGTAACTCAGTTGTCAGGAGGTTCCAAAGGGCTGGGGCAGACACGGAAAAGGCCCTCCTTCTGGTGCTAGAGAGATGTGCCTCTCTAGCTGATGGAATGATAAGAGAGCCTCTCCGACCTGTCCTGGTGAGATGGACAGATGTTCTTGGGGTGACGCGGTCTCTTAAGTATCCTGGCCCACTACCATGTGGGGCTTTAAAGGTAATGACCAGCACCTTGAATTGCACCCAGAGACATACTGGCAACCAGTGCAGCTCCCGAAGTAGTGGTGAGGCATGAGCATAACATGTCTCAATGTGTTTTTATTTTCAGAATCAAGTTCATTCAGAAGAGCATATTTTGGAATAAAGTGTATACAAATGTACATATCTTAGGATAAAATGAGTAAAAAACCATGATGGTAAAGGTAAAGGTAAAGATCACCCTTGCTCAAAAGCCAATGGTTCAGTGCTCATCTCTGTTTATAGCCAAAGAGCTAGCACTGTCTGAGTCTGCAGACGTTTCCATGGACATGTGGCAGGCATGATTAGGCACCAGAATGCATGCAACACTGTTTCCTTCCCACTGAGGTGGTACCCATTTATCTACTTGCAATTTCTTCCTTTCAAACTGCTAGGTTGGTAGTTACTGGGACAGAGAAGGGAGCTTACTCTGTCATGGAGCATTAGGGTCTCGAACTGTTCACTTGCCAACCTTCTAGTCATTAAGTTCAGTGTCTTAACCACTAAGCCACCACACAAATAAAAACATGACACACATAACAAAATGAGATAACGTTGACATATGACAAGGGACAGAGCAGAAACATCTCTTCTCAAAAGTAAACACATTTCAGAAAAGCTGCTTTTCCACTGCTCATATTGTTTTCAAGATTCCTTGGAGCTGGAGTCCAAAATCATTATCTTTCCCAAAACTAGGAAAAACAGCTGTTAAGTAAATATATAAATGCTTCCTTTTTCATCCACAGCTTCTCCTCCCAAAACCACAGTCTTTCAGATGTGTTTTTGATTCTCAAAATGGTATGAATTCTTTTTTATCAATTGAAGTCTAATTTACAAAACTAAAAAGGAAAACACTGGAGCTTTGTTCTGCTTATTAGTGTCTAACATGCATTTTGTCTCTGTTTCTATTATTTCTGCCAACTGTTCAATATTTGAGTCATTCATATCTTTTTCAACCTGCAGAGTTGCAACTGAATTCAAGGGGCAGTCTTTTATCTTCTGCATTCTGATTTTGAAAGAATTTTTTATTGTTCAACTCAACAACTGCGATCTCCATTCATTCTGTCTTACCTTTGAATATAGCTCCACATCACTGTAGCTTTATGTAAATAGTGATTCCATGTTTCCATACCTTTCTTACCCTTTGATTTGATTTGTTTTCTCTGAGGTCATTTTGATAAATGATGTTTTACAGTACTAGGAACTTTATGTTCCCCAACACCAAAAAGAAAGAAAGAAAGGAAGGAAGGAAGGAAGGAAGGAGGGAAGGAAGGAAGGAAGGAGGGAGGGAGGGAGGAGAGAAGAAAACAAACCATTATTTTTTGTGATGCTCTGAATGATTTATGAATGTTCTTAGCCATTCTTGGTCCAGAGAAGATCATAACATCAACTTTTGTGTTTCAAACAACACAAGAGCCATTTCATTTTCCAATCAGTTTCCAAATCTTCAAAAGCTTAAGGAAGAGCTCAACATATTCCCCATGATCAGCTCGGGGACAGAAAAAGTGACACTTACATAAACAACGCAGGTGGTGAACTTATAATATCAATAGAAGTTATACTTGCCACTCCATAGCACAGAAAGCACTCTCTGGTGCTTCACCAGATAAAGCATGTTGCCCCCAACAAGCTAGTACTTATTTGACCAAAACTTTGAAAGATGGGAGGCTAAGTCAACTTTGTGCCCATTGGGATTGACCTTAGGTTGTGAGCATAGTTTTTGCAACTAAACCAATGTGCCATGGTGGATCATTCTTTACCATGCTTCCTTGTCATTAAGGCACTTAGCTGGTTCAGACATGCTAAATCATAGCTGAAAACCCACTGGAAGCATCAAGGAGTCAATGCCTGTATTCAGGCATAATGCCTAATCATAGTTCAGCATTATGAGTGCCTTCAGCCCATGTACTCTCTTCCTGTTCTAACAGCCAGGGCACAAAGTGCAGTTCAAATACTTTGCTTCTGGTTTTGACTACATGCAATTTTTCAAGTTATCCAGACTGGGACAAAGTACAGTTGATCTGTGGTTAATGAAGCATGCCAACAGCTAAGGTATTGAAAGTGAACCAGTTTATGGCTAAACTGCAATTTACCTAAGATGCTCTACAGAGGTTTATTTTAATTAATAGTGGATTTAGAGTAGTTGTATACTGCCTTGGGTCCCTCCTAAGAGAGGGGGATGGGATAAAAATAAAATAAGTAATATAAATAATAAAAAATTGGTACCTGGAAGTCTGTATATGACTCCGAGACCATACTTTGCCCTCCTCTGTTATACACAGAAATTGAAATAGTCTGTGGTTAGGAATTTACATTCCCAGAGTTGTGCTATATTCAACCCCCGCCCAAAAAAAGAAGACATTGTTTGACAACTTGTGCTTATTTTGAAATATTTGCAAAGACACTATGCACATTTCCAAAATCCACATGAATTCTGTTAATGTTCAGTTGAAAAATTTGCATAAAATACATACACATTTGTGTTTTTTTAAAATCAAAATATCTACAAATTTATTTATTTATTTATTTACATTTTTATACCGCCCTTCTCGCCGGGGCGACCCAGGGTGGTTTACAACATCATAAAAGCATAATAAAACACAACCCAAATCCATTGTTAAAAACTTCAAAATTACAATTATAAAATTTAAAAAGTTTTTAAATTTTATAAAAATCCACAGGTCCCAATAATAATTTAAAAAGTTAAAAACTTAAAAACAAAAGATTAAAAAGATTAAAAGACCAGGGGGAGAGGGAGCTCAAACAAGCCAGCGAGCTGGGGTCATGGTACCACCTGTCCGGCCAGCCATGTTTTTAAGTTCTTCCTAAAAGACAGCAAGTCCATCTGAAGACGTAGCTCAGTTGGTAGGAGGTTCCATAGGGCTGGAGCGGACACAGAGAAGGCCCTCCTTCTAGTGCCAGAGAGATGTGCCTATCTCTGGCTGATGGAACAACTAGAGAGCCTCTCCAGTCCGCTCTGGTGGGACGGACAGATGTTCTTGGGGTGATGCGGTCCAGGATGGAATGGTCCTGACATTGTGAAAAGGAGGAAGTTAGCAGAAAAAGACCTGACAATTCTTATCTTACCTATATATGACTTCTTACTTAGATGGAGATCCAGCTGCAAGAAAAACCCAAGAAAGGCATTTTGGAGACCCAACGTTTGTAACTTGTAAGCAAACATGAGATTTCAGACTTCCCCTTCAAGAATGAGGGGATAAAGGGGTAGATAGATGGGACTTGCAGGCATAAGCCAATCAAAATTTCTATTCTGGCAGGGGATGATGGGTATTGTAAATCACTGTTCTAGAGTAGTGGTTCCAAACGTGGGGCCCACGCACCACAGGGGTACTGCAATTCCCAGAGGCCTAAGTAGGTTGGCTGATCAGTGCTTTGGGGAATTGACTTAAGCTTCTGGGAACTGAAGTCCTAAAACCAAAGGTTGAGAAACACCTAGATAGTATATGGAGGAAGGTTGTCTTAAGATATATTGATTTGGCAATACAATGCAAAATGTTTGCACCCTCACTTCATTTCCTAAAGCAGCATTTTCCAAACTATGTTCTGTGGAGCACTGGTGGACTTCAATTCCCAGAAGCATAAATCAGTACATTGGCTGATCAGTGTCTTGGGGAATTGACTTGGGCTTCTGAGAATTGAAATCCAAAAACCAAAGATTGGGATATACTGTCCTAGAGAATGCACAATGACTATATGCCTCTAGCTGGAGCTCCTTCTGCACTGGCATTTGTATTTCAACAAGGCCTATTCAGTTGCCTCCTGCCCAGGATGGAAACCAAATACCACAGAGGTCCAGTCTATCCAAAAGTGGAATAAGTTTGTGAGGAACTGCTTCTGCATTGATTGCCAATTTTCTGCTTGAGAGCATTTTGAGCCAGCACAAGGCTTTTCATTTTGTCCTGCCTCCTTGTTGTGTCTCAGTGGCATTTGATAAGTGAGCAGTAATTCTCTACCACTGCTTTTCCTGTTGTCTTTTCCAAAGCCACTCTCTATACCTACTAGAATCATATAAGAATAAGGAATTGATAATGAAGCTACCTGATATCCAGCTTGGCAGATACAGATATAATTAAGTAATATGGTGGTGAAAAATTAAACAAGGCAGATAAAAGGCATCAGTATCATTACCTGTGCCATAGTCCTCATTGCAATAAATAATAATAATGGTTGCACTAGCGCACCAGTAGTGATGAGAAATATACTAACACTAACACTAACACCAACACCAACACCAACAATAACAATAAATGTAACACAAAAGAGATATACCATCAAATAATAAAATAGGATACTCAGCATCTTCTTCTCAAAGGAAGAATTTGTTTTTAATCCAGTTTCTTTTCTCTTTTTGTGTGCGTGGGGAGCAGCATGTTAAGCTCATTTCTCAATGCGCTCGAGAACAGCTGCATTAAAACATATTCTAGTCAGAATCCTATTTGCAAAGATACAATCTTTAAGTCAGCAGCAAACTCGGAAGCATGCACCGTTAACTCAAAGCGCAGCAGGGATAAAATGTGAGTATGCTGAGAAGAACATGATAAAAGAAGGGAGGAAAAATGGCCGCACCAGATAACCTGCCACTCAAATGTGAAGTGATACCATAGCAAATATATAATATATTTCCACTCCAGTGTAGCGTGCAGCAGGATGCCAACTGAAGTGTGATGCAATTTATTTAATGGACTACAGAGTGCAAGAGGAAAAAGGCCTGCTCCCTTTTAAAATATATTATTTGCATACACAGAGCGATCCCCGATAATGAAAGCATTTTCAAGCGGGAAAATTGAGGTTCAGTTGTGGGACTGGAGATAAGCTTGGGAAGGAACACTTACCATTGCTCTCCTGAGAGAAGTGAAGTTAATGGCAAAAAGGAGCTGCTGTTATAATATGAAGCTCTGGGAAGTGATTCTGATAGTCTTGTAGTTTTCCCCACCAGAGAGAATTAATTGAAAGTAGGGGTTGTGAAAGATGTTGGCTAATGATAGTGAAACATTAATTCCAAGTTCTGCAAAAGAAGAGTATTGCCAGAATAAATAACTTATCAATAGTTAGCACTGCTTTAATTTTAAAATGCATTTCATGCAGCTTTATAGGGAAGCGTGACTGGGCAACATTTCTCTTCCAACCTTCTATGGTGAAAATGACTGCATGGATTTCCAATGGTTGGAACTGGACATTAAGTCATCACTGGCCAGCTATTCCACACTTTCCAGATTGTTTTGAGGTGGGTGTTTCAATTGCCATGCTGCTAGACAAAGTGGCTGTAAGGGAGATGGTTTTCCACACACACCCTTCCTGGAAAAGGCAGGAGAGTGGATAGCAGCCTATTGCATCACCATGCATGCTGACACCAGCAGTAGGGTTGCCATAATTCTCTTCCACCAAACCAGGAAAGCCACATGACTTCATCACATTCTTCAAACTATGCATGTTTTGGATGGAGCTGCCAGGGAGACTGCGGCTCTAAGACCCTGTGGAATCCCCATCTGAGGTGGATAGTCTTCACCAGTTTAAAATACACTGTAGTCAAGAGTTTCCCCCCATGTGATTCTTCTTGCAAAAGCCTATTCTTGATGGTTCTATTTTTATTTTTATTTTTGAATAAAATTTCTTGGACCACTCTTGAAACCACCCTTCCTCCCCCTGAAGTAACCCCACCCTCCCCTTCACACAAACACCACTGAAGTAGACTCACCCTCAAACCACACACAAGGATTCCTTAGAACAGGGGTCTGCAAACTTGGCTCTCCAGGTGTTCTTGGACTTCAATTCCCAGAAGCCCAAGTCAGCACTCCTGCTGATCAAGGCTTCTGGGAACTGAAGTCCAAGAACAGCTGGAGAGCCAAGTTTGCTGACCACTGCCTTAGAAGAAAGTTCTAAAGTGGGGCCCGGAACAGCAATGTAGTCCATGGTGCCTCTGTTTTCCTCCAGAAGGAGAAAAACAGAGACAGGAAGAGACTTATTTTGTAGGAGGACCTTTGTGATGGAGGACACTTCACTTTCTGTCCACCCTGTTCCCTTCCTCTCTAGGAATACTGACCCTATGCAAATAACCCTTTGTGGTCATGTGAAGAAGGAATCCTCCATCCCAGTGTATGGTGGAGGTTTGGCTTCTCAGATATGGGTATTTCTTGCTCCCTCCTGGCTTTCGAGGAAAAGGGCTGAGGATGACTCCTGGTCCCCCAAAATTCAAGGTGAGCCAAGGGATTTTTGCAAAGAGTTATTTCACTGCCTCTGTGCCTTTCTTTCTATTATCTCACAAGTGTCTCTCCTCCTCAGCAGGCTTCTCAGGGTGCTGTTTTGCCTATGCCACTTTCAAGCAGGATAATTGAAGGAAAGGCAGGGATGCAGTGAATTATCTCTTTGCAAAAATCCCTTGGTTCAAATTTTAAAATCTGGGGCTTTTACATCTTTTTTTCTTGACCTGTCCGGGACAGCTTGGAAACCCAGGACATATGGCAATCCTAACCAGGTGTGCAGGCAGAGGTCTCTATTTCAGCATTGGTTATTCCACACACCTGGGTGCTCTGTAGATCCAATGGCTTCAGATCTGGAAAGGAATCTTTTTCATTTTTGTCACCTGATTAGTATATTAAACATAAAGATGGTAGACACATTCCCCCAGTCCTAGACTAACTGGCTAGAGGTATATATAAATAGATTGGACAGCATTATAAAATATGTTATATTTGGTGAGTAGTGATGAGAGTACAGAGTGTTAATGTTTAGGTCCTATGAGCAGCTTTAGCAGAAAGTGGGGCATACCCGGGGAATATCTTTTGGTGCCAACCTGGACCATTGTTTCCTTAAGGTCCTGGCAGTGGCATAGCTTAAGTTTCGGCTCCCCAGGTCATAGGCCAAATTCGCCGCCCCCTTATTTACATATTTAAATCCAAAAGGCTTCAAAAGGGACTTACCCACACTGTATCTTAATTTGCAGGTTGTATTAGACAATATTGAACTCTATTCTTTATACGAAAGAATTAATTCTCACTGAATATTTGTCTTGAATCATCCGAGCACAAAATAAAACACAGGTAATTACCACAAGGCAACTGGTTAGTACAGATGGTGTTGCCAGTCACTAGAGCAAGCAAGCAAGATGACAACACTCATTTAAAGAAAGGGGATTCCCCAGTTCCGCTACAGATTAAATAATAAAAAGTTCCATGTTCATTTTAATCGGTCTGAATTGTAGGTACGGCAAATATATGAAAGGAAATGGTTCAAATTTTTAGTTCAGATTACAAGATATTATTATTATTTATTGTGAAATTTTGCCGCCGCCACCACTCTTGCTACGCTACGCCTTTAGGTCCTAGGAATAAACAGGCCTATGACAGTCTCCCACAAATTAACTAGACAGTGGTCTACTATAGAGAGGTAGTTGGGGAGAACGTAGGCTCTGTCATATAGCAGATCCTGCTGCAGGTGGTGGTTTATATTGTGAAATATAGATCAGTGTTTCCCAACCTTTGGTTTTTGGACTTCAATTCCGAGAAGCCTAAGTCAATTCCCCAAAGCACTGATCAGCCAATGTACTGATTTAGGCTTCTGGGAATTGAAGTTCCCCTATGGAGGCATGTGCCCCATGTTGAGAACCACTGTCCTAGATTAAGAGACTGCCATTGTGATTCTGAGGGCAGCCACTAGGCAGATGCATTCACATATCCACCCTGGTTGGTGGAATTAAGCTGGGTTAGCCTGTGAATGAATAATATTTCTAATGAATAATCTTAGATGGAACCTCCTGAGGGTTATCAACCATGGAGCAATCCAGATTGAAATGATTCACCAGATTTGGCATCAGAATCCTCTTGCTTGGAGGTTACCATTATTAATAATTATTAACTGCTTTTCTTATCACCAGCTTGAAGTGGTTCACCATTCTTTTTTGACTCTCAGCAACCCTGTGAGGTAGAGTTGAACAAACAATAGTGATTATCTGAAAGTCAAACAGGGAGCTTCATAGCTGAGCATCAGAATCATTCTGGAATCTAGGGCAAGCATCACTATCTTGCCTACTCTCCAGTGTAAAGCATGGACCGAAGCCCCCTCCCCCAAAGAAAAAAGAGGAAATTAATGTGGTATTCCCACAAAAGGAAGAAAATGTGTGGTTTCCAGGGGGAGGAAGATCCACAGTAGTCTTGTTTAGTTTCCTAACACTCACCTCTAGATTTCTAGCTCACTCTAGATGTCAGTGGCTTCTAAATGATGGTGACTTGGAGCAAAGCCCCTTTTGCTCCATACTAGATACATCTTGGCAGAGCAGAGACAGCTGCATACTAACCATACCCAAAATCATAATGACATTCAGTAGATATTTGCTTTGTAATCTGTCATCGAGAGAGGAATGTCCTGGTCTCTTTCCCTTGTGTTTTCTCTTTAATTTAGCAAACAGCTAAGCTGTACCAGTAAATGTGCCCATTGCATTTTATTGATGCTATTTAACTTTCTGAAAGCTTTAAAAACTATTGACCATTGAAGAAGGTGAAGCAGATGAACAATATATAGTTTTTGCCAGACTGTGTCTGATTGCTCTTCTTCCAAGGAGAAAGAGAATGTTTATCTTCCCCAGGAGACAGCCCTTGCTTCTTCACACAATTAGAAGTGGACCTAAGAGTCATTTAGTCTGACCAATAAAGGTTCTACCTTTCCTCTCTCTTCTTTTCTATGACAGCATTTGACACAACCAGGTTATGCTTAAAAGTTCAATGGCATCATTATTTTAGTGATGCTCAACTGTTATCCGGGCTTTTTTATTTAAACAAAGAATGGATGGACAGACCTGTCATTTCACTTTCTCCCAAGTTCTTTCCCTTAAACTGATGAAGAAATTTAAACTGTTATTGATAAAATGAAATGAATTGAATTTTGAGTCCTCTGCGCTGGTGGGAGATAAGTGTTATTGCTCTTGCTAATTCAAATGTACAGTTATTCTCAAGATGGAGAGGACCACATCACACCTGCTGGCTAAGTATCTTTGGAAGGTTAGGAATCAATTGTAATGAAGAGGTGGCAGTCCTAATTCAACAACTCACTCAGTCCTAAATCAGCAACAGAAATTTAATTCATCATGTGAATTTAACTCACCAGTATAAACAGTGATCCCATGTCAGATTTTCAAGAACGTTTCAATTTTCTTCCCTCCTGCATTTTATTTTTCTGTCACAAGTTCTTACATGAAAAATTGTCAAGAAACTTGTAAAATATTGAAACTTTTTTTCAAAGAGCCCCTATACCAGTGGTGGTGAACCTATGGCACACGTGCCAGAGGGGGCACTCAGAGTCCTCTCTGTGGGCATGCACACCATTGCCCCAGCACAGAGTTTTTCCTGCCTCTCTAGCCATTAGCCCAATGGGAGCACTTCCTCCCTCCCCCCAGCACAGAGTTCACCCCATCCCTCTGCAGCACAGATGGCAGCCTGTTGAGTTTGGGCACTAGGTCTCTAAAAGGTTTGCCATCACTGTCCTATACTAATTTCTCAACCATCACTAGACCATGGATGGGAAATCTTACTGGGTTTGGAGGCCTCACTATGTACTTTCTCTTTAATAGATGCTACAATGTGTTCCTACCTGGCTAAAAATGCTACCTTGCTTGGACTTATAAATACTAATAGCCTGCACTAAGGATGCGCAGAAGCACTCCCAACCCATTCTGTTCCTATATGAAGGGCAAGTATGCTGGGGCCGCCCTGCCCTCTGTCCTTTTGAAGACTCCACAACCTAAGTCATGTCTGGACCCACGGCAGTATTTGTGTGTTCCTAATCCTATGAATTGCCATCACCACCACCACCACTGCCGCACTCCAGCCATTGCCCGAGTGGGAAGGCCTGTCAGTCATGGATGCCCGGACCCCCTCAGCTGCCAACATTCCAGGGCCCTGCCTCCCGCCGGGCTTTAAGAGACTGCTTCAGTGGCCGGCGGCAGGACTTGCCATCACTGCTGCCGCCACAGTTGCCTTCGGACTCTGGACCTTGCTGGGCTGCTAATTGTATTTTTATTTTATTTTTGTATTTTGTATTTCATATGATGTGAATGCATTGACCTTGTATTGATTTTGTATTTATCCTGTATGTGGTTTATTTTATGTTGTTTAACTTGTTGTTTGTTTTTTATTCATGATTATGTAAGCCTCCCTGAGTTGGGTTCTCCTGATTGGGTGGGATATAAATTTGAAAATTAAATTAAAATTAGGAAACACAGACAATAAGACCAGGTCATTGAGTGAATAGTATAGCTAGGGCAGAAGATCTCCTGAAAAGCAGGATGCTTTTCTTTTACTTAACTCTTCTTTTCTCCAGCCACCTACAGCAATTATCAGGAAGGAAGTGAGTGGAGGATTTTTAAAAAGGTAATGAATATGTTCCTCTTAAAAGGCCACACAAGGATCCCCCTCCATATCTCTACATTCTGTCTATCCATTTTCTTTCCCCACACCCTTCTTGTTCCCTGAATCTGAATAGTGGTCTTGCAGCCATAAGACAAGTATGCCTTAATCATGCATTCTGCAGCAGACAAAGCCAAGAGGGTTCATTTCTTAGGTAATGAACATACATTCATTTGTTTCTCTTTCATAATTTCTAATTGTGATGTGTGACTATTGAATTAATGGGAGTATCTCTTAGCTCTTTGCTCTGTCCTATAGTAGTTATGGAAATGTACAAATTCCTCCTGACTAGGTTTGTTTTTACACAGTTGTCCAAGAATCATGTGCATTTCTAGCCTGCAGCAACATCCCTGAGGAACATCTTCTTTTTGGCACCCCCTTTTGATATCTAAATCCATCAATATCACATCCTAAAACCTAACATATGAGAAGCAAGTTTCTACATCCAGGGACAACCAATTTGGCTTCTTCACTCAAAAAGGGGTTAATTGGACCCATTCAGATAACAACCAAATTTGAACAGTCCAGATTTTTTTTGAATCAGGTCTAAAGTTATCTGGATTAATGTGAGATGTGGAAGAAGCCAGAAAATGTGTCTACAAAATACTAGAAAATGGCACATAAAAAGAAACACCAAGGTAGACCTTGAACCAGAAACATAGAAACATTTCTTAGAAATTGACTTTCTTAATTACAAGTCTCACAATTTTGGGGAAATTCTGTTGTACTGGAATTCAGCAACAAAGTAGAAAGTGGACAGGTTTATATACTGGTATATCTTTATTCTCGTTCGATCTGCTTAAAACCAGTGGTCTTCCCAGTGTTGCCAAACTGCTACTTCAACCATCCCTCACCTCTGACGAAGCTAGCTTGGACCCTTTGGAGTTAGGGTTGTACATTTTCCATTTTGATTTAAAAACAATATTGCTACTCTGTAGGCATTTGCAAAATTTTAAAAGAGCCAAAACTATGGGATAAATTGCATGCATAACACTGTACTCTGAAGTGTGTTGGAATCTGAGTTTGTTAAACTGGAAATATTGTACATTAGGGGTCCTGACACTCCAGCCTGATTTAGCTTTTCTCTATTTTCCATAGCTAAATGAAATTGACACCATCACATGCTCACTTTGCAAGTTGAATGTAGAACTTCCTTGTGTTTTGACTCACACAGAGAGCCAACCAAAGCCTGAAATCCTGTTACTTAGTATAGTAAATCCACAACTCGAGTAGGAACATTGAATCAATGGGACTTTCAGAGGAGCTGACTTCTCTACTGAGTCAATGGACCTACTCTAGTTACAGGGCTATGTGATAAAATGAGGCCCCAAGTTCTTCACATATCCATAATGGAGTTTAGTAGGTTTTTAGTCTATAGTAGAAATGTGGCTTCTCTTGCTAGCCAAAAGGGCTATTTGGTTGTTTTCACACTTTGGGGCCCAGGAAGGGAAGAGATAGACAGAGAGGCACCCATTGTAAACAAGACAACCAGAGTTGTTTACCCCAACTCTGTTATTTGATTGGATGTCTGCTAGTTACGTCACACCTGGAGGGAAGGTTTGAGTTAAGCAGTTGAGCAGAAGCAGAGAGAGAGAGAGATTTTGATTCTCAAGCAGTAAAGATGTAGAATCTTTAAGGGGGGAGGAAATGGGCTAATGCTGAAAGCCTTTCTTCCTGCAGATTCACCATGAGTATATGGCTAGAACAGAGAGAGAGTTCTAAAATAGTTGTCAGCTAGGAAACATCGAAAATACAGAGATGGGCTTTCCAACTAGGCCTATCTCTGGAAATCTTAATTATGGTAACTTAGAATAGCTAGACAGATTCCTTTTTATTTCAGGGGAATACTTGTCTGAAACATCCTTTCTCTGAAACAACTTAAAGTTAGAAAATATTTTTTATGCTGAGATCTGTAGCCTGATTTATTAGAACCATGCTACCAATTTAAATAAAAATATTTTCTTCAATCAACGCGTGTTCATGGAAGATGGGATATTGGGTTAAAAGATGGTAAGTCCTTCTTTGTTTGCCTCTTGAAAACACTACCAAAACCTCTCATAGTAAATTGGACTTGTCTCTGTAAAGAGAGAGAGCCAGGTGTTTGGATCAGCCTGGATTGGCTGGAGAAGGAATGGTGAACATATTTTTTTCTTGCGTGATCTTGGGAGAGTTCTAGAGGGGATTTTTGTTGAATAATCCGCCTTGGATTGAACGCTGAGAGGTCCTAAGCGAGTGAGGGAGAACGTGCATTCATCATAGGCTAAGCAACAGGATTTCTGGCATAGCTGCTCTCTCACTGAATCAATGACTTTTATGCCATCACAGAGCTTCTGACTTGCAGTGACTTTCTTATGGTATTCTGGATATAATATTCTCAGAAGAAATTTAGCAGTCCCTTCCTTTGGTGGTTCTCCAGGGCTAGGCAGCTTGCCCAAGGCCACACAGATGGTAGGAAACAAAATTTCATCAGCCAAACATGTTCCAGGAGATCTCCTCTTGGTTCTTCCTTGATTTTTACAACCTGTTAATAGTGCTGAACCACAGCAAAATCATTATTACCTTGATTTCCTTGCACTTTGTAGCTTAATCCTTACAGAATACACAGGGCTAGACTCAAGTACTACATGATGGAGTGAGTTCCCAGCTCCATCCCCAGCTCCTACCAACCTAGCAGTTTGAAAGCAAAAAACTGCAAGTAGATAAATAGGGACCGCTTCAATGGGAAGGTAAATAGTGTTCCGTGCACTTTGGTGTCTTGACATGCCTGCCACATGTCCACTGAAATGCCTGCAGATGCAGACAGCGCTGGCTCTTTAGCTATAAACAGAGATGAGCACTGAACTCTAGAGTCAGATACAACTGGCTTTCGAGCAAGGGCAACCTTTACCTTTATCTAGACTCATTACAACTCTGAAAGCAAAGGAGTCCAGAAGGGGTAGATCTTCCCCTTGCTCAACAATTGATAATGGATTTCAAATGTGGATCTCTGATTCTGCCCACAGATCCTTGCTGGAGTTGAGAGCATCTTTTCAAAATGAGCAGAAACTATTACATGAAAATGGACTGCATTGAGCATTCATTTCATAGGTAATATTATCTCTATTAATCAATAAGCTCTTATATGATACATGGATTAGTTTGGAACTCTGTAGAAGAAAAGAAAGCTTTTTAGGAAAGCCCTTTGTTAACAGTGAGTTAAAGTAATTGATTTTTTTTACAGTTTTTTCTCTTTTTGTGTGCAGGAAGGGCGCTGCTCTTAGATCTTGATTATATTTTTGCACTTTTTCCTATACAGAACCTATTTAACTTCCTTTGCTTTTTTTGTTGGAAAGTTTCAAAAGAAATGTTTTAAAATAAACGCATAAATAATAAACCTAGTTTCCTGTGCTTTCTCAGTACAACACTTTAATCAACCATCTGTGAGTGAGCAGCTGAAGACAAGCATATAAAAGTGCATGCTTGTTCCAGCAATTTTATATTGCTATATTTGGCAAAATAAGAATTGGATTTGAAAGCAATCATTTTATTAGACTTTAATATTAGTACAGGTGCAATTCTCTCTTTTTCAGGGCTTTAATAAAAACTTGTTCAATGAAAGGAAAGGAAGCAGTATTCCATTTTCATACCAACAGAAACCCTGTAAAATATTTTGCATCTTTGTCATAGAATTGTAATCTGCAGTTATGGGAGAGAAATGTATGATCTGGCAAGAAGCCATCAATTCAGCACAAAATGCTGAGTTCCTAGTACTTTTGATCAGCTGCCTGATTATGCTATGTCCATGATTCTCTAGCAGATATTCACTGGACCTTCTTCATGTGGGTATACATGCCATGAAACCAATGGGTCAAACTGAATGTGGCAGTGGGACATCATTGAGAGAGAAAGGGACTTGTTATCAGAGAAAGAAACATCAGAACATTCCTCTTTCCCTCTCCTGCAATGATCTGAATGCACAACTGGTTTTTAGATTTTTGAAAATGAAGTCTGTCTTAAACTTTTCTGTATTCTTGATCCCAGCATTCTGAGCTGGGTACTCCAGATCAGTAACGTTGCGTGGATTTCAGCCACCCGGGGCTTAAGTCAAATTTGCTGCCTGTGGACGCCGGCGCCCACTCCCGCTAGGGCTTCTGGTAATTGTAGTCCAAGAAAACTGATAGCCCAAAAAGTGCCACCTGGAGCAGGGGGGGCTGGGCCCCCTATGCGACACCACTGCTCCAGATGAAACCCAAGGCTAACACATATTTTGATAGAGCCTCAATTGTTTAGAATCAGAGAATAATGGAGTTGAAAGGGCCTATGAGACCATTGTGTCCAGTCCCCTGTTCAATGCAGGAATCCAAATCAAAGTAGATCTTACAGATGGTTATCCATTTTTCTCTTGAATGGCTCCACCAATAGATCACTCTCCACCTCCTGAGGCAATTGGTTCCATTGCCGTACTGCTCTAACAATTAAGAAGTGTTTTCTAAAATTCAACCTATAGCTGGCTTCCTGGTTTCAGCCTGTTATCATGTGTTTTGAACTCTTGAATTATTCTCTGATTGTATAAACACTGAGATTATGGTTCCAGTGTTTATAGGCCTCTCTTCCTCAATGGCAATTCAAACAACAGAGACACTATGGTTTGAACATCAAATCCATTTTTCTCATTCCTATTCCACTTCCAACTTCTCTTTTATTCTATTTTTGGGGCTCTTCCCTTAGGTTACCCAAATTTTAAGATTTTACACTGCGTGTGTAAACTAGCTTTGGAGAAATGTGTTCAAATTTTCCAGGGCATGAATATTTATATGGTTTCAGAACAACCACAGGGCAGTTCAAGAAGCCTCCAGTCATGCTTAGGTCCATCTATGTACCCTGTAGATTCCAGTATTACTGGAGAAAGCATTTAAAAAGCTGTAGTCTAACAAAATTTGGAAAGCTTCATGAACATATAGAAAGTGGGGCTGAGGTAGCAGGTGAAATTCTGGATCCCCTTTAAATGTTGATATAAACACATAATGTTCTGTTGCACTTAACTGGCTGTGCATAAATTTACATACATACATACATACATACATACATACATACATACATACATACATACATACATACATACATACATACATAGGCACTTCACCAACTGTCTCAAGCTGAACTTGTCATCTTCCATTACATATCATTGATGATATATCATCAGTTCACATACAGTCAGTGGGATAAGAAGACATAAATCATAATACTTGGATTGAATTAATCTAGAGCTGTAATCCTTTTTAGACTGGGGTATTCTGGTAAGTGTACCGGACTGTACTCTCAAACTATCATTCATTTCATCCTCTAGGCTGGGATCATTTCTTATGATGTAATCATGAGCATAATCTTTTTCTCTCTCTTATTGCTGGTTCTGATTCTCATGAAAAGAATATCCATGCAGTTACCAATAACAACATAATTTGGCATTTTTCCATATTCTCATTCTCTGTGTAAACTGCAGTGTTTATCCTGTTTGTTTGCAAAGGTCCATTGAGCTTGTTTTCTGTTACCTGTAAATGACTGTTAAGAATTCATTGTGTTGAATGATTTCCTCCTTTTTTTCTCCAATCAACTAAATTTCATCTCTTTACTATAAGTAAATTTCCCTTAAACTAAACTAAATAATTGATTGACTCTCCCATTGTTTGTGTTCTTCAAATTATTTTGCAATGTATTTTCTGCCCTACTTTGCTCTTAGGCAATTCAAGCTTCAAGGAACACTGAAGAGTATAATTAATTAGGATCACTCCAACACATTTTTCTTGTTTTCCTTCAAATTGAAACCAGAAGTACTAAACACGGCTGGGAGAAAATCCTAAGCAACCACAGGATATAGACAGCAAGGCAAAAATCTTGACGATTTCCAGCAGGGAGATAAATGTTCACTTCAAAGTTAAAAAGTGAAGTAAATATTCAGTTAATTCTTTCTAAGTGTGATAAACCCCAGATATATACGCCAAACACGAACATCTAATGTCCCAAGAGACTATACTATTAGATTCAGTAACCTTCTCAACAAAGCTATCAAGGCTAATGGTAACATTAATAGGAGAATGCAAATCAAAAGGGTTCCCTGAAGCAATTTACATCAAGTCAGCATAAGGGAGCACAAGCTATATTCTGAAAATTAACACCTAATCAAGATAGAATAAGGACAAGAAAGGCACAGCACCAGATCCTCAGCAGAAAATGCATCCAAACGTCTTCCGTCCTGTGGCACTTCAGCTGCCAAGTCAACCAGGGGTCATGGTACCAATCTTTTTTTTTTTAAATTAAGTTTTCAAATTAAAAATACAAATAAAACAATCCACACAATAACAGAATAATAATCATACAAAAACAAAACAAAACAATAAAAATACATTTAAAAAGCATATACACTAGTACCCCGGATAATGTTATGACTTGGTTCCACAAGTCTCGTCGTTATCCAGTTTTTAACGTTGTGCGATACATTGATCACACAATGTTAAAAAAAGCCCTGTTTCCCTGGAGGCTGCAGCAAGCCAGAACATCGGGATTTGAATCCTGACATTTTGGCTTGCTGCAGCCTCCAGGGAAGTGGGGAAACTTTGGAAACAGCTTGGATCGGGTCTCCCCACCTCCCTGAACTCGGGGGGGGGGGTCAGAGACCCCAAAATTGGTAAAAAAAGTCCGTTTTTTAAACCAATTTTGGTGTCTCTGACCCCCCCCCCCCCGGCCGGGTCCAGGGAGGTGGGGAGACCCGATCCAAGCTGTTTCTGGGCTTTCCCGATGTCCTCAGCCAGTGCAGCAAGCCAAAACATCAGGATTCGAACCCTGACGTTTTGGCTTGCTCCACTGGCTGAGGACGTCGGGGAAGCCAAGAAACAGCTTGGATCGTGTCCCTGCCTGCTCCAGAGAGATCAGAGGACCCGATCTACAGCTGCAGAGTGGCTGGGGAAGCTGACGGGGACTCCGTGTCGGCTTCCCTAGCCACCCACCCTTGCCTCCTAGCCACCCACCCTTGCCTCCGCAGCTGTGGGGTGGCTGGGGAAGCCGACGGGGGAGCCCCCCGTCAGCTTTCCAGCCTCCCCACCCTTGCCTCCGTAGCTGCAGGGTGGCTGGGAAGCTGAACGGAGCCAGCCACCCTGCTGCTAAGAACAACTGTATCGGATAACGCTATAAAGAACGTTATCCGGTACAAATCTTCACCCCAAATTTGTCGTCGTTATGCGGTTTTAGCGTTACCTGATGCAATCGTTATCCGGGGTATTACTGTATAGGGAAACAAAACTTTGGAGTACCTGTCTGTTTCTTTCATAGCAGGAGTCATGACTCCATCTTCTGAAATGCCCAGGTAACTGACAGCTCCTCTTTGTTCAAGCAAATCAATGAAGTAATAAGGGAGCCTTCATGTTGCAATATTGTTTGTGACAGGTGAATACTGAGAAGGAGGAAAACCAGGAGGAAGGTTTTCCCCACTTCTTTTCCTGTTACTTAGTGATTCCCTTGCTTCATACTCATTTTTAAGTGTCAGTCATTGCTGGCACTACTGTTTGCATTTTTAATGTAAAATTAAAGGTTGCATTTCTGGTGGCTGAAAAAAAATCTTCTGTTAAAGTTCAATGTGTTTTACAAGTTGAATGTATAAAGTCAGAAGCAGCTGGGAGGGGCCACTGCTCAGTAGAAATGGACATGCTTTGCACCTAAAAACTTCCAGGCTCAATTACACACATCCTTAAGTACAGCAGGGGAGGGGGGAGCTACCAGAAATTCTGGACGGTCACTGCCACGCCAGCTCATGCCAAGAGTATCAGGCTAGTTGGTGCCTCTCAAATTTGTTTCTGATGGCTTATAGACAGAGGTAACTGAGAATTTGGGGGTTGGATGGTGAGAATTTCAGGGTTGTTTGTTTCTGTCAATGAAGCTGATATTATGCCAAGGCCAGGTCTAACAAAAATTACACTCTCCTACTGGCCATGAGGTCTCTCAATCACTAGCTCCATTCTGGCCACTTTGGGTCTGTACTTTGCTGTCCCTCGATGTGTTTCCTGGAGCAGAAGTATGTCACATTTGTATTTCCTGCACATGACTGCAAGGAGACACTCTTATTATTTGACAGACCCTCAATATTTATTGACATAATTGTTATGGTTGACAAAGACCATCATGGCAGATTCGTTCTTCAGTTCCTTTGGTCTGATCTAGTGTTAGAAGGATTAGCCAACAAGGTTGCCATCGAGGGTATACTCTTTTTGTTAGCTGAAACAGAAGGGGTATGCAGGAAGAGGATCCTAGAAGATGGTGGTATTTTTGAAGCTATTGTGCTAGCTAATCTTTCTCAGGCTAAAGGAAATACAAAATGAATTCACCAAAAAGTGGCTTCATTTTGGCAGTTTAAATTCTGACCTAGACATAAAACAAGCAGCTGAAACAGAGTACAGTAGAGCTTATTCCTGGCTAAATTTTTACAAATTTGTATTTCAGAGGCTCCTACTATCCCTAATAAGTTGGTCCTTCTGCTACTTGCTCTTTCTTGCAGGGGAAGTAAAGGCATGACCATCTTGAAAAAATTGTCCTGCAACAAAATCTACCCATTTCACTTGATTTTTCTTTTGTCTTCCTGCTTCACTTTGAAGTCTATTAAGTAACTTCCAGAATCTTGTCCTGATAGGAGACACTCCTCAGCATTGAGACATCCATTCAGCAAAGTGTGTCACTTTTGCTTTCCATAGTTTTAGCCTTGCTATTTCTGGTTAAATATTTTGAGCTTAAGAGATGTACATAAAGTTTTCCCTCCATTTTAGTTGCCATCTAGGTGATAGTGCCAATGAAATACTGTACAGTACATGGGTTTGGTGCTGTATGACCTTACTATTTTTGTTATTTGTCAGTGCCTCTCAATGTCCTTTGGGAGCGGCAATGCCAGCCAAATAGACTCTTTCTGTGGGGGTAACTTTCAGACTGTCAGATCCCAAGAACATAACCCTTTGGGAATCCTTCTTTTTGGGCAGACCTCCAAATGAAATCTCATAAGCCTAGAGAGTCTTTCCCAGCTGACAAATGGATTTCATCAATGTTGGTTGCATCCTGAAGGGTGTTGTGCCTTTTAATTCAGTATCAGTTTAATTCATCTCAATATTGATGCTGTAGTAATGAAAAAGAAAAGGTTTATTCATCTACATTACTTCTATATATGCAATTCTCCAAAGTAGGTCAAAGTTATTGAAAACGTGTAATAGGCATGTGTTTTCAAAAGTCTTAACATCATCTTATAGTCATGAGGAACTGCAGGCCTATACTTAAAACTATGACAATTAGATACAGGAGCACAAAAATATGTTGAAAGTGTAATTCCATTCCTAGCTTGCTAAAAGCACCAGACTTTTCATAGATGTCAGGTTTATTTTGTAGACTAATGGGTACACAGGGCCTCCCATCACTTCAGTTGAATGTACACAAAATGTCACAATTACTAGTTTCATTAACAGGCTGGAACAGCAACTGTATAGTTCTATTCAGGAATTATACAATCTTGTAGTTTCTGATAATTTCAGTTGCATCTATACATGTAAATTAGCCTTTATCTGTATCTTCTTTTGATTATTCATCAGTGGTCATTCAAAGGGAAAGGAGATGTGGAACCATGGAAGTGCAGTGTTGTCATGTCAGAGGCATGTTACCATACCTCCTCAAAAGAGAGGAAGAAATTAAATTTGTGCTAGCTGTGTTTGACAAAAACCATGTATTGGGTTGGGTGTACTTGCTCTCCAGTTCTGGAGCTATCAGGGCATGAAAAAAAATAAAACAGTGAAATTCACCCAACAATACCTTCCAACACACTGATTTATTATTTACTGATTTCTTATATTTATGTCTCGTCTTTCTTCTAATAAACTCAAAAGAGTTTCCATAGCTCTCATTGTCATTTTATCTTGACAAGAAACCTCAAACCATTGTTATCATTTTCTTCATGGAATGTTGCTGCCATTTTACTTGACATTTTACTTGCAAAGATTTCATCCTTTGTAAACTAACAAAAAGGTATTTACCATTTTTTTCTGTTCATTGTCTTAAGCTTTGACAAATCTTCAGATTAATTGCACCTGTAAATGCTGTGTACTCACAAAAGTTAAAGACACTTTATTTTCAAAGTAGTTTATTCTGAGAATGTGTGATTGGAGGGGGATAACGGGCCGCCTGGGTTCCGAGGTAGCCGAAGATTCTGAGTGCCACGTTTCCTCCCCTTTGGCCACACCAATGCTGGAGGGGGATAAAGGGCCACTGAGGTCCCAAGGTGGCTAAAGAAACTGAGCACCGTGTCTCCTCCCCTTCAGCCACACCAACGCCAGAGGGATGCTGGGGTCTTGAGGTGGCCACATATGCTGTCAAGGTCATTGAGCCTGGACTCCATCGAGGGTGTTGAGCCCCGGGCTCCGACCCCTGGGCCTCACTAATGTCCAGCTGCGATGCCAACATAGGATAATGTGTTTTATTGTTTGAATTTATATTTTGTGACTTTTGCGATATTTTGTCAATCATCCTGAGTTGCTCTGCGAGTAGGGTGGCATACAAGTGGGAACAAAAAATAAATAATAATAAATAATAAATGTTATCTCACTAATGGCTGTCAGGAGGCATGTAAGGAGCAACAGATGGAAGAAACATACAGGAGTATGCCCCATAGCATAGATATCTAAAGCCTCATTCTTACATCCTGTTTGCTCCTGTTTTCAGAGTTGTTTTGGTTGCCCATTGATTCAAATTAATTTAACAGTTTGACATGACTTTCCTAGACACTTGACTCAATCCCCTCCCATTTCAGGATTTTATTTACTTGCTTGGAAACTCAGGTTGTATTGCAAACTATGTCTGTCCAGATCTGTTATCCTTCTTCTGTTCCTCTATCTTAAACAAGTCTGGCTCATAAGAGGCATATACTGTATAATTAAAACTCACCTGACATCAGCTTTTCTTTGCAGCATTGCTGACTTTCTCTTTTTGGGGGGTTTCTTCCCCTTGCCTTCTCCCCACCTGCTTGCCCTGGTCTGGAAGCCTTGTTGAGACCCAGATTAAATTAACAATGCTAGTCAATTTCACAAGTCTAACTGAGTAAGAAGTATGGAAGGTTGGAGTGAGTTGATGTAGATATAGGTGGGAAAGGGACCAGAATTCTCACTCACATCAAAGGAAACCAATCTAGTAAAAAAAGCTATTCTATATGATAATTTCTGTGTTACATCTACAGCTATGATTGTAAAATCTTCACTTGTGTCTGTAAAATTGCTAGGAGCTGATAGGCTTTGTAAATCCTATCGTGTACCAGTGAAGCCATCTGATCATTCATAACAGTAGGAAAATGAAAAGTAATGGATATCCCCTTACAGTGCATTAGATCTTGTAACTATCCATGGAGAATCATATGCATGCAAGGGAAGGAAGAATTATTGTAGTTTTATATAAAATACAAGTCTTCCAAAATGTATTCATTGGCTTTCTATAAAACATACACAAGGCAATATAGGGCTTTGTGGGGCTCTGCATGCCCATAGACCTTGGTGTCCCTACCATCAGACGAACCATATGTACACCACAGAGTTTGCTGGCCTTGCCAGCATGGCAGACATTACAGTAATGTATCTCCTCACCAAACTTTTAACCCAACAGATGTAATCATAAAAAGGAGTACAATAGAAATATCCATATTAAAATGTGTATTGGGGTGTAGATAAATATTCAAGCTGCTTAAAATAAACAAATAACATTACCTTTCAGAAATTCCTAGGGAAAGCTGCTGTAGAACAGTGGCATTCTGCAAGCTTTAGTGGAATTTAAGATTTAATATACTTCTTGCCCTCATCCCTGACCCCAGTCAATGCAGCATAAGTGTGGGTGATTTTGCATTAAGTAAATTTGAGTGCTGACCCACAGGTATTGGGGCAGGAAGAAACAGTTGTGGTAAACTTTAAATGCTTTCAAGTGTTTCTTTTGATTGTTCTCATATTCTCAGATCTGCCTTCTTTTGTTGAACAGTTTAAATAGCCATAACTGTGGTTTTGCTGTAAGCCATGCAAATATGTTCTATAAAATACCTTTAAAAAACCCCTGGTATACTAGATTTATGTGGATTAGGTATCTGGATAAGAGGCCAGAGTTTTGGATTTGATTCCCCGCTGTGCTTACTGAGAAAGAGCCAGTCGGTGTAGTTATGGGCAAGTTCTACAGTCCCAGCGTGTCCCCAGAAGAAAAGAATGATATATCACTTCTGTGAATTCTCTAGAAACCCCTGGAAAAGTTTGCCATAAGTCACAATTTTTTAAAATGATTTTATTATTATTAAATTTTACAAGTCAGAAAAAAACAATGCTAAGATTTCAGTCCAGATGTAACTCCCTGCACCAAATTTCAGAGAGAAGGACAGGGCACAGTAGCTGTAACTGTGGTAGATAATTGGATCATTAACTAACATTTCTGAAGCCGATGGCCAGGAGAGGGGCTGGGAAACAGGTTTTCTCTCCCCCCCCCCCATTGCTATATGTCTTCAGAACTAATGAGGTGTGAAGGTTACAGTATGGACTGTGAAGCTGGTAGATCTAGATCAGTGTTTCATAACCTTTGGTTTTTGGACTTCAATTCGCAGAAGCCTAAGTCAATTCTCCAAAGCACTGATCAGCCAATGTACCAACTTATTTATTATTATTTATTTATTAGTTCAAATTTATATTGCCGCCCACTCACCATGGCGACTCAGGGCGGCTTACAGACAATACATTACATTACAATATGTTGGGGTGGGCACAGGGGGAGGGGAGGCTTTGGGAATTAAAGTCCCCCTGTGGGACTTGGGCCCCACAATGAGAACCACTGATTTAGGTTCTAGTCCTCATTAAGCTATCAAATACACTGGCTAACCTTGGGTCAGTTGTCCTTTCTTATCCTAATGTCCTTAGGATGAAGTGGAAGAAACAGGATCATGGCTCTGATCTTGAGCTTGCTAAAGAAGAAGCAAAATGCAAGTGGAACTAAGAAATAACATAGTCCTGATGCTTCTTTTGTCTGCTGGCTTCAGTGAAGGTGGAAATATCAATCCTGGGATGTCCCAGGATTTTGAGTTCAGTGCATTGATGGTGCATTTACACTTTTGGAGCACGCAAGCCCTGCCAGCAGAGCGAACATTTCCACCACCACATGAGTTTGAACCCAGTCATAAGATGCAAGACTCTGCCCTCCACATTCTAACCTCAGCCAGGAAACAGATCTGGGAGAAGGTTTGTGCTCTGCCTTTTTTTGTGTCGGAACTTCTGTAGATCAGGAATGTAGCATAGTGACTTGACAATGCATTTTTCTCTCAGTCTCCTGTGAACCAATTTCCTCAGAACTCTGGCCACAACAATTATGTATGACTTGCCTTCATTCTCCAGAATAATGCACCCAGGCTTTTTACAAAATTGATCTCTCCATTACTGTGATTTGTTGTAGTCCAGGGAAAGTAAGATTTTTTATACCAGAACATTCAGGTTATTATTGCCATTAAAAAAAAGAGTATAATGGACAGAAATGGAAAGAAATGAAAAGAAGACAGAGGGTGCTGGCTGAAAATTACAAGAAACATGCCCTGTGACAGCCTACCATGAAAGTCCATTAAAAACCAAACACCCAGCTCAGTTTCTTATGCTGTGGCTGCCAGGCAATGTTTCATTTAATTTGCTTTGAAAAATAATGTTACTGTGGAAGCTTTTATCTAGTATCTACCTTGTATGTGAAGATTCATTTTCTCTCTCCCTTGTTTTCTCCTTCCTTCCCTCCTTTCCCTCCAGGGTTATTTTACAAATAACCTCCTTTCCTTTGATACTCACCTGAAAAGGGAGTGAGGTTGGAAATCCCAGATGTTGTTTAAAAGGAATTTTTAAAATAAACTGATCATTCACAGATCTCACTCAAATGTCAGATGATGATGCTGTTGGAAAGGTAGGGACTTGGTGTTCTTTAGCTGGTTTTGTAAGAGTTGCATCTATTCTGCCAAGATAAATCCTGAAGCTGAAAATCCTATGTAGGTTGCACACTTTCTTTGCTGACTGTGTGTCAAATCTGTCATTGCACATTTAATGAACACAATACAGAGAGACAAGCATTTTCCAAGTAGATCTCTCTTACAGATACTTCATTGTCTGTTCCACGGTTTGCTTTCCTTTCAAAAGTTGAAATGCTTGATCTTTCCATTCTATAGAATAGTAAAAATCTGTATTCCACTTTCTATACACACATTTGATAGGGATTTATATATTTAACAACACTGAGCATCCTCTTAGGTAAAGGTAAAGGTCACCCGTGCTCAAAAGCCAGTCATACCTGACTCTAGGGTTCAGTGCTCATCTCTGTTCTACAGTCAAAGAGCCAGTGTTGTCTGCATCTGCAGACATTTCCATGGACATGTGGCAGGCATGACTAGACACTGGAGTGCATGGAACACTGGGTTTTTTAAGCTATCTTATTAACCTTTATGGCCATTTAGCCACAAACCTAAAGCCATACCCAGAGAAGGTTAACTGGGGTTCCACTCAGGGTGCCAAAATTTAGAAGACACAAACTTTTGCTGCTAGAAGAAGAATGCAAACCCACCTGTCCTGAGCATGTACCATCAACAGCTGCTCCACACTGGACAGAGGGAAACACAAAATATATGGCTGTTACCTGCTCAGGAATCCCTTCTTGTTTCTCCATCTTCTCCTTACACATACCAATCTCACATGAACCAATCTTCACCAATAGTTAAGAGCTGCATGTTAAATAGTTTCAGATATTATCAGGTTTCTACTTTGGGTCAGACAATAGAAGTTCAGTGATACGAAGTTTGTTGTGTTTCTCCTAAACCTATCTACATCATCTTCCTCTTCTTATTTCATATCAGGGTTGTTTTTTCTTCCTACTTTGGCATTGATAATTTGATTAGCCATTTGAAATTTGGTAGGTTTGCTCACATCACTAAGTTCATCACCTCATTGACATTCATTTATTGGGGGGAGGGTCGGAGGTAACATCTATTTGGGTTTTCCCGTGCAAGTTAGTTAATTGACTTGGCAAGTTTGCAAAGCCACATGCATCAGGGAAGCAAATCAATAGAACTGGGCACAGATTGCTTCAAATCAGGATCTATTCCAAAATGAAGGGACTGGATTGCAGATGAAATGAGGGATCCTGTACTTAGTCCTAATTTAAAGCATATGTGAGAGAGAAATGTTAAAAGTAAAATTTAAAGAACATTAGGATGGTGTTGTAAAACCATACTACAGTAGTGTATTATAGTTTTGTGTCCATGCAGTCCTCTTAGCTAGTTACAGGATTATTGGCTTGTGAAGACACATTGAAGAAACTACAGCATATTCTTAACTGAAAGATGTGGTATGTGTAGGTGGTCTAGGAAGAGCAGATGACTTTTATCCCAGCATAACCTTCTTCTACTGACTGACTTCAAAGATCTGCCAGGAAAAGGATCTGGCAGTACAGCTTTTTACTGGCTAAGCTCAACTACCAAAACAAACAAACAAAAAGAGCTAAAAAGGTAGGGTGTGAAGGAGGAACTGATTTACACTAGATTCATACCTTTTCCACTCAAGTGTGCTGGCACTATACCAGCACCAACCTAAGCCAAGCTAAAATATTTCCAAGTAATTTTTAACTTTGCCTAACTGAGAGAGGTTTGAAACACAGCTTCTGATGGCTACTATCAGCTTCACCTAGCCTTGAATAACATTGACCCTTTACATTTACATTCTATTCTTCTCCTTTATGACAGTCAAAGATATGTGTTCCTGTGGCAAGCACACAACCCTATACATGACAAATATCTTTTGTAAACATTGTATAAAGAAGAGCTGCATCCAATATAGAAAGAATATGGGGTTAATTCATTGAAGCCTGTGGAAGATTCATTAGTTACAGACTTTGCTGGCCTTGAAAATGAAAAGCACTAGGCAAAAACTGTGCCTTACCGCAATGTGTAAGAAGAATCTGGAAACAAGAATCCTGTACCTCACCAAAGATGGGCTTCTGGCACTTGCTAGTTATTAAGTGGTTTCTCTTATTTGTCTTGGCTTTTTATTCAAAGGACTTATTGCTTATTACTCACTGTGTTGCCAGGAGATACATTTGAATGACTCTGAACTACAGCTAGCAACAATGAGCTTTCAGGGAGTCAGACAGCAGGGAAGGAAATCACCATATGAATACTATTCTACTGTAACTCTTGCATATTTGAAAGATTTTATGTACAGTAAAGGAAGTGTATTCTACACAATAAATGTTCTATGCATGATAAATCTGGCTCCAGCATACACAAACCTGGATGATGGTAGCAGAACTGACGAGATAAAAATGGAAATAGCTTCAGGATAGGAAGAGAATATATTAAGAAGTACAAAATGGGAAATTTGTCGACATCAATCAAAACTGTTTCTATACAGGGTGTATCTGTTGCTGCAAAGCTATCCAGCGTGACAGTGTTTGCTTAAGCATCTCTCCTCAGTAAACTATTCATACACACACTGGGAGGCAACTTTTGAGTTACGGCAAGTTTCTAAATCCTAGAATTTCGGAGTCTATTTCTGATTGAATCCCAGAGACAGGGAATATTTCTGCTTAGAGTTACTGCTCTTAGAATGTCCCAGACAGCATGAGTGCTCATGAAATAGGAGAACTCCAGTGGTGGACATCAGAAGGTTCATACCAGTTCTCCAGAACTGGTAGCAGAAATTCTGGCTGACCCCTCCCATCCAAGTTTTGAAATAAACTAGTCCTAATTCGGGCACAACACAGGGCTTTCCCCCTAGCCACACTCATCATACCACACCCATAGTGTGGAAGTAAAAATTTTTGGAGTCTACCACTGGAGAGCTCTATATGCCACTTTCATGCTTACTGACTCTTCTTCTGTCTGCCATGGCTACTATGGCTAACTTGACTGGTACAGAGAGGAACTTACTGGACATCTCAGATGTTGGCAAAGATTGTCCTTCCTCTCTTCCCAAATGTGCTTCCTCCACACACTTCTGCGTGCAAACATTTGTATGGCTCGAAGATTGGAAAATTGGGCCTAATTCAGTAGGATTTTTAAAAGTGCAAATTTTGCATTCATGCTTTGCATCTGTGGTACTTGACTTTTTCAAGTGTTAGTAGCTATAATTTGGGGATGTGTGTGCCATCTCTGTCCTTTCCATGCTTGCCTCCCCTCAACTGACAAGGAAAGTTTGCAAATTAGTTGTGATAGTTTTTAAGTGAGCAGAGTTTCAAAGCTCGAAATGGTTTACCAGGTTACTTCACTACAAGCAACCACTTCATTCAATTGAATATGGTCTCAGCTCTTCTGCAGGCTTTCCATGTCAAGAGATGAAGTTGGGAGTGGAAGGTGAAGGGTTGTGTGATAAAATGAGGCCCCAAGTCCTTCATATATCCAAAATGGAGTTTATTAGGTTTTAGTCTATAGTAGAAATATGGCTTCTTGTGCTAGTAAAAGGCCACCTGTTTGTTTTTTCACTCCCTGGGACCCAGATGGGAAGAGATGGACAGAGAGGCACCAAGCTTAAATAATACAAACAGAGTTGTTTACTCCAACTCTGGGGTTTTATTGGATGCATGCTAATTACCTCATACCTGAAGAGAATTAAGCAAATGGTTTGATAGAGGGAGTAGCAGTGTTATTCTGAAGCAGAGAAGATTTAATTTAATTTAATTTAATTGTTCGATTTTTATGCCGCCCCACTTGCCTAAGCAACTCTGGGCGGCTAACAACAATACCAAAAAACCCCACAAAATATACAGCTACACTCAAACTAGCATAATACACAAAACATGTAGACCCTAGAGAGGGGGGAAGAAATGGGCGAATTCTACAATCCCTTTCTCCCTGGATATTCGCCATGAGCACATGGCATGAGAAAGAAAGGAGTTCGAAATTAGTGATCGACAAGGAAACACCAATATGAGGGAGGGAGGCCATCCAACCAGGCCTTATCTCTGGAAGTCTTAAGTATGGTAACTTAGAACAGATAGATAGATTCTTTTTATTTAGGGGAGGACATGTCTGAAAGCATTCTCTCTCTAAAAGCGAAATTTTGAATAGGTTATTTTTCTATGCTGAGATCCATAACCTGATCCATCAAGAACCATGCTGCAACTTCAATAAAACATATTTTCTTCAATCAACGTGTGTTCTTTGGAAATGGGATGCAGGGGTTACAAGCAGTAACTCCACTGGCTTCTTTTTTTAAACGCTACCTTACCTCTCATAAAAAGTAAATTGGCTGGGCCCTGTATACAGATACGTACCAGGTTTTGGTCAGCCGGCCGTGGCTGAGAACGAATGGTGAACATACATTCCTTGCCGTGAGCTTTGGGTGAGTTCTAGAAGGGATTCTGGAATAATCCACCTTGGATTGAATGCCTGAGAGGTCCCAGAGCAAGTGAGGAAGAGTGTGCTTTCATCATAGGTTGAGCCTTGCTTCCTTGGTGCTCTTTCTCAATGTCTGCAAAAATGAAATCCTAGGCAGGGCTATAATCTATGAGGAAATAGAATTATAGAAGGGGTAATAACATAATAAAAGTGCAGGAGGTTTTGAACATGGATTTGAATTTCTCCAAACAGTTTGGAGCCCCAAAGTTATACATACATGTGTCTCTTGACCAATTCCAATAATTAAAAATTCCATTAGTCTATGACTTCTTCATAAAGTTTCATAGAAGATATACAACAGATATTTTGAACTTTGCGTGAGACAAATGTTGTCAATAATTGCTACTTAAATATTAACTTCTAAACATAACTTTAAAAAAATGTGAACTGTCTTTAGACCTTTTTGCAACTCATAAATCTAAATGACTACTTAGACAAGTATTCTCATCAAGGATGGTTTGGAGATCTTTTATTACACATGTGAGAAGTTTCAGATGCCCGATGAAAGTGACAACTAACAGTGTTCGGTTGCTTTCTCTACTGGATCTGTCTTGCTGTAGGTTGCTTCTGGATACTTGTCTTGCCCAGTTGATTTGTTCTTTCACCATATTGGATGGAAATTGTAGTCTGAGAAATGCATTTTGTAGATCTTTGAGTTTGGAGCCTCTGTTTTGTGGGTCTGAGTAAATGTGATTGTACCTGAAGGCTTGGCTGAACATGATAGATTTTGTCATGTGTTCTGGACTGAACCTGGAGGCATACAGATAGGTGTATTGGTCAGTGGGTTTTTATATATAGTGTGATACTGAGATGTCCGTGTTGTAGCTTCACAGTGGGGTCTAGGAAATGTAGACTGTTCCAGACTAAGATTGATATTTGTGTAAGTGTATGTGTGTAAATCATTAACATCTCAAATGCCTCAAAAACTTTATTAGAGTCTCCATAAGCAAGAAACAATTTGATAGCACACAGCACACACATTGTAGAAAAGACCCTCTGTCCTTTATATTCCTGGGGCACCTGAAAAATATTCAGAAAATAATAAACAACAACTGACAGTGACAAGGTGAAGAAAACAATCCTCAGCAGTCCAGAACTTCACATCAGAATAGAAACTACAGTGAGTATATTTCTAGGTAAACGAGGCAGCCAGAAACTGCTGACATTAAAGAAGTCACCAAACTCATAGATTATTCTAATCCTCAGTCTAAATGTTTCCCACATACTTGTCTCCTGAAAACATCTTGGTCTAAATCCATACATGACAACAAAGGATCTGTTGGAAGTAATGAGACTCTTTCAGAGTTCAAGTGAAGTGTCTAAGCTTCTCTTCTTTGCTCCCACAGGAAATTAGCCTAAATCCACCAATTTATCATAAAAATTAGCTTCTTGCAAAATGCCAGAGGTGTGCTATGCTCTCTCTATCTCTTTCTTCCTCTTCTGTGAAGAAAAGGTGCAGTTTAAAGGTTCAGTGGCTTTTAAGGAGCTATAGGGAGAGGTATAATCTGCATTTAAACAAAAGAATCAGCAAGAATACATTTCCCCTCCTAGCAGTGGCTCAAGTCACTAAGACGCTGACTGGGAGGCAGAAGGTCAGCAGTTCGATTCCCAAGTACTGCAGGACGGAATGAGCTCCCATCTCTGTCCCAGCTCCTGCCAACCTAGCAGTTCGAAAGCAAGAAATTGCAAGTAGATAAATAGGGACCACTTCAGTGGGAAGGTAACAGTGTTCCATGTGCTCCGGTATCTAGTCATGCCTGCCACATGACCATGGAAATGTCTGCAGAAGCAGACAGCTCTGGCTCTTCGGCTTAGAAACAGAGATGAGCACTGACCCCTAGAGTCGGATACGACTGGCTTTCGAGCAAGGGAAACCCATACTAGGAGCATTGCATATTTTATTATAACTTTTAATGATAGATTGATACCTGTACTGCAGTCTGTTGTTTGTTTCTGTAGTGTGAACCTAGACAGGTATATTTTTAAAGTGCATCTCTGCTAGTTGGTTGTTGGCTAGCAATTAACACTTCCAACGGGCAGCATTTCTTGACAACCCAGTTCATTGAGTCAGCATTGTGGATTGCACTTATTACTCATAACAGGCATGGTGCTTTGTACCTTTTCTTTGAGGGCCTTTCCCCATGACTCCTTTGTTTTATTGCTTCAATGAGGAAGTTGATTTCTGTCTCTGGGGTGAAGCAAATGTAGTGACAAACCACACAAAAGGTTGGGAAGGTGCCTCATTTGTTTTCTTCTCTTTTAGCCTTTGAGTCTCCTTCTTGTGCCATATCTGATTCTGAATATTGGTGACATAATGACAATCACCCCTGAAGACTGTCCTGCAAATATAATACCATGGCCTTTCATCTGCCTTCCCCATCGTAGTGTGACGCCCGTACCACTGATCCAGCTGCACTAGTCACTTTCTGGTCCTAAGCCCTTTTGGCACGCAAAGTCCTCCTCAGCCCCAGGCCAGTATTGATGAAGTGCTGCCATCCATCAAGATGGATTCAAGTGGGAATAAGTAGTGAAAATGATGATATTTTATGAGCATTTTGGGCTGGGTTAATATTGCTCTCTGGAGTCACTACTGTAGTATTGTAAGCACCTCCCCCACCCCAAGACTTAAAGACATGAGGAGCAACTTCAAATTAATTTAATTCTCAATAACCTTCAAGATGTTCCTATAGAACTACAGGACATCCTAGGGCTAGGCCTTCTGATAATCATACTTTGAATTTTTAGGCTCCTCAGATGACCAGCTCCTTAATATTAAGGGAACATCAAATTATATACTCTGCCAATCTTATCCACTGCCTTAAGCAACAAAACATCCTGCATCCAGGAATACTTTAGTGTCCCTCTGGTTTTAAACTTCAAATATACTTTCTTGGATTATAACTCTTGATTATCTCCATCTAGCAAGGCCAGGGCTTGGAGGGATTCTTGGAACTGATGTCTTAAAAAGTAACTTTTATAAGCACCAAATATAAGTTCATCATTGCCAAAACTTGATCCAAGTGCTGTATATGTTTTTTCCTGTCCCAGGGTGCCAAGAGGTCTGTTTTTGGAAGCTAGCTGGTTCTGGGCTGCCTTTGCCCTCCAAGGCAAACAGGATAAATGCTGCTGGCATGAATTTGTTTAAGGTATCTGGCCAGATATCCAGTTACGGCAATGGAGTAGACCCTACAGCCAGTGACTCAATGATGAGTGTTGGGAGGTGGTAAATAACCCTAAAGGGGCCAACAGATACATGTGGGTGAGTCTCTTTAGGTGGGATGATGGTTCACTCAGTGGAGGAAATGCCTCTGGAAACCATCATATTGAGCCCAATGGCAAAATGAGCGGAGAAGGAACTCTGATCCCAATGGTCATTTTGGTGGAAGAGGCCATGCCAGATAGACTGCCTATGAAGGCATACCTTGTCTGTATCCTCAAGGCTGTGGCAGTCCATTGCCGTCCCAGTGTTAAATCCTGCATGTCTCATTTCATATGTGCCACAGGAAATGGCTCAGTGATTATTTATTTATTTATTTAGTTAGTTAGCTAGTTAGTTAGTTAGTTCATTAGTTAGTTAGTTAGTTAGTTAGTTAGTTAAATTTCTATACTGCCCTCCTTACCAAAGGCGACCCAGGACGGTTTAATTATAGTGTGTGGGTCACTTCATTATTTATTTATTTAATTATTTAATTAAACATACAGTATGTAAGATACAGAGAGTAGTTCCTGACAAATTTTTAAACCCTACTAAAGCTTTGGGATGCACAGTACTTTTTCCATGCCCACCACCTATTTTATTATCTTAATTAGAAATACTCCTCTAAACTCCTTTTAAATATATGAACAACTGTCACCCTTTTTGTAGTGAGGAAACTGCATAGGGTAGAGTGTGGTCAGGAAGTGGCCTGTGGAGCAAAAATTAAAATCTGCCAAACTTGTTTTTAAAAAAAACACAAAAACCCCCCACTGCAGATGGAATTACACTCACACAATTCCCCAGTCATGCTGCTTGGCTGGTTCTGTGGGCTATTGTCCAAAAATGTGGTTGTTTTGAAGCAGTGGAATTGTGAAACTAATGGTAGCTTGAATCATCACAAATCTAATCATATTCTTCAGACATGCTTGCTGATTTCACATTGAGAAGGCTGATAAGCAGCCACCTTTCTCCTTTCAAACCTTACACAAAGTGTGTCATCCAAATGGGAGGTTCACATTCCCCTGCTGGGCATTCTGAAAACAAGCATCAGGCAACCACACATATCGTCATCATCCCACTCTCTGTGAAATCCATTCACTTTTGGAAGTCTCACTGATCACTGCTTCAAGGAAGGTAACATATACTACTTCAAAATCCTGAGCCAGCTCAAAAATAGAGGCATAGTTTGAACTGCATCTGGATGTGTTCAGTTAGAAAACAATTACTGTGCATTCATGTTCCAGCTTGTTCAAACTTGCACTTCTGAAAAGGAAGGATATCCAAGATATTCCACAGTCCTCAGATCTTTGAATTCTTGGCATGAAAACGACAGAAACTTAGTGTTCCATATGCATATTTTCATTCAAAGCATTTTAGTTCAACATCAGTACTTTACTGTTTTTGCTGCCACAGATAGTAGTCAAATGTGGTAGATTATTTGTTCTATAGGGAAAGGTAAAGATTGCCTTTGTTCAAAATCTAGTTGTATCCAACTCTAGGGTTTGGTGCTCATCTCCATTTAGAGCCAATGTTGTTTGCATCTGCAGACATTTTCATGCACATGTGGCAAGCACGACTAGACACCAGAGTGCAAGGAAGAATGTTTACCTTCCCACCAAAGTGGTATCTATTTATCTTATCTACTATTTTATTTATTTATTTACTCCAATTTGTATCACCGCCCAACTCTGAAGACTCTGGACAGCTCAAAGAAAAGACAAGTAACAATTAAAAACAATAAAAGCCCCATTCAAAGCATTACACAGAAATGAAATAGGTTAAAAGGTTAAAAAATTAAAAGAGAGAGTATTTCACTGAGTTAGTCAGCAGGCCAGGGCCACTACCCCATTGTTTCCCCATACCTGCCTTGCCAGCCATGTCTTTAATCTACTAGCAAATTCTTGCTTTCAAACTGCTAGGTTGGCAGAAGCTGGGATGGAGACAGGAGCTCATTCTTTCACTTGGGTCTCGAACTGCTGACCTGCCGACCTTATATAAAAACCATCCAAATGGATGTAATTGGCCACTGTGCATTTACCCGCTGCTCATCCTTGATTCTGTACTTCCCTGGCTTATTTTGATATTCAGGCACTGTCATGATATTGTACTTAATGTTACAGCTCTCTCTATTGGCCCTGCTTTCAAGACCAATCTGTATACATTTGCATTTATATTTAAATAGGCATATCCTCATAGAGAGTCAGATCTGTTGGTTTTTCCCTGCCTAGCCTAGGGCCCTTGCCAAATCCACTCTCTGTTATGCTTAATCTAATTTCACTTAGTTGTCAGATCACTGGCTTTCCACTTACAGCGATCAGATTGCCGCTGCAAAAGCTTCCATTTTAAGAAAAGGTTCCCAATTTCCTCTTAACATGTATTCTGGACAGCATCTGCTTAAAAATTGGCTCAGCTCAGGACCTGTTTCAAGGGGGGAGCTATATATATATAAGGTACTGGCTTTTTAGTCATATTGTAGATAAGATGACCTCTGATGATCTGGCAGCAATTTTGTGAAAACAAGCAAGGCTTGCTCTGTGGCATATTATTTATGCTTGTGCACCGCAGTGTGTAGGGGGAGGTGACTGCAATTTGAAATCATGCATCCTGCAGTGGTTTTGTGAAGAAACTACCAGTGCAAAATGCCAGAGTAGATGTTTTGAAACTTTGGTTGCTAGTGGTTAGCAATCTTTATTAACTTCAGAATGATGTGAGGCTCTTGCCAAGCATGACCTTTTAAAACAGTGACAAGTATTTGCCCAAACCCTCCAGATATATAAAACCATTGCTTCATGTGTTCCTCATATGCCGTTGAAACCAAATGTGTGCATTTATTTATATGGCTATAGTATGTTAGTCCACCTAGGAAACAGTCCTCTCTAGAAGAATGGCTATTTCTTCTACTACTGTTGCTGCTACTACTGTTCCTACTATTACTCCTCATCGGCTGCAACTCATATCTGAGAATGCTTTTTCCCCCTGAAGCAGGAAAGTAAATCCTAGTTGGTCTCATCTTGGCATCCAGGGACAAGGAACAATTCTCACTCGCATCCTCTTTTGTGAATGAAGAATTTCCTTCCATTTCTCAAGCACTGAAACAGTGAGCTCTGTTGCCAACTAGGAATAGGTGCAGATGTGAGCCCAGGTTTTAAAGCTGTTTCACATATAAAAAGCAGACTTTCACTGCATCCAGTACAACTTGCCCTGAGATCTTACTTTCTGGTTGAAGAACCAGGAAACACAGCAGTTGTCTGAGAAGAGGTGCCCCGAGACATGGCAATGTTACTTCAGCTGCTAGCATATCATTAAGCTAGAGCAGTTTCCTGACTCTTTTCCTAAAGTCTTGATTGTTCTCACAGTTAAAACATCTATATATGCCATGCAAGCTCTCTGGAGCCCTCTAACCTAGCTTGTTTTCTTGGGTACAGTGGAAAAGGCTACTCTGTTACCAAAGTTTCAACTGTGAGGCCTATTAGCTTATATCCGGAGTTCTCAACCTTTTAAGGCAGGAGGCCGGATCACACTCCCTCAGATAGCTTTGGGGGCCAAACAGCCATTTTACCCTTCCTTCACCACATGGCACTTCCTTGGTGTGGTGGAGGCACTGGGGGGGGGGCATGAAATGGCGCCATGGGCCACATCCAGTCTACAGGCCGCAGGTTGAGAATCCCTGGCATACATGCAGAAAAGGAAATCTGTTTGTGTGGCCATGCTATCACTTGGTGGCAAAACATTTTGGCCCAGTCCTGAAATTAAATATTTTGATTCCTTCTTGTCCCTTTGGTGTGATCACTTCCCACTGCCATTCTAACACAGTTGTGGTAATGATACTCCCAAGCGGTTTGGTATGAGCATAGTGGAAGAATCAAAACACTTCTGCAGAAACCCTTATCTTCCAAGTTCATTAGATGAGACCAACTAGGATTTACTTTCCTGGTTAAGAATGAGTAACTTAGACATGGTTTTTTTCATATCTTGTACTATTAGCACTCAGAACTGGCTATAACACTAAGTGACTCACTAAAGTTACATAGCTCATACTTTGAGGTAATTGTTTGTAAGAAGTTGTTTTGTATACCACTGTAAAAGCTTGCTTATGTTTTATAACAGGGTCTTGTTATGAAAGAGGGTCTGCTTTTATTGGGCAAAATAAGGTGCTTCTGTGCATAGAACTTTTGATATGGTGTGGAGGTTATTGCTGGAAAAGTGCTGGAAATGTTTTACAGAGGTCTTTGATGTGGTCATCAGTGAAAAAAAATTGCTATAAAAGTGTAGGTTCTGCTAATAACTTTATTGCAAGCAACATATTAACAACCAAGATGAATGATTGCTAAATGCCCAATTTTTGATTAAGACATAAGACACAATGGGATATTACACCATAAAGTCCCCAGGGTTCTGAAATTACATCTCAGCACAACACCTGAGAATATCTCTGGTAGATTACTATATGACAATTTTACATTTTAAAAAGAAATCAATAAATAAAGTCATTAAAAACATTTTTATTTCATTTTATTTTGAGATGAAAGTAAAGCACCTTCCATTACATGTTATGTTGTTATTAAGGTCTAATGTGTTTTTGTGCAAAAATGTTTCAGTGTGATCCAAGGTTTTCTGATACCATCTGAAATTAATAGTGACATTTGTTCAAGTTAACTTAGGCTTTACTTTGTTCCCAAACATGTAATTATTTTATATGCCCAAATGCAAAACACTTCAGATACTTCTAATGATAAATCTCTTTCAAAGATAAGGAGAAAAACACTCAAAGAGAACAGCATCATTAGGCCTCAAAAATATATCATTTCAGGGTTTGAAACCTACCTATCTAGACTTGAGTGGTACAGTACTCTGAATTTGTTTCACTTTGTTGGCTCATCTCCAGGGGTTGTGGGATAAACTGAGTAATGCATGTATCCACAATGAGAAACTCCCTAGAAAGTAGCCAAGATAAGTCAAACTACAGAATAGTTATGTTGATCCTTGTGTGCATGTCATGTAGAAACACCAAAGAGTAGGTATTATACAGTCTAATACCTATCAAGATACTATACAGGGTTTTGATAAACTTAGTGGAATTATTTGGAAGCATTAATATACAGTAATTATTCTCACAGGGATGGTTGAAGGCAGGAGTTCTCAACCTATTTAAGCCGGTGGCCAGGTCATACTCCCTCAGACAGCTTCAGGGGCCAGCTGGCCATTTTGCCCTTCTTCCACCACATGGCACTTCTTGGTGTGGTGGAGGCAGTGGGGAAGCACATGACATGCACACAATAGTACATTTAAACAGGACTTGCAAAAGCGAGAAAACCTCCCATTTAAAATACAGGTGCGGGGGCATGGAGACTGTGCGGAACCCTCTCCATAGACATCTATTGAGGACAATTTGAGTGGTTTGAGAACGAAAGCCAGATCACTTGAGTTCAGACGCTCCATATTTGGGACTTCAATAGAGCTGTCAAAAATAATGTTTAGAAATAATTTATCCCCTTTTTAAATTCCATATCTTTGTAGCCGTTTGACAGAAACTTGCAGTTTCTACTCTAGAGTAGGGAAATACATGGGTCTACTCTAGAGTAAAAGAAAACACATATTTGATCATTTAAAATAGGATTTCTGCAACAGGTTGACCAAGTCTAATGCGGTTTGCTTCCTTTGCCTTGTAGCGTTACGGGCCTCCTCTAGAGTAAAGAGATATACTGATATGTAGTTAGCTTATATGAAATATGTGTTCTTATGTGTTTAAATGAGATATTAATGATGTAAGTTTTGTATCCCCTTCTCCCAAGGAAAAGTCAATCGCAGTTAACCCTTTTCTGGCAGAAATGTTCAATTGAAGGACAATTTTGATATCAAATGAGCAGCTAGGATTGTGGACATGTGATTAGCTACATTTGTGTTAAGTGATTAAATGACTTACATTCTTGCCATTCCAATGCTGGATTGATAACCTTGCCTCAGGAAATGCATGGGCATCTTCCTCAGCATGGCGTTAATACAATATCTGATGTTCTACATCCTTCTTTCCAGGAATGTCAACCAGATGTTGCATAGATGTGTTATGTGATTTTTTTTACCTGATTAAGATATTCCTGTATCCTGAGCTACAGAAATTGCTTTACCTATGGTTTATCTAAAAGGATTAAAGGTGCTGGGTGCAATGAATGATGATGATGAGGAATATAGAAAGTCATTTTCCATTGGTGAAAAAGCCCCATCCATCTCTGATGTATTTCAGTCTGATTGATTCTGCACTTTTGAATCCCTGTCCTGATATGCCTGTATCTTTGGATTCTCAATTTCATTTGCTCTGCATTGTCTGGGCTTTGTTAAACTGGTATTATTTTCATTATGTAAAATTCTTAACAATGATTAGTGAACTTTAATGTTTTCTTTGTAAACTTTTATTGGCCATGTGTGAGACGTCTCTTCCTCTCTTTTGTGCTTAGGTGAAGTGCATACTTATCTGTATCATTTGTGATAGTTAGCCTTGCCCCTTATCTTCCCCTTGTAAAAATCCCATAAAACCTTACCATTGGTCTTATTCTGGACCAGCCTTTACCATCTAGATAGCTGTGTCATTTTTCTTTTATTGTGGGGGATTTTTGCTTGATTGAACAGTACCTTCAATAAAGTACATTTCTTTATTTCTAACCACAACCTAAGTCTTTGGTCTCTTATTAACTCTGCCAGTAAATGTTCCTAGTTTTAAGTTAGTTTTCCCTCCATAGCCTAGTGACCTGCAGGTCTACTGTACCTTCTTGTTGAGGCTAGTGGATCTCCCACTCATGTCTGTGAGATAACAATGAAGGAATTAGAAAAGTTCATCAAGTGTAAGGATGTGTCACTGGAAGCAAAGACCAAGATTATCTATGCCCCTATATTCCTGATCACCACGTCGGAGTGTGAATATATGGGTCTCTGATGGAGAGGAAAAACTACAGATTTGGGCTGTGGGACTCTAGATTTGCACTTCCATTTGACCAATGGAAAAATGTAAATAATTCTGTCCCAAACCCATGGTATGTTCCACATCTCCCCCTGTGCAATCATGTAAGCCATCTAACTAATATCAACTTTCAATCAACCTTTGAGAGACAAAAAGTTGATTTGGGAGGTTTTCCCCCCTTAGTCTCAAAGAAGATCACCATGCTTACGCCTGAGCCTTCATGATTAAAGTAATGCAAAATTTCCCAAATATGCTTTGCTTATGGAAGCAAAAGCTGTAGAGTAAGATAAGAAAACAGTGTTGGGCAAGGGAATAATTTGCAATATACAATCTATTACCACTATTCAATTATTTTTGCAAATCCTTTTTTCCTGGCACTGCTCACAGTTCATAGACTGTGCTAGTAGCAAATGCATAGCCTTGAGTGCCCAACACTGCTTTGGCATGATTTAAATCAGGATAACCCATGTCCAATTTATCCCTGGATTGCTGTCAAACTGCAGCTTGCTTCTAAGTAGAAAATTTGACAGGTTGTCACAAATGACAACCCCCAATTTATATTCATCCAAGTTAATGGTGTAATATTTCATTCCTTTTTTAAAAAACAAAAGGTACATGGCTGTCCATTCTACTGTCATAAAATTTCTCTCTTGTTTTCCATATCTGAACCTATATCTCTGTAAAAAAAATTCCATCTTGTGAAGTGCAAAATCTTTTAAGGACAGAACATTTCATAAACTGACAAACTCACAAGGAACAAATAATGTTGGTTAATGCTACAATGTTGTGTCCACTTGCATGAGAAAATGTCTAGAATCAGAAAGCTCAGTTCATTAAAACTGAATGGAAAAGCAATGGCAAGCATGGGAGGAATAATCTCATTCTCATTGTACAATATCTCCTAATTGAAAGTTGCTACTGGAAAACTGCTTTCCAATAAATTGAACATATTTCATACTTGTTCATACTTCATTTTATACACTTAGATGAGCAGTCCATTTTCTTTTGATCCAGGAACTGATTTATTTATGTTTTAAGGGGAGGAAAAGGTATGTGGGTATACTCACTCTCTCATCTCTTCTATGGGAGAAACTGATTTCCTATATGTTTGATCACATCCAGGTGAAATACAAATGACATTTTGTATAGCTGTTTTGTATTTGTAATGGAAAGGGAAAGAATACAATTTCATTTTTAGTCCTATAACAAGGTTAAAAGGTAATCGTTACATGATAGCATTCCAACTTGTGGAATGTGGACAACGTATATTCCTTAGAGCATAGTGGTTCATAGGTCAGTATAACCTTTGGAAATAGCTTTAGAGTCATTGACTTTTGACTGTAAAAGAGTCAGAATATTGTTGAACTGAAAACCAGTTCCAACAGGTCTATGCTTCGATGGACCTACTTTGTATTATTTGATGCATATGAACTGGCATTTTTGAGAACAGGACAAGAAGGTAGGGCAATAATTTATTACTTTTTTGTCCTCTAAATGACATTTGTGACAACCTGTCAAATTTTCTACTTAGAAGCAAGCTGCAGTTTGACAGCAATACAGGGTGGCAATGACATTTATTTATTTAGTCTTCAAATTTATACCCCGCCTTGCTTAGGCGAACCTGACTCTAGGCGGCTTCCATAGTATACAAAAACAACATCACAAATTACTACCAACTCCCACAAAGAGACTCCCACAATACAAGGTCCTCCATCGCCGCCCAAGACCCCCAGGTTTCTCTCCCTTCGAGGCCAGCTGGCCGAGGGAGAGTCCAACAAAGCATTGGCGGCGTCTTTGAGCCTCCCTCAGCCAGGGAGGCTCCTTTTAACCTCCTGGACGGTGACGGGGGCCGGGAGGGTGCAGCGGCGTCGGCGGCGTCTTGTGCGGCGTCGGCGTCTTCGAGCCTCCCTCGGCCTCCCTTGGCATTCTGAAATGTAAGGCCCTGGTTGTCCATGTGATCAGGGAACTTCAGGAGCTGCTGAGTCTATGGATAGCTCTGGACATCATTTGGACTACCATTTTTGGTGAGACAAGTTTGGAGAGGGCACTATGATCACTGATGCTTGGACCGGGCACTCAGAGGAACAAACCAGGAATTCAAGGCACAAATCAACAACGATGGTGGTTTGTACTTGGATCACCTGGGCATCCAGTTTGGGATCCCTGAGTTGTTCTGTGACCTATTTTTGGCCAACCTGTGGAGGGCAGTCTAACTGTCCTTGAAGATTGTTGAGGGTGAGAGGATCCAAGCAAGAGCTAACCCTCTCTAGAGGAAGGTAATGATGAGTTCAGGTGGTAGTGGTGAATCCCTCAGGGCATTATTGGATGAGGTGAATACTGGGTGCCTGGCACTGGATGAATCAGTAGGGCCATCACGAGACATCTTTGTGGTACATCCAAAATCTATGTAAATAGAGTTGGCAACACTCACAGAGATGCCTCCCCAAACTAGCTGGTCTGGGCAGTAGCTGTCCCCTCCCACACTAAGTTAGGTAACATGTTCAATTGTTCTGTCACTTTCTTTTTTGGCAAATGGTTTATACAGGTTGTTTCACCTATCTGGATAGGGTTTCTAAAGGATTGTTCAGATTCTTCCTGAGTTCTTTATTTTTCATTTCACACACATGAAAACATTTCTTGCACTTGGAGACATAGGTTAATCTATTAACAAAGGCAAATCCATTTATATTCTTTCAGATATAAATCCTATATTTGATATGTCTTGTTTACAAATATGTGAGTTTAAAACTGTCCTTCTTTTGGACAGGAGGCAAAGAGTTAGATGAGGAGATCCTTCCGGCCTTTTTTACACTACAAAAATGTGGTCACTGAGTTATTTTCATTGGCTTCGAAATTGTGGCATAGCAGCATTTTGTACCAAAAGGATGGCCTGCCTAACTGTGATTATGTTTCATATATTTCTTTGCATCGTTATCACCATCTAGAACTTTTAATGAAGCTTTTGCTACTCTGGGGAAGTAAATGTTTGATGATGTTATCACATGTGACATGCTGTCCTTAAAGATGTTTAATAATGTCAGTCATCAACTATGATGTTTTATGCAAATAATGCAACTGAAAGAAAGGATTATGTTTTTATCTCAAGATATATTTTTTTCAAAGCCTGCTTTACCAGTGTGTCTCTCATAGAACTATGGAGTGAGTTTCTGCATCTGGAAAAGTCAGCTTGTAAGTTTGCATTTATTAAACCACACAGAAGCTACATACATGGAAAGAAACTGACAGAGCACAGTGAGGCATGAATTTCAAGTACTGTACTGTATATTCCAGCTACAAAGGTCATGAACACAAAATATCCTATTTTTCTGGTAATTATAAGCAGGCAACAGGAGCAAAAAGCCAACAAAAATACAAATCTCCAGAATCAAAATATCAGATTATTTATTTCAGTTCAAGTTGTTCTTTAAATTTGCATTTCTCAAGAAAAATTATTACACACAATTATTATAAATGATTCTAGATCATTGATTTCTCAGAGATCATTCTTGATGTCTAGCAGCAGAATCCAGTTAGCTTTACAGAAAGCAAAGTATTGGCTTCCAGCACTTCCTCTTGTCCCTGTATCAATCCTCCTACAGTGTTCCAAGTCTGTTCCAGAGAACATGAAAACCTTGTGAAGCATACTGAAGAGTTGCAGGGAGAAAAGTACTGAAGATTTTGACCCACCCCATTGTGTGGACAGAAGTTTCCTACAGCAGCGGAAAACTAGCTGGATTCAGTACTGAAAGTATTTGGACCCAAATTTGGGATGGGGTGTTGGGACATTTAGAGAAAGTCCTGCAACCACAAAGTACACTTCCTGAGGCTAGGTCAACTGCAGTAAACTGCAACTTCTGGAGTGTGTTCGCAGCCTACATTCTTACATACAGTTTCCTGGGAATAATTCCATTTCAGCCTAACTTATTCAGAAGCAACATATCTAAGATGGAGAAAACTTGCTTTCTAAAAAAAGTAAGAGAAATTTAACCTGGCAGATTTCTTCCATCCCTAATAATCTGTCTATTTAATCTTGTCATTCATTTAATTTCTTTAAATTCTCACTTTCTTTCCATCTCAGATACAGATGGAAATGTAGATTCTGGTTAGTTCCTGTCAAAACCTAGATGAAACACATTTCTCATTGATCCTTAGTTTTTAGGATTACATTGATAACTACAGTCTATTCCAAGATGATGAGTTCTAAATCTACTGTGGTGTCGTAGATAACAGCAGTGTAAGCTATAAATCTGGATTTTAAAGTCTCCTCTTGTGAACTTATTTTGTGGTCATAAACAGGTTATTATCTCTTACCTTTTCTTAACTCCTATCTATATATTGGGAAACTATTATTGCCCAAAGATTAAAAGCTACAGATTACTGAGTTAAGGACATATCAGGCATCTCAGCAAAGTGAAATACCCGTATACTGAATCTTGTTGCCATTGCTAAGGTACTTATTTGTACATTATGTAACAGAATTGTCCATTGTAACCCCCCCCTATCACAAATTTTGATTAGAACACCAAGCTTTGATAACTACATGTATGAGTTTAGCATATGGTGTTGGTGCTTCATTTGTCTGTAGGCTTCTTGGCTCATAATTATCCTTAATAAGCCTTAACTAGTCTTTTAGGAAATTTGCCCAACCAGCCAAATGTTTACATGTCATGATGTACATAACCAGTGGTTCATTTCTTGTTTTCTTCTCTCTCCTTCAGCACCATGACCTTCAAAGACAAGGAGTAATGAAATGACCACTTGTGCCTTACAAACTCTTGCAATACATTGAAGGCTACATTTTTCACTGTCACTTGCTCCCCTGGGGATCAGAAGGACGATTGCTCAGTGAGTTTGACAAATCTTGTGAACTTCTCAGGCATGTCTTGGATCCACACCAAGAAGGCAGCACACTTTCCAAAATATCTTGTTAGGGTCGATCCACTGCTGTCTCTGTTTCACCCACAGTGAAGAATCATCCCAATCATAACACTTCTCCCTTTTTTTGTTGTTCAGTCACACAGTTGATTCCGACCCTTTGCGACCCTATGGACCATTGTCCACCAGGCATTTCTGTCCTCCTCAGCTCACTCAGCTCTGTGCCCATTGTGTCTACAATACCATCTAACCATCTCATTTTTGGCCGCCCCCTTCTTCTTTTACCCTCCATCCTTCCCAGCATCATGGCTTTCTCAAACGAATCCTCTCTTCTCCCTCTGAGAAATGGTAAGAATCCTTCCAGGTTCACTTCTCTGGTTTCTGACATGTGTTGTCCTTGCTCCAGCCACTTTGAATCACGATAATTGAAGGAGAGGACTGTTGCTGCTGTACCTGTCTCAGTTGGGAAGACCTGATTCACTTATGCAATTCCAAAGACACAGCATGGTTACTGATTGGTTCCCTTCTTTTTGTCACATTTCTCCAAATGTTTCACTCCTGGGTTGGATGATCAGCAGTGTGGAAAGGCAGATCTCAATGTGAATGCTGTTACCTTTCCTACCAAATTAGTACCTATTTATCTACTTGTAATTTCTTGCTTTAGAACTGCAAGGTTGACAGGAGCTGGGACAGACAACAGGAGCTCACCCCATCACGGAGCACTAAGGTTGCAAACTCTGTGTCAGGAAACAACATCTTTCCTAACGTTCTCAAAGTTTGGAGAGGTTGCAGTTTTAGCTAGGCCTCAAAAATCCTTTCTTCTCTCTGTCTCACAAGACTCCTGTCACAAGACAGTTTGTTTTCAGTTCAGTGTTCCTGCTTCTTATCTCTCTAGGCTAGCTGAGCTCTCGCATGTTTTGACGAACAGAGAGCATACATCTTTCATGTGTGTAAACATCTTCCCTTGTTATGAGAAAGTTTTCTTTGTTCCCTGATTGGTTAAAAGTACCCCACCTGACTGGAGAATCTCCATCCTGGAGAGAGGAGAGTTAGTTCGTTTTTGGATGTCTAGGTAATAAGATCTTGGCCTGTGGGACTATTCTTTTTCCTTTTCATCATGATTACTTAATGTGGACTGTTACTGGACTGATCCTATGTTATTGACCTTTTTATCTACATTTCTCCATGGAGTATGCTTTAATAACCTGGTCAATAAAGCAGCTGTTTTTCTCTGAAGATTGTTTCTTTTATCATCAGCACACAAGCAGCACACACAGAGCCTCGCTACCCAGACCTCCCATGTTTTGCTCTGTTGCCTGAGCATAGTAAGAGTTCTCTTTAAGCAGCCCGGCTCTCTCAGCGGTGAGGTAAGGGTTAAAAGTTCCTGAAATGAGACAAGGTCTCAGGAACTGAAAGGGAGGGGCCCTTGGAATGAGACAGCCCGTGTCTGACACTCTGACCTGCCAACCTTCTGGTCCTCAAACTCAGGGTCATAACTACTAAGCCACTACATGTCAAGTACGTATATATAAAGCAGTAACATCACGTGAATTTCAGCTGACCGGGGCTGAAGCCAAATATGCCGCCACCTGGTAGATGCTGATGCCCACTCCCGCTAGGGCTTCTGGGAATTGTAGTCTAAGAACATACATAGCCCAAAAGGCGCTGCCTGGGGCCGGCCGCTCCCCTAGCCCCCCTAGCAATGCCACTGATATAAAGCCTTAGTCTCTGAGACAGCCTAAACACCATCTGAGAAGTTTAGCAAATGTGGTTCTACATGGAGGGAAAAACCCGAGGGGGTAGAGATGAAAAGAAAGGACTCTTGTTACATATCTACTGATTTTTTGACTTCATACAACAGTTTTTGACTTCATACAACAGCTTAAGGCAGATAATTTTTGGGAACTTTCCAATGGCAACAAAATGACAGAGCAGATTATCTTCTCCCAACTGTCCTTACAATTTACTGCTGCTCTTTGCTACCTGCACTTCAGTTTACATTATCGTTTTCACCAAATCTGATGGTAGCAGCAGTTGTTCAGGCAAGAATTTTTATCAGAGATAAACACTTCAGTTGTGACATCACCCTTTGGGCAAACAATCCATGTTTCAAAGAAGTTCTGGCTTTTTTTCCCCAAGCAAACACTCATTCATTTTTAGAAAAGAGAGAGCTGCAAAAGCCTATGGATGTGTGGAGTGGTGGGCTCCAAAAAAATTTACTACCACACTGTGGCTGTGGCTGGGGGAAAGCCCTGCATTGCACCTGAATTAGGACTACTTTATTTCAAAACTTGGATGGGCAGGGCCAGCCAGAATTTCTGCTACCAGTTCTAGTGAACTGATGCGAACCAGCTGATGCCCATCACTGAATGTGTGGCACATATACTTTCAAATGTTAGACAGTGCATGCTAGTTTGGTTCCAAAATTATGGATAAGCACAACTGCAATGTCACATGCATTGGTTATTTGTTATGTTTTATACATTTTTGCATATATTGCTGAATCAAAACATTAATTTTCTTTCAGATTAGCTTCTATTAATTAATTATTAATTAATTATCAAGGTGCCTTAATTTTGGCAGTTTCACATCTGGCCTGGACACAGAGGAGGAGGAGGAGGAGGAGAGGCAGCAGCAGCAGCTCCTCCTATCTGTAGTTACTCATTTTACCAATAAAATGGTTGCCTGTCTGAATATATATACCTGGCTTGAAAGGAAGAAGGTGAAGACCCATATGTGGATTATTGGCCCTTGGATAATCTAAGTAGTGTTACACATGATGTGGCTACTCAGTCAGAAGTGCAGCTCTGAATCATGACTGCCATAATTGTTTGAAGCTTAGAAAAGTTGATTGGTTATGCTTTGATTGGAAAAGGGTCTCTCAAATAGACTGTGTGTTTGATCCAAAACCATTCCTTCTACCCACCAAGCTCCCATTCATGCAGTCACCCATCACTCTCCAACAAAAGGGATGAGGACAACTGCAATTATTAAAGGACATAATGGTTTCAACTGTACTTCTAAATTAATTAGTTCTTCTTCATTCCCCAGGGGACTTTGGACCTGTCAGTTTTAATTGTTCCCTGAGGATTAAGAGACATGCAAAAATCAGCAATTTAGTAGTGACACTGCCACATAAACAGAAGGTGAGACATGAATACTAGATAAATGGGACCAAATTTAATGGATTATATAAGAGATTGGCAGTAAAATTTGAGTTTTGCAAGTTCTGGCCAAGGTGGGTGTTGTTCCAGTGCCTTGACCTCATGTCATTTTATTGAGCTCATCTTCCTTTGCACAGCCAGTGTGTAAATCCTTCTCCATTTTAGTTCTCTTGCTCTGACTCACTTGTCAGTTCAAACCAGTGCCTGATTCCACAGCTGCTGGTTCATATCAGGTATTGCATCTAACCCAGCCATGACACTGAATCTATGACTGCTATCCAGCTTTTAAAGATGTCAAAAGCTCAACCTAAAAAGAAAAAAAAATGGTAACTTGTTACAGCAACCCATCTGATTGTGAAAGCAGGCTGAAATGAAACAATAAAATCAATCTCCACTTTCTGCATCATTTCACTTGTGTCTTCTTATGTAGTATGTAAGACCAAGGGCAGGATCTGTTGTATTACTCTCATTCACGAGCAGCACCTTTCACAAATAATGCTCACCAAATAGTTGGATGCAGGCAAGCAGGCTGAAAGAAAAAAAGGAAGGAAGGAAGGAATGAGTAAATACTGGAGTGCATGGAATACTATCATCTTGCCACCAAAACAGCATCTATTTATCTACTTGCAATTTCTTGTTTTTGAAATGCTAGGTTGGCAAGAGCTGGAATAGAGGCAGGAGCTCACTCTGTCAGACAGTACTTGGGTCTCGAACTGCTGACCTGCTGACTTTCCAGATGTCATGTTCAGTGTCTCAACCACTAAGCCACCGCAATCCCTATTACTATAGATGGATTAAAAAAGCCGGATAATAGAGAAAGCTGGCAGGAGAAAAAATATTCATTTCAAATGTGTTGTTAGAGGAGAGCTTTATGGATACTACGGACAGCCAGAAACAACAATACTTGGGTTACAGATCAAGGCAGTCCTAAATTGCTCAGCTGAGGTTAAAATGGTTCAACTGAGGCTATCATACTTTGGCATTCCGAGAAGAGAGGACTCTTTGGAAGAGACAAATATATTTTTAAAAAAACTACAGGAGAGCTGTAGGGGGGGAAATGAAGGCAGAACATGAGATGGAGTGACTTCATAAAGAAAGCCATGGACTTTAGTTTGAAAGATGCAAGAAGGATAGTTAATCACAGGAGGCCATTTGAAGGCCATGAATTGGCAATGTCCTGATGGCACAAATCAGCAATATCAGAATGGCCATCAGAGAGATGAGAGAACATATGCCTGCATTATCAGTAATGACAAGTCAGACATTGACAGCTGTACCAGATTCAGTAGTAGTACATTACTGTTGTTGCTGCTGATGATGATGGTGATGATGACAGCAACAACAACAATAGCAATCTGACTGTTAAGCACACCTAGTTCCTTTAAAAAAAAATTAATATTCCAAGGTCCAGATCTGCTTTCTAGCAGTCACCCTTATTATTTGGTATAGTATGTCTCCTCTTCATTACTGCTACCATTTGCCTGTTTGACAGTCAGGGACCAAGCAAGCCTAGTGTTCTTCCTTCCTGTTGCAGCTATTGTCACACTGGCAGACAAATAAAGCAGTTTCTAACAGTGTTTCCCAACCTTTGGTTTTTGGACTTCAATTCCCAGAAGCCTTAGTCAGTACTTTGGCTAATCAGTGCTTTGGGGAATTGACTTAGGCATCTGGAAATTGAAGTCCAAAAACCAAAGGTTGAGAAACACTGGTTTATAATGTGGAACTGAAAGAAGGAAGTCTTGGAATCCTTCTCAGTGTATCCCTACTGATATGTGTCTCTTCACAGGGTGCAAACCACATCTTCTTTTAATCAGCTTGTATTTGCTGTCACAAGAGACAGGAATGGCTGCCAACTTGGATGAGTTTAAAAGGGAATTTATATGACTGCATGAAGGTTGGGTCCATCAGTTGCCAGGATGATCATGCATCACCTCTATAGATCAGTTACCAGATGTGGTAAGATAGAAAGGAGAATGCAGTTGAATTCATGTCCTTCTGAAACAAAATAATTGTGTTAAAAGTGTTCAAATTGTCAACAATGAGATTATGACTAACCATGATCAACAATGGCATGGAGTGCTTTGGAAGATGACAGACTGTTTAAAAGGCCATCACTAGCACACAGCTGCCCAAACCATTTTATCTTCCACCTTCATGTTAAGCATCGAAAAGCCTTATGGAATCTTGGATAATTCAGTGAATTTTATATATTTCTTTCCAGAAGAATTATACCACCACTTTAATGTTCATAATTAATTGCAAATCCATTGAGCCAAGGAGAAAGAGGATGTGCTGATAAGAAAAGTGTAAATGACCCTATTTAGGAAAAACACTCCCTAAATAGCAAACAACTCCCTACGATCAATAAGCAAAGAGAGTAAATGGAATTTCTTTGCACTCTATATCATATCAAATAAACATTGCCTCCCCTTCTAGAACAAAGATACAGCCATGTTGTATGCAGTGAACTAAGGACTACAACTTTGTCAGTAACTGTACCTGGGCGTGGCACTGGTTGCAACATGGACAAATGGTAGACTATGCCTTTAAGGCTCCTTCTGGAAAAGTAGCCAGCTGCACTGGATCAGCTGCTAACAAGGAACCCTTCTTTTGCGTAAGAGGAGGGAAAAACCAAAGCCAACTTGCTTCAATGCCTGGCTGCTTCTTGTGCCATTTTTGCTTCCTGTTGTTCCTGCTGTTTATCTTGCTGGAGTGTTTGTCACTCATCGTGGAGCTGACCTTACAGGCCTGTGACTTTTGGGACCCTTGCCACATCATGGAAGTAAGGACTGCTTATATCAGTAACTTATCAGTATCATATTCTGTTGGTGCTTTCGCCTGGAGCTACTGCTTCTGCCAAAGAACTTTGCCTAACAGCTGTTCCAAAGGTGTGGAAGCATCTGCCAGAAAACCAACAAGGACTTTGTGCTCTGCTCACTAGGTGAGCAGAAGAGAGTGAGCTGGGAACTCTCTATGAACTCTGTGAATCTTTGTGTAATCCTTGCTGTTTTTTGCTGAAGAAAAACCAGTTATGTTTGCCACCATTGTAAATAGTTTTTCTGCTTGTACCTCACCTCGAGAGTAAAAGTTCATTTCAGTTTGTCTCACAAGAACTGTATGCCTGTGTTTTCTTGGGCACGCATTCTGCTAGTCACAAACACATAAGGCAAGGGCATGGCAGGAGCACACTCCGCTGCTTAAACACTCTGTCAAACTTTATTAATATCAACTTTTAACTGGGGAAAACCTGCTCATCTTTTCTGCAATGGGGACTGTTGGGTCATGGGATGGAGCTAGGAGTTTTATCCTTGACCCTTCTCCTGATCCCCCTTAGATGAGTCATAAGCCCCCAGAGTGTGGTATCTAGTGACAGGCCGTTACTAGCCGGCCTCATGAGTTAAACTTGACTGATCGCTCTCCCTAAGCTTTGGGACCTTCGGTGGGTGGCACCATCAGTGGGCCCCCAGTGCTTCTCTCCATCCCTGAACTGAATCTCGTATCCTGGATGATGGGCACCCTGGGGCCAACACCTGAGGTATTCTGAAATCATACCAATTCTATTGTTCTCCTACACTACCTGCCAGTTGTGACCCTCCAGATTAGCCTGTATTGCTGCACTTGAACAGTGTGGTACAGACAAAAAAAACCACCCAGCTCTACAGCCAATCTGGGGTAGGTATAAAAATTGCTATCCAGCCTCAAAGCGACCACCCTGTAACTTTGGGACTGGCGGAATGGCTATATACATCCTGGAACAAAGAGGCTGGGAGGTGGAGGGATCAGTTTTTAAGACTGACTCCTCCCCATAACCCAATGGTGTGCTCCCATTGGAGCCTGTCACATGAGCTGATGTTCAGTGGAAGGTGGAAGATACATTTCTACATGTCAATGATTCTGTGACTACATAGATCTGTGGCCTGATCTTATGTCCCTCTGTTGCCATCTCTCCTTCTTAAGGTACAGGTCCCAAGCCACTGCTTTGATGCTTCTCCTGCTCTTTCTTTTTCATGTTAGTTCTTGCTTGCCAAGGATTTGCAGAGTCAAAGGCAACCAAGCCCTTTTCAGACTCTTCTTCCTACCCTGCCTTTCTATGACAACATGGCAGGTCTGCCCATCCCTGCCAGACACTTTGGTACCTACTTGGTAACACATTCACTACTTGCAGCCATTTGTTTATAGTTTTGTCCACAACTGTAAAGGTGAAATACTATTTTAAAACCAGAAATTGCATACAGTGATGTCAGCAGTTGGAAGCTGGAATGGTCTCATAAACTTCAGCTGAAATCATTAGACTGGAAATACTTTAATGCAGCAAGTTTGCTTCTAGAATGAGGATTAATGGCCTAGTTCCTGACATGTAAGAATAAAATGTAGCAAAAGTATGTCTGAAGAGAGGACTTGGGGCATACCTTCCAAATAAACATTTTTTAAAAAAAAGAAAGGAAAAAAGAAATATTGATTTCTTTCTCTATGTGCTAAGGGCACACACTGACTGATAGAGTTCCTGTTGCAATTTGGGAGCTCTACATGCAGTGAAAACAATTTGCCTGGAGACAGCAAAAACATAAGGGAGTACTCTCCAATTACTAATTTGCTGGGTCAGACCCTCCTGCAGCATTTGCAAATGGGCAGATGTACTTTGTGTGCTTTGATTTATTCCCTTCCCCCAATGCCTTATTCCAAGCAGGCAGTTCCCAGTTGTTGTTGTTTGGTGTTGTGGGTTTTTTTGTCTGAAAGGCTGTCTACTGCTCCTTCTCCCCTTCCTCTCCATGCCAGCTTGATTCTCTCTAGTGCTTGTGAAGAACCCTCAAAAGAGATAGGCAGGAACCATTTTCAAAACCAACACAATAACTCTGGAAATGGAGATGGAATATAATGAACAATCATGTCACATAGACCAATGTAGGCGAAGCAGCCTCTAATACAGTTGGGTGGGTAGGAAATAGATTCACAATTTTGAGAGAAACACAACTTGAGCTCAGCAAATGCTGGTGCACCTTTAATCTCTGCATGCGTACTCAAAAGTAAACCCTGCTGAATTCAATCAGATTTCCTCTGGAATATGAATAGGGCTGTAGTTTTCCTTTGGATGTCCATAGGTAAGCACAGGGCTGCATTTCCCCCCAGGACCATTCAAAGGATTGATCTGATCTTGGGCAGGAAGAGGGTCCTGCTAATGTCCCCTACAAGGAATGTGAGGGTACTCTTGTATATAATGTGGAAGAAAATATGGCAAGGGCCATGAATATTGACAACATCTTTGTCTTATTGGGGTCAGCTATTAGAAAAAAGTTCTGAGGTGGGCTAGGGGATCTATGGCTGCTGAAATTCCCATCAGCCAGGTTTTTCAATGATTGACATTTAGAAGTAGTGGCTTTGGATTCTTATGCATTCAACTATGTTTATAGCAATCAATCAGGATTGAGCCTCTTCATGTTTAAGACCTATGGCAGGCAGGAGAAAGATGGTATTCTCCACACTGGGAATGACTATGCTAGCTGAACTTGACCTTTGAAAATGCTGGATTTGGTTTCAGGTTGTTTTTTAATAATTTAAAAAGCGGGGGGGGGTTCTCTTAAATTTAATGCAAAAAAGTCAGGCTTCTTTAATACAGGAAATCCTAGATCTAATCCCCAGTATCTTCAGCATAGTAAAGGAAAAAACCTACCTTGCTTGAAAGCCAATTGTGTCTGGTTCAAGGAAGTGGTGCTCATCTTAGTTTACAGCTGTGTCTGCAGATGTTTCCGTTGTCATGTGGCAACTATGACTTTCCCAAAGTGGGAAAGGTAACAGTATTTATCTACTTGCAATTTTTGCTTTCCAACTGCTAGGTTGACAGGAGCTGGAACTGGAGCTCACTCCATAACACAGCACACAGGTCTCATATTGCTGGCCTGCCAAGCTTCCAATCATAAAGTTCGGTTTCTTAGCTACCATGGCCCTATCTCCAACATAGGATGTTGGGGTTGGGAGTTGGGTGGAATCACTGGCAGACTGTAGGTATGAGCAGAGACCTGACTCTATTCATAGCAGAGGGATAAACCCCCATCTCTCACTCAGACCAAGGCGAATTTAGGGTTCTCATCTGATTTTTCAAATTCTAATAACCTTTATTGGCATTACAACCAGCACTACAGTGTCAAGAACATCACAGGCAGTTGATACAACAAGGTGTGGTACAAATAAAATCATGAGGATCCTGGGATCAACTGCTCCTATCTCTAGGGTGGAGTCTGCTAAAGGTAAAGGTCAAGGTCAAGGTCAAGGTCACCCTTGCTCAAAAGCCAGTCATATCTCACTCTAGGGTTCAGTGCTCATCTCTGTTTATAACCAGCGCTGTCTGGATCTACAGACATTTCCATGGACATTTGGCAGGCATGTAGCAGCATGGAATGCTGTTTACCTTCACACCAAAGTGGTCTCTATTTATCTCTTGCAATTTCTTGCTGTCAAACTGCTAGGTTGGAAGGAGCTGGGACAGAGACAGGAGCTCACTACATCATGCAGTACCTGGGAATTGAACTTCAACCTTCCAGTCAGCGAGTTTAGCATCTTAACCACTTGAGACACTGCAGTCCCAGAGTCTAGTAACACATATTAAAAAAGCAGCCACTCTATCCATAAAACAGAATCATTGTTTAAAAGAAGCAACAGGATGAATCTGGAAGTCCACTGAATCTTGTCAAAAGGGGTTTTAAAATTTTAAGGTGGATTTCCTTATACTACCTAGATCCCATTTCAACCCAATTTAGTGGACTTTCAGACTCCTCTAGATTGCTGCTTCTCTTGAACAATGGCTCCCCCAATTACTTGGACTAAGTGTCTGTCTTTCTGTCAGGTGCCACCAAATCTCAACCACTCAGCAGGAGTTGATGATTCTTGATTTTACATGTTTTGGTTATGCCAGTCATTATTTAACCATTTTTATACCACTTGCATTTGTGGTGCTGTTGTGTTGCTAATAAAGTTTTTATGCAAGTTATGTAAGACTTGGCCTGGAGGGAATGAGAGACTGCTGTTGCCGGGTGGCCGGGAACCTATAAGAACTTTGCCTCCATCGCCCCAACCATCGGTCCTTCCCTCGGCCAGTCCTTGGCCTGGAGGGAATGAGAGACAGCTGTTGCCAGGTGACCGGGAACCTATAAGAACTTTACCTCCATCACCCCGACCACCGGTCCTTCCCTTGGCCAGTCCTTGGCCTGGAGGGAATGAGAGACAGCTATTGCCGGGCAACCGGGAAGCTATAAGAACTTTGCCTTCATTGCCCCGAGTGCAAGAACGCTGCCACCGCCGCCGCACCCCTTCCGGCCCCCATCACCGGCCGGGAGGTTAAAAGGAGCCTCCCTGGCTGAAGGAGGCTTGAATGACCACTGAGTGCGAGAACGCTGCCGCCGCCACGCCCCTCTGTGTTGTTTTTCATACTATGTTGTTTGTATACTGTTGTTTTATGTACCGTGTAAGCCACCTAGAGTCAGGTTTGCCTGAGCAAGGCGGGGTATAAAAATAAATTTGAACTGAGTTGAATTGAATTTTGTTTGTTTGTTTGTTTGTTGTACACCAAGCCTTTCATTTACCATGGATGGGGATACTTCTTTCGGGACTTTTCAGTTGGCTTTTCCTCATTCAGAAAGGAAGAACAGAGCTAGTTGGACAAGGTAAAGGATACACAGCAGCAGCAGCAGTGGGAAGGAAGGGAGTAAGACAGCAGAGGGGTTGACTGTGTAAGAAGTTGGAGGTGAGGTGAAAAGGTAGGGAGGGCAGGGTCGGTAGACTCTTGGAATATCAATATGAGGTGATTTTACATATATGGGATAAATTAAGAAAACACAGCTGTACCCTGAAGATCCATGCTCCTCTCACTTATTCAGCATCCTGGAGGCTCCAATACCAATAGCAACAGAAGAACCTGAAAGCAAATAAAATTGCTTTGTCCATGTTGTTTTTCATTCACCCCATGAATGGTATGAGAAAACAGTTGCAATGTTGACAATTTCTGAAATCAGAAGAGCACATCAAAAAAAAGGTACACAATGTGAAACCAAACAGGGGTTGGTGAGTAGTTGCTTGACTGACTCACTGTAAAATGAAAATAAACTGAAGAATATTTTTAACAACTACCTAGCAATTGCACCTGACAGAAACGAAAAATGCAATTTCCCTCATTATTACTACTAAAACACAATGGCCATTGTTATAAAAGAACACTGTCAAATATATTGCCTGTCCTACATTGTGAGTCTCTTACTCTGTGTGCGAGTGTGTTTGAACAATGAGATGGACATTATACTGAGCTGGGATTAAAGTAACCAGAAGAGGAGATCCAATGAGGTCTTTTAGGTTGATGCATTTCATTTGATCTCTATTGAAAATTTCTACACCTGTACAGAAATAGGGTTGCAACAGATCATTTAAAAGCAATTCTAGCCTGCTATTGTCCTTTTGGAAGTAGTTTTCTGTGAATAAATCAGTAGGTGATGCTTTTTTGTCTTCATAGTACAGTTGTACCTCGCTTAAAGAGCATAATACATTCCACAGGATTGCTCTTTAAGCGAGTTTGCTCTTTAAGCGAAACACCATTGTAAGTGACCAATTGTGTGTGTGTGTGTGGGGGGGGGAATTGCAAACCCTGATTTAGTTGTTAAGCAAGTTTTTGGTAGTTTTTATTTGTTAAGCGAAGCGAACTTTCAGAGAAAATTCTGCTCTTTAAGCAAGTTACTCTTTAAGCGAGGCGCTCTTTATGCAAGGTTTGACTGTATATAATAATAATAATAATAATTGTGTGTCGTCAAGTCAATTCTGACTTGTGGTGACTCTTCTCCATGATTTTCTAAGTAGAAAATACACAAAAGTGGTTCACCATTCCCTCCTTCTGGGGACACCCTGTAGGTAATCTTTATTACATATTAATATCTTTATTTCAAGCAGCTTTGAAAGGCAGAGCTGTAGCTGTACACTGAAACATTTGTTTGTTCTTTTGTATAGGGCTTTCTTTCTTTCTTTCCTTCCCTCTTCATATCTGAGTATTGCAAAATTCAAAACTGTGAATATATAAATGAAAATTAAAATGTTAAAGATTTAGACTATTTTTACTGCAAGCAGACTACTTCATTAGCATCACATTGGGTATTTACTAGATATTCTTTTGTACACATGATGGGGCATACATTAATGCATATAAATGCTGCATTGATTATATTTCTCCTCATTCACAAAAAAGTTCCTGTATTCAGGTATCCCCATTTCATTTTATTATTCCTGGATCTTCCTTTTTCACATTGAAGTCAATTATGTGACTTACAGATGGTCTAGCCAGAATCTTGTCCTGGTGAGAGACCCTCTTCAGCATTCATCAATTCAGTAAAGTGTGTAATTTTTGCTCTCGATAGATTTAGTCTAGCTCTTCTGGTTTAATATTTAGAGTCTGAGAGGCATGCAGAAATATTTTCTTCAATTTTAGCCTTCATCTAAAAGTTTGGTACCTATAATGCGGATGGCCTAAATGTGGTATTACCATTTTTATTAATTCTTTCCTAGCACCTCTCAATGTACTTCTGGAGGGGCAATACCAGCCAAATAAAAGACTTTTACTGTGGGGATAGGTTTCCAACAGACAACAATAATCGTGCATGATTCAGGCACAACTCTGTGTTTCTAAAGGGTTTGGTTTCAGTCGTTGCTTTCATAATGTAAGGAAAGAGCTTCCAAGGTAGAAGTTTACTGCTGGTAGAATAAGGAGGTAGAATGTTTTTTTAAAAAAAAGCAGCAATAGATGTTCAGCAGTGTCATATGTCATTTAAGACTGACAAATGCTGCTCTAGTTATGTGTCTCAAACCCCTCTTCTATATGCAGGAGTGGAATTAAAATTTAAGCCATGCAGATCTTGTCAAGAGACTGTGGTGGTTTAGTGGTTAAGACGCTGAATTTGATGACTGGAAGGTTGGCAGGTCATCAGTTTGAGATCCAAGTGCTGCAGGACAGAGTTCCCATCTCTGTTCCAGCTCCTGCCAACCTAACAGTTTGAAAGCAAGAAATTGCAAGTAGATAAATAGGTGGGAAGGTAAACAGCATTTTGTGCACTCCATTGTCGAGGCATGCCTGGCACACGCCCATGGAAATGTCTGCAGATGCAGACAACATTGGCTGTTTGGCTATAAACAGAGATGAGCACTGAACCCTAGAGTCAGATACGATTGGCTTTCAAGCAAGGGCGAACTTAAACTTTACATAGATCTTGTCAAATCTAAACATTACCTGTTATGGAATTAGAAGAGAATCCATTTTAGGAGCTTGATGACTTAAATTCAATTGTTCAAAACCACTGTAAACTTGTATAAGACTGCCTTCCCAACATCAATTTTCATTGATGCCTACTGAATTTCGATGTTGTAATGATCTGTATCATAGTATCTCTGATGTATTTCTTAGGTTTGCCTGATGTTATGTAATTTGTAATTGTTAATTGTTATTGGATATTTTCTGGGATGTATTTTGATATGTTTTGTGATGTTATTCCTGCTATGTGATATTTATAATTTGCTATGTGATATTTGTAATAGCTTTTATGCTATGTAATTTGCTATGTAATTGTAACTGTTTCCTCTGTGAGCCGCCCAGAGTCGCTGTGCGAATGGGGCGGCATACAAGTCGAAATGTACTATACTATACTATATACTATACTATACTATACAGTCTCATAGCTGGATTTATGTGTAATGTGAGACAGGATAGTTCAAGATGGGGCTTGAATTGTTTTTGGGTTTGGTTTAATGAATTGTGAGCCATCCTAGGGAGGTTGATAAGTATGACTAATTAAAAAAAAAGATGCAGAACTCTAACCAGTCCCTTGCCTCCCTCTCTTAAGGAGATAACATGAGGGTTACACCAAGGAAAGGGGAAAGCAGTGGCCTTCTACATTACTCCTACTAAATGTAGATAATGCATTAACTTACATAATAGCTGAAATTCTTTGCTTAGAATAGTAAGATGGACTAGAGACTCATTTGATTCAACAGAACATTTGGAGTTGACTCACCAAGTCATCACTGACTCAATGTATCTGCTGTATAGTACTTCAACATACTATGCTAAGCAACGGGATTTCAGTTAATGAGTAATGAAAAGGAAAAGATCACAAGAAATTTAGCATGAATAACAGGAACTAAATAACTGGCTTTTTTTTTTTGTTTCATAAGAAATATGCCAGTTATTTAAGGAAACAGTGAATAAGAGATTAAGAACAGATGGAAATGAACGACATAGTTTAAGTTGCAAATATGTTATTCAAAATGAGAGTGGAACTTGTTTTCTAAAAAAAAACCCCACCACCTTAAATTTTGTATTACAACAACATTAAATCTTGTATCACAACAAATCCTTAAATCTTGTATCACAACAACATTAATACAAAGACAAATAAACTAGTTTTAGCCAATTTTAGGGAACTGGAGTCCTAAACAACTGGAGAGCACCAACTGGGAAAAGTTGATTGAAAGCAGTTGCAAACCTTGAGAAGTATGTAAAAGAATTAAGAATTACTTTTAAAAAAGGAGGAGTGATATTATAAAATAAGATTTGTGGATGTTTATCTCTTGCTATTTCTCTTGGTACCCACTTATTGCCATTTGCTCTGCTTCTACAGGGGCTCGAAGCAGACAGAGCTTTGGTATGGGGTTGCATGGAAATTTAAATGTGGGAAATGTCATGGAAAATAAAGAGTCCAGTATGCCCCTCACATAAATGACTGTGCTGTTCCAGAAGGAAAAGAAGGAAGGAGTGATCTCGCCCTCCCCACTTGGCTCTTGTCTTAAAAGAGTCAGAAACCCTGTGATCTTATTAGGTCTTCCTTCGTGAATCAGAGTTTCTGGCAGCTTTGCCAGCCTCCCTCACATGTACACTCAGCAGGCTGTATTCAACTACATGCCAGCTGTAATAATTGCTTGGCAGTTCATCAATGATGAATGGTCTGCTGCTCTATACAATGCTATGTCTTTGGTTTGTGCTTTGGATTTACCGTCTGTATGTGGGGCAAAGAATTTTATACAGTTCCTCACATTTAGAAGTCACAAGCTACACATATGAATATACTTCCTGTTTCTTCTGCTCCTTCCAATTATAACCTATTCTGTTATATTTAGGGCTGAGTATTGTGCCAAAGTTTACACCATATTAGCCCAATTTGGCCCAGATTGTATGACATGCTTGGTTCTGGAGTGAAGAAAAAGTGAAAACAGCACTTCAAATTGCTCTAAGTGAATAGGGAAAAGTCAGGCAAGGTGTATCCAGCATGACCACATAGGGAAATAATGGAAGTGACGTGATCTGAAGGGGAGTTGTCTTTGTTCACTGTAGCCTGAACTTAATTTGATTACTCTTCTTGCCTTTTGTCTTGTTGTATGCTCAATGTTCTGTCTGGTTTCCCATTGGTTTATTTAAATATTGAATGTGTATATTTTAGAAGTGGAAAGCTGAATCCAAACAATTTGCTGCAATTTAATCCACAGCCTGTATTGCACTTCAAATCACAACCAGTGTTTACATGGGGCCTATGGATTGATTCTGCAATTCATCATTCATACTGGATATAGCGGGTACCACACTCGAGCCAACAGTCCCTTTCTTCTTTCCTTTCTTCCTCTAGATCCACCTCTGCCAATCTTTCCTTCTTTTTTAAAAAGTAATCAAATGTACAATAATAACTAAAATCCATTAATTACAGTAAAACCTCGCATAAAGAGCACCTCACTTAGAGACTAACTTGCTTAAAGAGCAGAATTTTCTCTGAATGGTCGCCTCGCTTAACAACTAAAACCAGTCAAAAACTCACTTAACAGCTAAATCGGGTTCACAATCCCCCCCCCCCAGAAGTCACAATTGGTTACTTACAATGGTGTTTTGCTTAAAGAGCAAACTCACTTAAAGTGCAATCCCATGGAACACATTATGTTCTTTAAGCGAGGTACCACTGTACTTGAAAAGCATTTGGAACTTGGAAAAACAAAAAAAAAATGTAGCATCCAGAGACTTGGTCGTAGCTTTTCAAAGCCTACCTAAATAATGCCTATCAGATCACATTTAGACATACTGTGAGGGGTAGGATTGTAATGCTTCAAAAAGTGGAAGGCAGTACAAAAAAGGGGGAAAGTAACATGAGATGGGTTGACACAATAAGGAAAGCCACACTCTTTGGTTTTTAGGACCTCATCAGGACTGGTGATGCTCTTTGGAGATAATTAATACATATGGTTATCATAAGCCAGAAGCAACTTGATGGCTAATAACAAAATCTGCTATATTCAACGTAAACTTTAAAGAATCTGTGTCCTTTTGGTGACACTCCAACCTAATTGTTATCTGGGCCCATGACAGTATTTGTGCAAATCCAGATCTCTGTAAAGAAAAACACACCAAGAATTGAAGAAATGTGCCTGTGATATGGGAAGGGGGTTGGGCTACACTGCACTATCTGTTTCAGGAAGATGGTAGATTTTGAGCACTCAGAGAAAGACACATAGGAAGCCATTTACTTCTGCTTGTAGGCACCCTTCTGGCAATGAGGCAAAGGCCAAAAGACAGTTGCATTTGTACCACCTCATGTCAAGATTTGCAGCTCTTCCTCCAAGTTCTGCAGGACAGGACTCCCTCAGCCTGGAAGCAGCTGCCCTAATTCCTGCAGGACTGGACCCTCATCCTGCTGCTAATAATTTTGTGTCAGAAATTATTCTGGGTTGAAAGGTTTTTTGCTGGAGAAACTCCACTCATGTGATGCCCAAATGCGGCCCCTTTCATGTCCCCAAGAGCTGGGACAGAGATGGGTGCTCAATCCATCATGCAGTAGTGTACTCAGGTCTTGAACTGCCAACTTGCCAGTGTTCCAGCTAACAAGGAGAGCTTCTTAACCACTGAGCCACCGCAGACCCTTTCTGTTAACCTTCTAAAACAGTGGTTCCCAATTAGTGGTACGCGTACCCCCAGGGGTACGCGAGATTGCATCAAGGGGTACGCTCAGCAATCTCTTAACTAAAATATTAAATCCTTAAAAAACAATAATGCAATAACAATTGCCAAAAAATGATTCAATTTAATTAAACGATCAGTAAGTAAGTCAATCGTATGCATCAAGCGCTTTCTCCGGTGGCAGCGGTTTTTCCCGTGGCAGCGGTTTTTCCCACGCCTCCCACATCTCACGTCACCCGATCGCGGCCGCCCCCGTTCCCGCCTATTTGCTCGTCATTGTCAACGTGCACATTTGTCACATTAATGAAACATGTGTTCTCTGTCATTAGAATGTCTTTTGATGATAATAAATATAAAATACACCTGATTTCATTTTTTATTTAACGTTCCTGCAATAAGGGGTACGCAATATTTAACGTTCCTGCAATAAGGGGTACGCTAGTTTGAGGTCTTTCTTGAAGTGGTACGTAGAAAAAATTAATTGGGAACCACTGTTCTAAACCCCTGCTGCTAACCCTCACCTATGGAAGGTTCTGGACCTTCATAGGCTCCACCTGGAGACCCTGTGAGTGGCTTAGATATATAAGAACCAGCCATTCACAGCAATGAAGGTCAGCAGATTTGCAGTTGTTTGACTTCTGAATCACTTGCCTTGTCCCTGGTTTCTATTGAAAAATGCAAGCATCCAGCCATAATCACACACACTTGATTCTAGTAGTATAAAGTTGAACAGAAAAGCACAAAAAAAAGGGTATGGGGAAGAAAAGAATAAAATGTGAATCCTAGCTACCAATGATGATGCACGTCTTTCATTTCACACTGCAGTAGAATGAGTGATCATGTGGCTGAAAGTGTAGATCAATCTGAGCCCTCCTTAGTGCTTCAGTGGTTGGAATATCCAGGAAAAGTCTTGAATTTTTGTTGGGAGGTTCAGCTGTCACTCTCCTCATTCTTTGGTTCCAGCTGAGGCTTTCTGGATGCTGTGTGGTACTATTGCTTTGCCACATCACTCTGTATACTGTGTATATGTTAAGGTGCAAATGATGTTTGTGGAAGAAAGGAAACATTAAAGGCATAAAGAGTTCTTGTTGCCTTAAATTTCATTCCAAGCATCTGTTCCCTGGCATTCTGTCAACACCAAAGACTATTATGCAGACAGTTGTTTGTCAAACCACAAAAGGAAGAGATTAGGAGGCATATTTTTAAAAGTCTAGAAAGTGATGAATAAACAAATCATACATAAAATTAGGATATCAAAATATTCCTTGGGGAAAAGTAGAAGCCACTTTAATTTTCTCTAGAACCATAAATCATTTTTCTGCATATTCCTTCATTATACAAGCTGCATTTCTTTCCCTTTTAGTTTTTAAATATAACTTTTGCCCATCTTCCTGTCCCTTCTCATTTGAAAGCTATACATCAGGGTCTCTAACATATGGGCTGCATGAGGCCCCTGAGCTCTTTTTGTGTGACCCTCCAAACTGCTTGTTTACTGCTATCTCTTTCAAGCTATTTTCCCCTCAGACCCACACTGGTCTTCCTGCCTCAACCACTTCAATCTAATGCTATTTTTCATTTCACTTTTTCTTTTTTACACAAGAGAAACATTGCTTCTTCTGGTCTCCATGCTTTCTTCTATCAGCCCCCTTCTTGGTCTTATCCTCCAAACTAGCATTATGGCCATCCTGGCTGTTTTGCTAGCTCATAGATCTCTGGTATCCATAACATTAACATTTCTTCATTAACTTCTGATCTGAAATCAGTAGATTAATATTTTTGTTACATTCTGATTTAAGCTATGGCTTTATTTATGTATTCAGTATTCTAATGTGGCACCTATGTCCCATGAGACTGGGGACTACCGTTATACATTACTTTCTCCTGGAATTCATGCCATAAATATATGGTTCTACTTAAAACAAATGCCATTTAACCTATTTAATGAGACAGGAATAAAAATATGTGCTCCTCCCTATGTTTGTGGACAAATGTCATTGGCCTCAAAGAATCATACTCCCTGTATTTTCATACAGCATTTCAAACTGATTAATATAGATTTAACATGCCCTTCTGTATTCTTTGAAACAAAACCCCCAAACTTTAGTAATAGGGGAGCATTTATAAAATATCAAATGAAAGGTTTAAGTGTAGCATTGCTAGAGAGAACATATTTATCCTATTGTGGATGGTGTTCTTCTCCAAATGGATTAGTTTTACAGCTTTGAGAGATTCAATTATATTCAGCTTTATTATTAGTTCCTACAGTCTAAAATATGTTCCAAGAGCCTAGGCTGGTACACAAGTTGTGGGATTTTCTAGGTAGAGAAAGCTTGCCCAGTTATCTGAAGCCAGAGAAACATTTCTGCTTGAATAACAACATTGTGTGGTATATTCAGCTGCCCTTGAAGACCACCTGAAAATATCAGCTAGTTGTTTTCTCCCTCAGTCTTCACTGATGATCTAGATCAGGGATGCCCAAACTATGGCCTGTGGGCCAGATCTGGCCCATGGCACCTAATAATCCAGCCCATGCCATCCTCACCACTCCTGGAAGCAGAAGTAAAACGAGCCCGTGCATGTGCAAAACACTGTTGTAAAGCACCCATGGCTGTCATAAAAGCATTTATGACAGCAATGGATCTTTTACAGCAGTGTTTTGCACATGTGCAGGTGTGTTTTATTTCAGCTTCCAGTGGGAGGAGCCATGTGAGCAGCCCGCTCAACCACATGACTGGCCCATGGCCCAAAAAGTTTGGGCATCCCTGATCTAAATGGATAATAGTGTAAAGGATCTTTACCAAAGCAATTATTTTTCTCTATGACAATTCCCTGGTCACAGGTTGCATGGGCTTCAGCTAAACATAGGGAGGTCTCCTAGGGTTAGGGGTTGACCAAAAAAAGAGGGAGTTGATAGCAGAATCTCATTCAGCAGTAACTAAACCTATTAAGAACTGAAAGAAGGATACGTCTTGACTTGTGGCAGAGTCTCTAAATGGTCAAGGAAACTTCCAGACACTGTTCATTTGTAGAGGGCTAAATTTGATAAGATCCTGTCACCTGAAAGCAGTCACAAGATCCCAAACTTCCTGTTTTCCTCAATTTTATGAGCAGATCCACAGTGATTTCTTTTACAAGAGAAGTGCTCAGTGGAAAAGTGTATGTTTAAAATAAATTATGTGGCCCATGTGTTAATGAGTACTTCCATACTACCAGGCTGTAATTAATACAGCTCTCCTAGCATTTGAGATATGGATTAATAGGTACAAACATATTAACATATTAGTATAGTGGCATACTGATTGCAAGATTGCAGCTTTCTCTTATTACTTCTAATACTATCTCAACCTTTAGAGCAATTCATTAAGTTTTACTAAACCTGGTATTATCATGGTTCTTAAAAAATTGTTGTTTAAAAATAGATTATATTCCCATAATTAATTACTGTTTTTCTTAGTTTTTTCTCAGTGGAATACTAGTTTATCTTCTCTTTTAAAAAGTGAGAAACTTACTTATAACCTATTCTTCTTTCACTGAGCAGGGTGGATTGATTTAAATTAGGTTTCCATGTTGTAATTCATACATTTTCTGAGCAAGTGAATTTACGGATTGGTTGCTATAACATTAAATCAGTTTGTAACAGGTAGTGCTAATCTACTACTGTGAGGTGGCAGCTCTCACAACAGAATATATACAGTCTTGCCAGACTCATAGAGGCAAGAGGGAAAGAATATTTTCCTTGTTCTGCCACATTGCACCTTTTGCTTTAAACTGTTTTCCTCCCATTGATAACTGTGATGAAAAATCAAGTGTCTTTATAAACGGGGAAGAGAGATCTGGACATTTCAAAAGCAGTAAAGTTCAAATTTGTCTCTCCAGACAGGAAGGCTTTGTTTGTGTGCTTAAAATGCTGTCTTTTCAACAAAGAGGGGCTTCATTGGGGCAATCATACCTTTTATTCTGAAAGGCTCCTCTTTAACCACTATATGATAGGCAATTGCCTGTTCCTCCTCATAGTAACTGTGTGTTGACAAGTCAATTATGATTGATGGTGGCTCTTTTCAAGGTTTTTTAGGTAGACAGTACTCAGGTGTGGTTTTCCATTCCTTTTTTCTGTGGGTACCTGGGATTGTGCAGGTTGTGTTGCCCAAGGCCACATAAACTAGCTTTTCTGGGATAGATGCACACTAGAAATTAAACTTCTATACCTAACTCACTGAGCTATCCATCCAGCTATGCTGGGAAGATCTATGAATTATGTTCTATCCCAGGAATTCTCAACCTTTTACAACCGGGGGCCAGATCATGCTCCCTCAGACACCTTTGGAAGTCAGATGGCAATTTTGCCCTTTCTCCAACACATGGCACTTCCTGGTGTGGTGGAGCCAGTGGAGGGCCACATGAAATGGTGCTGTGGACTGCATCCGGCCCATGGATCACAGGTTGAGAATCCCTGTACTATTCCTTTTTTCTAAATAAAATTGTTTCTCTATTTACAGATTTCTTTATGAATTCATTAGGAAGAGTTTTAGAAAGAGTTTCTTAAAAAACCAAACTTGGGGAGAAAGCAAACTGATAGATTGGCCCACCTCTAATGCAGATCAGTACTGTCTATGCTAAATTGATTTTGGTCTCTCTTAATCTCAAGCAAACAGATCTTTCACATTGGCTGCTATCCTCTACTATCTATTTCTCATATTGCTGTCTCTTTCTGAATCTGCTCATAGAAGGGGTTTTTACGTAGTTTATTGGTTTCTTCAGCTTTCAAAGCAATTATTTTAGTTACACATTCAAGGAAAATTCTTTCCTTCTACAGTGTATCTCTTTCCATGGAACAAAAGACAGACACATGAAGGAATGTTTGTGGTGACATGACCAACACACCTTTCTGTCCCACGCAGCACTAAGAAAGCACAACTTAGGTAGAACATATCTGAAAGGATTCTAGGTGGGGAATCTAAACCAGAGGAAGTATGACCAGTTTTGGACTCAAGACTCAATCCTTGACCATGGTTACACAGAGAAGATGGCTCAGAAAACACCCACAGGCTCAAAGCAGCACAATGTTACGTTAAAAAAAGAGTGATGGAAAAGCCAGTGGACTGGTTCAGATACCTGTCTAAGCCAGTCATATATCAGAACTCCTTTTCTTTTATTCAGCTCCATTCATCCTATTCATCCTCCATTCATCCTCCTTGGGTTCCATTTTCCAAAATAGCAAAAAACAAAAACAAAACCCTGTGTTCTCTTGCCAGGAAGATATATCTCCACATATTTCAGGATCAAATGCATGGATCAAATGCATGGAACGAATATTCTGACAATGTTGGATTGCTTAGATTGAAGAATGCTTGTGAGTTTTGCATCCCTGTTACATCAGGGGAACTAGGGATGCTTTGTGGAGGTTTGAGTCTGGTATTCTGTGATATGCCCCTGAGAAGACCCTAAAAAGGCACTCTACTGACTATTGTACCAGCTTAGCCTGCTGCTCATAGTAGCCTCACGCTCCTTCAAGGGCTATACTTGCCCAGTTTTTCTTACTGACATAGCATCCTTCCTGCTAGTATAGAGGGACTTAAAATCAACCATTTTCTGTCCAGCATAATTAACATAGGAGTAATATTGCTCTCTTAGATATATGTTTCAATTTAAAAATAACTTCTATTTTGTATCTACTTGTGTTAACATTTGGCTAAACAGATTATTTCAGAGCCTTCATCTCTTTCTTCTTTTTTACTAACTGCATTTCAGTGTTATGCTTTCCAGGCCAGAGATTTATTTATACTGTAGTTTAGTTTTTTGAATTTCTTATGCAGTTGGCACCTCAATGATGATACAAAGCAGAATACTAAAATGAAACAAAATGCTCTGCTGGAAAATTATATGTCATATTTTTATGTGAAGAACTCATGTCATGTGAATCATTTCTATGCTATCAACTGTATAATTTAACTAAAGCTTTCCAGTCATAGAAAGTGGGAGGTGGAGGGATAAGGATATGGGTGGGAGGGGCTATTAGCTTCAATTGTGTAATTCTAACAACTAAAAGAGCTTTTTGTGAATATTTCTTTCTCCATACCAATTTCACAACAGTTTAAAATTAGGGCAAATTTTATTTATCACCTCAGACCTCATAACAACTCATTAGAAGGATTAGCTCTAAAATCCATGCTGACAGGGCTGATAACATGTATATTAAGCTAAAAATCAGAGCCCACATTTTAATGCTTTCATTTAAGCAGACTTCACATTAGAGTTAAATTTCACACCATTTCTGGCAGGAGAAAAATATACATCTATCATTGTTAATATTTTTGCGCACAATTTGGGCAGCTTTGATCAACTGTCATGCCAGCCACCCGGTGGTTTTCATATTGATTTGCACCTTAATCAGAACACTTTTTTAAAAAAAGAAAGACAAACTTTAGCATACTAAAACTATTCTGTGAGTTATTGTGCTAATATGTTCTATCAAAAACTAAATTAACATTTTTATTGCTGTTAACCAGAGGCAATGTTTTAGAAAAATTCCAGGGACAGTGCCAAGTCTTCTTGCATTGCCAGCTGTTTATATTTAAGGGTGCTTGATCTCTAGGAGACTAAATCAACACCTCCAGGAAATAAAATAGTAATTCTAACAATGCATAGTTGATATGCACAGAGTAAGCAAACCTTTGGATTTGTCAGGAGCTTAATTTTGATTTAGGCAAGCTGTACACATTTATTAAATGCCCATGACAGTGAAAGACCCCAAAAAATACACATCAGATTATTCAACCTCTTCTCCATAGTTAGATTCTACAGCTCTCCTCATATCAAATAGAAAAGGAAAAGGAAAAAAAACCCCACAGATAATGCTGTTGATCCTGCTACATCTAAACAGCTTTATACGTCAGACAGACTATTGGGTTCTCTTGCCATTCTTTTGAGAGAGACTCTAGTAAATTATTTTATAAAGGAGTTCTCTGTGGGAGTTGTTGGGATGACAAATCCAATGTACAGCATGAATGCCAAAGGAAATAAAATAAGTGCAACACTTTCTGCTTCTAGTTCAACTTGTAACTCAAATTGCTCAGTGAATGTTGTTAGCGTATGTATTCAAAATTCACTTCTACAGAGTGTCACTGTTGCGATGACCACTGAAACAGTGTCACCCATACTGTGAAACAGAACAGGAAAATGTCTCTCGCCCCTCAGAATTCCCCGTGAGCCTACTAGCTGAGTGGTTCTGGGACTTAAGAGTCCAAGGAAACAATGAAACTTGTCTCTGTTGAGGCGCAATGCCGACATAGAACCTAGAAAATTATGGATTTTTGTCATGTTAACTACAGCTCAACTGTTACGCTAATAGAACATGAGCTAAGTTTAGAGTTATATAATTCTCTGAATTGCCAAAAGTACTTCAAATCTCAATTGTTTTCACTTCCTCCAACCTTTTGCTATGCCAAGCATAAAACAAGGAGTTGTTCACTTTCTGTTTCTCTCAAACACATCTTCAGGTAACAAAATCTGTTTTATCATAACACTGTGTGTCTTTGAATTGTCAGAATATAAAATCTGAAAAAAAGACACAACTACATAAAATTGCATCCTTTACTAGCTTCACCATGTTTTAAGACTGTCATAATACTTTTCCTAATATAGCAGCCGTGAAGTCTTGAATCATTTTGCATGGTTCTTCCTCAGCAACCAATTTCCCCTTATCTGTTTCTGCTTGACATAAAACATATCTGAAAGTAAACAAAACAAAACAAAAAGATGAAAAACATTGTAGCACCTTAAAGACTAACTGCTGTATTTTAATATTAACTTTCATGGATCAAGTCCAAGCCTCTGCTGGCCTGGAGGGATACCGGGATATGTCGCTGCACAGCCCTTCTTATAACTTAAAGGACCATGCCCCTTTGGCAGTTTCCACTTCTGCCTCTGTTCCCCTCGCAGAGCTCCCCTCCGCCCTGTGGGAGAAAGTCCAAAGCGCTTTGGCAGTGGAGTGGAGATAACAACACATAATAACAACAACAACAACAACATCAATAATAATCCCTTGAAGGAATGCAATTATTATTATTATTATTATTATTATTATTATTATTATTATTATTATTATTATTATTATTATTATTATTATTATTATTATTTCCACGCCACTGCATGGGCCTAATCATTGTCAGACATATTAGTGAGGCTTCGTGGAATCAATTTATACACATTAGGCACAGAGGTACACAATGGTTGGCTGGCATAACAGATAAGTATACGAATCAATGTGGCTTTTTACAACTAGCAATAGCAAATGGTTGGCAGATGGATGCAAGGTAAACATTGTGGCATCACTGTTCAGTCACACAGTCGAGTCTGACCCTTTGTGACCCAATAGACCACAGGACACCAGGCTCCTCTGTCATCTGCCATCCTCTGTAGTCTACCCAGGTCTATGCCCACTGCATGAAAAAAGCTGTCTAACCATCTCATCCTCTGCCGCCTCTTTCTCCTTTTGGCTTTGATCTTTCCCAACATCAGGGCCTTCAACAGTGAATCCTCTCTTCTCATTTGGTGGCCAAAGTACTTGAGTTTCAGCTTCATTATTTGTCCTTCCAAAGAGCAGTCAGGGTTGATTTCCTTTAGGATTGACTGACTCCTAGCAGTCCAGAGGACTCTCAAGAATCTTCTCCAGCACCACAGCTCAAAGGCGTCTATTCTTCTGCACTCAGCCTTCCTTAAGGTCCAGCTCTCACAGCCATACATTACTACTGGAAAGACTATTGCTTTAACTATGCAGACTTATGTTGGCAGGTTGAGGTCTCTACCTTTTGTTATGCTGCCTAGGTTTCTCATAGTTTGTCTCCCAGAGAGTAAGTGTCTTTTTATTTCATGGCTGCAGTCACCATCTACAATGATCTTAGATCCCAAGAAGATAAAGTCTGTCACTGCTTCTATCTCTTCCCCTTCTATTTGTCAGTGTGTGATGGGGCCAGATGATGATAATGATGATGATTAGTTCAAATTTATATTGCCGCCCACTCACCATAATGACTCAGGGCAGCTTACAAACAATACATTACATTACAATACAATATGTTGATGGGGGAACAGGGGGAGGAGCTTTTTGTACTTGCCCTCTACTCTTCTCCAGTAGCATGTTGGACATCTTCCTATGTGAGGGGCTCATTTTCTGGTGTCATATCTTTTAGTTTTTGATACTCTCCATCGAGTTTTCTTAGCAAGGGAACTGTAGTGGGTTGCCAGTTCCTTCCCCAGTGGATCGTGTTTAGTCAGCATAGCCCATAACCTCATTGAACCATACAAGACCCATCATCATGGCAAGTCAACAATCCTAGGAGTGGAAATGTGGCATTATACATTTGCTAGTGGTGTGAGTGGCCCAGCCAAAGCACCAAGTTCTTCCTTTTTTCTGTAGGTGCCTTGAAGCTGTGAATGAGAATTCTACTGAAATATGCTCTGTGAAGGTGGTGTGGAAAATTGCACCATATAACAACCTGTTAGTTGTGATGTATCAAATTTGATAATTTGATAAACTGTTTGACATCAGCTCATCAAAGTCGCATACAATGTAGTATGCAACGCGTGCATTGTAAATTTTGCTGGTGTCGTTATAATTAGCTTTGAATGGATTTGATTTTGGATGTTGGTTTTCATCCTGAAATTGATTTTCATCTTCCTGCTTTGTTCTATTGTATTTACATGACATTTGCACTTTGCACAGCTGTGATTCATCATAATATTATTTCCAATGCAAAAGCACATGGCACTTGAATTTGATTGTCACATTACAACATCTGGGAAATAGGAAACTTCTGAATCTGGAAACCATGGACTAGGACACAAATTTCCAACAAAGCAGAATAAAGATCACAAAACAAAAGTATTTAGGTATGGTGAAAGGTCTTAGTGGATAAGATGGTGAGCTTGATGACTGGATGATTGGCAGGGCAGCAGTTCAAGACCTGAGTGCTGCATGACGGAATGAGTGCCTGTCATCTTTCCCAGCTCCCATGAACCTAGAAGTTAGGAAATAATAAATTGGAAGTGGGAATAAATGGAGATGAGCATTGCCCCCTAGAGTCAAACCCGACTGGCTTTTGAGTAAGGAAGATTTTTGCTGTTACCTATGGTGACAATAAATCCAGTAGCCCTCACAATTCAAGTATACAGCTGGTATAGAACAACTTCATGGCGACTAGCCATAGCCAGAAATGAAAGCAATACTCAGGGATTTTCTTTACTCATAGTTCAAGCCAGGGCTCCAGCACCCAAAAGAGAAGGCATAGTGTCTGTTAGGAATTTATTCATTTGCCATTGCGGCCAAAACATCAGCCTCCTTCATGTGTCATTTCTTTCATGCAAAGGGGGTTCCACTTATTGAAATAACTGTGGGGATGTCTCCAATGCTACATGGCATCTCAGTCTTATGTGAATAGAGAGATTCTGGTCTGACACATTTCCCAACTGGGGTTGGTCTTCCCTGTCCTGTTATGGCTTAATTTATGGGTGTGAGGAAAACCAGAAGAAAGTTTTACTAGGCTTCTAAGCAGCATAAAGATATAGGTGTGGGGCTCCAGGTGTGGGGCTCCAGGAATTTGGGGTCCCATGTTGGGTGGCTGATATGATGGGACAGCCACCCCTCCCTCACTCTTTTAAACTTTTAAAATCTTTTAAAACCTTTTAACCTTTTTAAATCTTTTAGATTTTTGTAAATTCATGGTTTAATTCTTTTTTAATTGACTTTTAAGTAATTTATGAGCCTTAAGGTTTTAATTTATGAATTTCTGTAAGCCGCCTAGAGTCAGGTTCGCCTGATTAGGGCGGGATAATAAATCTAAATAAATAAATAAAATAAATAAATAGGACACACTACCCTTTAAATGCCTTATCATGCTATGTCATTTGTGAAATGCCAAGATGAAGCTGGAGTTAACTCACCAAATCCTAGACTATTCAAATGTCCGACTCTGTTGCGACTTATTAAAATAAGCAACAGAATTTAAGCAAATTGCTTAGTACTGTATAGTAAATCACACCAGAGTAGAATCAGTGAGAATTTGGTGAGTCAATGCCACTATCAATCACTTCATTACAGTCTATGATCAGCATAGTAAACCAAGAAGTAATTTTTAAAATTAAATGTTCAAAATGTAATTAAATATATATGTATTTAAAAATATATCCATTCAAAGTTAAAAGAAATAGAATAAAATCAGTTTTAAAATTAGTGCTGTGGCAACTGCTACTGCAATATAGCATTCAGGGTTTGTGCCACTGAGGAGCCTGCCACAATTGCTCTTATAATCCTGATCACTGCAGCACAAAACTTGGTAGTATTGTGAGTAAAAGCAGGACTTTCATCTGATAGTAGCCAGTGCTTGTAAGTGCTGTTTGATCAACCAGGATATTTGCAGAGCAGTGGGGATATGTTTATCTCGGATATTCCTATAGAAAGGACATCAATCCCACCATAAATTCCTTTGATTCACATGGGCCTACTCTAACTAAAACTTACTTTAGCATAGTAAATGCTGTTAGTGTAGACCCCTTTGATCTATAATGGAACTATGGAAAAGTTGACTCACCAAATCCCAATTGATTTAAAGGTCCTAAACCAGTGTAATTTACCACAGGATTCCAGCCATTCTGTTATAAATGTAGACAACTGTGATAAATTCATTTTTGTTAAGTACCAGTAAAATAGAACATTAACAGTAAAATCAAAGATATGTACTAGAAGAGGAAAGCTTCAGTCTCAGTTAATAATTGAGGTGCTTCTCATTTTGCATAGCATTCCACACTGACGGTATCTCAAAATTGAGAAAGTGCTTCCCTTGGTAGCTATGTGCTTCACTATTATGGGTGGTAATAAGGATGTGTTTTTCAGATTCTTTGGAATACAAATCTCATAATTCTCCATTCTTGCTGTTCTACTTGAAAGCAAACACCTACATGTGGCTCACCTGACAGAAGAGCCTAAACTAGAAGGCTATCTAAGCTTCTTGAACCAGTGTTAGTGAGAAAATGTCTTTGCCACCCAATCCATCCCAGGAAGCAGACAACAACCATCTGTTGGTCATATCTGGATTATTGATTATGACCTTGTATGGAGTGATGACGTCTCACTCCATACACAATTTCTTTCAGGCTGACAAGCCTGCTCCCTTGTAATTGAGGGTTCCTTCCCACAACAGTAGATGCCTCCAGCGCCTCTGTCCTGTTATGGTCAGAAACCCCAATTACGTATGTTCAATTAACCTAGTTTTGATTACCATTTGCCCCACTACTGCCTCATTGGATTTACATTACATACCTCTAGCTCCCCCTCGTAAGTATGGAGAGGGTGAAAAACATCACCACAAAGACCAATCAGTGATGATAAAAAAATTTCACTCTTGGTTCCAAAGCGACCACAAAATGCCATACATAAGAAAAGGGAGGGAGGTTTTTCTTTTGCCAGATTACAAAGCAGATGAGAGAGGGTGAGGTGGGAAGGAGACACACTCTTATAGAGTGATACTCCTCCCCAGAACACCAAGGCCTCTGGGTGTTTGCCGCCTTGGGGCGGATGGGTGGCAAAACATGTTTACACGTTAATTCACTTGACATGGCCATTTTCAACAGCAAGGTAGGCAGAATAAGGTCTACCTTTAAATTTTCCAGTTAAGGTCTACCGTTAAACTTTCCAGTTGAGCCACGTTTAGGAGTTCACAAAGTCTGTCAGGTAGAACTCTCAGAATTGAAAATTATGAGATCTATCTATCTATCTACCATATGAACTATTTTCTCCACTCTGGGAGGTACAACGAGTGAAAAATTTGCAAACTATAACAAGAAACAGCAATATATACTGACTATATCTGAGGCATGAGAATATCCTAAATTAAACTAATTTAGATTTATAGTCCAAAAGCATCTTAAAAATCCATCTCTAAGTAGTAATTATCCAAGGTGTTCTATATCATTGGCATTTTACTTAAAAGCAAAGCTCTTAATGAGGAAAAAGGAGAATACAAATAATTTTAAAACTAAAATTGAAAAGTTCTGGTCTGAGATTCTTAGCTTGCTAGGTGCTGTCAATCTGTTCATAAACATTCCTGAACATTCCTTGTTCTCAAAATGGGGGTAAAGCAAATGTTGTTTTAGTAGAAAGATCAATTAACCTGTTTACTACAACTGCTGAGAATATTCACAGCACTTTGCATAAGTTTATAGACCTAGCATGCAAAAGAGAGCAATGAGTCTGAAGGAAGAGGACTTATAAGACTTATATACCTATAGTCATAGATCAGACAGGGTCCAATATGTCATGCTACCTGAGGCAGAGAAGGAAACAGTACATTCTCCATCCCAAGGCTGGTTGCACAGTACCCAGAAAAAGCCAAGTTATTAAAATTCTTAAGTAGAAAAGAACACACAAGCATTTCTCCCTCTTCCTGGCAGTGAAAAATAATAATACACAAACAAAGTAAATAGTGGGCTGTCTTCTCCCTCTCCCTCCCTACCCCTCTCCCTCTCTTCCTCCCTCTCTCTCACACACATCAGGATAGCTAGAATGCAATACCAGCTTTCTTCTTTGAACATGTTTTCCTCTGTCACAGAGTATTTATGTAAAACTGAAAATATATAGCCTCATATCCTCTGTACTATGTCAGTAAAGTCTACAAAAGAGCTTCACAACACTGAAATGGTAATCACCATCTATATTAGAAAGTCAATGCAAATCAGAGTGACATGCTATCAATAAGAGTTACCCAACTATAAAAACAAATAAACTAAGGAACTTAAAAGCTAATCACTGAGTCATGTCAGGCTTAAGAGCCCTAAGCCTACAGAAACAGCACAACAAGTATGCCACTTTAAAGACTGCTGCCCTAATTGATAGAAGCAGAACTATAGTTGGAGAAACTATGCAGTTTAACTTGTTTCAGCTGTGTGGCTGGCTCCATGTTTCCAGGAGTTCTCGGGTAAGATGTCTACAGTGAAGTGGTGGTGATGGAAGTGTTGCTCTGCTGCTGCTGATGTTGTTTCAGTCACTAACAAACAATTCCAGCCAGCTAATTCCAGGCACTAACTGCAAAATCCAGACTTCTTGGGAAGGTTACCAGAAGCCATGATTCCTCAGTTTCCCAGTCTCTTGACAGAAAATATACCCCTGTTTCCTTAATGTCCACTGCCCCATGCAGTGGATAAGCTTGGCACAACTTAAGCTTCTTCAAAAGTCTGCTGGAACAGATTAAGGATACAAACTCCTATATCCTTAACTTCTCCTGCCCTATGCAGTGGATGAACTTTGCTTGATTTCTACTACTTATCCTGTCTACCCTTGAACTTAGAATAAAACATATGTTCTGCTAATCATAGAGGCAGACCAACAATCTTGAGTTAGTATCTTCCATCTCCCATTTCTAACCATTCCAGTAACCTTCAACAATCCTATTTCTCTTGAGCCCACCATTTGCAATGCATAATGAAGCAAAAGCTCTTATCTGTTGTACCACAAGAATAGTGAATGCTGTTAACCAGCAAATTTACTTTTAAAGTCTTAAGGGGTGGGGTGAGATAAAATTCAACTAGTAAAATTTTACATATAACCAGCAAAACCTGCCAAGTATCAAGAGATGGCTAATTAACTCTAACGCTGTGGTGGAGGTGCTTAAACTTTGTAGAGCCACGGGAGACTAGATTGACAACCACATCAATATGAACTAAAATTAAAAGACAACAGCTGGTATGGAAAACTGCATGTGAAATGGTTGCCATCACAATCAGCCATGGCAATAAGATATGGAAGGCAACAGAAATTTCTATGGTGTATCTTCCAAGCTCACTCAATCAATATGGCTCGGTAGAAATGAAAAAAGAATATTTTGGTTTGTGGCAAGATTTATATTGTCCAAATGTTCTAAACCTCTCTGGCTGAAAGTTAGATTAGGAAATTGGAATGTGTGGTATAGGCAAACAATGTGGAAACTCACCTTAGAGTAAAGGAAGAGTAAAGGAAATGAAAAGGATGAACTTTCCAGACCTTTTCTGATATGCTTTCCTATTGCTTTTTAAGTGCATCTGCAAAGCATTACATGGACCTATTTGATAATAGCTGATAAGAATGAATAAGTTCTTTTATTGAATCTAGTGGAAAACCCCTGATTGATTTCAGTCAGGATGGGGCTATCTAGAGTCTTTGTGTACATAAGTGGACTATATCAGTGAAATGAAGGACCATTATGAAATATAATATCCCGAGATAATCCATACACAGCAACCTTCTTTATTGTGATCTTAAGGATTTACAGAAGAGTTGTTCATTATGTGCACTGTTTCTAGTAATATGGAAATAACATCAACAAAATCTAAATACTCACTTGGGAACACTCTTCTACACAATCAATCAATTTTATTTTTGCTGGCTTTTCTGGAGACAGCTCTATAGCCCCTTTGCTTCATTGCTGCTTTGAACTCCTAATCAAAAACTATGCACAGACCGCAGGTGTTTGGCAAAATATCACTTACAGCTACAAAAGATTCCCTTGTCCTCCCTTTGTTATCTTTTTGACTATCAAAAAATGTATCTGTGAGCTCCTTAGAGGCATAAATGGATTTTGTTCATGAACCTCTCTGTAAAGCAACAGCATGATGAATGCTGTATTAGCACTCATCAGACTTTCTATAACACCAGAGACAGTATATGTTCATTTTGCTGCACTGTATCTCCAAGAATACCCCAGACAGCATATCTTTGCTGGCATAACCCGTAAATAGATAAATACAATTTTGACATCTCTATTAAACACATGAAAAGGGATGCTCCTGGTCCCATCTCACCCCATCCTCACTCTTTTTGCATAGAGTGTGACAATCTAAAATAGAAAACCTCTTCTATGCCAAGATGATTTCCTAATTATTAAGAATCATCCTTTTTTTAAGGTTCCCAATATAGTGGAAAGACTCGATGTGTTGAGGTAGCTCTTCTGTTAACACACTCTCTCTGGAAACACTACTCCTGGGCTCTCTGCCTAAGAGCGAGCCAGAAGCCATTTTAGCTAAAGTGCCAGTAGAGGAATTTCTTGTGGTTTGTTTCTATCCCATTGTACTAACCTTTGGATCAAGGGCTCCATATGAGACAGGATGGTTAATGTGATAGTGAGATGCTGTTTAAAAAAAGTGTGGCAGGTAGAGTCTAAGGACACTACCGTCAGGGATTTAGTTAGTGAATTTGATTGTGTACTTTTGACGAGTTGCCACAATGAAACTACAGCACTGATGAAAATAAGGATTATGCCCTATGAAATATAATTTTGGCAACTTTCAAGAATGCTAGGACTCAATGACTAGGAATGCAAATTGATGACGTCATTACTCTTGGAAGTTGCCCTGTAAAAATGACAATTGTGCTAGGGGCATCCATTTGTCAGTGAGCCAGCGACCAAACCACTCAACCAATCATAGTGATCCAAAGTGTGTTAGATAGAGGTTAAAATAACCTATGTTCTGGCACTATTAGAATTTTGTTTGGGCTTTCCAAAAAGTTTTTATGACATCTTTTTATCCAAAAGTCCTTGACCAAATTCCTGAAAAAACTCAGATAAAAGGTACAAATCTGTCTGAAATCGACCAAAACCACATTCTGTGGTTGACAGAGGTTGCTGATAAGGATATTGATGATGTTCAAGTATTTTTTTTTGTAAACATTGTCATAAAAACTGTTTCCGAAGTCTGACCAAAATTCTAATGGTGTCATAACAAAGGCTATTTTATCCTCTATCTAACACACTTTGGATCACCTTGATCTGTTGCGTGGTTTGGTTGCCGGCTCACCGACAATGGGATGCCCCCAGCTAAAATGACATTTTTCCAAGGCACCTTTCGAGTTTAATGATGTCATCATTTTGCATTCCCAGACTTTGGGTCCTACCATTCCTGAAAGTTGCCAAGATGATCTTTCATATGGCATAATCCTTATTTTTGTCAGTGCTGTAGTTTCATTATGCCAAGTCGTCAAAAGTACACAATTTTTGTTACATGCCAAATGCAATCAGACCACCCTACCGAAATATAAGAGGTTCATTGAATTCACGTCAAAAGAGTGGAAAACTATTGGACATGCATAGCTGACAGAAAACTAGAAGCTTTTGCATTCAATTATAAGTACATGCGGGTGAAAATAAATAACATCAGAGAACTCAGCAGTACCTAGAGATGCACTATAAATAATAATGACCGAGCAAGTCAATTGGCAGAAATAGGGTCAGAACTTGGAACACGGGTTTTCAGCAACTGTCACATAAATACAAAGACAACTATTACAATAAATAGTACAAAGAAACGGAGGAGAACAACAAAGGGGGTGGGAACAAGTGATTTCTTCTAGAGCTCCAGAATAATCAAATGGGAATTTAAACCTAGGTTAGAAATATTGAAAGAGCAACATGGAATTACACTATCTGATCAGGAGAAAATAAAGAGAAGGTAGAAACATTATACTGAAGACCTATACCAGTGATGGCCAACCTTGGCACTCCAGGTGTTCTTGAACTTCAATTCTCAAAAGCCCTGATCAGCAGCTGTATTGACTTGGGCTTCTGGGAATTGAAGTCCAAGAACACCTGGAGTGCCAAGGTTGGCCATCACTGACCTATACAGAAGAATATGCCAACAAATGACAAATAAGTGGGTCCTAGTGAAAGTCAAGCCTGAACTATCTCTGCAGACTAAATAAATAAGTACATAAATAAATAAAATGATGACATTGCTGCTGTCATACTTTGGCCATATCACAAGACGGCAAGATTTTCTGGAAAAGACAATAATGCTGGGAAAGACTGAAAGCAACAGGAAAAGAAGAATACCAAATATGAGGTGGATTATCTCTCTGAAAGAACCAACAGGCCTGAGTTTACAAAAACTCAGCAGGTCTGTTGAGGATAGAAATTTTTGGAATATGGTTATTCCCAGAGCAACTATAAATTGGAGGTGATGTGATGGCACATAACAAGAAGAAATCAATTCTCACATATGCAAACCTTTCCAGGGTTTTCTAGCTATATAATATTCAGAAGTGGGTTTGTTTACCATGCTCTTCATTTAGGAGCACTCTGGAAACTTTTCAAGACCACACAGTCTGCTCTTCTGCTAGAAGTGACAATGGAGAATCAAACCAAACCCCCGGTGCTGCAGCTAAATGCTTTAAGTCACCAAGTTTTCCTGGTAGCATATTTAGCATAGATTTCTTCTGTGGATGGATGGAGTTGCTCCAAATACAGCAGCTCATAATTTCATATCTCATGATTTCATAGGGGCATCAGGAGTATGGCGAATGCTACAATAATATGGTCAATATTGCTTCATATACATACACTAAGTATGCCAATGAGCCTCTGCCAGCAAATAAAGTGACTTAAAATTGCACTTGGTGCAAATGGATGCAAACCTCATTTTGATTAGAGAATAGGGAATGGGGTAGGGATGAGTGGAACGTCAGTTTCTGATCAGAATGTCACAAAAGTCTCAAACTTCTGCGTATGTAAAATGGAAAGAACATGAGTTTTTAAAGTTGGATATAGGTGACTCTGGGAAGGACACATCTCTCCTTCCATAGCCAGGGTTCTGACTCCTTGCTTTGTAAAGAGCTAGATTTGAAGTTCAGATTTTTCTTCTGAAACACCCCTTATCAAGAACACCTATATGGGGGGAAATGCTCCAAAATATGGTTTCAATTGAATTTGGCCAGTGTAGATGGGATTCTGTTTTAGATGCTTCTCAAAGAACCTATCGAATTCACTGATTTCCTTGGATTCAGTACAGAAAGAACTCAAGGTTTGAGGAAACTGAACATGGGAGAAAGCAAAAACTATAGATTTCCCCACTCCAAGATGGAAGAATTTGCTGTGCTTTAGTATTTTGATATGAGAATGGCAATTGAATATATCTGGGAATGTCCCTTATTAAAGGATGTTCTTTATTAAAAGAACAAGGCCCTGAATGATAAGCCACCTTACTCTTAATGTATTGTTATTTTCTAATTTGTGCAAATACTTCATTAGTTCAAATCAACAGATCTTAATTTAGGATGTCAGCTTCTTCCACTGAGAATTCCACTAGATGACAAAGCACTGCCTAAATTCTTTACTTTCCAGTTTGTATAACTTTGGCTCATGTTTGCCAGCAATAATTGTATGGTCTAACAGATCACATTAAAACTATATTCTCCCAAGGTTTGATTCAGTCCAAATTTGTTTCCATTGAGCTTGTTAGTTGAAAATACATTCTGGAAGGGAAAGACAAATAAATAATGCACCATCAATGCACTAGAAATCTGCACAACTAATGAGCCACAGCTTCTATAAACTGCAACCACTACATCAAGTGATATATAATCTGTATGAGTGTGTATATGTTTTAACCCAGCAAGCACTCCAGTTGAAGTGCTATACTATTTAAAAAGTCAGCTGGCTTTTGTGCATCCCTTGTTTTAAAGCTTACATCTACACTACAAAGTGGCTCACAAACTGTTGCTTCTGCCACTTTCTTATTGTCGTCCACGAATTCTGCTGGCACTGAGGAGACTTATTCATAGAATCATGAGAGCCTTATTATTTTCCATCTGCCTCAACAATATTGTCCCCAGGGATGGGAAGCTTACCTGATCTTATCTTACTTTGTCAGATAATTAAAGTTTTCATGCCCCTGCATTTCAGAGCAAAGCCTTCCCAAGGCACCTTTCAGAAGATGTTTAACAATAAAGCAGGGTTTAAAAACACAAATAAAACATAAACATTTAAAAGCAACTGCTGATTAAAGCACTTTGAAATGTAAAACAGAACACTTTTAGGTGCATCTACATTACACAGCAGGATGTTGGTGGCTCAGGTGGGTAAGATGCTGAATTTGCTGACTGGAAGGTTGGGGTTCAATTCCTGGGTATTGCATGATGGAGTGAGTTCCTGTCTCTGTCCCAGCTCCTGCCAACCTAGCAGTTTGAAAGCAAGAAACTGCAAGTAGATAAATAGGGACCACTTTGTTAGGAAGGTAAACAGTGTTGAGGAATGCCTGCCACATGTCCATGGAAACATTTGCAGATGCAGACAGCGCTAGCTCTTTGCAGTGGTGGGATGTCAAAAATGTTACTACCCCACCGTGATGTCATCACAGTGCGAGTGGAGCTAACATCATGATGTCATGGGTGAGGCCAAAGAAAAATTAATAAAAAGTAATAATAAATAAAAATAAAAATAAGTACACACACCTCAACACAGGCCTGCTGGCCGCCAGGCCTTTTTAGGAACTGTGGTAGTACGTCAATATAGGTAAAGGTATTAATACACATTAAAATACACACAGACACACCACATCCAAAGGTGAGTCACTTACACTGGGGAGCAGGCTACAGGGAGCTTCTGGCTAGCAGCTTCTCTTCCTCCTCCCCACTTCGGAGGACAGCAAGGAGGCTGTGCATATGCGCCAAGCACTGTAGGCATGCACACCAAGTGCTTGGTGCGCATGTGCAGTGGGGGAATCAGTGAAAAGGTAAGCCCCAAAGGTGTCTTCCCCCCCCCCCCCCAAGCTGCTACCGGTTCTCCGGGACACTGGGAAAAGTTACTACCAGTTCTGGCGAACTGGTGAGAACCTGTTACATCCTATCACTGGCTCTTTGGCTATAAACAGAAATGAGCACTGTACCCTAGAGTTGGATACGACTGGCTTTATCTTTACACTGCACTGCACTGCACTGCACTGCACTGCACTGCACTGCACTGCACTACACTACACTACACTACACTACACTACACTACACTACACAGCTATAGCAGTTTTAAACGACTGTAACCTCATGACTACAGGCTATGGATTTCTGTGAAAAATCTGTGCTAGAATGCTTTCGAGCACTGCCCTGAATTATTGCCCCAGAGTTCTCTTGTAGACTATGCACCGAACTACAAATCCCATGGTTCGGTGTGACAAAGATATGACTGTTAAAAGATTGCACTCTACTGTGTTTAGGAGAATCTGATTGACAGAGACACTACTGAAAATTTCTAGTCTGTTGTACTTCCCAGATTGGTCAGCACAGTACATCTGTAAATGTCACTCACTAAGACCTGGACAGTTATGTTTGAGGCATCTCACTGGCACCCTATCTCATTTATTGGCAGGACTGTAGCCAGGGGGGCCAGGGCCCCGAAAACCTTCCTGACCTAACAGCCCTCCCAACCCAACCCATGGCACCAATGTTATATATGTGAGTGTGACATTGTTGCCCCCCTGGGAAAATTTTGCCCCTCCTGAAAAATGTCCCCCCCCCAATCTAGAATCCTGGTGTCAGAAAACAGACATCTTTTTCCTAATGCTCTCAAAGCTTGGTTAAGTAGTAGTTTCATATAGGCCTCAGAAAAAATCCTATGTCTTCTCTGAGCCTCAAGGCTGTGTCACAGACAGCCTGTTTTTCAGTATTTCTTATCTTTTGTAAGCTAGCTGAGAGCCATGTTTTGGCTAGTCCCAGAAAACTCTGTGTGCACGTGTGTAAACAATGTGTTGCTGTGAGAAAGTTATTCTCTGTTGCTCTCTGTTACGTGATTGGCTAAAGCTATCCCACCTGACTGCAAATTCTCCATTTTGGGAGAGAAGAAAGAGTTCATCTCTGCTTCTCCATGAATTAAGACCTGTTTTTGATTAGAGAGCTTTTGTTTCTGCATCTCTATGCGCTAACATTCTTTAGCCTAGGAGCTATGCATTTTTGCTCCTTAAAAATGGTCACCTAAATTGCCTGTGGACTTTATTGGACTGACTTATGCTACTGACTTTTATGCTTTATGAACCTGATCAATAAATCTTCATCATTTTCCTGAACAACTTGTCTTCATTGGACTAAAAGGGTAAGAGCAGCATTGCATTTCACACACAAACACGCTACCAAATTAAAACCTCCTTGTAGCTGATAAGCTTTAATTGCCGTCCAGCTCGCCCTGTGTAGGTTTGTTTTGGGTTTTAGGGGGTTTTCCAAAGAGGGGGCCGGCTGGTACGTGACACCTGGCTATGACCCTGTTTATTGGCTTTATAATAGGAGAGAAAAAGCATTTGGAAACTTCCCAAATTCTCCCTATCCACATTTCTCCTAGGATTTCTGGCATTCTGAATTACCTGGTCTTGTTTTTGGAGTAACATTTATGTGTTAGAAATAGATCCCTTCATTCCTCTTTTTCATGACTTCCAGATTTCAGCATGCTTGAGTCATTTGTTGCTGACTTCATTCTTTTGCTTTCTGTTGTATTTCTCCCCAATGAATGTGCACACCTGCATCCATAAAACACAGCAACAAGGCCATCTCAGTATGATTGTGCAGAGGCAAAAAGACACATCATCTATACAGGCAACCAGGGGACTATTTTCAGAATGCTATCCCCTTTACTCACTTAACATGGCAGTAACTCAATAAAACTTACTTCCAAGTAATCATGCACAAGATTACTCTGGTAGCACTGTATCAATGTAAATCTGTACAGTGGAAAGGAACAATAGGATAGCATGATGCAAAGGAACTAAAAGAGCTGAAAAATGAGGCCAACTGTACATTCTCCAGTGTAGAATTAATTCTAGACAATCTATTTTGACAGGAAAGTGGGATTAGTGACAGAAAGGATGGTGCAAATTCATCATAATCTTTGAGGGCCTTCTCTTTAGAAAAGAACTCCTTTTAGAAGTAAAAGACACTTGTTTGTTCTAGGATAGTGATGGCAAACCTTTTAGAGACTGAGTGCCCAAATTCACCTTCGCCACAGGCTCAACAGGCTGCCATATGCGCCACACCCTCATTCTGCATGTGGGTCTTTTGTAAATATTTTAACTGCATTCTGTCTTGGAATTTAATGCTTTTCAATGAATTTACTTGATTTTAATGTTTTGCAATAGGATTGTTTATATGATGTTTAGATATGTGTGGTTTTATCAGTTTTTAATTTTTTAAGAAGTTTGTAAACTTCCTTGAGGGCTATCTTTTAGTGGAAATGTGAGGTAGAAACCCACTCACCCATCCATCCATCCCCTCCAAAGGTTTCAAGGCTCCTTTGGAGTCTCTCTCTCTCATCATGGGGAAGCCACTGAGATGCAAGATGGCAGGGGAAGCAGTGATGGGATGCAACAGGTTTGCACCAGTTCGCCAGAACCGGCAGTAACTTTTCCCAGTGTCCCGGAAAACCGGTACCAACTTTTGGGGGGAACCACCTTCAGGGCTTACCTTTTCACTGATTCTCCCACTACGCATGTGCGCCAAGCACTTTGTGTGCATGCATGCCTACAGTGCTTGGCGTGTATGCACAGCCTCCTTGCTGTCCTCCCAAGTGGGGAGGAGGAAGAGAAGCTGCTAGCCTGAAGCTCCCTATAGCCTGCTCCCCAGGGTAAGTGACTCACCTTTGGATGTGGTGTGTCTGTGTGTATTTTAATGTGTATTTAATACCTTTGTTTATATTGACGTACTACCACAGTTCCTAAAAAGGCCTGGCAGCTGGCAAAGTCTTGGAGTTACCTCATCAATAAGCTACACCTGTGCTGTTCCAATTGCTGTTCCAATTGGAGAACCCTTAAGGAGGTAAAGCTGTTTTACATTTACATTAAGGCATATTATCCTAGAGAACTGGTACAATGACCATATCCATCTTGCAACATGGTGCTGCCCAGGCACTTATACTAACAGGTAAGTGACGGGGTTGTGTTTGGGGTGGGTGGGTTGATTTGTGTTTGGGGTGGGTTGATTTGTGTTTGGGGTGGGTGGGTGTATTTTAATGTAATTTTTATTTTATTTATTTATTTTATTTATTTACAGGTTTGTGGTGTGTGTGTGTGTGTGTGTGTGTGTGTGTGTGTGTGTGTGTGTGTGTGTGTGTGTGTGTGTGTGTGCTTATTTTATTTTATTATTTTTTAAAAAATTCTTTGGTCCCACCCATGACTTTATGACATCATGACATTAGCTCTGCCCACACTGTGATGACATCACGGTGGGGTAGTAAATTTTTTGACATCTCACCACTGAGGGGAAGCCTCTAACTTTCTATAGTTATGACCATCAGTAAAATCACCCCTCATCAACTGTGACACTGGATTGCAGCCCTTGTCTGTAACTCATGATTTGACTCTGTGAAGCAAATAATGTCATTTCCCTTCATGTATTTTAGGAATTGTCATTCCTGTCCTATTCTGTTGGAAGATGTTGTTCCATTAAGGTTCTGGTGAGTGTCTGCTGCTAATGTATATTTCTTTCTCTCAACAAAGCAAAGTAGTCCCTGTCATGGTAGAGGCTACCATGTGCTCACAAGTTACACCAAATGTAGTTACAAGCCCATATGTTATTTAAACTTTGTTGTATCTCTGTATGTATATAGCAGAAAAGGAAAGTACTGGACTCTGATACCCTGTTGCTGGGCCGAGGACAGTGAAGATAGAGGGATGTATCTGATTGGCTCATGTAAATGAGATAATGCAGGAGGGGGGTGGTGATGTATAAAAAAGAAATACAGTAATACATCGGATAATGTTTACCTCAGATAACGCTAAAATCGCATAACGTTAAGTAATCTGGGGAGGATAATTGGATCGAATAACGTTAAGGTCCTATGGGATGGATCGGATAACAACCGCTGAAGCCTGTGCGGTTACAATGTATCTCTATGGAGCTTTAACATTGTCCAATCCATCCCATAGGATTTTAACATGGATCGGATAACACTAAAAATCGGATAACACCAAGACTTGTGGAACCAAGTCTTAGCGTTATCCGAGGTATTACTGTAGAGGGTTTTCTGAAAGGAACTTAAGGAGAACTTTTAGAACTGGAGAAAAAAGACTTTCTGAAGAGAAGAGAGAGACTGAGGTAAATTTTCAGAGAGGCTGAGAAAAAGTTTCTGAAAAGATTCTGGGAACTTTCTGAAGAGATTCTGGGAACTTTCAGAAGAGATTCCGAGGAGAATCTGAAGAGATTATGGGGAGAATCTGAGGAGATTCTGGGGAACTTTTGGAAGAGATTCTGAGGAGAATCTGATGAGAACAAGCCAGGGAAGAATGAGAGGAAGGACATCCCGCTCTCTTCTAAGCTATCAGATCAAGTTAGTGAGTTAGATTAATTTATGTTCATGGGGGAAACCAAGGTGTTGATTCTCCTGAATCTTTCTGAGTAGAGTTTTATATATTGTATAGTTATCTGTATTGTGTAAACAATGTATCTTTAACATCCCTTATGAAAAATAAACCACAATTCCTTTGATAACTTGTATGTTTATTGAAGGGAAGGGGACAGAGTAAAGTCACTTAAGCCAGGAGAAGGCACACTGCTACCATTCTCTCCTTTTGACATTTTCTGGGGATCATTTTTATAGTGGATCTTCCAGGTTGCAGCAAAAAGGTAATATTTTGCTGGATCAGTACTCCATGGAAAATGGCTCGGAGTCTCAGCAGTCCCAAATTAGAGCTGCCTTTGTATGGGAATCCCAGGAGGGGACAAGGAGAGGAATGAGGCAGAGGGAGTTTAGTGTCAGGTAATGTTAAAGTAATGTTGGCACATGTCCAGGAGTCACTGACAGCTCCCTTTGTCTAGAGGCAAGAGAAAGAAGAGGCAATTGTTTGAGTCACTGGGACACTTCCTCACCTCTCTAGCTGCTTATGAGCATTCAGAGTGCTTGCTATTTAAACATTCTCAATATCTTTATTACTCAATTGCAGCATCCCTGTTGTCTATGGAGCTTTTGCAGCATTCAAACAAGTGTGAAGAAGATGTGACCATGTTTAGACTTCAACTTCCAAAACCATTTGGTGAAGATTTGGCGTAACTCTCAGAGGCCAAATGTAGCAAACTTTGGAAGTTATAATTCAAAATACCTAGTGACCCCAAGGTTCCCCTGCTCTGCTTTACACTAATTTGACCATAAGGTATTTTTTAAAATCTTTAAAAGCAATCTGTTTTAAAATGGTAGCCAGTTTAAAAGACTGAAGAAGTTTTATTTTTATTTATTTATTTATTGTTTGTACTTATATGCTGCCATCCTCGGTAAACAACTCACAGCGGCTAACAACAGCAATATAGTACAACAATCTGGCAATAAAATTCATTCATACAATCCCCTAAAAATGTGTCAGGTTAAAAGATTTAAATGATAAAACAGATAAAACAGTTAAAAAGTTAAGAGCAGGAGAGGCATTCAAATCAACCAGCAGGTTGGGGTCATCGTATAGTTAGTACCCCATACCTGCCCTGCCAGCCATGTTTTTATGCCCTTCCTAAAGGGCAGCAGCTCTGTCTGGAGGTGCAGCTCAGTTGGAAGGAGGTTGCAAAGGGCCAGAACAAACACAGAGAAGGCCCTGTTTCTGGTGCTAGAGAGATGAGCCTCTCTAGCCAATGGGGCAACTAGAGAGCCTCTCTGGTCCGCTCTGGTGGGACAGACAGATGTTTGTGGAGTTAATTATGGTAGCCAGCATGTTCATGGTGAGGCTGAAAATGTTCATACATCTTTCCATCCTCCAATACAAAGTGAACTTTAGAATTACAGGAAAAACCTGTGTAGTCTTTTTAAAGGTTTTATTCAAATTGATGGATTTTGCAAAGATAAAATGTTGTCACTACAGTCTGTGCAGAAATACATTGTAATCGGCTTCATGCTATGGAATAAAATTATGGAAGAGTATAGTAATCAAAGTAGACAGCAGGAGATCCTAATTAAGAAGGAAGAAGAGTTAATCTGTAACAAATAAATGAAATACTTCTCTAAAATACTTCACAGCTAGATCTGTCAGACCTCATTTATCCAAATCAAATGGAGGACAAGAACATAATTGGAATGAATAGGATATGGAAGAGGGGTATGTAATGGAGAAACATTTAAATCTGTTCAATCTGTTAATGATTTAAAGTCTTACTGTAAGATTACCTGTTTGAAGCTACCAGGTAACAATCAAATGTGAATTACCTTTTCACAATTCATTTTATTGTCTTGTTATATAACCATAATAAATAAATACCCATTATTTTGTAGACATTGCACCTTTGATCCTTAGATTTTGTAAGAGCTATAGAGTTAAATTGGCAGAATTATGATAAATTAGTTTTCTTCTGAATCGGATTTTGCATGGCAATGAAAAAGAGTCTTTATTTTTTAGTCAATTATACTGGCATAAGTGTGATTGGCATAATTATGGTGGTTAATTACCACTAGTTTATGAGTTGCTCTTGTAACCTTCATTGTGCCTCAATTGCATGAGTTGATGTATGATGAGGGTGTAAGTCATGATAAGCAGAAATTCACAACTGCAATGTACATCATTGCACTTGTGCTGGTATACATTAACCAGTTGAATAATGTCATACTACCTATGACTTAAATCAAGTTGCTAGAGCAGCTAGACCCAACTAAGCGAGGAATAAGCAGAAGAGAAAATATGTGTTCAGTTACCATTCAGCAATAGATTTGATGGGGTGATTCTAGCTTGGTATAGCAGTTAGATTTAGGCTCAATTAATTCCTATTCCATACCCAAGGTATCAAAATCTGGGCATATTTCTTATGGATTAATGAATTCTTATTTTAAAAATTAGACTTATTGCAATATTTACATAAAATGTACAGAACAAAAATGCATTGATCAAGTATGATTGACTGTATCCTCTCAAGACTAGAACCAAAAGGAATAAATAAATCTATGTATGTATTATATTTATATTGCATTCCCCTTTTTCATGACAGAAATAGTGATTGCCTCCAGATTATGGAACTCTTTGTCAAAGAAGGAGCCAGGTAATGTTTTCTCTACTACCTTTTATGTCAGAAGGCAAAGATATGTTTGTACAGATAAGCCTTTTGCACAGAAACTGGTCTGTTGTCAACGGGGGTTGACTATGTAAGTGCTGGATAAGCCTTTCTTCTTGTCTTTTCAGTCATATTTTCAGATATTTGGCTGTCTTTTATATGCTTTAATAAAGATTTTGTCTCTAATTCTGTTTCCCCTCCCCATTGTTATATTATTTTGGGGAACAAGATAAAAACACAAAATTAATTGATTAAATAAATGAAGTACATGAGATCTCAGTGTGGTGTTTCAGTCAAACAGTCATCAGATTTAGACCTTCTTCACTTCCACATCTGGCTGTAGACTAGAGATTCATACTTTTGTTTGTCTTACCGAGTATGAATGTTACTTCTTTTATCTTTCCCAAGAGAAGAAACTATGATATCCTTCTTCAACAGAGGAATTCAGAGCCTGGGAATAGTCACCATCTATGCCAGCTGAGGGAGGGATCGAAATTTAACAAACAGATGTACAGTCAAACCTCGCATAAAGAGCGTCTCACTTTAAGAGTAACTCGCTTAAAGAGCAGAATTTTCTCAGAATGTTCGCTTCACTTAAGAAATAAAACCAACCAAAAATTCGCTTAACAAATAAATTGGGGTTCGCAATCCCCCCCCACAATTGGTCATTTACAATGGTGTTTCGCTTAAAGAGCAAATTCGCTTAAAGAGCAATCCTGTGGAACGCATTATGCTCTTTAAGCGAGGTACAACTATATTAATATATTTCCTTCTAAGCCTGGTACAGGTAGCACAAACCAACTATAGAAATTATGTATGCTTCAAAGATCAGTGAGTGAGATAAATGCCTATTGACCTTCTTTATTTATTCATTTGACATGGGTTCCAACCTTTCTCCAAAGCTGAGTCTCAAGGTGGCATGTGAATTTTGGGACTAAATTAGAATAATGGCTGAGATCCTGTAGCTTAGCATAGTAAGTTGCAACTAGAGTATGCAGTCTGAATCAATGAATTTTATGGAGGAGTTGACTCACTAAATCCACACCGATTCAATGGGTCTACTCTAGTTGCAACTTGCAGACTAAGCAATAGGATTTCAGCTAATAACTACTCCTTTGGCAAGTAGACACTTGTGTTATTAGCTAGGTTTCCATTGGCGCTGACTATCTGTGATTAATTCAAGTGACATTACTCAAGTGACCCTATACATATATTTTCCTATACAGTGCAAGAATAGTTTCCACGGAAATGTCTGCAGATGCAGATAGCGCTGGCTCTTCAGCTATGAAACAGATATGAGCACTGAACCCTAGATTTGGATATGACTGGCTTTCGAGCAAGAGTGAATTTTACCTTTGCCTTTACTCTCTATGTGGGGTTAAATAAAAAAGCATATTTTCTTTAGTAATAATCTCCTTTCCTAAATAAGTTTTCAGCATTCTCTTTTTAAAATTCTTAAGCAACATTTTCTCTAATAACAATCACAGATATATGGGAAGTCAGCTTGTAACAAAATTAGTGTCAGCAATTCTACTGCTTTAATTCTAACTTCATTTTGAGACATGAAACAGACCTGCTGCAAGCATATTCTAATTGCAGTCTAAAGATTTACTCATATAATGTGAGACAATTATTGAAAGGCTGTCTCAGGACTGGTGTGCAATGCATCATGTCACATGGGTCAGAAAGGATGACTGAAGTTTTAACATGCAGAGGCCCACACAGTAACATTTATCTTATCAAACAATTTCATTACTTTTTTAGGATTGGGGATATGGTGAGCAAGTGGGAGGATTTACTTAGAGCATTCAGATTTGTTTCTCAATTATTTTTTCCATCCCACATACTAAAGAAATGAGTCATGGAATTAGTTGGGTGAAGAACAGGTGTTCATGGACTTGAATAAAAACGAAATGAATTTGCTGGTACACAATCTCCCCTTCTCTTTCCAGTTGTATATAAATCCAATCATATCTAAAATGTTGGCTTTAACCCTGAGTTCATTTAATCCAGAAGGAACAGAGATTGGGAAATTTCAGGGAAGGGTATAATTCTTGGGATTCTAGTCTCACTTGGGGGTTCAAGACCTGCAGTCCAAGGAAGTTGCATTTCCAAGATCTGAGTGAAATTAAGTCATTAATTTTGATATGAGGCATGGCTGGTAAAATTTCACTTTGTCACAAATCCTGGATTAAGAGTTATGTTAGAGATGAATGTAATCTTGAATTCTAGACAGCTCAGTGAGTTAAGCATGTGGGTGCAGAGCTAGAATTCTGTTCCTCATAGTTCAGCCCAGAAAAGCCAGCCTGTGTGGTATTGGGCAAGCAGCAGAGTCCCAGAAGACCACTAGAAAAAGGCCATAATAAACCACTTTAGAGTAGTGCAGGCGCATTTTACTTCCACTTCCGGGAGTGACGAGGACAGTGCAGGCTGGGTGAATCACAGTAAACCCATTCATGTGTACTCACAGGGTGCTTGGGCTTCTGGAAATTTAAGTTCAAGAACATCTGGAGTGCCAAGGTTCGCCATCACGGTCATAGGCTGCTGCAGTTAGTTCCTTTTTTGTTTATCTCAGTATTGGAAGCCATGGTCTCACCTCTGATTACTCATGGGGTGGGTACAGTTTGTGGCCTAGTGAGATAAGCACCTAGAATGCCTGTCCATGTTTTCTCTCAGGTGCCTCTTGCACCTGGGAACAGTTCTGGGGTAGCAGCATTGACCAACCCATCAAAAGAAGCCAGTGATGCTACAGGTGGAGGCCTGGTATAACTCAGCTGGTATTTAAACCAAAACTGCCACCACAGGATCCTCTTCAGCAGTTGAGAAGAAAGGTGGTATAGGTTGCAGCCCACATCAATGAATAGGCTTTTAGCCAGTGAGTCACCACAGGAGTATTGTCCACTTGAACCCAGACCTTGATGATGGTCAGGGTGCAGGATGTTGTCAGACCTACTGGAGGCTACAAAAGCAATAATTTGGAAGAAAGAAGAACAGACCTTGAGACCAGGACTGCCTTAATGCTAGTTTGTGCCTAGGAACAGATTTGGAGTGAGAGAGGCAGGGTTGCTGCTCCATCCCCAAAAATAGAGACTCCCCCCTCACACACACTTTAATCAGGGGGAGGGGTGGAGACATGGTTGGGTGGAGAACTAAGGGGGGGCATGCCTAGCTTGGGACAACTTCCAAAGTTTCCCATAAAGGAAATCAAGTGGTTTCCTGCTCAATGGGTGCATACCTCTTGCTTGTTCAGATCAAAATCAAATTATTAGCTATCCCATGGAGACAAATGGGATGAACAGGAGTTTAACTTTGGGTAGATCATGCCCTACATTTGGAAGATAGCCTCAAACACTGATAAACTAGGGTACAATCTGTCCTTGTAATCTTACATAGACTTCAGTTGCTGACATTTCAAACAGATGTCCTGAACATTTATCCTTAAATAAATGACGTATTAAAAAGTGTTTAAAGTTAGGATAAATATACTTCTGCAGCAAATTGATGTGATGATCTAGATTTGATGAAAAAAAGATACCATTGTCAGTGTGCAAACAGTTCAATGAAAAACACCCACAGTCCACAATTCTCCACATTTTTACTCATTGGTTCTGAGACATTATTCCCTGAATCTCTTCAATACCATTTCCTTTTTTAAATGAATGTTGCCTATTCTCCATTTTAAAAAGCCCTGTTGCTGTGACCCAATGTGCATACTAATGAGTGCATTAAAATCTTCTAGAATCACCTTGTGTGCTCTGATGCACACAAATGTCTGGCCTTAAAAACAATTGTGAAACTAAAAACCACCATAAGCTTGTCACTGTGTGCTAATATACATGCTAATATGCATTAAATGGGTCTCAATTTTTAATCACATTGCTGTGCATTAATATGTATTAAAAGAATTTTTGAAGCCTTTTTGCTGCCCAATAATGGGAAAAAACTTTTGATAAACTCACAGACATATGTAGAAATTCCTTCTGCACAGATTTTTGTGCATTCCAAATAGTGTGAATTAATTTCTGATAGAGTTTGGAAATATTCTGTTACACATAATACATTTGTAACTAATTATTTTATAGTAGCTATGAAGAAACTGACCCTATAAAACAGGGGTTCCCAACCTAAGGGTCCCCAACCTTCCAAGGGCATTTGAGAAACAAAATGGCCACCCCTTTCAAGCTTTTGGGACAAAATGGCCACCCCAAGCATGGCCTGGCCCCTGGCTTGAAAAGGTAGGGAACCCCTGCTGTAAAGGATAACATCTTTCTAAAAAGGAGCGAAAGGAAAACTACTGACCTTGAGCTGACAGGTGCTAGACAAAAGGGAGTTAGGATATTGCCTGCCATTCCCCTTATCTCTTCCTGTCCAAATAGCAACAGCAATTACACTTATATACCATCCCATAGTGCTTAGTGCACTCTCTGGGCAATTCACAAGTTAATTAGCATTTTGCCTCCAAAATGCTGGGTACTTATTTTATTGACCTCAGAAGGATGGTAGGCTGAGTCAACTTTGAGTCTGGGTTAGGTTCGAACTCACGGCATTCTGGCTGCAGTATAGCAGTTTAGCCACTGCACTGCCAGGACTCTTTGTCTCCAAAGCCAAACTCTGGAGACAGCAAGGTTCTAGAGATGATGATTGAAGGGCTGCACCTGGGCTGGAAATGAGCAGGCAGGCTGGGGTTGTGTGTGTATTTGGGGGAGAATTTCTCTTCAGCCTTGGTGCACTACCATGGCAGCACTGTTTGGCTATGTAAGATCAGCCAATGGGAGAATGGATATGAGAGTAGTTTCCAAAACAAGGCATGGTGGTTGGTGTTTTTTTTTAGCTGTCTGAAGTGGAGTGCAGTGTGACCAGGTCTCTCTGACTGGTCTTGCCGCCAAGGGACTCTACACAAGTTTGGCTCGCGTGGAGCATAGGGTAGGTTGTTCAGTGGGGAAAGCCTGGCCCATTGGTCTATCAGGCAATCAGTTGTAGAGACTTGGAGGTTTCATCCTGTCACTCTCTTCTTTCATTTGTTGCCAGAGTTAGATGTACCCTGTAAGTTTGTTTTATATTCCATTTTGTCATGATTGGAATTTTTTTACTTTCCCACTCTGAATCCCTGTGTTTGTAGATATCAGTGTATTTTGATTTTTCCACACTCCATTTCCTCCCTTTTGTTTTACTTTTAATAAAGTATTTTAATAAAGTTGTTCCATCAGCCAGGGAGGCACATCTCTCTGGCACCAGAAGGAGGGCCTTCTCTGTGTCTGCTCTGGCCCTATGGAACCTCTTGCCTATGGAGCTACGTCTCCAGACAGAGTTGCTGCCCTTTAGGAAGAATCTAAAAACATGGCTGGCAGGACAGATATGGGGTATGGAAGGTATAATGACCCCAGCACATTGGTTGATCTGACCCCCTCTCTTTTTCTACTTTTAAATTAGTAGTTGTAGCATCTGGTGTGTTTTCAATCTGTTTTTAATCTTTTTCAGATTTTAATTTTTAATTTTTAAAAGTTTTTAGATGGAAGCTCCCACTTCCTAATCCTGGGCCTTATCTGCCCAGGGAAGGAAAAGACTAACGTCCTCTGGCCGGAAGGAGGAATGGATTTTATCTGTTTGTGTTGTGTGTGTGTTATTGTTGTTTTGTTTTTGTAGTTTTTTTTTCCTGATTGTAAACCGCCCTGAGTTGCCACGACGAGTGGGCGGTGATATAAATCTAAATAAATAAATAAATAAATAAATTTTTAAAAATAAATCCAGTTTTAAGTCACAAATTGCAGTGAGCACTTCAAGTGCAAGCAATCTAGATCTTGGCTCTGAGGCTTAGTCAGAACGTCCGGGAGCAAGTTACTGCTAGGGTCAGCTATGAGAAAGAAGGGCAGATAAACACAGAACCTTGTCCAAATGAGCCTTTCTTTTTGCACAGCATGCTTCAGTCAGGAATCAGAGGGAAGGCCAGAGTGGGGAGAAAGTCCCACAGTCCAGGGCTAGTCCAAGTACAGGAAGCTACGCAGTTGAAAGGCCAGAGTGGATTCTCCTTGCTACCCTCATGTAGTTTCCTGACAGTAGCCAATAATGTAACCAGCTCTTCTAAAGTTACTTTTTAGTCCTAACAAATGAAACTGATGCTCAAGGTAAAGGTCTCCCTTGCTCGAAAGCAAGTCTTGTCCAACTCAGGGAGTGGTGCTCATCTCCATTAGTGTGTCTGTGAAAGGCATGATTAGACACCAAAGTGCATTCGATGCTGTTATCTTTCCTACCAAAGTGGTACCTACTTATATAATTGCAATTTTTTTTGCTTTCAAACTGCTAGGTTGGCAAGAGCTGGGACAGATGACGGGAGCACTTTGGTCTCGAACTGCTGACCTGCTGACGTTCTAGTCGGCAGGCTTAGCATCTTAACCACTAAGCCACTACATCCCTAAAACGTTTGCCAGTTGAGTGTAATTAGCAATTTGCTTCCAAAAGTTACTTTCAAAGGACAGACTGAAGCATGTCAAGAGGAATTTGCTATTAATTATTTTAGGGTTATGACATTCTGTTGTCAATTTTAAGTTTCAAGGGAAGTATTTTTGGTTTTTGTCATTTGTATTTTTATAAATATTTCTGAGGTTCAATATCAAAATTGGTTACTCCAGGGAACGAGAGAATATTTCCTTTTGTTTTTCTGTATTGCTAATAACTGATGTGCACCCTGTTGATAACACACAACACAATGACTTACTTGTACAATGAGAGCATTGGTAATGATAACAGCAATCAGATTGACACAAAATCATGAATAGTAAATGAATAACATAATTTAGAGCTGTGCTGGCTATGGCAAATTTAGAATGGACAAACTTTTGTTGTGTTGGCTCTTCCCAGAGTTCTGCTGACAGAAGGATTTAGTCTAAATTGGAAATAGTTTGGATTCAGCAGAGCTTTAGGGGGCCATAACATCTCCATTTAGTTAGTTAGGACTGTGTTGTAATGCAACAAATTCCTTTTAAAATGTAACATTCTGAACCTTGGTTCATGAAGTATTATGATGACTTTTATTTTATTTTATTGCATCTATGCATATGAGAGCACGCTGTAGCATAAATAATAATGAGTCTCAAAGCACCTTAAAAACTAATAAGTTTTATTTTATGTAAGCTTTCATGGACTTTAACCTCCACATCATAAATACTAATTATTTATATTTGCATAAACTTTCATTAACTTTAGTCCACATAGTGTGCTACACTCTGTGAAATCTTGTTGCAAATAAAATATTTAGGGATTTTAAGGTGCCATGAGACTCTTCTTTGCATTGATTGTGTTCTATGAATTGGGCACAGTGTGCCTCTTGCTCTTATCTGCTGTCTGGGAGTTGTTGCTTTCTTTTAAACAAATCCTATAAGTGCAATAAACTTCGACTGACTGGGGGATACAGTATTTGTTCTCATTAACATACCTGATTCTTCACTCATGTTACTGCTATTTTTCCTACCACTTAAACAAATCTCGTCTTGTTTCAAATAGAACAGTGACATTTTCACCGATTGCACAGGCTTTTGCATTCCTCTTGAAAGTATGATTTATATTTAGTCTCAGTTTGATCCAGTGTCCTCTGCAAACCCTCTGAAAAACAGGGACCAGCCCTTGGGCTTTCTCAATCTAAAATAATATAGCCATATATTGCCTGAAGGAAAAAGAGATTTATAGTTATACCTTGCTTAAAGAGCATAATGTGTTCCTCAGGATTGCTCTTTAAGCGAGTTTGTTCTTTAAGCGAAACACCATTGTAAATGACCAATTGTGACTTCTGGTGGGGGGGGGATTACGAACCCCCATTTATTTGGTAGGTTTTTGTTGTTAAGCGAAGTGACCAACCAATCAGAGAAAATTCTGCTTTTTAAGTGAGTTACTCGCTAAGAGAGGCCATTTTATATATATACCAACTAAAAATAACCAAAAACTTGGTTAACGACTAAATCAGGGTTTTCAATTCCCCCCCCCCACCAGAAGTCACAATTGGTCACTTACAATGGTGTTTCGCTTAAAGTGCAAACTCGCTTAAAGAACAATCCTATAGAACACATTATGCTCTATAAGCGAGGTACCACTGTATTGTATTGCAGATAGGCATCCTATTCTTAAACAAAACAGCCATTGTACATTACTTAAAGTACTAACTAGTTGACCTGTTAAGAATGTATTAAAGATGTTTTGATTTCCAGCTTGCTGTTGCAAGGGCCAAGAGGACAGAACTCTGTTTTGACTTATAGATTTCATAATATGGCTCATATGCTTCTCACACCAGGGGGTGGAGTCTAGCACTATGCCACTTCTTGGCTATGTTCATTTCAGCTATTAAAGACTCCCAGCCATATGCAGTGGGTTAACACATAATCAAAAAAGAAAACTCTGGAAGAAAAGTTCCTGCAGGGAAGTGGCTTTCTCATGCAATTTTTGCAGGATTTCTAAGACTATCTGGAGAATGGTTGTGCCCCAGATGCACCTGCGGGCGTGGCGCGCTTTGCCCGGGCCCTCAGGAAGAAATGGATACAAATTTATTGGTGGGTGGAGCCGCATAAAAGGCGAGTGCCTGCTTGGTGCTCTCTCTTGTTTACTCTTTTTCGCGGTCGCCCTCCCTCCCTCCCTGTAGCCATAGTGTGAATTTTTTGGTTGCTTTGTGGGCCAGAAGGGAATTTTTGGTTCAAACCTCATTGCCCCCTGGTTGGTGCTTTTTTGCCCTTCCCACACTGTGGTGGTGGTTGGGATTGTGGATATTGTTCCTTGCGAGCCAGTAGCACTGGTGGGGTTACGCAGGTCATCCGTCCCTGACCGTCTTGTCTTGCGTTTGCCTGGGCATCAAGGGCAGAGGAAGTACAGACAAGGTGAGGTTCAGTCAAATGCGACACACCATGACCAGGATGGCATGGTTCTTATCAGGCTTAAAATTCAAATTCGGTCTACAACTGGAGGGGCAGAGACATTTTGTAATCAGTCATCAAAAGTCAAACAGACAATACTGCCAACAACACTTACCCTACCAGTGCTACTCCAGCCCGCAATATCAGTTGTTTTACAAAGTTAATTTTTTATTTACAGTTACTTCCCATGTTACGGGCAAGTTAATAAGTGGCCCAATTTTAAAAACCATGCAGCTGTGTCTGTCTCTTACTCCAGGGGTACATGGGCAAATGCAATTTTCAGCAAAGTGGCTTTTTGGAGTAACATTCAAACACACAGCCCAGCACTTCATCATGACCAAGTGGGAGAGAAAGTGTATAAGAGGAAGTCAAATAATACAAGAAACACAGAGATGAAGTAATATCTTATCAGTTAAACAGTGTAAGTTAATACAGTAGATCTGAGGGGGTGGAGAGTAAAATATCAGAAGAATGTAGCAAAATGCATATGTAACATTAATTTATCTCATACACATTGGCACTAAGAATTGTTCATTGTAAGTGAAATCTGCATATAATATTATAGGAAAAATACCTGCTATTCTCTGAGAAACTCAGTGAATTCTTAAAGATATCACAGCACAGAATTAAAACCATGATTTACATAAATATCTCTGGTTCAGTCCCTGCAGGCTCCCCTTAAAGAGCCATCACCGCTAAAGGTTTTAACCTTTGTTTTTGTTTTTTAATAAAACGCTGTTGCTGGCACAGGCCAATTGTCACTCTTATTTTTACCACTTGAGAAATGTCCATCATTATGATGACAGACAGAGCCTGAATCAAATGGAACAGTTTTGTGAATGAGTGGGTAATGACACTGATTCTAATTCTAATGCTATGCCATCAGATTTATGTATTAGGTACACAGAAGCCTTGAAGATTATAGTAATTTTGAACCAAAATTGGGCAAACCCTGGTAATGACCACTTTGCTGGCTAATTTTTATCACACTAGGTCAGGTGAAAGGAATTGCATAATGAACTCACCAAAAGGTGGCTTCATTTTGGCAGTTTCACATCTGGCCTAGACATGGAAGAAGAAGAAGTAGTTTTATTTATAATGATACATCTTTGGAGCATCTGAATGCTTCCTATAAGATAACTATTGCTTTAGGTTAGTGATGGCGAACCTTTTATAGACTGAGTGCCCAAACTGCAACCCAAAACCCACTTAATTATTGCAAAGTGCCAACACAGTAACAGGGGATGAAGGAAATGCTCCCATTGGGCCTTTGGGCAGAGGGTGGGGCAAACTCTGTGCTTTTTACCTCTTTTGTTAAGTGTGTATTACAACTTATTAGAAATTAATACATGTCACTTAGTATTGATATGTAATTAAGTCACTTTCTTTAACTTTTGGTTTTCCAGTAGGAAGCATTGTTCTTGTTAGTTTGGGGAGGTTAATCAATCGAGAAGCCACAAAGACATTTTTCCCTTTTTTGACATGCAGCAATCTATATTGTTTTAGTTTGACAGGCAGTGGTTTATACTACCTAATTTAAAACCAATTATTTATCCTGTCTTTTCTACTATAAAATCACACATCTAGTTATATAAACTTCCCCCAAGAAATATTCCAACAGACTAAATTACAGGAGAGAAATGGGTGCCTGGGGTTTACAGCAGGGTTTCCTAACCTTTTTACACTGTGAGCTTGACCACACACTTGGACAGCTGAGTTCATAGAGAGTTCCCAACTTACTCTCTTCTGCTCACCTAGTAAGCGGAGCACAAAGTCCTGTTGGTATTCTGGCAGATGCTTCCACACCTTTGGAACAGCTGTTAGGCAAAGTTCTTTGGTAGAAGCAGTAACTCCAGATGAAAGCACCAACAGACTAAGTTACTGATACAAGCAGTCCTTACTTCCACGATATGGCGAGGGTCCCAAAGCTCACAGGCCCATAAGGTCAGCTACATGATGAGTGACAAACACTCCAGCATGACTAGTCCAGCAAGATAAGCAGCAGGAACAACAGGAGGCAAAATGGCATAAGAAGCAGCTAGACATAGAAGCAAGTTGGCTTTGGATTTTGCCGCTTCTTATACAAAAGTAGGCTTCCTTGTTAGCAGCTGATCCAGTGCAGCTGGCTTCTGTTCCAGGACAGTCCTTAAAGGTATAGTCTACCATTTGTCCATGTTGCAACCAGTGCCACGCCCAGGCACAGTTACTAACAAGATTAATTGGTTTGTGGTTCCCCAGTTCCTCCTCTTTGTCCTTTTTTGAAGATTGGAGCAATCTTGGTCCTCCTTCAATCATCTGGCATTTCCCTCCTCCTCCATGATTTCAAAAATAAAAATAAAAATGGTAGGCTGTGGTTCTGAGATGTCTTCAGGCAGTTCCTTCAATATCCTTCGATGCAGTTCATCTGGCTCAGGAGATTTGAACTCATTCAAAGAAATGAAGTGATCCTTGACTACTTCTTTATCAATATCAACCTGCAATCCTGTCCCCTCCTCTTGAATTTCACATTTGCTAGAAGGTCCATATACTACTTTGTAGAAAGTGAGCACTTCTCCCTTTTCTTTGTTGTTTTCTCATCCCACTGAGCAGCTGAACCATTATTTCCTTTCTCTATCTTTTGCTATGCACATACAGTACCTGAAGAATGCTTCTTTTGTTGCTTTTAGCATCTCTTGCTAACTCCAGTTCATTATCAGCTTTTGCCATTCCTGCAATTCCTTGTCACTTGTCTGTACTCTTCCTTTGTAACCTGACCTTCCTTCCATTTTAAGAACAATACAAAAGCAGTAACAAGTTAATACCTTAATTGGATCATAAACAATCAAACACTGACTATACTATTATTTGCAAATCAAGTTTGCTTCTTAAGACATCCACCAGTTCTCTCCAGGTAGTGCAAGATAATTATAAATAAGAGTCTCCAGAGTTCATAGTAGATGATTGTGCCAGGCATTGTTTCTTGGAGCATAGTTTGAAGAAACAGCAAACTGCTGAAGAAGTGAACTAGAATCACAAAAGCCAGTATACAATAAAGATATCCTGCTTTTGCTATTGTGTGAGTAGCACATGACTCTTTTTTGTTTTGTTTTTAGGAACACTATTCACTCATGGAAGGAAAGTTTATTCCATCCCTGTTCCTTCTATTGCTTCTTGTGCCACTCTTACATACAACCTCTTCTCTGAGTTAAGAGACTTGCATATGTAAAATGCAGACCACAGAGAGAAATGGGAATAAGCAAATGGAACAGCAATTACACTTATCTACCATGTCATAGTGCACGGATTCTCAGCCTGTGGCCTATGGGTCAGATGCAGCCTGTCGCGCCATTTCAGTGCCTCCACCACACCAGAAGGTGCCATGTGGTGGAGGAAGGGCAAAATGGCTGTCCAGTCCCTGAAGCTATCTGAGGGAGTGTGACCTGACTTCTGGCTTTAAAAGGTTGAGAATTCCTGTCATCATGCTTAGAGCTGGGTGTTTCACAAGGTAATTAGCATTTTGTTCCCATCAAGCTGGGTATTAATTTTAGCAACCTTGGAATGGTGGAAGGTGGGGTCAACTTTGAGCCTGGCAGGATCAAACTGAGAGTTTTGGCTGTAGTGCTTAAGCACTGTGCCATAAGAGTAAATAGGGGATTAAGGTATCTTTAGATGAGTACTTGTTACTATCCTATTTAAGATTTTCTTATAATTATTTTTTAACACACATAAGCAGAACAATTTGCCATGTTTAAAGTATGAGAAAGCATAATGAAACTAACAAATAAAGCAGCAGCACAATGATAAAACAGTGGAAAAGGTGTGCTTTTTGCATGAAACTCTCACCTGACACCATGGGTCATTCTATCTGGAAGGATCTAGGAGTTTCACAATTTTAGTTCAGGAGCTTATAAAACACTATACAAAAGTAATGCAAAGTTATACTTGTTTCTTTCTTCCCTTCCCTTCTCCCAGGCCCAATTTCTATATTTAGTCTATCTTGATGAGTTCTTAGCTTGGCTCCCTGGCTATTATTTCCTTCTATGTTTTTCGTAGGTAGCCAAAGGCAGGAATCTAGAAGGGTGGCAGCACAAAAGAGTCGTGCTAAATCAGAGTGAATTAAACTTTCTTTTCATGTTGAAACCTCAGCCTGTCACACTGAACTCCAATGATTCTCTCATCAGTGCTACAGAAAGCATAAGCGGCTGACTCGGCAAGTGAAGAATGGGAAGAATATGAAATATGACAGATTAGACAGGAGAGCTGAGTGCTGTATCTACACTGAGAATGCGAGAAAAAGAAAAAATAACACCTACAGAGTATTCAAGTATGGGGGGTTCATTCTGGTACTTAGTAATGGTCTCTAGTGCTCTAGTTATCACTATTAGGTGCTGGGACCTGACAGGTGATCATCATCAAAAGATTCTAGGAAAACACAGGCATGTATCAACCCACAGATATTGCCTTACAAAGGGAGCACACTTCATCATTTTATTTTTTTATGCTTCCCTTTCTTCTTAGTCCTTTTCTTTTTATCTTTCCTGTCATGTACAAATGATTTCTGAAGACCTCTGTAATCCAACATTGTTCATCTTGGATTTTCTAAATTCTAGCTGCTAAGGCACTTTGGCAATTTGCTAAAAATCAAGCATTTTTCTCCTGTCTTCTTTTACAAAATGCTCAGGCACCAAAGCTTACATTCAGAGGTACTTAAGAAGTCACCATACATCTACATTTGGGGGCAAGTGACACATTTCTGTGTCAAATGTGAACTAATAAAATTGCCAGTTGTGTTTGTTGTGTGGGGTCTTGATAAGTGTCATGAAAAGGAAATGATTTTTTCATGTAACCCAATCCATAAATATATCTCAAGGATAGATGATAATATCCACATTTCTTGACTAACCTCATGGCAGTGGGGAACTAAGGGACTCAGTTTCAGAGGTTTCTCATATGATTAAGGGGGAACAGTGCCACAATCCCAAATAGAATGGGATGCCTCCAACCCAGTGGTGGGCAGCCAAATGTTTTACTACCACACTGTGGGTGGAGCCAATGTAATGGGTGGAGACAATGTCATGACATCATGGGTGGAGACAATGTCATTATGTCATGTGCGGAGCCAACATTGTGGGTGGAGCCAAAGAAAAAACCCATAAAAATAAGTACACATAAAAACACAAATTAAATAGACATAAAAACACATAAAAATACACATTAAAAATAAATACACATTAAAATATGCCCACCCACCTCACACCCCAAGGTGAGTCACTTACCCTGTAGGGAGCTTCAACTAGCAGCTGCTCTTCCTCCTCCCCACTTGGGAGGACAGCAAGGAGGCCACCGAGGGCCTAAGCAGCAGCCACTGGTTCCTCCGTGGCTGCATGTGGCCGCCTGATGCTCTGTGCTGCCACACTCCAAGCAGCAAATGGCTGCTTGGCTCAGCAGGCTGAGCACTGTAGGCGCAAATGCATGCCAAGTGCTGTAGGTACACCAAGCACTATAGGCACAAATGCACACCAAGCGCTGTAGGTATGTCAAGCGCTATAGGAGCAAATGCGTGTCAAGTGCTGTAGGTGTGCCAAGTGCTGCAGGCGCACCAGTGCACCGAGCGTTGTAGGCACACATGCATGCTGTAGGCGCACAAGCACAGTGGGGGAAACTGGCAAAAAGGTATACCCCCGAGGTGGTTCCCCCCAAAAGCCACTACCGGTTCACATGGATACCGGGAAAAACTGCTACCGGTTCTGGTGAACTGGTGCAAACTGGCTCCTGCCCATCACTGCTCCAACCCAATTTTTTCTGAAAAGGGACAGGAAAAACAAAAGGGTGAATAAGAATAGAAAAATACCTAGGCTACCATTTGAAAAAGGATGGACACAAAGAAGAAAAGAAGGAAATAATTGAAACAAGTGAGAACAGTTATAATTCTAAGCAAAATACTAAGAGAAGGGTCAAGTAACAAAATTAGACAGAGTTAAGTGTTAGAAAAGGGATTGTGGTGGCTTAATGGTTAAGATGCTGAATTTGATGACTGGAAGGTCGGCTGGTCAGCAGTTCAAGACCCAAGTGCTGAATGATGGAGTGAGCTTCTATCTCTGTCCCAACTCCTGCCAACCTAGTACTGTACTGTGTTTCAAAAGCAAGAAATTGCAAGTAGATAAATGGGTACCACTTCGGTGTGAAGGTAAACAACATTCCATGCACTCTGCTGTCTAGTCATGCCTGCCACATGTCCACGGAAATGTTTGCAGATGCAGTCAGTGCTGGGTCTTTGGCAATAAACAGAGATGAGCACTGAACCTTAGAGTTGAATATGACTGGCTTTCAAACAATGATGACCTTTACCTTTACTAAGTATTAGAAGCAATGACACTGGATGGTTTCTCTATCTCTCCACCAGGTATGAGTGAAAAAATCCAAATGCCCCCAAACTCCCCTATGATCTTCCAGGGGATGGTGTGGCAATTTTGTTTTTTATTCCTCTGATGTATTTTAAGGCCATGAGAGGCTTCATCCCCAAATCACTTGGGGAAGCAGGGAACAGAACAAAACAAATCTTTTAAAAAGATCATAGGGAGACCAAATTATAACAAAATTGGCTTCTGGGTCTTGAGAGGGCTGGCTTAAGTTTTTAAAATCAGAGTGTGGGTGGGTCAGGATTGGGGGTGATGTTTCTAGCATAAGTAGTAACATACTTTCTTCCCATGTTTTATAGTGATTTTGTGCTAGTTTCAGAGTGTCTCTGAGAGCAGACATACAGTAATAACCATTGCCAAAGGTGCTGAGAGCCTTTAGTACCATGGACAGCATATTCTCCCAGGGCCTCATTTACCAAGCACTGGGCCTGTGTAAACAATGCTTGCCTTTTATTTCCAGAATCTGAGCATCTTATAGCAGAAATCCACAAAACAGTACAAGAGATCACTCCATGAAAATAAGAAAAATGAATCTAAAGGTGCTTTTCCACTTGTTCTATCATTTGTACCAGTGCCAGATAATTGTTATGTAACTTCCCTATCCACATTTTCTGGTGGCATTTGGAGAACAATCCTATTGAGTACTCGTTTTAAAAAAAATCTCCCTGTTCAAAGTGCTTTGACTGAACTATTACTTGACTGTTTCTTGTTCAGTATTTTGCAACCAGAATGAATTGTACACTTATACCACACTTGTTAAAAAAAGATTGTATGACTTGGCTGGACAAGAAGCCATGGCAGAGTGTGAAGGAGCAACCTTCTTTTGTCTTCTTTCCATTCAGTCATTTTTTCCACTTTGCATTTTATCACTCCTTTTTCCACAACAGAAGAGGTAATAAGCATTCTTATTACCGGGACTGGGCTTCTCCCTGGGAGGAATGGACTACAGCTGAAAGACGCAGCCAGCCAGCTACAAATGCTGCCTTTGCTGCCGTTTCTTTTACCAGGACTGGACTTCTCCCTGGGAGGAAAGGACTACAGCCGAAAGACGCAGCCACCCAGCTACAAATGCTGGCTCTGCTGCTGTCTCTTGTACTGGATTTCTCCCTGGGAGGAATTGACCCCCAGCATCCAGTTGGCCTTAGGCCCCCACCCTCCTGTGGTTGATGTGGAAAAAACCCCTGTAGATGTTGCCTGGGCTGTAGGCCTTCTTTACAGCAATATTTGGAATTAATAGGGTTTACTTTTTGTTTTCTCTTTCCTGTATTGTATATTGTACACTGCTGAATTGTTTATTGTATATTGAGGACTGTGCTGTGATAATATTTATTTATTGTATTTTGATTACACTATAATATTGTAGGTGTATTGATTTGTATAGTATTTACTGTATTTAATTGTTTTGTTATATGCTAGTGTATTTTGGTTTGCATTGTAATATTGTTATTTGTGAATGCTGTGAGCCGCTCTGAGTCAGTCTTTACTGAGTAGAGCGGCATACAAGTCTAAATAATAATAATAATAATAATAATAATAATAATAATAATAATAATAATAATAATAATAATAATAATAATAATAATAATAATAATAATTCTGACTGTCCTGGCATAACTTCTTCTGTTCCAAAAGGATGGTGGTAGAAGAAAGGTATTTAATCTGGACCCAATGATTTTTCCTATATACACCCCTACATACCTGGAGTACTTCCTTTTGTTCCTCAAACAAGAGCAGCAGATATTTCCATCACCAGGGTTGATGCACAGCTGGTAGCCTCCCCTGTAGATGGGCCTCCAATGCTGGACCTATTCTCTACCCTGTGAAAGAGCACTCCATTATATTGCATAGGTCTTAGAAAATCTTCCAGTGAACTGCAGGATTGCACTCTTCATTTCCTTGCTTGTGCACCCAGGTCATGCTTTCTGTAATGCTTAGATTATGTTTGTGCTGAATGGAAGATCCATTTGCTATAAATGGAGTGAGCACTCTTTGGAAACAAACTCAATTACATACACTTAAGAACAGCAGTGTGCTAGGCAGGGTATCGGGCAATTAGGCAATGTCCCACTCTGCCCCAGCAATCTCCACCCCTGTGGGTGGAGTTTTATATATATATTCCTTTAACCAAAGGGTGGGAAGGGAGAAGCCAAGCCAGTGCTGAACAGGGCTTAACTCAAGGGGAAGCAGGGGTGGAGTGGAAGCAGGATGGGCATCTTCCTTGTCTCTGGCCATTATACATGTTCCCACCATCCTTCCTGAGGAATAGAACCCTTACCTTCTGCTTACAAGGCAAAATTTCAACCTCTAAGCCAGGGTGGCTCAACAACCAATGGAACTGCTTTTGGCAATCATATAACAGAGAACTCTATGTTGACCAGAGAGGATATCATTGCTTTTAAAATCTGGGTTGTAGAAGCCCTAAATGGAAATCAAACTCTGCCTCGGTGTTAGATATTGTTACAAAGTGTTCAGTCAAATAATGTTTAACTTTATGACATATATGAGGGTTTCTGCATAACACTTTATAACATAGGACAAAATATCAGTGAACTACTGTAACATTCTAATGACCTAGGGAATATTTCAGTGTGTGGATCGTACTTGTTTTCAATGTATTTGAAGTCAGTCTGGGGATATCATATACTGGTGACTATATGTCACTCCAATTTCCTCAGCAAACATGCATTCCGTTCAGAAGTTGCACATATTTAAAGAACCGTAATTTGCTTAGGCTATTCACACAGAAAATTCTAATACAAACCAGAGTTCATGACTTCTGAGAATGTTTGTCCTTCCCTTATGTTATTGAAAAGAAGAGCCAATTATTTTCTCCATCACCGAACATATTACATTGATGGATATATCTCATATATTTAAAGGACATGTATAATAATGTAAAATTCAAGCATGAAAAACAACAACAATGATTTGCAAACACACCTGTCACAACCATAACTATTATAGGGATCTGAGAATGGCTCAGTGCACATTCAAGTGAATTTTAATTCTGTTGTCTTTCAGTATTAGCCTTCATCATGTGGGATACTCATATACAACGAGCATATGGAAGGGAATTGGGATAGCCCAGTTCCTGAACTCTATATAATCATCCAAACGTCTGCACTGAATCTATGTGCTCTGTGTACACAGTTGGTACTGGGTAAAGTAAAGTGCATAGATTGCATGAAAAGGGTATTTTAATGTACCATGGTGTCATGATATGTTTTGAGTGCTAAATGTTTCAGGAACTCAACCTATAACCATATTCTGTAAGAAAATCTAAACATTCAAAGCAAATTATTATTTAAATGATAAACAGCTAAGGATCAGCTAGTACCCATGGAACAGTGAGCTACCAAGGGACAGTGTAGTGCTTAGAAAATTGGACTTTGGCTCAGGTCAGTGGGATTGTCACTGTTCTGCTAATTAAAATGTCCTGGTCCTTCAACCCTGCAAAACTTGGTTGCATGATGTTACCTGGACTTACTCATGTGAAATTTTATTACACATGGACTCTTTACAGAAATTCTGATTAAAGCATGGATTCAAAGCCTAAAGAGACTCAGGATACATTCACTACTTCCACAAATGCACCAGCACCATGTCTACCAGAAACAGCATGTTTTATATATGTAGAACTACCACAAGAACTGATTATATAGTTTTGATATCTGTATCTTATATAAGAAGACACAAAATTGAAGAAATCTACATAGCTTTATCTCCTTCACAGTGCAAGAGTGATTTGTTAGCTAAGCTTAAGGAGTGGATAAATCTTTAGATACATTGAATCCAAGACCTACTAGGTTTTTTAGGTTAACAACAAAATCTTGAAATGTATTTGGAAGTACAGAAATTCCACTCCTGTCAATGAAATCAGTTCATTTCAGTATGGGTGCAGTCCATGCCACTTAACAGCTAAACTGCTGCCATTTGGTCCAATCATCCATTTTTAACAAGCCTTCAATGGCAAGTCCGCATATAGCATATTGCAGTACTCCTCCCCAGATGTTATTAAGCCATAAATAGTCATGCACTAGACTTCATCAGCTATGACAATGATCAACATAATCAGTTGTGCAAGAGAAGGCCAACACAGACTGTGCAGTACACCTGTCCTCAGCAAGTGTAATGTTTGAATGTGAACGATAGTGAAGGAGAAATATATAAAAGGGAAAGCTCTCCTTTTGCATGGAAGTGTTTTACTGATTCTCTGGGCAGAGTAGTGCTTTGCACCGTAAAAAAATAATAATCAGATGGTATGCATGGATCCATTAAGAGCTGTACTGGAGAGGAATGCAATTCTCAGAGAAGGAAACATCAAAAGAACAGACAGATTAGATCAGAGAGAAGAAGGTGAACAGAGGTGAAGTTAATTCCAGCAAGATGCTTCAAGATCCATTGAGACAAGGGTTCTGACAGTGAGAGCTTCTTTTCCATTAACTAGCTACATTTTCTATGGCCAGGATTTCCCATAGATTGTCTAAATTAGAACAACAACAGGGCTATGGTACCAGACGACATACACATGCATGCACACACAAAACCACTGAAAAACATGTGAAATAATTTTTAGAAATGTTTCAGTTCAAGAAAAGATCATGAAAACTGCAGCTCTTTGCTACTTGGGTGAACAGGAGATAATTGAGAGTACAAGAAGACCCTGGCCAGAATAGCGCTGGGGTGGGGTGGGGAATGTTTAAGCAGCTTTGGAACAAACAAAAGAGAATTTCCCAAATGAAACTACTCATTATCTCATTCTAGGAACAATTCCTTAGGGATGCCAAACCCTCCCCTCCTCCAAAGGAAAGTTTCTCTGTTTTTTTTGTTCTATTTTTCTGTTCAACAAGGACTTACACAGATATTTGCAGCCACTTCCTTGTCACATGGACACATAATCCTGTAACTTCTGATTAAAAGTCAAGAATCTGCTATCATAACAGCTAATGTGGGCTATCTTGATTATGGAGATCATATGTACTCTGCATTTTCATTTTTAAGACTTCAATTCTCTGCAACCCATTCTATGTATAAGAATTAAGGCACTATGGTATTCACAAGTTTATCTTTAGACTCTTGTATAGTTTATATATATACTCAAGAGTTTACTCTGCTGCCTGCAGTGCAACTTTTTAAAAGCCACTTGAGGTCAGGGAGGGGAACAAAATGTTGTTTGATGCAATCCCTGCATACTGACAGCATTTTGTTCTTCCAAAGAAGCAGCCTTCAAAGGAGGAGTGGGTGCTTTGTGCCTCCCCACCCCACCCCCACCCCCCAGGCAACAGCATCTCTCAGCAGATAGTCAGAGCAATCCTTCGATCAGCAGTGAAGCCAAACTTTTAGCTGTTGCAATATTTTATCCTGTCCTCAGTAAGCCATAGACTGAGATAGGATGAAATACAAAAGAACAATTTAGTTGGACCACTGACGGGGTTCAGACCAATCTCTTCCACGCTGCTGCCAACCTACACCAAATAGTGGGATAAAGGTCACCCTTGATCAAATACCAGTCCTATCCAACTCTAGGGTTTGGTGCTCATCTCCATTTATAGCCAAAGATCCAGTGTTGTCTGTGTCTTCAGACATTTCTGTGGACATGTGGCAAGCATGACTAGATACTGGAGTGCACAGAATGCTGTTACCTTTCCCACCCAAGCAGTACCTATTTATTTACTTGCAATTTTTACTTCCCAATTGCTAGGTTTCCAGAAGCTGGGACAGGAGCTCATTCCACAGCATAACACTCAGGTCTCAAACTGCTGACCTACCATGCATGGAATGGTGTTACCTTCCCACCAATGTGGTACCTACTTATCTACTTGCAATTTCTTGCTTTGGAACTGCTAGGTTGGCAGGAGCTGGGACAGAGACAGGAGCTCACTCCATCGTGCAGCACTCGAGTCTTGAACTGCTGACCTGCCAACCTTCAAGTTCAACATTTTAACCACTAAGCCACTGCAGACATGCTTATATATACAATCTCTCAATTAACTGCAGAGTTTAGAAGTACCAAGTTATATTTGCAAAGTTATTTCTATTGCTTATGTATAAAACATAATGGGGGCAACAAGATTGCCCCAAATAACATAACAATTAACAAAAATTTAATCTGGGACTAATTTTTGCATATCTTGCCCCTCCCCCAGGTGAATTGTGTTTAAATTATTTCCTCCAGAGTGTACTGTTTAGTCTGAAGCCTAATCTTTGTTTTCTCCTGTTGAAGCATTCAGTTTACTTCCCTCCAGGAAATGCTACAGCATATAAAACTGATAAGAATTTTAGAAGTAAAGGCTGAAATGAGAGACATGGAAAAGCCAGAGGGTGAAAAAAGATTAGCACAATGAATCCAATCATTTCCTAAGAGGTCATTCCTAGAATATAAGAAGTGACAATTTTCATTTGTATTTAAACAAATTCAATGCTTAGCAAAGGAAGGGCCATCTATTTAAAGATAACCTTGGCAGAAATGATAACTGACAACTGTAGTGCCAGGGGGCAATGGCAATATATGGAAGACTATTGTATTTTGTGGAGATAGTGGCACATTGCACTTCATCCAACAAGCTTCTGAAATGGTTACATTATGTGTCTATAACAAGCTGAGCTGACTTCCTGGATGGGAAAGGAATGTTCCCAAATTAGTCAGATTGTTCTCCCTAAAATGTTTAGATTTAATATAGCTGCAAGAATGTGCAGGGAAAGCCCTTGGCAAGATCAGATGTGCAGTGTCCTTACCAGTGTCCTTGACTGGTAAGGCCTGGTACTATTTATGCCAGCTCATCCACTTCAGATGCTATTAATTAAAATTTGGCACCTCTAAGCAAATGACTTAGAGCCAGGAGTGATGAGATAGCACATTGCATAAAGGGTTTAAAAGGTGGTGAACTCAACCCTTCAGATTGGACTTCTGCACAGACCAGGTGCTGTGCCCATGACCCATGGGCTTTCCCTGCTGCCCCTGGGCTCCGGGAAGCTGAACAGGGAAATACTTGCTTGGTGTGCATTTGCTTGCTTCTGTTTCTTATTCTATGTTTAGTTGTTAGAAGACATGCTTTGTCTAAAAAGATTTACTTCTTCAACCACTGAGTGCTTATTGTCTCCAGATCCTAAAGAACCTGAGCACAGCAGGCCTAGTCACCTTGCATGGCAATACAATAACCTCTTCCTCCTATTCTGTGTGCTTGCACATGTGCCATTAAATCAATTCTGACTTATGGTGACTCTATCCAAGGCTTTCTAGGTAGAGAATACACAGAGGTGGTTTGCCATTCCCTTTTTCTGGGGGTGCCCTTTGACTGTGCAGCTTGCCCAGGGTCACACCAACTTGATCTTCTCCCAGGAGGTATGTGGTGGAATCAAACTTCCAACCTCTGGCTGTGCAGACAGATTCCTAAAACACTCAGCTATCCAGTGTCAAGACCAGAACATATGGTTTTGTTTTGTTTTGTTTTGTAATAATTGTGCAGATGAATCTTAATGGTAATTGAGTTGGCACCTAAATGTTACTATAATGGTACTGCCAAATTTATATATATATTTATTGAAATTTTAAAAATTACAAAATAACAAAAATATCAACAGTGAAAAAGTAAGAAAACTACATACATAAAGCATACTAAAGGAGGGAAAAGAAGAAAAACAAAATAACAGGCTTCGTCTAACATCAGATATCTTTTCATTTTTCAATCTTCATCATACATTTCAATTCCTCCTTTTATAAATGTATCCTACTCATATCATAATTCATATACTTTCATTTATCTTCCCTTTTTTCATCTTAAACACAACTATCATATATAATAGCTTATTTAATATCTGATTATTAGATTTTCTTATTCTTAGTTATTACTAATATAAAGTAAAATCTATAGAAATAATATCACCCATGTGCTATGTACATTGGCCCAAATTCACCACTTTTTTCAAACCATCTTGTTTTCCCCAAAAACTCAATGTGTCATGTGTTGGTTTGTTCTCTCTTCTTTAAATCTGTTAACAAAGCTGTATTCGCAGCCAATTTAATTCTAATGCCCATTATATCTCTAATTTCATTTTCAATTTTTATCCAAAAGTCTCTTGTTATTTTGCAGCTCATCCACATATGTTTATATTGGGAACATTTTCAAATCTTCCATCTCTAATATTGGGGAGATATTTGGCACCAACTTATATTTTAATTTGTACCATAAACTCATCATCACTTTTAATAGTCTATTTTTACTTTTTAATTTCAGTTCTTCCTTTTCTAAAAAGAATTCAATTTCCTAATTGTCTTGTCCTTCATTTCTATTTCTTTCCATATAATATTTTTCAATACTAGAAATTTTATAACATTTTTAATTGATATGCCTGGTAATAATTTTTTATATTTGGTAACCCTAATCCCCCTTCTTTCTGTGGTTTATACCATAACTTTTTTGATATTCTTGCCTCCCTCCCCCCCATTACAGTAGTTAGTTAACATATTTTGAAAGATTATTATATTTTTATCTCTTTTTTGGATCAGCAGAGCTTCCAGTAAAAAAAAATATTTTGGTAATAATTTCATTGTGCATAATGCTATTCCGCCAAACTAAGATATATTTAATTTTTGATATGTTTCAACTTTTCTTTTGACCTCTGACTTCAAGTTTCCAAAATTTAATTTCTCGAGATCTTGCAAATTTGCCAAAATATTCATTCCTAAATATTTTAAACTTTATATCAATCCTTCACTTTTTCTCTATTCTTCTTATTTTCATTACAAAGTAAAACCTCTAACTATTCCCATGGTGGGCTAAAGAGATGTGATTTCCTGAGCTGTGTTCATGAGTTTTATTAAAAGGAGGGTTAAAGGAGGATAAATAAGTAAAAATCACAAAGATTTGCTCCATAATTTAAAAAATAACAAACTGGAATGCTGCGAGGTTGGAATGGAGGTCTGGTTGTTTTTTTAAAAGAGACTTTTTGGAGAGGGCCTCGTGGCGGCCTTGATTGGCACTCAGGAGAGCAAATGACTCAGAGGTGGTGAAAAAATAAATTAAGAACAAGGTACTGATGGCGATCCTCCTGATTTTTTTTTTAAAGACACAACTTGCGGATTAAGGGGGAGAGTGAAGACTTTGGGTGGTGAGCAAATTCTGGTCTCCCTGAGAGGAGGGTGGTGGTGGTGGTGGTTGTGGTGGTCGGAGTGGAGCAGAGGCTGGAGGACAGGAGACTGGGGGAAGGAGGGCCAGAGAAGACAGAGACAGAAACAGATTGAGACCACGAGACAGAGGGTGAAAGAGAGAGAGAGAGAAACCTAATCGTGAGAGAGGGCGAGATGATGAAAGATGTGTGGTTGATGGGGAAGTAGGAAGATCAGGAGCAGAGGTGGTATAATGGCAGTGTTGGAGAATGGAGAAGCTGACAGTTAAAAGGAAAAGTGAGTTGGAAAACTGGTGGACTTGGTGGATTTGGAGAATCAGGAGGATTTGGTGGAAACTTAACTCTGGATCTGAGAGGCTGAAAAATAAAGTGGAAGATATATCCAGAGGGGGTTTGGAGGTAATTTGAATTTTGAAGAGGAGGTGTGGAGAGAAAGGGTGAAGATGGCAGTGAAAAGGTGCTGATGAAGGTTGAAGAAAGTGCTGACAAAGGTTGGTGGAGGTTTGGACTGTTGGTTGGGTGTTCTGGTTGAACATGGGCAGTGTCGCTAAAGCTGGGGCATTAATTAATTGCTGCCCAGCATGGCGCTGGACTCACGATCCCATACACCATAACAATTTGAAGAGGCCCTTCTCCTCCCCCTCCCCCCTTCAGTTCATCATCACAGTATAAAAAACAGGAAAAGTTTTGAAAGGGAGCAAATTGAGACAATAATTTTTAATATTGATTGAAATCCAGCTGAAGTGGGAGTACATTGGAGAACAGAGAAGGGTTGTGTTGGAAGAAGACTGTATCCAGGATTAGATAAGGTCATGATTTCTTTGGTTTTGAACTGACTGCTTAATCACAATTTTTTAAAAGAGTGTTGGGATATTGGATTTTGTTTTTTTTCCCCCTCTCTTCTTCTGTTATTATTTTTGAAATTTTGGAGGATCATCAAATCATTGGAACTTGAGCTATAACTGATGGATTTTGGTTTACAAATAATTAACTGGCTTTTTTGGGATTGAATTGGATTGTGTTTAGTATTGTTTAGCATTGTATGGGACGAAAAGAATTAATATTTTTCATATAATTAGCTGATAACCGTCCCCTATAGAATTGTTTTATAGTTGTAATATTTCCTTTTCCTCTTCTTCTCCTATTGGTCATTCCTTTTGGAGTTTAAAAATAAAAAGGGCAGGCTAAGTGAATCGATAATTGAGTGGATGAGTTGTTGCGGATGAGGAAAGGAAAAGAAATTGGTTTGGGTGAGAATGGAAAGGGAGACATCCTCTGATAGGAGCTATAAAAAATTGGTAAAGATGGAAGAAGAGAGTAAGGGGGCAGCAAAGAGCTTGCATCAGGAGTTGAAGGAAGCAGAAGAACAGGAGAAGGTAAAGAAAATATTACAACAGCAGCAACAAAAATGAGCAAAAGATACAGAAGGCACAAAGAGTGAATTTGAAAAAATTCAGTTGTGAGTCATTGTTAACAGGTAATGTTTTGCCATTATGAATCTGGAATTATCTTCTATTGTAGAAGGTGGCTGTTCATTTATACCAGAAAGGTGGGTCATATCTCAGATTTTTGTGTTCAGTAGACTAGACAAATGGTCTCTAAGCTACAATTCCACATTAGAAACATAGAGAATGATAAAGTTGGATAGCACTGAAAAGTTCAATCACTCAGCCACATGCCACATTATCTGCCAAGCATGTGCCCAAGATTACAACCATCACTTTGTTCATGAACAGCAATTTGCCTTTAGGTTTTCGGAAAGTTAATTTCCAATAGGATTCTGCCCATTTTCTTTTAGCCAAATAAGTTTCAGAATGAACAGGATGGATCTTAATGTCTTCCTTGTGCAAGCACAATATAGTGTACAATGGTGCACTCCAGGTTAGAGAAACGACATGATAATCAAATGAACATAGTAGAGGGCGAGGAAGAGAGGAGGAAGAGGAGGATAACAAAGACTTTTGAACAGCTCTAAAGATTCAGTTAGAATTTTCAACTGCACAAAACCTGAAAACAATAAAAGTGTAATGTTCTTATTAAATCAGTTAAGTCCTTCAGAATGTCTGGATTCTGACATTATTATCCCTGTCTTTATTGTTTCACAGTGAGATAAAAGACTGGCAGAGTTAAACGAAATGAAATGGCATTCAGGTTTCCTATTCTCCTCTGAGCAACAGGAGTTACTTTCCCCATAAACATAACATCTCATACTTTATAAAGCCAATCACACAGAGACAGTGTCTTTTCAGATTTTTAATTATATGCAGTAAGCATTCTCACTGTTAACATCAGCTTGGTTATTAGCTTACTATTCTTTTTATTAGCTAAATCACTTCATGCATAAAATGCTCAACTATCTTCCAGAAGCATCTTATCCTGTGACACTTTTGCCAAATGTGTGTGAATTCATTTGAGCCTGTCCAACAGAGCTAGCATCCCAGCTGGGCAAATTCCAGCTCAAGTGATAACGACTTTCAGCAACATTACTGAACTTGAGTCCAATTACTTATTCAAATCAGGCCTGTACTGAAATGGCTGCCTCTGTGCTTCTTTCCTATTCACAGGTGATGAATCAGGAACATTTATTTCAATGGAGGGTTTTAGAAGATGGAGGGGTTGAATGAGATCATCTGGCAAGGTGGGAAAGCACTTGTGTAATTTGCATTTGCTGTGAGAATGGAAGGCCAGGTGTGGACCTTTCTACCATCATCCCTTGCTTCCAACATATACTATAAAGTTCCCATGGCAAGAGCACTACTGGCCATGTTCATCTCTCCCTAGCAATCTTTAAATCATGTGTGAGCAAAGGAGGAAATGGCCTGCAACAATTCTTGCACCATTTCTGTTCACAGAAATCAGTGTTGCCAGTGCTCAATCAGACATTAGATCTAACAGTTAAATTACATTTGGATTATTCACTTTTCCCAATCAAGTCAAAAAAGATGGGGGGGGGGAGTCCATATATTTCCCTTAAATCCTGTTTGCTTCGATATAGTCCCTAAATAAGGTGAATAAAATTGAGGAGAGGGGAAGCCCATCCTACATGGGATGATTTGCACTTTCCCAAAATTTGGCAAAGCATTTCACAGCAAAGAAAATTCACTCTACTGCAGCTAATGCTTGGGCAAAGTCTGAGGGACTACCAGGACACAATGGACCCTCAAAAACCCACAAGGAGGTCACATTATCATAGCCACTGAAACTCAACATTCTGCAACCATAATTGTCCTCAAAACTGAAGACCACAGTGCCCACAATTCAGGCATCTGGATGCATCTGTCAATGGTAACAGCAAATGGAAGAGTGCATGCCACAAAATAAGCAGGTGCAGCTCTGTTCATAAGGGAGTATTTATTTGTATATATAATGTATAGAGTGAAATATATAAAAAGTAACAGTCCTTAAAAGCAAATTATAATAATTTTCAAAGAATAATACTTTAGAAACTCATAGACCCAGCCTCTTTTCTGTGAGTGAGTTGTGTAGCTGAACAATGTTACAAAGGGAGAAAACATCCTGACTCAAGCTAGCCTCTTTGGGGAGGTGGGAAACACAACAGGACTTCAGCTGAATTCCAGTCAGACTCATTCAGGAAGAAATATTAAAGGAAGAAACAGTCAAAGTGGCACAATGGCTACATGTTGTCAGATTGATTCAAATAATCTTGCATTTGAGCCTTGCAGCTGCAGTGCAAGAAGGTTAATTCATGCCTACTTTAGAAGGCTACTGTGACAATTATAGAAACAGAGCCACACTCTATCACTAGTCCCAACAAAGGTTAGATCCATGGAATCAACTGGAGAATGATAAGTCAATTTATGTAAATCTCATTCAGTCAATGCAGACCAGGTGTAGGCTACTGACCAAAGTGCTTCTGATGAAGTGTTTTTAACATCTAGGGCAGTGATGGCTAACCTTGGCACTCCAGGTGTTCTTGGACTTCAGTTACTAGAAGTCCAAGTCAGCACTCCTGCTGACCAGGGCTTCTGGGAATTGAAGTTCACAAGAACACCTGGAGTGCCAAGGTTAGACATCACTGATCTACAGTGTACTCTATAAATGCTAAATATATCAGTCTGTTCGTTCATGCAAAGTCATTTTGCTGATTTATTAGACTTATCAAAAACGTCATGGGTTCCCATGAAACTTCCTTCTGTGAGAGAGATGACTTGCAGTGTATCTCCCCAAAGTGGTTCAAGGTCAGTGCGTTCTTCTATCCACTCTCCTCTATTTTGTATTCTTTTGACGTTGCTTGTCCTGTATCAGTGAGAAGCCACTACCCAGTCATTTTTCATAGCACACAGATCTGTGCAGTGTGCTTTGTGACTTTCATTTGCATAGAAAAGAGCATCAAGAACAATTCTCTGTGGAAGTCAGCAGCGGTACTTGTTTGTGTTGGTTCAGTAAAGCAGAGCTATCGAGCCACCACAACATTTTTACATTGGTATTTTTTTCATTTTTATTTTACAGTTTTTGAACATCTGAAGATCATACACATTTTTAAATCCACCTACCCATCATCTCACCAACATACACAAAGGGCGAGAGAAAGAAAGATTCAATAAACCACCATTCCAAAGACTGGATGTTGAATGGTAAAATTAATGGGGAAACAGTGTCTACCAGAATTGAAATGCATCCTTTGTATACTGTGTTCAGAGGCAGTCCTGGAACAAATTTCAGGGATTACCCACCAGGAAACCTCATTTCAACAGAAACTTTTGTGATACTATGTTTGTGTCTTCAGCACCAAAGTTAATAACAAGAATTGTTCTGATTGAGTGTCATCGAAGCAGCATTGGGAAGGAAAAAGCCCTCATGGTGTAAAACACACACAAGAATTTAAGGCTGTTCAGTGACTGATGTGTGTAGAAGGAATTAGGGATCCAATAGTAATTCTTATTTGTAGCTACCTTCCCCCTCCCCCTCCCCCTCCCCATAGGTGACACAAGCTGGCTCACAACGATCAAAATTAGACAATAATACTAATAATTTCATGTCAAAAATTATTCAGGGTTGAAATTATTTTTGCGGGAGAAACTCTGCTAAGGGAATGGCCCAATGAGGCTCCTTTCATGTTCCCCAAGCTTGGACAGATATGGGTGCTCAATCCGTCAGACAGTACTTGGGTTTCAAACTGCCAACTTTCCAGCTTTCCAGATAACAAGGCAAGCTTCTTAATCACTGAGCCACTGCAGCCCCAAATTGTACAACTATAACAGGTTAAAATGTTGCACAAAAATATGTTAAAAAATTAATCATTGTCAAGATTAAGATAATTTTTAAACATTTTAAAATATCTAAATTTCAAAAATAGAGATTCCATAACCCCCAATTTATTGCTTAAAAGGTCTTTACCTGAAAACAAAAGGACAAGAGGGAGGACACCAGTTTGCCTCCCTGGAATAGTGTTGGGCCATGATGGTGAACCTTGGCACTCCAGCTGTTCTTGGACTACAATTCCCAGAAGCCCAAGTCCCTGTGAATCCATTTGTATGTGCAGTAAACCTGTTCATGAGGAGTTACAGGGACTTGGGCTTCTGGGAATTGAAGTCCTAGATTAGCTGGAGTGCCAGTAAACCTATTTGTGTATATTCACAGATACTTGGGCTTCTGGAAATTGAAGTCCAAGAACAGCTGGAGTGCCAAGGTTTGCCATCACTGGTATAAGGTTTCTCAACCTTCGTCCTGCAGATGTTATTGGACTACAATTCCCAGAAGCCCTGATCAGCAGGTAAGCTTACTTGGGCTTCTGGTAACTGAAGTCAAAAAAACACCTGGAGGTCCAAAGTTGAAAAACCCAGAACAATGCATTCCTGAGCCTGGAAGCAGCCACAGATAAGACCATCTCTTGTGTCCTCATCAATTGAGCTTGGGAAGGTGGTGGAAATGAGAAGATTTCCCCAGAAGACCAATGAGTTTGATCTTAAAGGGTGATGTGAATTGGGTACTTTCAATTGGGTTTACTTTGAATTGGGCTTAGAAACAGATTGACAGCCAGTGAAGCTGTTATAACAAGGAAGTTACAGATTCCTTGTAACCAGCACCAATCAGCCATCTGGCTGCATCATTTTGATACAGCTGAACTTTCCAAACACTCTTCCAAGGGAGCTTCATGGAAAGTGCATTGCAGTGGTCATACCAGTACAGAATGTGAACAATTGCAATGTTAGGCACTGTGCAAAATTGCATTTGATAAGCAAATAGAATGAAGGTGTGGAAAGGATTTTTGCACAAAAATACACACAATGGAGGCAAAAACCTAGTAAAACCACCCCTTAAATATCTCATGTCCCATTAAAGCCCTACACGAGTCACTTGACAGCACATAATAACAATAACATGATTTAAGTCAATTCATTTTCACATGAAGTGGGGTATCTCAATAAATTGAACAGGCACATTTCTAACATCACATCAGAGCAATTTTGAGCATGGCACATGGTATGTCAGCCCCAAGAGATCTATGGCAAAATGACCTATGTAACTGTCAGTGCCATTTAAAAGAAAACTCAAGTGGAAGGACTATGATAGTGAAAAGGTCTATGTTAAAATGAAGAAAAAGGGGGTGTCAATTGTGTAAATAAAATCCCATTGAACTAACACTTTGTTTTACAATCTTTTGTTATCAGAAGAAGAAATCCTAAGCAAAATATCAACCTGTTAATACAACATACATATAGCTGTTTAGCATCATACACAGCAGCAGTAGCAGTCCATAAATATAATTTATTGTTCTTCCTTGAAATTGCATCTGTCTCTTTCCAAGACGCTAATGTATTGCTAGTTCTGCACAACACAAAGCAGCACAAAGGGATGTTCTATTCAGCTCACTTGTTTCTAGAGTTGTGAAGAAAAAAGGAAAGATTAGGGGGTGATACACCTTCTCTAAATTACAGTTAGCTGGCTGAACAGAAACTTGATTTCTCTCTTGTCAATTTTGGGCCTTACACCATTCAACTGGGATTTGCTCAAGGAGATTCAGAGAGAAAGTAGAGTGAAAGGGTAGCCACACAATTCCATGTTCCTTCTGCTATAATATTCCTTTGAACCACAGGACTCTATAAAACAGTTATGTAGACAATCCAATTGGTGCACCATAGCAAATGGCTCTGATCAAACACAGGTTAGAGCTGCTATTAAAGCCTACCTTGTGGAGATAGAGGTGGTGAAACATCAATATTTCACCACCCTTATTGCCTCTGCGGATAATTGCCCAGTGACCTTGTTTCGTGTGACCAGATCCCTCCTTGGTAGAGGGGGGTCATGGCCTGGTTGCATGGATCTGCTGAGGCTTTTGCTGATTATCTGACAGAGAAAATAGCTCAAATTTGCTCGAAGTTTAATCCTGGCATGGATAATGTAGAGCTAGGGTTGCTCGGAGCGCAGTCTGGCCAGGCTATCTGGGATCGGTTTGATCCAGTTGTCCCTGAGGAAGTGGACAGACTCCTTGGATTTGTTCGTGCCACTGCCTGTGCATTAGATCTATGCCCCACCTGGCTGGTTAGAAGTTCCAGGGCAGTGACAGCTGGTTGGGTTGAAGCTATTATTAATTCATCATTACGGGAGAGGGTCTTTCCAGAAAATTTAAAACATGCTTTGGTGTGCCCCCTCCTGAAAAAAACATCAGTCGACCCCGCAGTGCTTACCAACTACCAGCCTGTGTCCAACCTCTTTTTTTGGCAAGGTTTAGGAAAAGGCAGTGGTGCGACAATTACAGGGAGTCTTGGATGAAGCGGATTATCTAGACCCTTTTCAGTCAGGATTCAGGCCTGGATATGGTACTGAAACAGCATTGGTCGCGCTGGTGGATGATCTCTGGCAAGAGCGGGACAGAGGGCATCCATCTGTCCTGGCTCTTCTTGACCTCTCAGCACCTTTCGATACCGTCGATCATGGTATCCTTCTGGAAAGGCTCCAAGGATTGGGGGATCCAGGGCATTGTGTGGTCCTGGTTTTCCTCATTTCTGAGGGGCTGGACCCAGTCGGTGTGGCTGGAGGACAAGGTATCCAGCCCAAGGCCCCTTCAGCATGGGGTGCCTCAGGGCTTGGTACTCTCACCTCTCCTGTTTAATATCTACATGAAACCGCTGGGTGAGATCATCCGTTCCCATGAGGTGAGGTATCATTCATATGCTGATGATACCCAGCTATACACCTTGGCCCGTGTTGATCCAAGCAATGCAGTGAAAGTCTTTTCCAGATGCCTGGAGGCTATCAGGGTCTGGATGGGGGACAACGGGCTACAGCTGAATCCCGGCAAGACTGAGTGGCTGTGGGTTGGGGGTCCTGCGTTATCTCGGGAGCCACTGTCTTTGGTTCTGGATGGGGTAGTTTTGCCCCAAACAGACCTGGTACGTAACTTGGGGGTCCTCCTGGGCTTGCGACTACTGCTCGAAGAGCAGGTGGCAGTCGTGGCTAGGAGGGCTTTTGCACAACTTAATGTGATTCGCCAGTTATGCCCACTCCTAGATCGGGTCTCCTTGCTCATGATCACACACACTCTGGTCACCTCCAGACTTGATTACTGTAATGCGCTCTACATGGGGCTGCCCTTGACGACCATTCAGAGGCTTCAACTGGTCCAGAATGCAGCTGCCCGGGTGGTGATGGGGTGTGGGTGGTATGCACATGCCTCACTGCTGCTTCAGGAGTTGCACTGGTTGCCAGTATGTCTCCTGGCCCACTACCATGTAGGGCTTTAAAGGTAATAACCAGCACCTTGAATTGCACCATTCAAGGTGCTGGTTATTACCTTTAAAGCCCTACATGGTAGTGGGCCAGGACACTTAAGAGACCACCTCACCCCAGGAACATCTGCCTGTCCCACCAGAGCTGACCGGAGAGGCTCTAGTTGTTCCATCGGCCAGAGAAGTGCATCTCCCTGGCACTAGAAGGAGGGTTTTCTCTGTGTCCACTCCTGCCCTATGGAACCTCCTGTCAATGGATCTACATCTCCAGATGGAGCTGCTGCCCTTTAGGAAGAATCTAAAAACATGGCTGGTGGGGCAGGTAGGGGGTGCAGGAGGTATAATGACCCCAGCACACTGGATGGTATGAGCTCCCCCCTCTTTCTACTTTTTTAATTAGTAAGTTGCAGCATTTGGTGTGCTTTTAATCTTTTTTAGATTTTAATTTTAAATTTTACCAGTTTTAAGGCTTCCACTTCCTAACTCTGGGCTCTACCTGCCCAGAGAAGCATAAGACTAACGTCCGAGGAATGGAGTTCAGCTGTAGGAGGCGGCAGGCTGATAAAATCCGCGCCCTCGCCTTTACCAGACTTTTGTCCAACGTCCCCCGGATAGTTATGTTGTGTGTTGATAGTCATGAGGCACTTTTAGTCATTGTGTATTGATTTATTGTGTATCGATCTATTATGATATTGATATTTTAATGTTATGTGATATTGATATTGATTATTCATGATTTATTGACATGTGTTTATGAACTTGTAATTTTTCATGTGTTGTGAACCGCCCTGAGTCGGTCCTACCGAGTAGGGCGGTATAGAAATAATAATAATAATAATAATAATAATAATAATAATAATAATAATAATAATAATAATAATAATAATAATAATAATAATAATAATTTAATGTTCTCTGAGGGAAGTGTAAGCAATTTGGAGGGGGGAAAGTATGCAGAGCTGATAAAATACTATGAAGTATGCTTTGTTATTCCCACCATTGGACCGTGTGCAACAGATTTAATCTTAAATTGCAATCATATACTCAATTACATTGGAGTAAGGCTCACTAAGCTCAGAAGTCAGTATCCTGTTCAATATTTACAAGAAAATAGAGTTCCTGCCACAGAGGGTGACAGAGCAATCTTGTCATGCCATTTGTGCATGACAAGACATATAACTGATACTTTGTCAAATCAGCATGGCAGTTTCTGGAGTGGGAGTTCTGTGTACATATTGAATAGGTCACTAGCTAGCAGGGTTTATAGCTGAACAAGTGTAGAGGATTGTATTGGGGCAGCCTAACCAAATTCATCCACCCCTTCTGACAGAAGAGACTGATGCAAACAGCCAGAAAATGTAGATGGGAAGAATATTCCATCACATGTTCTGGGGGTGGGTGGGTGGTGGGAATGGTTGGTTGTTTTTTAAGACCAAAATGGTGTCTTTTGAGTAGGACCACTCCAATTCATCCATTCCTCCTGATAGAATAAACTGATACAACTAATCTCAAAATGTCCCCAGGAACATTGCAGTATGTACAGTATTCGATCAGAAGAATTAATATTCTTCATCTTAATAGTATATTTATTACAAAATCAATCCACAAAAGGCTCACTGCAAAATCTGAATACAAGACAAAAAAAGTCTGAGTCTCAACACTCACAAACATCTTTTGATATCATTATTGTCATTTCTAATATCTTACCCTTTCACTTGTGAAATTCTTCATCTTCCCTTTTCCTGATCTTTTTACCAGCCAACCTTCTCTGTAATCTCCGGTTCTCTTAGTTTAGAGTGAGAATAATACCTATGTCCCATAATACCCTCTTTGTTTCTTACCATGAGTCTTTCTATCTCTCCCCATTTTTCCAACATAGAAAGACAAATCCTCTTTCGCACATACATCTCAAATCTGCCCTAGGCAATCTCAATCCTCAAGTGAACTTCAGTTGTTTTTCAAGGTACGTGTGATGTTCAAGGAGTAATTTACCATTGCCCACCCTCCCATTTTTCCTGCAAACAAGATGGCAAGTGTCACTTATAAAGGATTTCTGTGATATGCTCACAGATTTCATGCAAAAAAAAAAAAGGTTACAAACAACAGCTGTCTCACCATCAGAAGCCTATATATTTGGCAATATATCATTTATTTGTTTATTTCTAAGGACAAAAATGTACATAGCTATTTTACATGGTTCTATTTTTATACCAAAAACAGTCTGTAAAATAGATTTGACTGAGAATCACTGCCTAGCCCAAGAGCACCAAATAAGTGCTTATTATATAAATTATGCCCATTCTCAAACATAATGGTTGAAAAACAATACAAGAAATAATAGGATTAATTTTCATGAAGGAACAAAGTGTTAATTTGCATAATGTGAAATTTTATACTATGCATAGATATGCAAATCACTGTGTCCATATACTGAATATTTGCAACATGGCAACCACATTTAAATACCAACTTCAACTTCAAAAGGGAAATGCCAGAAAAAGATATGGAAATGTATAAATAATTTTATCTGTAGACAGACTTTTAATAATAAGGTCCACAATTGCATTACTGATGCCTCCCAGCACATAAGTCATGTGTGAACAGCAATAGCAATTACACTTGTATTCTGCCTTATAGCACTTAGATCACTCTCTGGGAAGTTCATAAGGTAGTTAGAATTGTTGCCCGCAACATGCTAGGCACTCATTTACCAAACTTGGAAGGATGGAAGACTACCAGTGCATTGCCACTATTAAGAAATCTCTGCTTATATTTCTCAACACACACACCAATTGCATGACTTGGCATGTGACAAGAAATAAAACCTTCAACTTCCTAAATGACAAAAGCTAGTCACTGAAGTTTACACTGTTGGAGTTATGCCTAGTAAGTTAGTTATAGGACTTTGGCTGATGTCTTTGCTATTCATATCATTTATCTTTACAGTACTTTGAAATATCTTTATTCATCAAAAAATAAATTTTAAATTATTTGCTTTGATTCAGTTACCCATCACAATCCATTAATAGTCCCAGATCCTCGTTCAACATTTTATCAAGTCTTTCTCATGATCTTTTGATTTATACAGCAGCTACTTCAATAGAAAGCTATGGATGCCACATTTGAATGTCTGTCCTAAAGGACATCAATCTGTGGAGTGTTATCTACTATTCAGTTTTACTCTTCAGGTTGTTTGTCTGCTTGGCAGAAGCGTAGCTTACCTTGCCGGGGCCCCGTATAAAAATTGTTTGGGGGCCCTTTAGATGTGGGGCGGAGCTAACGTCATGACATCATGACGTCATGGGGGGAGCCAACGTCATGACGTCATGACGTCGTGGGCGGGGCCAAAAATAAAAATAAAATAGAATTAAAATGTAAAAAAAAACACACACACCCGGGCGGGGCTCTCCACCTCGACGCTGGGGTGGGAGTCCACCAGCTGCAGGACCAGCTCGCGTGCCCCATCCCACACGCAGGCGGAAGGTGAGCTCCAGGCGCGCGCGGCAGGTGAGTTCCAGGCGCGCGCGGTAGGTCAGCTCCAGGCGCGCTCTAGGTGACCTGCCGCCTGCCGCGGAACGGGGCGCGCCCGCGAGCTGGTCCTGCAGCTGGTGGACTCCCACCCCAGCGGTGACCGTGGAGAGCGCCGCCCGGGCTGGCGCAGGCAGGGAGCCCCCGCGGCGACCGGGGGGAGGGCCTCGGAGTCGGGGCTGCCTCGCTGCTTAAAAGCTGCGGCTCCGACTCCGGCTTTTTTTAAAAAATTGGAGCCAAAAATGGCTGCAATAAAGTGCGCATGCGCAGAAACTCAATCTGACACATGCGCAATGCATCAGATTGAGTTTCTGCGCATGCGCAGTAAATTTTTGCTTTTTTATTTTTTATTTTATTTTTTGCCGTTGGGGGCCCCCGTAGCCCGGGGGCCCCGTATAATTGATACGGCTGATACGGCGGTAGCTACGCCTCTGCTGCTTGGCCCTTTTCACCAGAACCTTGGGGGTTGGAATCTGATGCTACAAAGACAGTAGTGGGCAAAAGTAACTGTGGCTGCCGACCACTTGTTGATTTCAGTAGGACTTGGTCCCTGTTTTTCTGCTTAGCTCAATGGTTCCCAATGGAACAGTCCCCACAAGGTGACTTCAATTCCCAGAAGCCTAAGTCAGTACATTGGCTGATCAGTGCTTTGGGGAATTGACTTAGGCTTCTGGGACATGAAGTCTAAAAACCAAAGGGTGGGAAACACTTGCTTAGCTTATTTCAACTTGACCATGAAGGAGGTGCCCTGACCTCCTCCAGGGACCCAAAATGTCAAGTAATTATTTAGAGTGTCTTGTTGGGACCAGATTTAACTTTGGGGAAACAGGCTAGTCGTCTTGTTTAGTTACGATGCCATTACACAAACATTGCTACTTCTACAGTTGAATTGTGTCAAGGCTAAACAATCACAGTAGACATTACCTAATGTGTATTGGGGTGTGAGAGTTAGCATACAACAGAAAATGTCTATTGTGATTTTTAAAAATACTTAAAATGTGCCTCCCAAAGTTATACTGTTAGCATTATCCTGATGGAAGCACATAAGATGATTTTGGCCATAACTGGTTATATATTATTACATTTGCTATTGATGTATTGATTTTCTTATTTCTCAGCATTGCTAGTGCATGGGGACAGAGTAAAAGGTCAAGACTAAAATTAGAAACCAAATCCTAAAAATGTGTGGGTGAGATTACATATTTGCAAAATTGCTAGAGGACTTTTATTAACATAGACAGACTGGTGTATCTCACTTGCAATAAGTAATACTGTTATTCTTTCATTGTTTTCTATTATGTAACCATAGAAAAGTGGTATATGAATATGCATGATGATGATGATGATGATGATGATGATGCACACAGTCAGGGATGCACTCTGTAAGGTCACTAAACACATGTCAAGATATTGTCCTAGCTACAGCAAGAGAGAGGGAAGGGGACGGAGCTCATTGACTCAGTTGGATCTAGATCTCTGATGGATGGTGTTTGCCATACATGTGGGAAGGAAGTCCCCTAAAAAACTTGGCATTCCTGGTCAAGATTTTAAAGGACTTATTTCATAACACATTTGAAGGCAGCTCACAATGACTTTAGGTAAACATTGTCCTTGCTCGAAAGCTAGCCATATCCGACTCTAGGGTTCAGTGCTCATCTCTGTTTATAGCCGAAGAGCCAGCACTGTCTGCATCTGCAGACGTTTCTGTGGATGTGTGGCAGGCATGACTAGACACCAGAGTGCACAGAATGCTGTTTACCTTCCCACCAAAGTGGTACCTATTTATGTACTTGCAATGTCTTGCTTTTGAACTGCTAGGTTGGCAGGCACTGGGACAGAGATGGGAGCTCACTTTGTCATGCAGCACTCAGGTCTCGAACTGCAAATTCAACGTGTTAACCACTAAGCCACTGCAAGCCCTTCAATGACTTTAGGACACAATAATACAAAGACAATACAAATAAATGGAAACTAATAAGAATAATTCACATAGAATAGTCAGTTGTACATAGCCCTGAGGATGAGGTGAATAACAACCAATTGGAACTTTAAAAAAAAACCACTTCTAGCTTTCTTATTCCTGCCAGGTAGTAATAACACAAGGGTGAGTAGTCAAAATGTAACAAGAGCAGAGCTTGTAAAATATTTTTTAAATACCTCTGGCAAAATTCATCTTCTTGCATAGATTCTGAGCAGAAGTAAGTGTCTGATGTCCAGATAAGGGAAGATCCACCCTATAAACTCTATTAAGGTCACCAGGAAACAATGTATCAATTTTCCCACCAATCATTTCCATCATGCTCTTGAGTTTCATCATATGTTCCTCCTAGTAAATGGTTGTCTCAGCAGGGAACCTCTTAGCAGGTTTCTGGAGTGCTCTAATCCATTAGTTCCAGCAAGGGGCATGTGTTGTGCTGTTTCAAAGAACACAGCATTCAGTAGCCTGGTCAAGAAGAGGAAAGGGGGGTGGGGAGGGGAGACATTTTCACGACTGAATACTTTGACTTTGTCATTATTCTTACTCTTATATTCTCCAACAAAAAAAATCTGCCTGATTCTACATGAGCACAATCAATGCCGATTAGCTGCATTTAAAAAGCTATCCTTAAACATCAAGACATTCTGTTGTGCATTGTTAAAATCAAATATTGAATCTCTAAAATAGAGTTAAAAAGATTAATAGTATGGAATTCTATGAGTCTAGGTCAACCATACCCAAGTATACTACTAAGACTTTCAGAGCTAGATTAAAAAAAAGATTTTTTTTCCCTAGAACACATAATTAGCTTTTGAATTGTTTACTATAAAATGCAGCATGGGTTACTTAAATAGCTTTTGTTGTTGCTAGTGTTGTTTGGTTTCTTCTTTAAAAAGGGGTTTTGACAAATTAAGGAAAATGGGCCTCTCCACATGTATTTCTCACAATTTGTTGTTAGATGTTGTTAACTCACTTTGAATTTATATCAGCTCTATGAATAAGTGATACCCCAAATGTCCTGTCCTCAACTGTCCTGCTTGCTTCATGTGAACTCATGTCTGTGGCTTCTTTATGGATTCTATCCATCTCATATTTGGTCTTTATTTGCCCCCCTGCTGCCTTCAACTTTTTCTAGAATTATTTTCCAGAGAATCTTGCCTTCGATGTACCCAAAGTAGGACAATAGGAAGTTGTCTTTTCAGGCAGTTTCCTCTGTTTCATTTTTTTTTTGCCTCCAGAGAGAGTTCAGGCATGATTTACTCTAGGAAAAGGTAAAGGTTGCCCTTTCTCTAAAGCTAGACGTATTCGACTCTAGGGTTCAGTGCTCATCCCTGTTTATAGCCAAATAGCCAGTGCTGTCTGTGTTTGCAAATGTTTCTGTGGGCAGGCATGACTAGTGCATGGAATGCTGTTTACCTTGCCACTGAAGTGGTAACTACTTATCCACTTGCAATTTCTTACTTTCGAACGGCTAGGTTGACAGGAGCTGGGACAGAGACAGAAACTCACTCCATAGTGCAGTACTTGGGTCTCAAACTGCTGACATGCCAACCTTCCTGTCATCAAGTTCAGTGTCTTAACCACTAAGCCAACATGTCCCTTTTGGTTTGCTCTACTAGGACCTCCTTATTTATCCTTCTGGCTATACAGGGCATCCATTGAGCAAATCATTTCTTTCCTGTCACTTTTCCTCACTGTCCAGCATTCACCATAATAACTAAGCTGAATTGCAAAGCTTAGGGGCATCCATCAGAACAGAGCATTGAAAAGTTACTATTTGGGGCTACAGTTCACAGCATCTCAGAGCCATAAGTGCAATGGGTAAGAATCAATTGCATATAGATTCTTAATTTTAAAAATGTGTTTTTAAAAAGTAAAACTATTGCTATTATCACTTAATGTATCACAACCATTATTTCTAAATATACACTGGGCAAAAAATAAAATAATAGAATAAGTTCCAGGAGTTCAGCACTCTTTCTAACCTCTTTTGAAGTGTTTATTTCTGAGCAGCTATAGTTGCAGTTCTTTTCACCATCTCCTTGGGGAACTTACTCATCTACCTACTAGCTGTTAGCTATTAAAAGAGCTAGCTTTATCTAACCTATGTATTTCTTCCATAGCTTCAGACTATGATTCTTGCTACAAACATCTTCTGAAACTGTAAATAATTCCCCTTCATTTAGATTGTTACTGGAAGGTATTTCTAAACTTTCAAAACTCATCCATTTTGATAGGACACAAAGTTCATTTCCTGTGTACAAAGTTCACAGGTCTTTTTACGTTTTGTTCCCTTTATCACTTGTCATTATATTGCTTTAGATTATTTCTTCCCTCCCTGTTCATCATATGCATCCCTTCACCCCCAAACTACACATTATTTTTTTGAGGAAGATTACATAAAGATTCAACTCACTGGTGAAATAACTATTGCAAGATATTTAGCCTTAGGAGCACTGAGCTCTCCTTGCAACTCTCAGTTACCCAGCTTGTACGATGCATGAAGATGAGCCTCAACTATCTATTTATGAAACAGACACTAAATGGAACCACATACAGTAGCTGCTCACATTCCTCTATTATGGGCTCTGTTTACACGGTGCATTGGCCATTTGCAAAATCTCCTACTGTGAAGCAGGTTGAATATTACCTTGGTATGTAATTTGTTGAAAATCTGAAAGAGCACACCGCTTGATGAAACATTAGCTCATCATATGTCTGCAGGCTACAAATGACCATCTCCTTTTCAAATTAGGACCGCTGTGGGATGAGATTTAAATAGAGAATATGAAACCTTTATTATTTATGGTGAATATCCCTTCTTACCTTACTAAAAAGAGGCATTGCTTGAGTGTGATGCATTATAGCCGTACAATCCACAATCAGCTGATTTCATCGATCCAAGAATTTGAAAATGGTTTATCTGCAAGATCAATTTGCACTTTAGTGTGAGTATTTATCCAAATACTCTAGTTTCTATTGCCATTTTCTTTTTCTTCATAACAATTCATTTCTGTAACCCAAGGTTCTGTAACAACAGTTTAGAAACTGGTTGCTGTCTTCATGGTATTTATCTGTATCTGTTAAAATAAAATTTTCAGACATGATTTACTTATACACCAGTACCTCAGATAACATTATAACTTGGTTCCACAAGTCATAACATTATCCGGTTTTTAATGTTGTGCAATGCATTGATCGCACAACATTAAAAATGCCCTGTTCCCTTTCTGAAGAGCAAAGGGAACAGGGGGGTGATCTGGTTTGCTTAGCAATCCAGGTGGGGGGGTCTTCTTAAGAGAGGCTTGGGACCCTTTCCCCAGCATCTCTTAAGAACACACACACACACCCCGGATAGCTAAGCTTCTTAGCAAGCCAGGCGGGGGGATCTCTCCCCCCAAACCCCAGCTGTCCCAAGCAATTGCCTGTTGGGGGAGAAGCCGTGCACATGCATGAGCTCTCCCCCAACACCCCGGCAGTCCCTGTGATTGCCTAGGACAGCTGGGGTGTTGGGGGAGAGATTGTGCATGTGCATGATCTCTCCCCCAACACCCTGGTAGTCCCAGTGATCACCTAGGAAAGGCTGGGGTTTTGGGGGAGAGATCGTGCATGGCACAGTTTCTCTCCCAACACCCCAGCAGTCCCAGCGATCACCTAGGAAAGGCTGGGGTGTTGGGGGAGAGATCGTGTGTGCACACGGTTTCTCCCCCAACACCCCTGCAGTCCCAGTGTGTGATCGGATTGCTGGTTTGGTTGGGGGGAGAACGGGTACACATGCCCTCTCCCCCCAACCAAACCGCTGATCTGAACAGAGATCTCTGCCCCAAAGCCTGCTGAGCTGGTCTTGAGCCCTTCAGGCTTTGGGGCAGAGATCAACGTTGGGGAATTTGAAGCAAACATTTGCATTGCACAACATTATATTAACATTGTGCGATGCAAATGTTTGCCTCAAATTCCCCGATGTTATCCTATGTTAGCATTTATGCGATGCAAATGCTAACTGAGGTATTACTATACACTAGTACCTCGGATAACGCTAAGACTTTGTTCCACAAGTCTTAGCTTTATCTGGTTTTTAACATTGTGTGATGCATTGATCACACTCTCCAAACACCCCCACAGTGCCAGCGATCACACCTCAGAGATCCAAGCCTCGATAGGCAGAGAACAGCCCAGTGGGATTTAGGCTGGAATCTCCGCCTGTTGGGGCTGGGATCTCCCAGCCTCAATCCCACTGGGCTGTTCTCTGCCTGTTGAGGCTGGGATCTCTGCCAGTGATGTACCTTTGTTTTTGCTATGCAGCGGTGTGGCTGGGAAGCTGAACGGACTTTGGGGCAGAGATCAACATTGGGGAATTTGAGGCAAACATTTGCATCACACAACGTTATCTTAACATTGTGTGATGCAAATGTTTGCCTCAAATTCTCCAAAGTATTCCGATTTTAGCGTTATCCAAGGCAAACGTTATCTGAGGTACTACTGTACTTAATTCCTCCTGATGTTATAAAGTATATAGGGCAATAAGGTTCTTCATTGTTTCTGTAGCAATAAAGTTGCATGAGAATAGCACCCTACCCTCCTCTTTTCTCATCCAGGCTTTGGACTGACAATGGGAGTTTTTCAAACATGAACATCCAATCAAAAACCTTTACTGCACTTTCAGTAGCTAATTAATAAGAAAAAGAAAGAAAATCTTGTGAATTCCAGTTACTCCAGATTACTAAGTATCAACTTTTCATATCTTATGCCCAACTATCATGCTACAAAACGACATGGGTCTCAGCACATCAAAAACAAATTGCCTATGTTTTCAAAGAAATTTATTATGTTTACACACACACACACACACACACACACACACACACACACACACACACACACACACACACACACACACACACACACACACACACACACACCAGCTATTGTGGAGTATAATTCCCACCACCATCACCCACCCAAAAATAAACCAAAATAGCAATTTCATTACTAACCAAAAATTGTAATAGTGCTGCCTATTTTACTGACATGGAGTCTGAAAAATACAAAAATAATAGCACATTACATTTGCAGGATGACATTGTGGTAGCAAATTCTTAGGAGTTGTGAATGGGAGACTAGAGGGCTCCTAAACTTCACCTAGCTTGCTTCCTATCTCTCTTTTCTGGGAATTCTCGGAGTTGCTGTCCAAAAATATAAATCTGCACATCTCTGAGTCCACGGGGAGAGGATAGATGAGTGCTGGGAGGAGAGGGCTGAGTCTGTTGTGCAACTCATGCCACATCCCCTAAAGTATGCTGTCCTCAGATGTAGTGAAGGACAATGTCCTCTTCTCAGAGCAGGATAAGATTCATGGGCTAGGCTAGTCAGCTTTTGTATATGGAATAGAGAAAGATACAGTGATACCTCGGATAACATTTGCATCGGATAATGTTTGAATTGGATAACGTTGGGGAATTTGAGGCAAACATTTGCATTGGATAACATTATGTTAACCATTATGTTAACGTTATCAGATGCATCAGATAACCTAACTATTTCTGAGGCTAATGTTTGCCTCAAATTCCCTGAGGTGTGGGAATTATCTCAAGGTTGCAACATTTCAATAACAATCACACATTACAAAAGCTTGCCAAAACAGTCTGACTAGTTTAGGTGAGCAAAAGCAGACATGGGGGGGGGGGAATCTTTCAATATGTCCTGACTCCAAGTTAAAAACTAAGAGGAATAGAAGCCCCAAATGGATGACAACATGCAGAGTTGCCATCTGGAGCCATGTGCACAGGAATCAGTTTTAAAAGCTAAAGGTACTAGTGTACCATCTTGTACTGGCCCTATGCACCTCCTACCAGAGGAAGTGGAGCAAATATATGAAGTTTAAATGGGTAGAGTAACATTTTAAGTTGCTCCTTAGAGAAGGCCATGGAGTCTTCATTGCCTAAACTGGTGAAAGGAAAGGTAGCTCTATTCTGCCTGCCCAGTATGAATTGGGAGGGCCTGGGTGTATAGACTGCCCCCCTTTAGATCTTACCACCTAATGTAGGAAGGTTGGAATGGATCTATTGTATGCAGGGAAATGCACAGGCCAAAATCTCCTGTCATGGATTCAGACAATAATGCCCAAAGAGGGCTTCTCTATAGCACTATCTGTCCACCCACCCATCTGCTATTTTGTGTACATTTGGGATATAATCCAGCATAAACAGCCAAACTTTATGTGGCACTTAGATTTATCAGTTTATGCAAAATGTACTCAATTACAGCAAGCAAAAATGATTGTGGAAGATCAAGGACATATAAATAATCTTACATTAGCATTAATAAAACAAAGTGCTTTTTGCCAAATCTCTTCCTTTACTTGGTGAACCACTCATAAATTTATTTCAGTAGGCCTCGCATTTCTCAGAATCATTTTATAACTGGCATTTGAGCATAGACAAAATAATCTAATCTATCCATTTGCTTTGTCTGGCTACCCACACAAACTAGCTGCTTCACATTATAAGATAAGTGAATTTGCTTAGACCCAGAAGCTTCAATGCCAACCTGTTTTCAAATGGATTCCAGCATCAATATGCCCCTAACTGAATAAGCTGACATCATTGCAAGAAAGTCAAGGCTATTGACTGTTTCTACAACAGAAATGGACTGCATTTCATAGTGCCAAAACATAAGTATTCTCTTGTTAGTCTCTACCTCACCTCCACAGGCATTTTGGGTGTGTATGCCTCACATCTCATTTGAAAAGAAATCATGAATATTGACTAAACATACTTTTTACATTCTCCCATATTCTCTTTGCTATCAATAGTTCTCTATGATTTTTTTAGGCATTTAAACATTAGGGTCAATCTAGCAATATTTTTCATAGTGCACTACGTGTATGAAGGCCTTAATGCATCTTTTCTCTGAACGGATTCTTAAAGGTCAACTCACATGTGCAAGTTTTTTTTAACGGAGACTGAGAAAATGACACTGTGTAACATTTAATCTTTCTTCAACAAAGAAATTCATAATGGTAGTGAGTGTAAGGTTATATCTGCTAATTTACACTTATGCATCAACACTAAACCTCATAATAAAGAGCACTGGCAAGAGTCCTGTTGATTGTGAAAACCCCATTCATGGCAACAAGGTGAGAGGAATGATAGTTTTGAATTTTTCATACACCACCATCTGGGATTTTCTTTTTCCCCCAATATTCCTCCATTGGATGAATTCAGTGAAAGCTCTGTACTAATGTAAGTTATTGACTAGTATGCAATTGTGACTGGGAGCCAAGAACTTCCCCTATCTTGTTTTACATTTCTCCTTTCTTGAATTCCAACACTGAAGAAGTAAAGGGGTAGGTGTTTCTGGGGAGACTGAGTGTCCAATATTAAATTTCTTTCTCCAAAAGTGGTCCTCACTCTCTCTTGCCTTGGGGAGGAAGATCAAATCCATCTTATGACTGTGAGATACTGACCCATGGATCATAAGTCTCCAAAGCTAAATATATATCTCACAAAACTTATAGACATGCAGACATGTTTATCATCTCCATGTAAAGAAACCAGATTTCTTTTTCTTTTAAGGAATAATGGAATATTTCTAAAATATCCTGTTTCAGACATAATTCCAGAATCTAAGAAAATGTTAGAACTGTGAGATTTCAACACTACACATGCTTTTATTATAATAATCTATATAAAGATGCTAGTATAGAATACCACTAGTTCCATTCCAGCCACTTTGGGTCTGTATCTTGCTGTCTCCTGATGTGTTTCCTGGACCAGAAGTATGTCACATTTGCATTTACTGCACATGTCTGCCAGTAAAGTGCTCTTATTACTGGAAGGTCCCTCAATATTTATTGGGATCATTGTTAAGGTTGGTCTTGACAAAGACCTTTCTGGTGGATTCTTTCTTCAGTTTCTTTGGTTTGATCTGGTGTTAGAAAGATTAGCCAGCAAGGTTGCCACCCAGGTTTACCTAACTGTATTCACAATCTTTGAGGAGGTTTTTTTAATGTACCCAATAAATGTAACATGGAATATTTTATAACACTTCCCTTACCTGGATGCATGGAAGGTTTTGATGGAAAAGGAAGACAATCTTTTGTAAAACAAAGAAAACCAACCCTATATTCCAAACCTGTGGGTGGGTAGGGGTTGAAGATGTTCTTCTTCCAGTGGAGTTGAGTCTTATCTATGCCTGAGTATGGGTATCCAAGTTAGAGTGGCCTGTCACACCTATAGAACACCCAGAGCTTGGGAACAGTATTGGTTTGATCGACAGCTCCCAGTCTCCACGCAGGTAGGGAAATTCTGAGGACCGTAGTCTGAAAAGGAACTTTCCGAACTCTGATAAAGTAGCATACGTGTAGTCATGCTGTGATAGAACCCAAGTAGGTTGTTCCAGGGTGCAGATATACCACTGGAAAAAGACAAGATACATCTACATCATCACCCCATATCACAGCTGGCATGACTTAATAAGGTGGTAAAAGTTATGAAAAATGTAACCACTTCACTTTATATATTGAGCCACCTATCCCATCAAAATTGCAATATAAAACATGGTTAAAATTGGCTTCAAGTTCTATAAATTATTCTTCTGTTATTTTGATTTCCAAAGCAAGATCATTTAGGTGGGAAATTATTGAAAGCTTCTTAATTTTTAGAGTGTTTGTAGTTATGTCGTCTTTAATATCTGATGATAATCGTTTTATTATCCACAGCTGAATGTGGAACTTGCTTTAGTGAGAAGAAAAAGGCCAACCTCATTTGCATATGTTAATTCAATTTTTAACAGAAACAGCAAGACAAATAAATGATGTCAAACCAGTTTAACATTGACTAACTGTATGTAGGAGTATTTTAACAGCTGCCATTACACTTTATTACCTTTGTTCTAACATATGCAAGAGCAGAGAATGGCATAACTGACTCTTAAATGACAAAATCATTTGGGTTGGAAATGCAGAGTCTGGCAATATTGGCAGGAGGTAGTAACTATCTCTATTCTAAAGTAGTAAGTAACTATTTCTACTCCTGTTCCACTTTTGTCATGCTATTATTTATTTATTTATTTATTTATTTATTTATTTTCTTAGATTTATATCACCCCCTTCACCGGGGCAACTTTGGGTGGCTTACAACAAATGTCACAAACCCAACATAAAAAACACCCCCATAATAACAATTCATAAAAGCTCAAATTAAAATCATTAAAACCTCAAAAAATCCTCTACCTCCTGTTTCCTATCTAAACTAGCTAAAATTAAGATAGAAAAAAAGCTAAAACCACCCCAGACGTCCCTTATATTAACCAACTGGGGGGGGGGCTGCCCCACCAACAGCACCCCACACCTGGTGAGGTAGCCATGTATTTAGTCCCTTTCTAAAAGGCAATAGCTCTGTTTGGAGATGCAAATCAATTGGTAAGAGGTTCCACAGAATCAGAGCAGATACGGAGAAGGCTCTAGAAGGAGATGGAACCCTTAGGGAGCCCCTCCAATCTGCTCTGGTGGGACAGGCCGATGTCCTTGGGGTGATGCAGTCTCTTAAATACCCTGGTCCACTACCATGTAGGCTTTAAAAGTCATTACCAGCACCTTGAATTGCACTCAGAGGCACACTGGCAGCCAATGCAGCTCCCACAACAGGGGAGTAGTGCGGACATAGTGCCCACATCCCACCACCATGCGCGCAGCTGCATTCTGCACCAGTTGCAGCCTTCGAATGGTAAACCAAGTACAGTAATACCCCGGATAACGATTGCATCGGATAATGCTAGAATTGGATAACGATGCAAGTTTTTTGGAAAAAGCTTGCATCGGATAACGATATTGGATAATGATTATTAGTGTAATCCGATGCAATGGTATGCGGGTGTGGGGTGGTTTGGGTAGAACTACCCAATCCACCCCCCATGCTCAGCAGTCTCTGAGACTGCAGTAGGGTCGGGGAAAAGCACCCGCCTTTCCCCCGACCCTACTGCAGTCGCCGAGACTTCTTGTCTCTTTACCTCCCTGTATTTAAACTACAGGGAAGGGGGAAAGAGAGAGACGTGATTGGTTCTCCCTGTAATTTAAATACAGGGAGGGAAAGAAAGACAGAAGCAGTTCTCTCTCTCCCTGTAGTTTAAATACAGGGAGGGGGAAAAACGCGATCGCGTCTTTAAACTACAGGGAGAGAGAGAACTGCTTCTGTCTTTCTTTCCCTCCCTTAGGGGAAATGGCATTTTTTTTTGCTTCACTGGAGGCAACACAGAGGAAAAATAATTAATTTGTAAATCGGGGCATATTCGTAACTTGAGGCATGGATTTCAGTGCAGAACCAATTCGTAAGTCACATTATTCATAAGTAGGGGCATTTGTAAATCGGGTTTTTACTGAACTTTATTTGAAAATTTGGATGGGTGGGGCTAGCCAGAATTTCTGGTACTGGTTCTGGCAAACTGGTATGAACCTGCTGGTGCCCACCACTGAAGGAATACCTCCTCTTTGAATGAGTTCAGATCTCCCAAACCAGATGAACTGCATCCAAGGATATTGAAGAAACTGGATGAAGACATCTCAGAACTACTGTTTATCATTTTCTTGAAATCGTGGGGAAGTGTCAGATGATTGGAGGATGGCTAAGATTGTTCCTATCTTCAAAAAGGACAAAAAGGAGGAACTGGGAAATCACAGACCAGACAATAGGATATCAATCCCAGGGAAAATCCTGGAGCAGATTATAAAGCATTCTGTAAGTAACTTGAAAACAGTGCAGTAATAAATAGAAGCCAATGTGGATTTGTAAACAATAAATCCTGCCAGACTAATCTTATCTCTTTTTTAATCACCTAACTTACTTGATAGGTTATAGAAATGCCATAGATGCAATATATCTTGACAAAATATTTGACAAAGTGCCTCATGACATTAGGTGTTGGCTTGATAACACAAGTATCATGTGAGTACACAGTTGGTTACAAAATCATACCCAGAGAGTGCTTATTAATTTATCTGTTTTAAACTGGGAGAGGGTAAAAAGTGGGATACCACAAGAGTTAGTCCTGAGCCCAGTGTTCTTCAACATCTTCATGAACGATAGTTATCAAATTTTCAGATGACACAAAATTGGGTGGAATAGCTAATACTTTGGAAGACAGGAATGGAATTTAAAAAAAGATATCAATAGGCTTCAACATTGGGCTGAAAACAGCAGAACATCATTTCCCCTTCCTTACTCCCACCTCCATTTTCAGCAATTAATATGGGAATTGTGTACCTCATAGAAATATCCCTAAGAACCTGAATATTTCAGAAGGGTAAGTGTAGTCTTTTGTGGCAGTGTTCACATTTGGAAGTGTTTATTCCCCTCCATAAGGTTTTTTTTAAATATACTTAAGATGGCATATACCATAAAGATGTTATTGTCAACATGTCAGCAGAATTACTGTTCACTTGGCAAGAGTATCACAGAAAATGCAATAGGAATGGGTAGATGATGGCCTTAGTCACTGCAGAGTGACTAATGCAAAAGTACTTGAATACTTAGTATTTTCCTGGCAAGACCACCCCACAATTTCCACAGACTAATGGAGGTTTTTTAAAATAGTTGTTGTAATGGAAGACAGAATTATGAAGGAGCATTGACCCCTGAAATTATCTGGGTATATCTCTGCCCACTGGGACTGGAGAGCCACAGTAAAACTGTCTGCTAGAAGCTAGAATTGCCAATCAAAAAACTACCACTTTCCTGGTTTTCTCCAGTCTCACTTTCAGAATTTCCCCTGCATAGAGAACTGGGAGTGAAATCTATCAGCTTTGGCACATACCTGAATCTATCTTCCCTCCAAATCTGAATCGCTAATAAAGCTTTGGAAATGCACAGGTTTGAATCTGTCCTGCCTCATATGAGTTTTGATTTGGCTTGGACATTCTTTGTAATCTCTCCAAATAATTCAGATTCAGCTTGGAATTCGAAGTACTTCCTCTATTGGTAATGTTGGTACACATACTGCCCTATGTTTTTAATTAAACCATCTCCCCATTGACTTTGTTCTAGTTACAGAATGTATCAGTCAACACTGGGTAGGTAATTTTAATGCTATATTGATTTTCCCCCACTGATGTGTTTTTCAGCTGTTCCAGAATACTGTATTGGCAGAAAACATAACACTCAATATAGGAGCCTGTCTACTTTCAAAGGTAGCCAATCCAGATTTCAACAGCCTCCAATTTTATTTAATGAATGATGATTGGATAAAATTTTACCTAAAATAATTATTAAAAGAGTTGGAAGAGACCTATGAGGCCGCTAAATACAACCCCTGTTCAATGCAGGAATCCAAATAAAAACAGATCTGACAGATGGCTGTCCAATTTACTATTGAATGCTTCCAGAGTTGGGGTGCTGAGCACCTCCCAGGGTAATTGGTTCCATTGTCATACTGCTCTAACAGTTAAAACATTTTTCCTGATATTCAGCCTATATCTGGTTTCCTATAGTTTCAGTCCATTATTATGTGTTCTACACTCTGGGATGATTGAGAACAGATTCTGTCACTCCTCTTTATTACTATCATATTCTCTCTTTCTTTATTACTATCATATTCTCTCTTTCTTTATTACTATCATATTCCCTCTTTCTTAAAGCTAAACATCCCCAATTCTTTCAGTCTTTCCTCATAGGGTTTGATCTCCAGACCCCAATAATCCTTCTTGCCCTCCTCTGGACCCCCCCCCCCAGTTTATTGACATCTTCTTAATGTTTGGTGTCTAGAACTTGACACTGTGCTCTAGGTGTAGTCCAACAAGTGTCAAATAGAGGGGGGATTAGTACCTCATATGTTTTGGAGGCTATACTTCTGTTAATACACCCTAAAGTATCATTTGCCTTTTTTGGTGCCAATGTTGGCTCATATTCAGCTTGTGATCTACAACAATTCTAAGATCTTTATCACTCATAATATTACTGAGCCAAGTATTCCACATCTTGTAACTGTGCATTTGTCACACACACACACACACACACACACACACACCTGCCAGTGTAGAACTTTGCACATACCTCTGTTAAATTTCATTCTCCAAATTTGAATGGTCTGTTCCCAGAAAAAAAACCTAGTTCTATTTTCCATTTTTCCAACATACCTAACTTTTGGGATAATAGCAATCTTGCATGCATCAACACTGGGTATTAGTGAGAGATGAGCTTTACTGCCTAATGTGATTGTCCTTTGCAACTGATTAGAAGTAAAGTTCTTTCCTCCACTTCTGGCATTTTAGGGAAGCCCCCATTTTCTTTTCCTGGATGTTTATGCCTCCATTGTCCTTCAACTTCCTCTGACCTCCAACTAAGCAACAAGCATGGAGGTACTGTCCATGTGCTGGAGACTCTGTTTTCCCTATTTTTTTCCCAATTGTAACTATAAATTGTTACTGTACATAAAAATACATTTTCCTACTTAAAACACTTCCACTGAAACTGCTAGTGTGTGTGTGTGTGTGTGTGTGTGTGTGTGTGTGTGTGTGTGTGTGTGTGTGTGTGTGTGTGTGTGAGAGAGAGAGAGAGAGAGAGAGAGAGAGAGAGAGAGAGAGAAACCAAGGAGAGGAGATTAATGAAAACTGAGCTGATCTCTCCATATATTTGTGCTGTTTTTCCTTTTCTACCTCATACTCTGCTAACCAAAAAAAGAACAACCAAAATTCCTCAATAGGTTATAGATCCAGGACTAAGTAGGTTGGCTCAGAGAGATAGCTAAGTGGCATTTTTGTGCTTTTATTGTTTTCAAGCATTACATTTCTCTCTCTCTCTCCATGCCCTACTAAATCACACACTAGATGAAGAGAGTTGTTGTTTCCAATTGTGCTTATTTAGCAGGGTTCTATAGAGACTATTCCTGAAAGCAGAATACTGTATCTAATACCTAAATCTTACCACCAGCCTTACTCTCATTCAGGCCTATACAGGTCACAGCAACCAATTTCTTACTGTATTAACTGTATCCATTGAACACTCACACAATTACTACATTTCAGAGAATTACTAACGTGCAGTTGTGGATAATGTAGTTTGGCAAATGTTTTAGAGGTTTGCTTTCAGAGCAACAATAGCCAGTGATCTTAAGTGGACAATTTGTACTGAAATGTTTTGTGTGATATTTTCTCTAAATGCAACTATTCCTAGCAAAGATTTCAGAGAGGTAGCTTTTCTATTATTTTATCTTTGTTACAGAAGGAACAATAGTTCTGTGACAATTTTAAAGGCTCTCAAACATATTAAAACACAAACATGTAGTTTGATTTGTCTTCTTTGGAAACATTAGTCCAATTAATTAAACAATGTAAGTTTTAAATGTTAACAGCCACCCTATCAGCCATAGTATTAAGGGAGAGAAAAACAAGGTGCATCCCTGCCTATAAAGACATAGGCCACATCATGTAGTTTCCCCTCTAGTTCTGTCTTAGTATGACAACACAAAAATAGAGACGTTGAAATACCAGTACCCTTGTAAAAGCATCAAGTTGTTTGGTCCTTGTTTGTGGATACCCCTCCTTTTATTTACTTCTTCTCTTTTTTTGGGTTTAAACAGCATGGTTTATAAAACAATTGAAGTTGTTTACTTTTCAGCTGGTGAGCTGTGGCTGATGAATTTGGGCTCAGCTGATGAACACATGGTCCACCTGTCTGGCAGATGCCCAACTGGACAGGCACGTGTCCAAAGGCCCAGCCGCCTCCTGGCAGCGACTCACTTCTTTGATTTGTCCAGGAAGTGACAAACATTATATTGCAAATAACAGTTTACAGTTTGAAAATGATTGCATAAAAGATTCCATGCCATGAAAAGGATGACAACCCCATTTGTAACATTTAATCATAAGAGACTGATTTTTCAACATGAACCAATGGAAAGGTTCTTCCAAGCATCCAAAAAGAAAATATAATTATCACTTTATTTCTAATAAGAATTGCATGAAGATTTGACCTTCCAAGTGGAGATCCTGTAACAATCAGGCAGCTTCCAAATATATGAGTTGAGTAGAGGTGGGAGGGAGGGGGAGAAAAAGAAAGACTTGACAGGAGGCGGGGTGGGGGGAGAGAAAGAAACCCTCCTGAATGCCTGGAGTTGGCACCTCACCATGTTCATGTAGCAGGCATGCCTCAACGCCAGAGTGCAAGGAAAGCTGTTTACCTTCCCACTGAAGTGGCCCCCATTCATCTACTTGCAATTTCTTGTTTTCAAACTGCTAGGTTGGCAGGAGCTGGGACAAAGATGGGAGCTCATTCCATCCTGCAGTATCTGGGTCTCGAACTGCTGTCCTGCCAGCCTACCAGTCATCAAGTTCAGCATCTTAACCACTAAGCCACTGTCATGCAGTACCTGGGAATCGAACTCCAACTTTATAGTTGTCAAGTTCAGCGTCTTAACCACTTGATGCTTCCAAAGACAAACTCAAAGCAGGGCTGTAGCCAGGGGGTGGCCAGGGCGGACTTTGCCCACCCTGAGTTAGAAGTCTGCCCACCTTCAAACTCCCTGCTGCTTATTTATATGACATAGAGTACAGTGTTCCCTCATACAACAATTTTAATCTGTTCCATGGGACTCGTTGTTGTATGAAACAATTGCTATACAATACATGCATCGTATAATGATTTTCCCTATGGGATGCATCGTACAACAATATATTTTTTTTTTTTGCTAAGTGGTTTTTCCCATTGAAAAATTGTTGCACAATTTTTTTCTATAGGGAAAATTGTTATGCAGGACACCATTTTCCCCAAACCTAATTGTTATGTGATTTCGTTTCTATACGGGGTGATTGGTGTGTGTGTGTGTGTGTGTGTGTGTGTGTGTGTGTGTGTGTGTGTGTGTGTGTGTGTGTGTGTAACCTCATAAAACAATCACCCCATATAGAATTGAAATTGCATTTACACAGAGAGAGAGAGAGAAATACACATGCATGCACACACACACACACACACACATTGTTGCCCATCCTGGAAAAATATTCACCCACCCACATCTAGGATCCTGGCTATGGACTTGACTCAAAGGGCAAAACTTTGTCATTTCCCAGGCAACCTACCTTCCTTCCTTGCTCCCTACCTTCCTTCCTCCCTCTCTGGTTTGGTCTTTTGTGTTTATCATTGGAAGTCGAGGAGCTAGCCGTGGTGGCAGCAGCAGTGTCAGTGAGTAGCAGTGAGGTTGCCGGGCAGAGGTACCATTGAAAAAATAGCCCAGCCCCCAGAGTTTCTGAAAAATTGTGATCCGGCCCATGGGCCAAAAAGTTTGGGCACCCCTGATATAAGACATCTTCATATGTTGAGGAGAAAGGCCAGGTGTAAATAATGGAATGGAATATTTATGAGGGTCATGGGTCCATGTTGGTATTATGTGCAATAGCAGAAATACAATTATTGCCTTTTACTGTGAGTTAATTAGTACATTGTATTTTGCCACAGTCTCATTTCAGTAGGGCTGTTGGCAAATTCAAGAAGTCTTTTTCTTGTTTAATTATATGAGCAGTAATTCATCAACCAAACAATGAATTGACTCTATAGTACAGCATCTCTATTTATTAGCATTTGAGTAAAACAAAAAAAAATTAAAGGTAACTTTCAGTAAAAGACAATCAAAACATCCACACATTTGATTTTACATATGTATCCATGTCATAGCAGTAAGTACCAGCTGAGAAGAGATGTTCCATCTGTGAGATGGACCTGTGACATGCAGCTTTTTTATTATAGATGGTGGTAGTTGTTATGTATTGTCAAGTGACCTTCAACCAGTGGTGGGATTCAACAGGTTTGCCCCAGTTCGCCAGAACTGGCAGCAGAAATTCTGGCTGGCCCCACCCATCCAAGTTTTGAAATAACACAGGGCTTTCCCACTGGCCACACCCAGCATACCATGCCCATAGAGTAGGTAGTAAAAAACGATGGATCCCACCACTGCCTTCAACTTATGGTAACTCTATGAACGAGTGTTTGCACTGCAGTGGTGCCACCAGCTACCATTTCAATCAGAAGATGGTCACTTTAACCAATGCCTAGCTCTTACAACATACAGTATACAGACTTCTGAGAGCATGAAATTTCTCTGAAATAGATGTTTTTGTATCATAAAATGCATCCCAGTAGAGTAGATTCTTCTGTTACACTTGGACAGAAATTCATTTCACCAAAGTTGCTTGTCAGGTACATTGCAACGTCAAAGCAGGAAGAAGCTGCAGTTGGGCTTTTAAGATAACTAGTGGCCTTACTTTGAGGTGAAACATCTCCCTCTATGCCCTTACTTGTTCCTTTATTTACCCAGTGTTCCCTCAGTCCCTCATTTATCTGTATCAGATTCTTATTTATTTTTTCAACTCACTTCTATGCCTACACTGCAATTCTACTACAGACTTCCGGGATCTTCCTATACCAGAAACCTGATGTGTTTCTTCTTCTTTTAAAAAAATCAGATCTGCTAATTTTACTCAAATCTTGAAAGCCTATCACAGTTAAGAGTTATTCCTGCCATGCTACAGCCATGCATCCTTAAATCAATTTACATTTGACTGGTTCATTCATTTTCTGAGATACCCATATTATTAGTATATGCAAGGTGGATGAAAAATATGTCCATATAATCCACTAAGTATACTGCATGCTGTCCTAGGTGAGAAATTGAGTTCAGCCTGTCTTTGATAGCAGCCCTTAAGGTAATCACTACTCAGTCACTCAAGAACAGGAGATAATGATTCCTACTTTCAAAGTGAACCTTTGCCCTCTGATTATGGCCAATTCCACAAATGAATCCACTGTATGTAGGCGAAGGAAGAGAGAGGTGGTAATTAGAAGCTCTAAAAGATAAAGAATTGCTTTCTGCTCATGGGAACATATGGAAGAGCTCATTAGAGCTGGGTACATGGAGTTGAAATACTATGGCAAAGAAGTCTGACATTTGATGAATTGGATTCCTCATAAAAATGTTGCTGCCGCATCGTTAACTGGATAAATTAGATGCATGGTGCATTTTTGAAAAGAATATTCTAATGGGCAATATTCTCTCTAATTGGATAAAGCTGACATAGAGAGATTCATTACACATACAGAAACAAACAGATTCTGGGTTCAATCTTGCCATTTTCAGGTACAGCTAGGAAGGGACCTCTCTCTGAAACACTAGAAATCAGCTGTCACTTATTATGGATAATATTGAAGTAGATGAATCAATGGCTGAACTCTGTATGAGACAACTTGCTTTACTCCCAATTAATAACAGTAAGACACTTTGATATCTCTGTGAGCAAATCCACAAAAAAAGACTAAATGTGCAATGATAACTTTTTAAAGTGATAATATCTAGTGTAGAAATCCTCAAACCGGGATGCTGGTGGTTTGCTGCCACCATTCGTAAGGTCTGCAAAAAGACTGCACACCGGCCAAGCATATCTGTGTGTGTACTTTTAAGTGACCACAGACACTGAGGGTGCAATTAGATGAGATTTGCCCCACTGATTAGTCTGCTCTGGGAACTGCCTGGTTTGCTCCTTTCCCCAGTGACCCCATGATGCACTGGCCATTGAGAATTAGTTCATCCCTGATCCATACTTTCTGATATTATTATGGCTCTCTTTCAAGGGCTACTGACTTTTTATGATGCTGGTAGGTTTGTCCCATTTTGATTTTACTATGGCTTGTGTAATCACTAGGACTGAACAAAAAGTGGATGGTTTAAACTGTCTGCTCAAGCCAATTCACTTTCTTGGGAAACTGATAGCTTCCTCCCACTCCCTGGCAGAGGGAGGAACAGGAAAGGAAGTGAGTCTTTTAACAGTTGTTTGCATTCAGCACTGAACAAGTCAACACAGTGCTGTCCCACTTTAAAATGTTTTTAAATGAAACACTTTCTGCTGCTCCCCCATGGAGAAGGAGGCAGGAGAGAGCAAGGAGATTTATTTTTTTCAAAGAAAAGGCATCATTCCTGGCTTCACCATCTGGTCTCTGCTTAATGATAAGGGGAATGGAATAGGTGGACAAAATCCTCAAAACTCTGAGCCACTGCGCAGAGCTTGCTGACCTGTCCAGCAATGCAAAACATGTGGTGGGGAAAGGTGTTGGGGCTCAGGGTGTGGGGGAGTGTGGGGACTCAGGGTGATCACCACTAGTCTGGCCCCTCAACAGTCTGGGGAGGGGTGTGAACTGGCTCCTGGCTTAAAAAGGTTGAGGTCTCCTGAGTTAGAGTTTAACAAAGGTCATTCTTTCTTATATCAAGTCCCTCTGAAACAGAGAAAGGCTGGCTACAGTTATCCATATTCTGGTAAACTTCCTTTTGTAGATTGCTACAAGGAGTTTTCTCTGGAGCTTCCTCTGAAGATTGCCCAGAGCATGGAATTAGTTCAAGACTCAGCTCTGTAGGTTGCTAGCTGGGACTGGGCACTGGGAACAATCTATTCTAGCCATTGCTGAAATGGTCCCATGGGCTTCCAGTACTTTCCCAAGCACAATTCAAAGTATTCATTGCCACCTCTAAAGCTTTACATGGTTTGCAGCTGGAAAACTTGAAGGAACGTATTGTGTCACCTGAAGATGAATGTCTACCTAAAGGGCCTTTCTCTTAATGTCTCTGCATCCAAACTGGCAGGTGGTTACATGGGAGCCTTTTCATCTATGTTATTTTACTTCTGAAATTCTCTCTCCAAGGAAATTACTCTGGTGCCTACAAAAACACATTTCTGGTGCCAGGTTTCACAACATTCTGCAATTCCAGGTCTTCAAAAGGTCCATTTAGCTTTTTTCTCTCAAACCAATACAAGCTACTCATAAGAGAAGTAAACTGGAAGTGTTTAACAGAGCACAAATGAGACATCAAATGTATATTAAAAACAAGTAAGTTGCACTGCTCCATTTTAATGTTGTCAATAATTAATTCTTTTCAAAATTAGGTGCCAAATGAGCACTTTCTGTGTTCGATAGCCAGCTGCAAGAACTAATTGGACTTTTCACCTCAGAAATTCTAAGCAAAGGCTTACCTTTGAAACTAAAGCTGATTTAGACATAAGAAAGTGTGAGTTTCTTGTACCTTCTTGATGTAAGAGCAAAACCAACAACACTACACTTCTGTGTAAGTATTAAACTATCACAAGTAGTGCAGCATTCTGACATTTATACACATGTAACCAAAGATAAGGATGTTTCTAACCCTAAATATTGAATGCCTTCTAAAAGACAGCCTTATATGAGGCTGCCAAAGTTTCAAGGGATTTTCTGGCATCTGTTTGAAAAATATTCTAATCCCCTAAACTCAGATCCAGAAACAACTGCTGCATCAAACATGAGCCTTGCTGTATATATACCACTGATATACAAATCTGGGACCATTCCCCAGTTACAGGTAGAGCATGCCAAGTTGCTCATAAGGTATGTTATCAGTGTATGAACTATACAAAGAAAACAGGAATCAGTGTCATAGACTTCTATAAAAGAGCTGATAAATGGGGATTATTCATGAAGCTGTGTCTTTGCCTTCTGATATTTTTTTTAGAATCTTATTTTATATTTTGAGATATTGTATAATAAATAAATAAATTTGTGTTTGGTTCCAGATATATCCTTTCTCTGTTATATTACTATGGAGGCCCATGCCTTGATAAGAGCATTAATGAATTATATCACTGGCATTTTTAAAAAGGGGATCTCAACATGCCAAGTTGAATATCCAGTTTAGAGATAGCATGCAAATAGCATAGTTTGGGTCAGCTCACGTTCAAATGCATAAAAATTTATTTATTTATTTTTATTTAGTTAAATTTAATATCCCGCCCTAATCAGGCGAACCCGACTCTGGGCGGCTTACAAACATCAGTGTTAAAAAACACAAATCGACAATACAGAATCCTATAAGTGTAAAACAAACTGAGTAATCCCCTCATACCCAGGCATATTATAATTTAGTTTAAAATTAACTTTAAAATTCCGACTGTAATCTACAGAATACTAAAAAGAATTTAAAACTTTAGACTTTACAAGTTAAAAAGATTAAAACAGCGAGAAGCAAGAAGGGTGGCTGTCTGATGAGATCAGCCACCCAACATGGGATCCCACATTCCTGGATCCCCAAACTTGCCCTGCCAGCCAGGTTTTTAGGCCCTTCTGGAAGGGCAGGAGCTCTGTCTGTAAGTGTAGTTCCGTTGGCAGGAGGTTCCAAAGGGCCAGGGCGGACACAGAGAAGCCCCTCCACCTTAGTGCTAGAGAGATGCGCCTCTCTAGCCGATGGTATGATAAGAGAGCCTCTCCGATCCGCCCTGGTGGGATGGGCCAATGTTCTTGGGGTGACGCGGTCTCTTAAGTATCCTGGTCCACTACCATATAGGGCTTTAAAGGTAATAACCAGCACCTTGAATTGAACCCGGAGACATACTGGCAACCAGTGCAGCTGCCGAAGCAGAGGTGAGGCACGAGCATAATGCCCGCACCCCATCACCACCCAAGCCGCCGCATTCTGGAACAGCTGCAGTCTCCGAATGGTCATCAAGGGCAGCCCCATGTAGAGCGCATTACAATAATCAAGTCTGGAGGTGACCAAAGCATGTGTGACCATGAGCAAGGCACCATAAGGCAAAGACAATCTAATTTATCAAGGTTTTATTTTCTGAAGTGTCTTTCCCTGTCATTACTGCTTTTAACGCTTCTCTGGATGTTACTGCCATGAGCAGCTTTCTTACTTTTATTGTGTTTTTCTTAAGACAAGCTATGTTGGAAATTTTATGAACTTCAAGAAATACATTGATTGGAATCCTGTGTTTGGGTAAGATTTTTATAACTTACAATGGCTAATTTCAGCTAACTGATGACATGCAATACACTAAGTTATATTCCTGAACCTCATCAAATTAGGTGCAAGGAGGTCATGACTTGAGGTCCCAGTAAAGAGAAGCCTGTACTGTTAATGACTAATAGACAGAGGACAATGCTATACCATGAGAGATATACAGTAAAACACCGGATAACGATTGGATCAGATAACGCTAAAATCGCATAACGTTAAGTAATCTGGGGAGGAGAATTGGATCGAATAACGTTAAGGTCCTATGGGATGTATGATATCGGATAACAACTGCTAAAGCCTGTGCGGTTACAATGTATCTCTATGGAGCTTTAATGTTATCCGATCCATCCCATAGGATTTTAACATGGATCGGATAACACTAAAAATCAGATAACACCAAGACTTGTGGGACCAGGTTTTAGCGTTATCCGGTGTTTTACTGTAATTTTATATCCTATAAAGGTCTTACTGCTTGCAGAATGCATCTTCTTAACACTTGTATTAAATCTCCATTTATTTTCTATAAAAGTTGTTCCATTTTGTTGCTGTAGGTAGACTTAGAGAAACTGTATTAATATTTATAAATCTGCAAAACTGACAATATTACCATTGAACTGTTCAATATTATGTTTGAATGCAATATTTTACCTCAGAATTACAGATATTGACATCCGATTATTGCTTTTGTCAGGTATCTGACATTTTATGATCCAGTGTCCCAGACTGTTGACTGTCACATGTTGAGTGCCACGGTGATCAGCTGCTATCAGGTAACAAATGACATTACATGTCTATCATCATGTATGTACATTAATTTCAGTGCTATTACATGAAACTATCAAATAATGTTAAATTAGACAAAATGCCATAACATGCTGACTAGCAAGAGTGTTAAACATCAGCTGTTAAATATTGAAAATCAAATGCAACTGCTCATTAGATGAAGAAATAAAATATTTGGGGGAATATTTGCCAAATAGATAATTTTTAGCATCAAATTTCACAGTCAAATTAGTTTCAGCTGCTATAGGGAGCCATATGCCTCAATTTCTATTGGCAGCTTGTGGCTTTAGTTATATCACTTATAGTAATGCCTGTTATATCCGCACCCTGGAGTCAAGAAGAGCTGATCCTTCCTCTTCCTAAATGTGCATCCAGTTGCATCCAGTGATGATAACAAAGAACAGCTGCTCATTACTGTGCAGAACAGCAGCAATCTTTTATTGCTCTCTTCTTTTGCTATTTTTTTTTAAAAGAGGCAGTTGCAGCTATCCCTCCATACTCACTGTGTCCAGAAATGAGAATGTATCATTAGCAACTAAAAAGTCTGTTCTTCAGCTTGAGCTACAGCTACGTTGAGAAGATGAAAAGTAGCCAAGCTAGCTAGTTCGTTCAGCTTAGTAGGCCAGTGTGGGTGAAGGCCACCAGCTCATTGTGCTCATCTCATTGTGCTCATCTCAGACTAGGATTTTATTCTCTTACCTATCATATATATCAGGGCTAAAGTCTCTTATTTCAGAAGGTACATCTTCTCGGTCTTTCTATAAATTTGGAGGATCTAAACTCCTGACATGTGGTCAAACTTCTGTCATGTGATGTCTCTGACAGCTATTTAATTAACTATATGCCATCAAGTCAATTTCAACGTATGGCAACCCTTTCCAGGGGTTTCTATGTTGAGAACACAGAGAAATGGTTTACCATTCCGTTCTTCTGAGGTCACTCTAGGACTGTTCAGCTTGTCCATGACTACATAGGCTGGGTCTTTATCCAGGAAGCACAATAGGGAATTGCGCACCCAACCTTTGGTTCCTCAGCCAGATATCTTAACCACTGAGCTCTCTAGGCAGCTTTGACCTCTATACCTCTTGCTGAATGAAGGCAGTACATATGACATGTATAATAAAGTACACACTGACAGCAAAAGACAGCTGCTCCAAACACTTACTGTACCTAGAAAGTTAGTTGATCCTTAATAATACACTCCAATGACTCCTGAATCATACACATACAGATATATACATATAAAGAGAAATGTTTCACTATTTACTGGAGGTGAGAAAATTTTGCCTTCTGATGCTCCCCACTCCTTGTGGGCCACCGCAGGCATGGAAAAAGTCATTATTTGCACACACAAAAAATCACAATTGGAAATGGTTGGACATTTATTACAAGTTTTATTTTGGAGAAGTTGTGGGAGGCTTGCAGGATGGGAAACAGCTAACCATGTGAAAACTCTTTTTTGTTGGAAAATAAATTTCAGCAGGTAGCAACTGCAGGAGGCAGGAAGCCTTAAACACAGTTTGTTGGAGGACTATCCTTTACCCAGCTCTGTTGCAAATCAAGGTCCCACAAATTCACCATCTAAACCAGAGTGCCCAAACTTTTTTGGGCCATGGACCAGTCACGTGGTTCCTCCCACCGGAAGCAGAAGTAAAACATGCTTTGCAATTTGTTTTGCAACAGAATGAAATAGATTTTAAGCTGTCATTTTCTCTGCTTAAACCAGGGGTGCTCAAACTACAGCCTGCAGGCTGGATACAGCCCCTAACGCCAATTCATCCAGCCCACACTGCCCTTGTCACTCCCAGAAACAAAAGTAAAATGCACCCATACATTTCTGGGAGTGACAAGGGTGGTGTGGGCTCGATGAATTGGTGTCGGGGGCCATATCCATCCCACAGGACATACATCCACTATGACAGACCCACTCTACAAGTTCTACCTCAGTGCAGAGCCTTGGTAAAAGAAAAAAGAGGAGTTGATAGGTCTTGAATAACATATGAACTACCCAACTGCTCCACACTGTTAAATGCTAAGAACAGAAGGTATTGTGGGGGGGGGGGGACTTGTTGTCGTTTGTAATTCAATTTTCTATGTGAAATGGAGTCTCTATGAGGAAAAAAAGATTCTTATATCCAAGAAAAATTAAGTGTTGAACTTAGAACTGCAGAGCTGGAACAGACCCTAAGGATCGTCTACTCTAGTCCCTGCTGAGGCACAGTGAGGATCTGAATTCCCAACCTCTGCCTCTGAAGCCAGATACCTAAACCACAGTGATATCTTATGAAAAGCCAAGCCCAAGAAGCATGTGTGTCCAGCTAATTTGCAGAGCTCTCATTCAGAGTTGTCTCCATGACCACCCCAGGAACATCACAGAACTCTCCCTGCCAGTCAGACAGGGAGAATGAGGGGCAGCTGTGTCGACTGGCTGGCTGGCCGAAGACTGCTGTCTCTCTTGACTGTACTGTATTTTTACACTTTATTTTATTGTATTGTTTTATGGTTTTTTTCTTTTTATGTAAAATGTATTGGTTGCATTAACTGTGCTGCATCTGCTATTATATTTTTATATTATGCTGTATTTATATTTGAGATTGTGATACTGTATATGTTGCTTATGTTATGTGAACCGCTCTGAGTCGCCTCAGCAAGGTGAGTAGAGCGGCATATAAGTCTAATTTAATTAATTAATTAATTAATTAATTAATTAATTAATAATAATAATAATAATAATAATAATAATAATAATAATAATAATAATAATAATAATAATAATAATAATAATAATAATAATAATAATAATAATAATAATAATAATTGAATCTGTTTGCCTAGGTTTAATAATAGACTCTGTGTGGTTCTGCATTGGGCAATGATTAATTTTGCTGGCTTCCACTGTGGCCTTTACTGTAGTCCAAACAGCCTCACCAGCTGCTAGTAAAGGTCTTACTTGCTTGAAAGCTAGTCATGTCTGACTTTATGGTGTGGAGTTCTGTTCCATTTACAGTCAAAGTGTCAGCACTGTGTCTGTGTCTGCAGATGTTTCTGTCTTTATGTGGCAGCCATGACTAGACACTGGAGTGCATGGACTGTTGTTTACCTTCCCAGCCAAAGTGGTTCTTATTTATATACTTACAATTTCTTGCTTTCAAACTGCTAGGTTGGCAGGAGCTGGGACAGAGATGGGAGCTCACTCCTTCAGGCAGCACTTGGATCTCTAACTGCTGACCTGCCAACCTTCTAGTTATCAAGTTCGGCATCTTGAACACTAAGCCATGGGGCTCCAAACTTGGCTCTCCAGATGGTCTTGGACTTCAGTTCCCAAAAGCCCTGATCAGCAACTGTGTTGACTTGGGCTTCCGGCAATTGAAGTCCAAAAACATCTGGAGATCCAGGTTTGCACTAAGCCAACAGCAGCTGCTGCTTGGAGTCCCAAATCAAGTTAAGCTTAGGGGTGATTGGCTGGTTCAGTGAGAGATCAGATTTCAAGGGACTGACCAGAGAATAGAAGTTTCTCTCTCCTTTGTGATTTAAAACAGGAGTGGGCAAGGTCTGAGGGCTAGAAGGCCAGATTCAACCTCCACAAGCCCCCTGCAGACTTTGTCAGAACCAGAAAAGGCCATTTTAGAAAGAACAAGAAGTGGATTTTTTTCTCTTGGTGGGAGCTGGGTGGAGTCTTTTGGGATCTTCCCAGGCTCATAAACAAACAAACAAAAACCCCTGCTTTTTGCCAAAATAAGCCATTTGGAGACAAGAACATACCGTGTTTTTTCTTGTTCACAGCTTAAAGGGTTCAAGGGTGACACTGGGAGCCATAAAAATGCCCCAGGCAACTGCATGCATCAAGTGGACCACACTTTACCCCATCCTTGATTTAAAGCCATCCTGGCCAGGCTGTTTTTCTTCCCTCTTCCAGAATATCCTCTCTGTTCTGTTTCCCTTGCTGCTTCCTAGCAGTATTCCTTCTTCATGCCAGTTTCATAAGGTGGCTGCCCATTCATTCAGATCAGTGGTTCCCTACCTATTTTTGGCCATGCCCCATGTAAGCATCTGAAAATTCCTGAGGCCCCCACCCCACCCTGTGACATATTTTTTTTATTAATCAAAACGTGAGCTCATATTCATGTGGAGGAAGGCTTAAAGGTCATTAACTTGGTCTAAACAAGCAGAAGAGTAACGTCATGGTTATCCACCCATATGGGAAGGAGATCTCACAGATGTCTTTGGAAACACATTTGGTGCCTGGAGTTGGAAAGGTGCAACCCCTGATGCCATTTATTATGACAGTTGTCTCTGCCAGAGTCACTGATATTCTGTGCATGCCACCTTTTCTGTGGTTTCCCCTTAACAGTCCCATTTCAGATCTTTGTTGTGCAGCAATGGCTCCATTACCATTGAGGCATGGACTCAGTTATAATTACCAAAATTACAGCCAGCATGCTGAAAACATCTGGTCACAACCCAGGAGGGATGTGTCCCTGATAACTGTGAACAAGCAAATCTTAAATAAAGCGTTAAGTTAATTGCCTGCAGCATTATTGTAATCGTTTGTGCTCAAGCATATGAGTCGATATTCATTAAGTCCCCCCCCCCCCAAGGTTTCTATGAAGCTGATTTAACAAGCACATTACTAGGCTTATTCTTTTATGGTAACCGCAGCAGAACAGGGTGAACAATTGTTCCAGTATTTTCAGGTTTTAAAAAAAACATTATGGGAGTCAATGTGCAAATTATAGGCCTTGGCCCATTGTGCACCACTACTTCAGTAGGCACCATATGCCCACCAAAGTATTTGAAAAACTCTATTTCAGACTTCCAAAAACAGGAAAACCTGCTATAGAGAATATGTCTTCCTCTGTCAGCAGGACCCTTCTATATTCTGCAAAGGACACTTTCTATGCAAGAGAATACATTGACACAGCTTTGACCATCCTATTAGCAACACATAAAGGTCCATTTCAGAACATTTTAATCTCTCAGGTTGGTCAGTAATATAAAAAAGAATATTATAAAAGAAATAAATCACAAGAGTCTTGAGGAACAAATAGCTGAATTGGGAACTATTCATCAATTCCATCTTGTCAGTAGAGGCTTGAACAGAGACAGGAACTTCTTAACATACTGTGTATATACAGTATTAATAAGTGGTTTTCCCAAAATCTTATTCCTCAGTGCTCTTGGTTTGATCAAGTATGAGAAACCTTTGCCAGCAAAACAAGGTTGATGTTGCCCAGGGTATGCCTGATTGTGGTTCAAAATGTAAAATGTATCCATAATCCTCCAAGAGGCTCTTTCTGTATACCTCAGAACTCAACCTCCCCTATATTATTTGGGGGAGACTGAGGAGGCTGAGGGTCAGAGGGCCTAAATGTAAGACCAACATGCTCAAGTGGTGGCTGCTGGCAGACAACAGCATGGTGTGTGAATGTGGAGAGATACAGAATCTAGCTCCTTTGCTGGTCTATCAGTTAGTACTGGAAACATGTCCCAATGAGGATTAAATTTTGGCCAACAACAAAGTCAAGAAAGTGACTTCATTTGGGCAGTTTAAAGTTTGATCTGGACACACACACAAAAAAACCCCAGTCCTTTGTACAACCAATTCTTTCTCAAACTAGACTCATTGCTGCAACCCTTCAAAGACAAAAACATTAAAAATGTATACTAGTTCACATATATCCTACCTAAACACAGGATGTTTACATAATCAATACTTAATGATAATTGTGTGCTACCAAGTCCACTCTGACTTTTGGGAATTGTTTTCAGAGTTTTCTTAGCATAGCATATATAGAAGAGGTTTGCCAATCCCTTCTTCTGAGGGAACCCTGGGACTGTACAGCTTTGCCCCTAAGCCACACCTGCTGGCTCTTCGAGATATACAGTAAGGAACTGAACTCCCAATCTCTAGCTGCACAGCCAGATACCCAAACCACTGAGCTATAGTCCTGTGTCAATAATGAAGTTTTCATTTTCTTTTTCCAACTGCACTCCACTTTTCTCCACCCGCCCATGGTATAGAAACATTTGGCCTAAATATTGTATTCTGTGTGTCTGGAGCAGTGGGTTGCAATCCAATAAAACATTCACAACAATTGAGAAACTGATCAGAAATTGATAGAATGAAAATGAGAAACTAGAATAAAACCTGAAGGACCTGTTCATTCTAGACATCAGAGGGAGCTGCCGTTTGTGTGTGTGCTTGTTCTGCCTTTATGGCTCCCTGATTAAGATGCATTTTCAGAACAGGGACTCCTGAAAAAACACTAGAGATGCACGCAACTGAGGATAGGTAGTTCTTGGCCATGTATATTACCATTTTGTCTTTCCAAGCATGTAAATTAACTGTGTCTCTAAGTTCGATGTGTGTGTGTAAGGGATACACATTGAAGGGACATGACCCTGAAACATGTATTGATTATGTCTATGTGTCAAACTGCAGAGGTGATGTTATTAGCATGTTATAATGTAAACGTGGGATGTATTAGCAAAGTAAGAATGTATTTTGGTTGTTGTTTTTTATTATTATACTTGTAATTTCTGTTTTTCTTTTGTTTGTTTGTATTTTTGAAAAATTAATAAAAAGTTAATTTAAAAAACCTGCAGAGATGAATGTCAAACATTAAGTCCCAAATTTTGGAGAGTTGTTTTTGTTTGTCTTGAGACCACAGCCATTTTTGGACCTGCAAGTGTCTCTTCTGCTCCAGTGCCTCATAAAGCTGAGCTAAGATTGTATGTGCCCGAGGATACCTACCAGAGTGAAGCATTATCCAATTGCAGTATTGGGCAATGAGAGCGGACAAAAATCTTGTTTTTCTCAGCACAGTTAAATGACTTTTTCATTGATGACCCCTGAAAGCTGTTAGCCATGTTGCATGAAGCATAAAAAGAAAATCCTGTAACTTCCTCTCCCTTCTCCTCCTCCTTTCCTCTGCCCTCCTCTCAACACAGATCAATATAGTATATTTGAAGGCTGCTTAGACCATGTAGACGGCTGCAGCTGAACTCTTAGAAAGCTGCTATATTTGCTTTTGTGCCAAAACTCCTTAGATACTGTTGTTGAAGATCCAAAATGTTCCAGTTGAATCAATGCTTGGTTGTCCATGTGATTGAAAGGGAGCGTGCTGGGAAGATGTGGAACAAAGAAAATAAGCTTAATTATAACATTTAGGTGAAGCCCTGGGAAAGGGGGGCATACAAAGCAAAGTGACATATTTCCTTCTTCCTGTTCGTAAAGAACCAACATGCCTGCAGTCATAGAGAGAACTGCACAAAAATACTGCCAAACAGATAACAAAGTGAAATGTCGCTCGCTGCCAGCTAACAAAAAGCACCTGTTGTGAGCGGATTGTATTAACCACAAGCACTGCTCATTAAACAGCAAAGCTTTCTTCCAGAATGATGAAGACATGGTTATGTTGTGCGGAGGATGGTGAGTGTAAGGAAAATGTGTCAATGGGAGTTGGTCATTTTCCAAATGAAAGCAAGATGTTACCCTCCCTTTTAATGTGATTCGGAATAAACCATTCTTATTGGGAGAAATGAGGTGGAGAGATAAAAATAATAAATAAATAAATATGTTGTCTCGTTTACAGGAATCAGCTAGGAGTCCTTATAAATGAGTGATGCCCATCATTTGGCAAAACTATAAATGCTTTGAGAATTTGCACACTCTAGATATATCCCCATTAACTATGTTACTTATGTAACTTTGCAAGGCTTTGCCCATACTGAGACTCCATAGAGGAGAGAGACAAAAGGAAGCAAGGTAGTTTTAAAGGAAGTGTCGTGATCTGAGAGTGGGATAAGGGAAAGGAATTGATCAGGCCAATTTCTGTGTTGAATTCCCTGAAAAAAATCTGGAATAGCATCCCACCCGTTATGGAACATTGGATTTAGAGCTTGAAAATGTTACTGTTTTGAATTGATTTTTTTTTTTCATTCATTCATTCATTTCGATTTATATGCCGCCCTACTTGGTGAAAACCAACTCAGGGTGGCTCACAACATACAATCGAATACAATGTAACAGTTCAATAATACAATATCACAGTATCATAAAATACAGTACAATAAAATAAATATAAACACAATATAATCAGAATACCATCCATAAACAATACTCAGTACAGAACAGACAATAAACAATATAATCACAATACAATCAATACCCAATACAAAAATTATACAGTAATCGATTTGACAATATCTATCTGTTCGGGCCGGTGCCGGGAGCATATGTTGGCAGTGGTGGCAAGGGCAACGAAACTGTCCGGATGTTAAAGAGCCCACCCTGCCACATGCAAAAGATAGGTCAGACCAATCACAACCAATCTGCCAGATGAAGAACAAAAACAACAACAAGAAAAACACAATTCTTCACTAAAAAAGAGGCAATTTCACAATTGGCTTCTCTGCAGATGATACCACCCTAATGGCAGAAAGTGAGGAGGACTTAAAAAAGCTCCTGATTAGGTTGAAAGAAGAACGTGCAAAAGCTGGCTTGAGAATCAATATAAAGAAAACCAGTCCCTGGAAAATAGATGGGGAAGAAGTAGAAGCAGTGACAGATTTTACTTTCTTAGGATCAAAGCTCACTGCAGATTGTGATTGCAGCCATGAAATAAAAAGGTCACTGATTCTTGGGAGGCAAGTGATGAGAAACCTGGGGAACATAGTGAAAAGTAGAGACATCACATTGCAAACAAAAATTCGTATAGTCAAAGCAATGGTATTCCCGGTGGCAATGTATGGTTGTGAGAGCTGGACCATTAGGAAAGCTGAGCGCAGAAGAATAGATGCCTTTGAGATGTGGTGTTGGAGGAGAGTTTTGAGAGTCCCCTGGACAGCGAGGAGAACAAATAGGTCAATCTTAACCTTGACTGCTCCTTAGAAGGCCAAATAGTAAAGATGAAGCTAAAGTACTTTGGACATCAAATGAGAAAAGAGGATTCGCTTGAGAAAGCCTTGCTGCTGGGAAAGGTGGAGGGCAAAAGAAGAAGGGGGCGGCCAAAAATGAGATGGCTAGATGGTATTGTGGACACAATGGGCATAGAGCTGAGCGAGTTGAGGAGGATGGTGGAGGGCAGAAGTGCCAGACGGACAGTGGTCCATGGGGTCGCAAAGGGTCAGAATCGACTGTGCGACTGAACAACAACAAAAATTCACTGACGTCTAATTTGAATTCATCAGTGCCAGGTTTAACATAAACTCGCAGATAAATGCCCAATGTCATCCTTCCATATATCTGGCTGTGAGAGGCTGTCAGAGCCTGAGAATTGGAAAGAAAGGTTGCTCTCTGGGGAACACCAAAGACTTTGCACTCCTCTTTAAAGAGCCCTTCTACTTGTGTCAATGGAGAAGGAGGAATATAAGAAGATTTGATGCATTGTGGTGATGAAGGAAATATGAAGAGTCAATGGAAAGATGAGGAGGAAGACATGAATTGGCAGTGACAAGAAAGTGAAAGGATTGGGAGAGTGGTAAGATGTTAGTGGTAACAGGAGCGAAGTGGGAGCTGAAGCCAGGAATTTGAGGAAGTTAACTGTGATTCTATTTATGATTAGCTGGCAGCATGACATTGGATTTAGGCTGGTACTCTGAAAAGTATCTCAGGAACCTAATCTCCTGAATATTCCAAATCCTGTGCCTATGGGTCCTGGAGGATTCTGGGAGAAATATTCTATAAAGCAACTTTGCCAGGCTCTGAGTAAGTGAGTTTATACTGCAACACTAGCTGCCACATTAACACATCAGTCTTCTCAGTGCTATACCCCTACAGAGCTTTCTCATATGTAAATTCTGGTTCATTCATTTTCATGTCAGAGATTACTCTGGGTTGAAAGGATTTTTGCAGGGGATGCCTGAATGAGGCTCCTTTCATGCCCCCCACCATGCAGCTCTCAGGAATCGGACCCATATTTTCGATCTCCAAGCCTAGTGCCTTAACCACTACGTCACTGGGGGAGCTACTGTAAATTCTGGTGTTGCATAATATCATGTTTTGACATGATAAAAAAAATCAGATCCAGGCCTTAGGTTTCCAATCCAAAGGACTCTTGCCTACCCAGAAGCAAATGATGTTCGATTCCTAGCATATGTATGCATCTTCATTAGCCTGCATGCTGTTCGTCAAGGGGCTTCATATCCAGTGGTGGGCAAGAGCCGGTTCACCCCGGTCCAGCAGACCTGTAGTAACAATACCGGGTGGTCTCCCAGGGGGTAGTAACTTTTCCGAGTGACCACCTGGGGTTGTTACTGCAGCACAAAATGACTGCTTAGTCAGCGCACATGTGTGTTAAGATACCAATTGATGCATGCATGCCTCCAGTGCTCAGTGTGCATGTGTCAATTGATATCTTTAAATGCATGTGTGCCAAACCAAGCATCCATTTTGTGCTTGGAGTGCATATGCTTTGGGCGGGCAGAGAGGTGGAGGAACCGATGATGACTGTTGAGGCCCTCAGCAGCCGTCTCGGAGGTGCAATGGTAGCAACAGCTGAGGCCCTCACTTGCACCACCACCCCGTGCCACACTGTGTGGTAGTAAAATTTTTGGCTGCCCATCACTGTTCATAGCTCTCCACAGACCTTTCCCTCTCTGCAATGATGTGCCACATTCTTGCAGTTCACAAAAGTTGCCTGCCTTGTAATAGACAAAGAATTAAAATGCAAACACTGAGGAACCATCATTAGGAACAACACTATGAAAGGGACATTTTGGAAGTGGAACCAATACATTTGAAGCAACCTAAAGCTGAGCTGCGACTGGAACATCTCCCTTTAATCTCTTCTGTATTCTTGCTATGTTAATAATGATATTTTATGCATATGCATTCCAGCCAATACTAGAGGACTTGCTTAGCATTCTATATTTTGAACCAAATACTAATGTTTTCTTAAAGCATTTTAACTGAATCTTGCCACAGGTGGGGAGTAAGGATGCAATTCTTGAGCAACTTGTTTTTTAAATTAGCAATTCTGTTTTATACTTTCATGGTGCCTCCAGCTGAGATAAGGGCATCCTCCACCCAGTGCAATGGTGATAGGTGGGGGAATTTTGTCCCTTGCCTTTATAGCCTGGAGACCAATCATACCAGCAGGGAGAGCCAATAGGCTCTCACCATCTGACTGAAATATTTTGAGGCTAAAACAGCCTGCCCACCCTCCCAATGTATTCAGTATGTGATTAGCTGGTTGCTTCAGGGCCAGATGGAAATGTTTGTCCTATCACCAAATTGGCTTGGGTGAGGGGAATGTTTTCACCTATGCCATACAGATTGTTCATTGGAGTGGGGTAATTATGGGTGGGTTGGGTTTAAGTAGGTGACACTGGCAGGTAGTGCAGGGCAGAAAGAAGTTTGGTGACTTCACAACTAAATTGGGAGGTTTATTCACATGCACAGCATCTTGGTTAAGCAGGTCCCTAGATTCAGTGGCAGGGATGTTGTCACATGGGTGGCAGCACAAGGATATGGCCTGATGAAGGTCACAGGGTTTTTAGTGGCTTCATGTCACTTTGCATCACCTTAACTTTTCTGGCCAGTAGCAAGTAATCTAGCAGACAGTTAAGTAATGGAGCTTTGGGACTCATTGATAGGGGGCTGGGGCAGGGCCCTGCTAGGTCCCCTGGCCTTGACCTCAGGATGCCACACTGAGTTAGGTCCCACTGCAAGGAAAGGTGGTTTCCAGTTAGCAGTTAATAAATTTGTGGTTCTAGTTTAGTCCAATAACTGGTGTCTGTGTGTTTATTTCTGGCTTAGGGGTGGGGGCAAAAGTTCTGTTGCATTGTATAAGATAACAAAATGTTAACCATATTTTTGTTTGTTAACCATAATGGTTAATATTCTTGATAGTACAGTTTCCCTTCCATAAAACTGTCAAGGCTTGCAAATATTGGCTGTTATGGTTTCCAGTGAGCTAAGGTATTTACAACATGAGAATAATTAAACTCTCTGAACCGCTGAAATTCATCACAACCAAGACTCACATGGTATTTTATTATCGATTTATGGAAAAGAAGCATCAGCATCAGATGCATTAACAATCATGATGGGCGAACAAAATCGTCTGTGGAGTTCTCATATGTTGTTACTAGCCTACACAATGTGATAAAGTTTTGCCATCACAGCCAAAGGCATGACGCACACAACCAAAGAAATTAGATCAAATGTTAGGTAAGTGTAGGAAGAATCATACCCAAAAGACTAACTGGAGTAAGATTTAAGGCTATTTAATCTGGTCCTTGCTCAGTGCAGGAAATAGAAAGCCATAGCCTAGAAAACTTACTATTTGGGGGCTACCATCAATCACTAGCAGGGGAATTTATGTACTAACTTCAAAGCTCTGGCTACAGTATTTCCATAGGGAACTATCCAGACTCTACTTGAAAACCTAATTTGTAAGAGTGTTCACTTCTCTTTGGTTCCATTATCAAACTGAGCTCACCATGAAGAAATGCCACCTATTATTTAACTGAAATCTGCCCTCCTGGATATTGAAGACCCACCTGTTTACCTTAGCCTACAACTAAGTAGAGTGGCCATACATTAATATGAACAGATGCTAAATTAGAAATGATTTTTACATAATTCCAACAGAATTATAATGCATTTAATTACAGTCTATTTCACTGGTACGGGCAAGACTTTGAGCGGGTGACCTGCATGCCTCCTGAATCTGCTGTTAATTAATTAATCACATGCTGTCAAGTCAGTTTTGACTTGGTGACCCATTCCAGAGTTTCCTTATCCTGGAGGACCCCAGAGACTATGATGCTTTCCTAAGGCTATACTGACTGGCTCTTCACCCAGGTTGTACCACAGGGAATCAAATTACAAACTTGTGGCTCAGCAGCTAAATACCAAAGTCACTGAGCTCTCCATCCAGCTCCAGTGCTAACCAGGGACAGGAAATTTCAAGGTTCCTCCTTGTGATTATTGAACTGGATGGCCCTTTGCATAGGGGACACATTCAAAATAAGTCCTTCAAATGAAAGAGTACTTTCAATAAAAGAAGACTTATGGCCACCCTGTTGAGTATGTTTTGTGTATATTGCTTTTTAGTTTAATTATTAGTTTTAATCTTCTATTGCTTTTTAATTAAGTTTTATGATTTTTAAATTCTGCTGGACAGTGCCAAGGATACATGTAATTTTACAAAATAGATAAAAGTTTTTAATAAATGGTTCAGTTGATAGATCTGAAACTTAGCATAGGAGGAGAAATCAGTGCCATGATTGTGCATTGCAATGCTGGGCTGGGAAAATATGAAATAACTTATCAATGAGTGCTTACATCTTGGCATTAAGAAGACAAAATTATAAATACAGAAGAACTACACAACTTTCATATTGACAATGAAAAAATTGAGATAATGAAAGATTTTGCATATGTAAGTTCAATCTTGGTTGAACCTGGAGAAGGAGAGTGCATCAGCTAAAGGAATGGAAAGTGAGTTGCAACCAGCAGAAATTCATCTCTTGAAAGTCTGGTCAATTGAGGAATCAAGAAAGTTCAGTCATCAATCCCAATGGGGACTGCAACCAAGAAATCAGAAGAAGGCTGAGATTCAGAAGGGCAACAACGTAGGAATGAGAAAAGATCATCAAGGATAAGTATGTGTCACTGGAGAGCAAGACCAAGGTCACTCACACTATTGTATTTCCAATTACCATATAGGTGTACACAAGCTGGACAGTAAAGAAAGCTAACAGGACAAAAAGTATTCCTTTGAAATGTGGTGATGGAAGAGAATTTTGCAGACACCCTGGACTGCCATAAAGACAAACAACTGGTTCCTAGAGCAAACTAGAGCAAACCAAGCCTGAACTGTCTCTGGAGGCAAAAATGATGGATTTGAGACTGTCCTATTTTGTGCACATCATAGGAAAGCATGAGTCAATGGAAAAGCCAATAATTCTGGGAAAGGTGGGAGGCAGCAGGAAATGGGAAAGGTCAGATGTAAGATAGATTGATTCTGTAAGGAAAGCCACAGATGATAACTTTCAGGAGTTGAGCAGGGCTGTTAAGGATGGGATGTTTTGGAAACATCTCATTCATAGGACCACCATTAGTGGAAGATGACTAGACATCACATAAAACAACAAATCTCAGCAGGTGACCTGAGTATTTTGAGATTTTATTGCCAGGATATTTCCTCACTCTGCCTCACAACTTTGCTAGATTTCAACCCTGGGAATTTTACTCCCCAAAAGACATCTTTTTTTTTTTTGCATTGTAGAAACTGTCAGGGCTACATTCAATTATAACTTATGCCTCATAAGATGTATTTTTTAAGATGCCATGCAATTATTGTTTTATTTTTGGTGCAACCAAGTTTGTTGCTCAAATTAGCACCTAAAAGGAACTTTTCCAAGCTCTGACCCCATGGATGGGAGTTCTTTCTGTACATCAGAAGCCTCCTAGTGATCCTTTATCCTAAGTTTTATCCTTAGGTTGACACAAAGAGATAGAGTGCAATTTTCTTCAGGTCTGCAACAGGGAGAATCTGCTACTCCATCTTCATGATTCTTGCTTTAGATACAGCTACATTTGGGCATGGTTTAGCTACTTTAACAGATTACTTTCGCTGAAGTTGGGGGGGGGAATCATTTGTGTGGTGGACAGATGCTAGGTGTTGTAAAAGGAAGTTCCAAATAATGTATTTTCCTTAATTAAAATCCTAGATAAATCAGGATGCTTCTCTGCACACATAAGCCTACAGTCTTTGCTGAAGATGAAAGATATTGTCTGACTGCTGGCAGCCTGGCTAGAAGTCTTTAGCTGCTGAATTTTTCTACTTCTTGCTGTCCCCCCATATGCACTTCAGTGTTTCAGAACTGTGCTTCCTGAAGATCATTACCTGAAAACATCTGTGAGTCTTGGTGCACAAACACCTTTGCTGGCCTTCATAAGAAATGTGACTTTAAACAACAACGGAATCGTCCCATATTTACCAGCCTATTGACTCTCCCTCATCAGCCATGTGAAATGGAAATGCCAACATATTAAATATGGAATAGGCTAGGCAAGGCAAAGTAATACCACTTCTTTATACTGCCTCATTGTGCTTGAAGCTCTCTCTGGGCAGTTCACAAGTTAATTTGCATTTTGCCCCCATCATGCTGGGTACTCATTTTACTGACTTCGGAAGATGGAAAGCTGAGTCAGTCTTGATTCCTAGTCAGGATCAAACTCACCAGGGCACCAAAGAGTTGAGTGCTGTGAAAGTTGACACTAAGATAAAAATGAAACAAAAACATTAGGAGACAATTTCTTAGTTTAAAAAAAGAGAAAGAAACTATTCTTATGTAGAGATACATGATTTTTATGGAAGAAGTTACTGAGTGAACGTCAATGGTGCTTATATACTAGAAGGACTACTGTTCTGGAATATTGAGAGAATATCCTAGAATCTTTGAGGAGTCATAGAGAGTGAAGAAACACTAACCTTATAGATATTTATAATGTCCTGCCACCATTCCACTTCACCATTGACCAGACTGGATGGGCTGATAGAAACTGGAGTCCCACAAAATCTGGAAGGCCACAGGTTCTCCAGCCCAAGGGTAAAGGTTAGAGCAGGGGTTCCCGCAGGCCAGATCCAGCCCACAGGGGCATTTCATGTGCTCCCCCCACTCCTCCAAGGGCATTCAAGAAACAAAATGACCACCCCTTTGAAGCTGTTGGGACAACATGGCCACCCTCATCATGCAGGCAGGGCAAAATGTTCATCCAGCCTTCAAAGATGACTGAGAGAGCATGACCTAGCTCACAGCTTGAAAAGGTTGGGAACCCCTGGATTAGAGTGTCAGGCTAAGATCAAGGTGATCTATAGTCAGATCTCAACTCAACCATAAATCTCACTATATGGATCTTGTGTATTGAAAGGCTAAGCTATTTCACAAATGTTACTGTGAGAAGATAAAGATGAGGAGGTGAAGAAAATATGTTCCTATTTTATGATTTATTCTTTTTTTTAATTTTCTTATTCTGTAATTTTTGTGTAATTCTTTATTATTGTACTTTTTTTTTGTATTGTTTAAATACCTATAAAAATCTAATAAAAAAATAAAAAATAAAAAGATGAGGAGGTGGCATATGTTCTGACTTGAGATTCATGGAGGAAAATAAATTACTATTGTTAGAGTCATAAACAAATAACTCTAGAACAGCTGGGAAATACTTTTGTTCTCTCCCCATTGCCAAGACACCCACTTAATTCTCCCACTGTGGTCTTACTACATCCATTAGATTTGTTTATCCTATCTATTGCAACATATTTTCAATAACACTGAACATAATCCTCACTGAGTTTCTCCATGGTTCAAGTGAGACAAGCTGTTTTATACCAAATTAGGCACTGGTCCACCAAGGTCATTACTGTCCATGCTACTGGCAGCTTTCCAGAGATTCAGACAACAGACAATCCTGGCCATTCTTGGGAAAGAAATTATAAGGAAAGCATGTGTCTCCACTCTTGCACTTTGGAACTTGCACAATAATAATTGAATGCTGTCAAGTCCACTCTGACTTATGCCAACCCTTTCCTTGATTTTCTAGGTAAATAATAGCTGACCATTTCCTTCTCCCGAGGGTGCCCTGGGACAGTGCAGCTTGCCCAAAGCTACACAGTCTGGCTCTTCTCCCAGGAGGAACAGTGGAGAATTGAACTCCCAACCATTGAGCTATCTGTTGTTGTCCAGTTGCATAGAGTCCAACCCATTGCGGCCCCATGGGCCATCGCATGCCAGGCACCTCTACCTTCCACTGTTATCCTCAATTTACTCAGTTCTGTGCCTATTGCGTCTACAATACCTTCTTTTACCCTCCACCTTTCCCAGCATCAAGGCTTTCTCAAGTGAATCCTCTCTTCTCATTTGGTGTCCAAAGTACTTTAGCTTGATCTTCAATATTTGGCTTTCCAAGGAGCAGTCAGGAATTTAAGATTGACCTATTTGTTCTCCTTGCTGAGCTTGAGTTATCTAGACAGATCTTTTGTACTTGAGGATCTTTTAAAGGTTTTTTTTGGTATACCAGTCTTAAGACTTCATTCTGCCCCTTTATTGTGATGTGGAAAAGAACAGTTGCAAAACAACTTCTTCCGGTCTTGTGAAGGTAGAGTAAAAGAAAGTTTAGTGGAAGGAGATTAGTGGAAAAAGCCCATGATGTATGTATTTTCCACAACAGTATTAATTCTATTTCCAGGAATTCCATTAGAATGTGTTGTTGTTGTTGTTTTGTTCAGTCGCACAGTCGACTCCGGCCTTTTGCAACCTCATGGAACATTGCCCACCTGGCACCTCTGTCCTCCACCATCCTCCTCAACCCGACCAGCTCTGTGCCCATTGTATCTACAATACCATCTAGCCATCTCATTTTTGGCCGCCCCCTTCTTCTTTTGCCCTCCACCTTTTCCAACTTCAAGGCTTTTTTAAATGAATCCTCTCTTCTCATTTGATGTCCAAAGTACTTTAGCTTCATCTTTACTATTTGACCTTCTATGAAGCAGTCAGGGTTGATTTCTTCTAAGATTGACCTATTTGTTCTCCTCACTGTCCAGGGGACTCTCAAAACTCTCCTCCAACACCACATTTCAAAGGCATCTATTCTTCTGCGATCAGCTTTCCTTATGGTCCAGCTCTCACAACCGTATATTACCACCAAGAATACCACTGTCTTGACTATGCAAATTTTTGTTTGGAAGGTGCTGCCTCTACTTTTGACTATGTGTCCCAGGTTTCTCATAGCTTGGCTTCCAAGAATTAGTCGCCTTTTTATTTCATGGCTGCAATCTCTGTCTGCAGTGATTTTGGATCCTAAGAAAGTAAAGTCTGTCACTGATTCTACTTCTTCCCCATCTATTTTCCAGGGAGTGATAGGGCCTGTTTCCATCATCTTGATTTTCTTGATATTAAGTCTCAAGCCAGCTTTTGCACTCTCCTCCTTCAACCTAAGCAAGAGCTTCTTTAGGTAGCCATTAGGATAGTGTCATCTGCATATCTCAAATTGTTGATGTTTCTCCCAACAATTTCAATTCTAACTTTTGATTCATCCAGTCCTGTGTTGCACATTGCGTGCTCTGTGTATAAGTTAAATAGGCAGGGTGACAAAATGCAGCCTTGTCTTCCTCCTTTTCCTATTTCAAACTACTCTGTCATTCCGTATCCTGTCCTAACTGTTTCTTCTTGACTCATGTATAGTTTTTTCATGAGACATATAAGGTGTTCTGGTATTCCCATCTCTTTAATTACTTGCCACATTTTATTGTGGTCCACACAGTCAAATGCCTTGGTGTAGTCAATGAAACAGAAGTAGACTTGTTTTTGGTATTCTTTTGTTTAATCCATGATTGAAAGTATGTTGGCAATTTGATCTCTAGTTCCCCTGCCTCTTCTGAACCCAACCTGTACTTCTGGTAGTTCTCTCTCCACATGCTGTTGAAGCCTGTCCTGTATTATCTTGAGCATTTATTTATTTAAATTTATTTATCGCCCTCCTCCCCAAAGGGACCCAGGGCAATTTCCAACACAACAGCATATTGACAACAATTTAAAACCAGTTCAAAAATTAAAAGTTTTAAAAGAAGCTTAAAAATGTAGCATTAACAACTAGGCATTGTAGCTAGGAGGCACTGGGTGTCAAACCAGGCAGCCAACTGGGGAAATTGATCCATCCATTCCTGATTTTTCTCACTTTTTTATTGACTATTATGGCCACTCCATTTCTTCCAAGGTTTTCTTGGCCACTGTAGTAGATATGGTGGTCTCCAGAGCTGAATTCGCCCATCCCTATCCATTTTCGTTTTCTGATTCCCAAGATGTCATTGCTTATTCTTTTCATCTCATTTTCCCCCACTTCCAGCTTGCCCTGATTCATAGATCTTACATTTCATGTTCCTATCAAATATTGTTCTTTGCAGCATTGCATTTGCCTTCCCACTATCTTATCCACCCCATTTTCCTGCCTGAGGAGCTTGACATCCTGTTCTATCTATTTTGCCTTTTTCTGTTGCCCATGGGGTTTTCTTGGCAAAATTTCTGATGTGGTTTGCCCGCCCCATGCCAGTATTTTCCTATCATACATACTATCACAGTTTAACACAGTGTGACATGCTAAAAAAGTTAGTATACTATTCATTAAATCACATTTTAACACACTGTAATATACTCAAGGAAGTTAGTACTGGATATATGTAGTTAAAAGTTAAAGTAGTGTCTCAGTATCTACTTATCACATAAATACCAAGAAATCAACTAATCAGAAGGCAGTCAAACTATATAGTGATAACGCAAATACTTATCAATACGTGCCTGACTACCGCAGACCAAACATTTTGGATCCTTACCACTGCCAGGCACCCCCACAGCCCTTACCCGAACGTAATTGGGTCTTCATCTTTTGCCTTTTCCTTCACTACCCATCACAGCAGGGGGCATCACCTTGATGCCCCCCACCCCCACCAGGGGGTGAGGAGCTGACCCAAATAAGGGTTGACTCCTGACTACTCCCCCCCCCCGCTTGCAATGAGCCAAGTCCCCCTCTTGCTCCTCCTGGGAGAGGTAGGGCAAAGGGACACCAGTGGGCATGGACCCTGCAGGCGTTGTCCATTCTCTCTAATGAGAGAGAAAAATCATATCGTCCTCAGTACTTGAGATTATGGATCTTCTGGATGAAATATAACCAGTGGTGGGCAGCAAAAAATTTCACTACCACACTGTGGGTGGAGCCTATGTTGTGGGTGGAGCCTACATCAGGGGCAATCTAGTCATACCTGCCATATGGCCATGTATACATCTGCAAACAGGCAGCACTGGCTCTTTGGCTGTAAATGGAGATAAGCACTGTACCCTAGAGTCGGATATGACTGGCTTTTGAGCAAGGGAGACCTTGAACCACTTGCAAGGACAAAAACTGATGGGGCAGGGCAGGGAGGTGGGCATGGCCAACCAATTTCACTACCCCGCATCCGAAGGCCACCCAATTTTGCTACCCCCCTCCCGGGGGTGTGTGAACCTGTTGCTCCCCACCACTGAATATAACATTCAGTTTTATTTTCCTATAGTACTCACGATGCCACTGAATTTGATTGAAAATGAATGTAAAAGTGACATATCAAAACTGAACTTGGAAAAACAAACATTTGCAATTCTTTGTTTAATTTGATGATGTCAACTTTAGCAAAATAAGGAGTCCTGGTGGCGTAGTGATTAAACTACTGTACTACAACCAAAAGATTGTCAGCTCAGTCCTGACCACAGCTCAAGGTTGACTCAGCCTTCTAGACTCCCAAGGTCAGTAAAATGAATACCCAGCATGTTGGGGGCAAAATGCTTATTAACTTGTGAACCACCCAGAGAGGGCACTAAGCACTATGAGACAAGATGTAACTGTGATTGCTTTTCTTTTCTTTTCTTCAATATCCTTGGAAGAATTAAAACTGACAAAGGAAAGTACAGCATAGAATAGTTCAGATATGACTAATAAATAAATAATAAAATAAAATTGTGTAGAAATAAAATTCCCAAGCCTGCTCTGCTTAGGAAAGATCTGGCATCCAATGCCTTAAGCTGCTTCTGCTGGTAACAGGTAAATTTTATTTAGCTAAAATTAATTGGTATGTTTTAATAAACCCCAAATATGCAGTCCAAAGCACAATATATACAATTCTCTCCCTGTGCATATGCATGTCTGTGTTCATTTATGTATTCCTAGTACTGTATTTTAAATGCAAACAGTTGGCAACTGCATTTGAATCACTGAAAATTCAAGCTGTTTTCAAGGGCAAATAAAACAGTACAGTAATCAATCCTAGAGTATGCTGAAGGATAGCATAGATGACAGTCATCTGTGTTTTCCAAGTAGGGAAATGAACCAGCATATCAGAAATAAGTAAAAACATGCATTTGGTTGTAGTCATTACAGAATCATCCAGATGCAAATCATTATTCAAAAAATAAAATAAACGTTCAGACCACAAAATGCTTGTCTCATGAAAACAGTGGAATCCCATTCTAAGCAGTTACTTCCTCAATTCATAGGAAGGTTTATCAACATATGTTTGAATTGCTTCAGCTTCAATTTGCTAACCCTCATGATAACCTTATCTACAATAGTGCATAACTTCTCCCTCAGTTGCTGGTTCAGATGAAAAGAACAAACACAAATATTAGATTATACAGGTCTGTTTAGGTCAGGGGTGCCCAAACTTTCTGGGCCACGGGCCGATCATATGGTTCAGGGAGCCATTCACTAAGGTCTGGGGGCCAGGTGCGGCCCCTGATGCCAATTCACCTGTCCCATGAAGCCCTCGTCGCTCCTGGAAGCGGAAGTAAAATGGGCCTATACGGGTGCATTTTACTTCCACTTCCAGGACCGACAAGGGCTTCACGGGCCAGGTAAAATGGCGTTGGGGCCCACACCTGGCCCCTGGGCCTTAGTTTGGGCACCACTGGTTTAGATGTTCTAAACAAAACTAGGGGACATAGAAGGAGCATCAAAAGAGTATGGAAAGCATTGGGAGTATTCACAGGCATCTCCTGAGCAACTGTGTGCAGCTCAGAACTACTTCTTCCTCTCTAGAATTGTTGCACTGTACACTTACTAATGAGCCAAAGCCTTCTGATTTGGGGGGAAAAATCTATTAATGTAGAGAACTCTTCATCCAAAGAGGAACTCTTGGCTTCATTTTGCTGTGAACAGAAATGTGACTCCTTCTGTGTCCAGGAAACTCACAGTGGAACTGATCAGCTTTGTGACTACTTGCTGAGAGAACATGCAAATGTTATTTCCTTATGATGTGGTCTCTGGCTGAAATTCCAGCTCGATTTATATTATCTCATATTGCTTTGAAATGTTGATTTTAAGCTGAAGCTTCAGCAAGACACCAGTTTGAGACCCAAGTGCTGCATGACAAAGTGAGCTACTATCGTTTGTCCCAGCTCCTGCCAAACTAGCAGTTCAAAAGCAAGAAAGTGCAAATGGATAAACAGGTACCGCTTGGGCAAGAAAAAAGAACAGCGTTCCATGTGCTCCAACACACCTTGCTTACTGGATGAATACTGAAGTGCATCTCCAACCAGAATCGATCATCTGGAAGTCATTGATTGATTAGACTTCAAAGCAAACTAGGAAGATCAAAGAATTATGAAGTTAAACAGGGCTGTCTGGATACAGGACAAATTTTCTGTGAAAGTGGAGAAATCAAATCAAATCAATTGCAATGCTTGCAATTTATGCCCTACTGTGTACAAACAAATGATTCGATAAGTGGCTGAGATAATACTATCGAAGTAGCTTACACTGAGTCAAAAGTATGAAATAGTTTGATTTGTTTTAAATGTATTAACTGTGTTTTATATATATTCATAATTTTAAATTTTGCAATACTTTGATGTGAAAACGAAATCAAGAAGGAAGGGGAAAAGGAGCTAATTATTTGCATGAGATAGTATCAGAAATTAATTATAAAACAAGGCGCAGCGGCTTACGCAGGGCCTGCTACAAGTCTAAAGAAACAAATCTAAAGCCAAATCCTATCATAACTGGACTACATGTGCAGACATAATCGTGATGCAAAGATCATTTTTCAGCAGTTGGCTAAATCTTATGGACTACTTACAACTTTTCCTTCCATATTATAAATTTAAGCCACCTTCAGTTTTAGCAAATGAAACCAGGAATAAAGGAGTTGATTTTAATAAGATGGATATTATACTTCTTTTACACCTGTATTGCATATATTGCCATAATTTTAAATTGTGCAGTGCTTTGATATGAATAAAGACAGAAAGAAAATGAAACAACCAAAGCTATTTGCTGCAAGGAATCCTCCTTTTCAAAGTTATGGAAATCTTCATTAAAGCTAACAACTCATTAAAACAGGAAATTGCAGGAGAAGAAAAGTTGCTTAAAACATGCTTTTTAAAAAAATATTATTTAGTAAGCTGCTTGTCATAATAGCAGGAAAGAGCAAGGAAGACACTTAAAGAAACAGACACTTAAAGAAACTACTTAAAAATAATTTATTTAAGTAATCACTGCTACAGTTATACAAGAAAGAAAATGCAGGCAAAACAACTCAAAATAGTTAACTAATTGATGTACCAGCAGGCTGTAGGTACTACAGAGGGAGAAATTAGGGAAGTTGTCATGATCAAACATATAAAAAGAAAAGCCCCGGAGAAACAAAAACTGCCAGCTGGGTTTTTTGTTGTTCCATTGCATTTGACTGTTTATTTAATATTGATGTTTTAGCCTGTTGTTTTTAATTGTTGTAAGCCTCCCAGGGTGGTGGATATAAATGATAAAATAAGCAAATTAAATAAATAAATATTAAATAAGCTGAATTTCCATTACCACACAAAAAAGCAAACTAGTAAAAAAAAAGGGGGGAACATTCAAATTAACACAGCTTATTTATTATAACATTTTTAAAAGGCTTGACTAGCCAGGGAGAAAAGAACAAATATTGATCTCAGTGACACACTTGGTTGGACATCACTGAATTTAATTCAGCTTAAATTTGTGGTTAGATTGTGCTGAAATAACAAACTGAATTGAACTACTGAAGACTGTCTAGAATACTTTGTTGAATACAGAGACAACCTTAACAAATGAGTGGAAATGATAATTGCATCCTCCAAATCTGGGACCATTAAAAAAGTTCAGACTTAATAATATTGTTTTGCCTAGATCAGGGATCAGCAAACTTGGCTCTCCAGATGTTCTTGGACTTCAGTTCCCAGAAGTCCTGATCAGCAGGCATACTGACTTGGGCTTCTGGTAATTGAAGTCCAAGAACACTTGGTGAGCCAAGTTTGCAGATCCCTGGCCTAGATCTACACCACTGCCTCTTTAAACCATGTGGCTAGCCAATGTGTTATAATGTTTGTCATGCATCACCACCACCACCACCACCACCACCACCACCACCACCAATATATTACTTGTTTTTCAGCTTTGTTGGTGCAGGAGTGGCTCTAATTATTGTTGTTGTTGTTGGTGTGCCATTGTTTATAGTATTTATGGCATTCTACAAACTAGTTCCCAGTTCCCCAATGATAATAGAACCACTGGAGTTAATTTCATTTTTAATTGAACAGTATTTCTATTTCATAGTCTCTGTATTTTTTTGAGTTTTCCAATTCTTTTCCTTCAATTCTTTTATCATCCCTGGAATTGCGATGTCAATTATCCAAACATTTCTTCATTCTGTTATTACATCTGGCATATTATACTGGTGTCTGATAGTTTGGATCCAAATATTCCACAAGATCCTAACTTGGTCATTTTCTAACACTTCCTGTACTAGATGATCTAATGAATTCTTAGATATTGGCAGATTACATATTTTACCTAGTGACCAGTATACTAATTTTGAAATTCGATTGTGTCTTGTTTTGTAGTGTCTTTGTAATCTTTGAATATTCAGAGATGAGGTATGACACAGTTTCATGTTTTTTTCTTGACGGAGTTGACATTTGCTGTTTACACTACTTCCTTGAATATTAGCTTTCATGAGATTAGTTTAGAGTGCTTATTCTTGTGAAGCAATATCAAACCTTCCATGTCCAAATTAAGTTGGCATCATGTTTTCCGTAGGTATTTCTCAGATGTTGTTGATGCAATGGTTCATTTTTCCAGTTGTTTATTATATTCTGCCTTTGTATTTGTTGTTTTAAAGATGTTTTCCATTTTCACTACCTTAAGTAATTTTTCTCTATTTCAATGATATAATAATATAGGCTTCTTTTTTCTTTCTCTGTTACCTGTTGTATCAATCAATCAATCAATCAAACAAACAATCAGTTTATTGCACCAGTCAATTGATCATGGTAAAGTTGGTATATTGGTAATAATCTATAGCTTCCAGTTTTTTATTTATTTGAATCACTTTTCGGATGTAGTGTGCAACACATGTTCGTTAATTTCTCTGTTTTTGCATCTAATTCTTCTAATTCACTTTTGGTCCAATCTATTATTCCATCTGGATATCTGATTACTGGAACTGCCCGTGTGTTTATGGCTTTGATTTTAATTCCAATGTTTAATTTTTATTTTAAAATTTTCTGCAGTCTATCATCATCATCATCACTATCTTCTTCTTCTTCTTCTTCTTCTTCTTCTTCTTCTTCTTCTTCTGCTTCTTCTTCTTCTTCTTCTTCTTCTTCTTCTTCTTCTTCTTCTTCTTCTTCTTGTGCCATATCTGATTCCAAATATTTACGATAATCATGGTGATCAGCCAAGAAGATTGTCCTGGGAATATAATGCAGTGGCCTTTCATCTGTCTTCCGCATCGCAGCATGATCCCTACACCATTGATCCAGTTCCGTGAGTCACTTTCTGGTCCAGAGCCCTTTTGGCACACAAAGTCCTCATTGGCCCCAGGACAGTATTGATGAAGCTGTTGCCCTCCATCAAGATGGATTCAAGTAGGATTTAATCCACTTGGGGGCCATCACCCTTCCCTGTGGTCTTCGCCAAGGCCGCTAGTCCTCAGGGTTGTCAGGTTAGTTAACCACCACCTGACACTTGGTGTTGAGTCACTGGTAGTATGGGCTATGCTATTACCATAGCAAGATAACCTGGCGAGACATACCATCATCACTATAACAAATATATATAATATAAATATATATGTGTTGCACTGTTTTAGATTCATGGTTATTATGGAAATAAAAATTTTATGGAAGAAAATCATTCTCAATTAGCACAGTTTAAATAAACACACACAAAAACCAGGTTCTTTCACCCAGGCTATGTATAGTCAATTTGTAACCAACTTTGAGGTGTTACCTGGAATAACAGGTCAGTTAGAAAAGACAGCTGGGGTTATTTGAGAGATTTAATAAAAAGTAGCTGTCTCTAGGAGGAAAGTAATGAGAAGGCAAAATCCCAGCCAAAAGAATGGCAGGGTAGGACCCATCTGGGAGAAAGAAAACTTGTCATCCCACAGTCTGGACTTGCCCTGTTTGCTACCTGAATGGGATGTCTAGACAAAGAAAAAAATCTTGTACAAATATTTATTGATCATGAAGACTTAAATACAAACATGTTGTGGCACCCTTCAAGACCGTTATATTTCAGTGTGACCTTTATTTCCATTTCTTTGGATCTATTAGAGTGAAACAAAACCTCAGGTTATATACAGGGTAAACAAATGAATCAGTAAGGTATCAATAACATTTTGAAAACACTGAAGACTAATGGGATGTTGAAGCTGATATCAGCTAGTATCTACCAAGTCAATCTAGTACATAAGTAGCATGCATGAATTTTCCATGTCTTTTCTTTGTAACTTGAAGAGAGACCTTTACTGCTGAAACTAAAGGCTAAGATACTCTGTTAATTAGCAAGGTTTTAGTTAAAGTGCACACCACTAATCAAATATCAGTATACTTCATGATCCCTTGCTCCTTTACATCAGGAATAGGAACCTGCACCCCTATGGATAACATTATTATTATTATTATCAAATATTAAATACAAATCAACAACTACAGCAAGGATTCTACAAGACATAAGGCTGATATGATTCCTCATTTCTCACATGTGTTTCATTGTACTAAGTTACAAGTATAAAGGAAATCTACCAATGATCACAATCCAGTTATGGCTATTGTTGCTATTATCTATGCAAAAGCTGCAAACCCATATTATTTCCAATGTCAGGCTAATTTGACTATAGCCTTAGATATGTAGATTTAGATGAGCCATCCCCCACCGACCTTCTCCTCTCCTGATCCTTTGGATTACAACTCCCACCATCTATGTATGTGACATGTGTGGTTAAGGGAGAAGCAATTTATAATGACCCTAATAGGGCTACTGGACAGGGTATTTAAGGAGTGTTTTTGCCATATCCACCTCCCTGCCCCATGGATAAGCAGGGATTCAAAATGAGGTCTCCTGAGTCCTTGTCTGTCACTTTATCTAACACCCAACCCTGGGTATCTCATAATCTCTAGTCAACATGATTACAGGAACTGTAGTCTGACACATCTGGAGGATGTCAGTTTCACCTGGTGCCTGCAACCTGGTGCACCTTAGAGTCAGACGGCTCTCAGCTCCTACAAACTCTGACAAATGATTTGAAAAATCTTGGTTAATTGTTGTTTACTAGCACAACAGCTCGCCTCAGGCTGCAGATCTGAGAATAAGGGAAGCAAAACAAATCATCAAATACTATTACTATTTTACTACTATTGCCAGACAATGTTAGATGCCATATATTTTGATGTGATAGGGATAGCAACCATGCCATTTGCTGTGCTATTCAGACAGCAGATTTTATTGGTTCTTCATTGGCGTAACAAGATATTATTTCTCCAGGTAGCCTTGATTTCTTAAAGAAACCATCTCTTTAATTTACAAGTACTTCCTCCTTTCATTTTTTCTTACAGGCAACTCAAATACAATTTGAAATAAGTCAAGTCCTACTCTACAAGTATATTCACTTTAATATAGTAATTATGGTGAGAATGTGGCAGACTGAAGAATGAAGGGAGCATACCTGTTACAAAAAAAAACACAAGTTTTACTGAAAGCCAGAAAGATTAATTATCTTCTGCATTTGAATTAGTCAAACTTTATAGATGGAATCAGCAAGGGCCTCAAAGGACCAAAAGAAGTAATATGTCATTAAATCAGTACCTGTCTCAGCTGTTTGAATCTTGGATCTGTGCCTCCATTTGATTCCTCAAGTGGGGGGAAAACAATTAATAACTTTCTCACTGATACAATATATCTCAACCAAGTTCTCACAGCATGCACTAAAATATGACTTTGCCCGTCCTCTGTTGTCATCCTCCCTGGCATTTGTTCTGAAAGAGAAAGTCAAAAAGCCTTGGGGCAAGAGCACAGCAAAGAACTTTCTGCCATACATTCAAATGGAAATAGGTTAATAGCTTGGTGCCTCTGGATTTGTCCTTTTCAGATTTTTCTCCCAATAATGGTAGCCAATCATTTGTGGGCTAATTTGGTTGTGAGTTGATTCAGTTGTTTACTTCTGGTGCAACAACATGGCCATGGTTCACATTGTGAACAAGCTGCCATCTCAGACTGGGAGGGTCAAGTCACTATTTGGGGAATTTAAGTTGAGTTGGCCAAACATATACTGGGACTGGACAACAGCATAGCTGGTGCATGGTCCTGTCTCCAGATAGAACATTTCAGACACTCCGTGTGCTGGAGCACTGGGAGCCATTCCCAAGCTTGCTAAAGAAGCTTGGAAGAGGGAGGCTGAAAGGGTAATAAACCAGGCTTTGTCACCCAATTCACATAGAAATTAGCAAAGAATTAGCAAAGACTTTCACAGGTTCTGTGAACACACTGCTTTGCCAGCAGTATGGCCCATTCCTGTTCCACAGTTCCTGTAACTCTGCCTATGGGACATAGGGTTAGCAGTACACCCTGCTTCATTCAGTGTAGGCTACTTGCACTGGCTTTTGAGGCCAAAGCAATGGGGCATATATACACTAAGAGGGATTTTAGAATTAGGAAGGTGTGAGAAGATGAGGGTGTTAGCACTGAGTCCTGCAGGGCATCATGAGGTGACCAGGAACACAGTATGGTTGCTGCAAATCATGTGATTCAAGTGCTTGGGTGTGGACCTTCTGAAATCCCATGTATGACTTAGGCTTGTGAGAATCAGGTTGGAGACTGTCATGAGGAGACCTTCTCAATTGGGCTATCCTGGGGAAGGCTGTTTGAAATCAGAATTGCTCAGGGACAGGGACTCACCCAGACTGGGCTAGAATAGGGCCAGGATGGTCCATCTGCTCTGGCACTAGGCCTTTCCACAGAATAGAAAATTAAATTAAATTGTGGACTGTTTTAATCCAGCTTCTGTGTCTTGCCTCTTCATTTGCTAGAATTCAGCTGCAGTTGTGGCTACTCATGTCCAAATATACATTTTTCACCTGAAATAATTTTCACAGTTGATGGATGTGTCTCTGGTGACTCACAGAAAAAAAATGCCAATAGCATGAATTTGTTTAAGGTGGATCCCAGCATGCCATGATCATGGAGCCATTTCCTGCAGTACGTATAAAATGAGACATGCAGGATTTGACACCAGGACTGCAATGGACTGCTGCAGCTTTGAGGATATTGACAAGGTGCGCCTTCACAGACAGTCCATTTGGCATGGCCAATTCTGCCTCCATGACCATTGGGAATCAGAATAGTAAAGTCGTTCCTCCTCCACTCATTTTGCCACTGGGCCCAATATGATGGTTTCCAGTGGCATTTCCTCCACTGAGGGGGACCATCACCCCACCCAGTGGTGGGCTCCCCCCCAAATATACTACCACACTCTGGGCATGGTATGTTGGGCATGGCCAGGGGGAAAGCCCTGCATTGCACCCAAATTAGGACTACTTTATTTCAAAACTTGGATGGACAGGGCCAGAACTTCTGCTGCTGGTTCTGGCGAACTGGTGCAAACCTGCTGATGCCCACCACTGACCCCCCCTAAAGGGGCTCATCTGCCCTTAGCCATTGGCCCCTTTATGGAGACAGGTTATTTACTGCCACCCAACACTTTGGCATTGAGTCACTGGCTGCATGGTCTACTCCATTACCATAGTAGTATGTCCAGCCAGACAAACTGCTGAAGATATTGAGGAATAAAACATACACAGTATGCAGTACCCACAAATAAAACACTCTTTATGTTGTCAGTGAAGTAGATTGGGCTACACAGGGAAAACTTTTAAAAACAGCTAAGTCTTCAATATGTGCCTAAAAATAAAACTATTAACTTTCAGAGGGCAGGATGGTTTCATGCAGGAAAGGACCACAGTGTGAAATGCCCTTTTTCAAACAAGGGCAATCGGATGCCTTGTGACAAATCTGACAGCCACTGTCCTAAACAGGGTACTCCTAATTCTTCATTCACATGATTGTAAAGCAGAGATCAAACACATCATTTCAGGAACACCAAGCCCAGGTGTTCAAAGAAATACCACCTAGTAAAGTATTTTCCACTCCATTCTCCTTCAGGTTGTGCCATGCCCAGCTGTGCATAAGTACCGTAGGTTGTTCCAAACCTGTTAAAATAAAATAAAAAACTCACCTGTTTGCAACATTAGTGGTCTAAGAAATGTGTTATACATCTTTGTTTCTAAATTCTAATCTGTATCTAGAGGGCTATGCTTTTGTCACCAGGAGCACATAAGATATTTGTTACCTGGTAAATTCCTGCTTGCCACTTTCCTGTAACCCTGCGTCTGTCTTGCACTTCCCCAGAAATATTTGATCTGGCTCCACCCTCAGTAAAATATTTCAAACTCTTCTACCCTAGTCACCTCCCATTTGCCCTGGTCACCTCCCGTTAGGACTATTGTAATGCACTCTACATGGAGACAACTGAAAACGTTGTTAGCAAAGCTGGTCTGGTTGCCAGGATTGTCAACAAGCTCCCTTTTTTGGCTCATCTGAGGTCCCCCCCCTCTTGTAATTAGTTTTTAATTATTTTAATGATTTAATGATTATATCATTTTTAATGATATGCTGTTTTTATACCTATTTTAAGAGATCAATAAGGCACAGGGGGCAGTATTATTATGTTGGGAGGGCTTTTAACTGTTTTCATGTTGTTTTTTAATTGTTGCTGAGCGGCAGTGAGGTGTTCTCTGGACTGTGTACACCGCCCAGAGTCTATTGATTGGGGTGGTATGTAAATCTACTGCAAATAAATAAATAAGTCCATAAAGCCTCATACATTGCTTTTAAAGATAACATACTTTCATGCCACTTTTTATTAATTTATGCACTCTGACATGCCCAACCTATGACACACATACAACCGCCATAAACTTTATCACTACAGTTCCAAGGCATGAAGAACAATGTAAGTATCTCTGAATACTAAAAGTCAATTTTACATTATTTTGAACATTAATCAATGTCTTTTTTTTCTGTGCATATTTCTTCTCAGTTGGTATTGTCATTAAACTCTGTTACATCCTTGGAATCAATCTGTTGTAGAATGCATCACCATTATTCAGAGATTAGATGTTTTAAATTGAAATCTTTGGTATTAATCTGCCATGAAACACAAATATCAATTTTCAGTGTCAGTATGAGCTGCCTGAGAAAATGATATTAAATGTCTGCACCATTCCCCTGCAATTTATGAGATAACTCAGCAGATTACCCACTCTTCATATTTTGCCAAGTTCTGCAAAAAAGATTGTAGATAACACAGATCTCAATCAACATTAAAGAACTGAATACTGAGATGTTTGTAAATAGTTGATGAGAACTCTCTTGCTGCTTAGCCTGGAGGAAAAACTCAGTATTATGTGTATGCTTTTATCTTCATTTTCAGACATTATGTAATCTAAAAGGATGTAAGGTATCTAATAGATGATGAAGAACTACAGTTTAAGAGTGGGATTTTTTTCAATGTACATCCACACACTAACATAAAACACATGGTAAGCTGGAAAACTGCCAAATTTTTAGGGTCCTTAGTTACAACATCTTGTTTGAATTAAACTGAAGAGGACCACACTGCATAAAGGATATTGTTTGCTTTTCAGGTACCGGGTTAGTTTTGACAGCTGCAAGCACAGAAACTATGGTTTTGAAAGTGACATATTTCAATATTTCTATTATATGTGTAGAACACAGGGAATGTGGTGACTTAGTGGTTAAGATGCTGAACTTGATGACTGGAAGGTTGGCAGTTCAGCAGTTTGAGACCAGACACTGCATGATGGAATGAGCTCCTGTCTCTGCCCCAGCTCCTCCCAAACTAGCAGTTCAAAAGCAAGAAATTGCAAGTGAAGAAATAGGTACCACTTTGGTGGGAAGGTAAAGTGATCTATGTACTCTGGTACCTGCCATATGTCCATAGAAATGTCTTCATACACAGACAGTGCTGGATCTTTGGCTGTAAACAGAGATGAGCACCGAACCCTAGAGTCAAATGCGACTGACTTTTGAGCAAGGGTGATCTTTACCTTTACCTATGTAGAATACAGAACTGTCCCTTGATTAAAGTGCATTTTTTGATAACATGGATTTTATACAATTATTTACATTGATTGGAAGACTCAGAAACAGTCTCTAAATTGCAAAGTATCATATATACTCAAGTTTAAGTCGAGTTTTTAAACCCCCAAAATGAGGTCCAAAAAGGTGACTTGACATAAACACAGGTCAACAAACACAAGAGTCCAAAACCACACTGGATTCAGTGCAGTTCGGCTTCAGAAGAGGAGGAAGAAAAACATATGTTCGGCAGGCCATTACCACAAGTGGCTGCAAGAGTGTGCAAATTGTGATTTCCCATTTAAATAAATTGGAAATCAATTTCTTGTATTCTAAAGCTTTTCTGTTTGTATGTTCCCAATGCATTTCAGTGGGAAACCAAACCTGTGGATAAAAAGAAAGGGTTTCACTGACTTACCTTTCTTGCCTTTGCCCCTGCTCCATCTGGTCAAAATGGAGGGGAAAGCCATGCTTCCTAGTTGCAGGGAGAGCAAGAAGCTAGGCCAGTGGTGGGCATCAGCAGGTTTGCACCAGTTCGCCAGAACCGGTAGCAGAAATTCTGGCTGGCCTCTTTGCCCATCCAAGTTTTTAAATAAAGTACAGTCAAACCTCGCATAAAGAGCGACTCGCTTAAAGAGCGACTCGCTTAAAGAGCAGAATTTTCTCTGAATGGTTGCTTCGCTTAACAAATAAAACCAACCAAAAACTCACTTAACAAATAAATTGGGGTTCGCAATCCCCTCCACAATTGGTCACTTACAATGGTGTTTTGCTTAAAGAGTAAACTCGCTTAAAGAGCAATCCTGTGGAATGCATTATGCTCTTTAAGCGAGGTACTACTGTAGTCCTAATTTGGGTGCAACACAGGGCTTTCCCCCTGGCCATGCCCACCATACCACACCCACAGTGTGGTAATAAATTTTTTTGGAGCCCACCACTTGGCTAGGATAGACTATTGTTTCCTGCCTCAGTGCAATTGGCTTGCCTGCCCATTTCCCCTGCAGTGACACCACTGGTTGGTGGTGCAAATGCAGTTTTTAAAAAGGAGTAACTACCGTAAACACTCAAAAACATACCCACGCAAATGTTTAAATTAATTAATTTTACTGTCTTTTCATGTTTTTTTATTATAGAAACTCACTTGCAGCTGCTACATTTTCTACCCTGACTTATACTTGGGTCAATCTATTTTCCTAGTTTTAGAGGTCCAAACTAGGTACCTCAACTTATATTCAGATCGATTTATACTCAAGTACTGTATATACTGTAAGTAATCTATGGAAATATCAAACAAGAATGGATTATAGTATATGTGAAATCTCTATTATCTTGGGGAAGCTAGACCAGGTGAGTTTGGCAAGAGAGGAGGAGAGGCTGGAAGATGAGACAGTGGCAAAAGATGTATCTCATGGATACATCTGGTGGCAAAAGATGTATCTCATGGACAATTTCATATTCACATGTGACTGTTAATCTAATCATCTGAAGTACCTACAGTGCTAACCAGCTAAACTAATAATAACATATAGCAACTTTTTATGAGCATTACCATGGTTGATTAAATTAGTCTGTGTGCTAGAAATGCATGCTAAAAGCACAAGGTCCTTTTGCCCTAAACCAAAAAATAGTGACAGATTGTCCTAAGGTCATAAAGTACCATCATCATTTGTTTAAGGTATAAAAGAGAAAACCAGAAAGGAACAGGAAAAGCAGCTGTTTTAAAAAAATGTCTGGTTGAAATCAATGGAACAGAATTCAGTGAACATTTTTAGGTTCCATTGGTTTCAGCAGGAGGTAATCACAATCAATTGTTGCTCGATTGTGCTCGATTTTATTTTTATTCTTAGTTTTTTTTCCCCATTTACCTTGAATATATCCAAAAATGTGCCTCTGGACTTTGGTGACCCCTCCTCTGAGTGCAGAAATGTGAGGCTGTGCCTTGCTGGAAAGCAGACTGTATATATTCGTTAAGAGAAAGACACGTACAGAAATGCCAGATTACGGGCTAACCAGCAATATATTTGCAAAATGCTGAGTGCTCCAGAATTGTAGCCTGCCATAATAATTTGCATACTTTACCACTCTTCCATCAAATAATTAGAACATAAAACTTCCATTTAATGCATTGTATCTGTCTCTTGTGATGTGGTACAAATGTGACATTGCTAATGGAATGAGTTAGGAAAATGAAAATGCAATCGTACATTAATAAGACTTTTGGACAAGTGCCTTAGACACTGGCATTTCTGCTCAAATAATTTTATGGGGCACATATAACAATTTACGGTCACCTTTTGCCTCACTGGGATGAGAACAATTCTTCTTTTTTAATATGAAGGGGATTTTTTGCCCACTGTCCATACTTTTGCTCATAAAAACTTGTGTTCCCCCCAGTTTCCCCAGTTTAAAAGAGGATAAATCAGACTGTGCCTCTGCAATTTCACAATCACCCTCCCTATTTCCAATATGTTATTTGAAAACATGGGCATACAGGGCAAAGAAAAGGTTAAAGGAGTTATTATTATAAACCATGTGAACTGCAGAAGATTTGCAGAAAATCATAGAATCATAGAATAAATGTGTTGGAAGGGGACTTAGAAGCCATCGAGTCCAACTCCCTGCTCAATGCAGGAATCTTTTTAAAAAGATTTAAACTCTTTTATTGATCAATACTTCTATCCTAATTTGCTCCCAATATAGGGATTCAAGGCAGCTTGTTAAATGGTTAGTAAAACCAGGTACAGTTAAAAGCCATAATGGGTTATAGTATTAAATGCAGGCTGAAATCCAGTTGTGTGCAACATACAGCAGACAGCATCCACAGAGATAATACAACAGATAATGTCTTTCTTGATGTGTGATAATTTGCCTCTAAATGTTACTCCTTTTGCATAAACACACCTACCAACTTAGCAGTTCGGGAAAAAAAAGAAATTGCAAGTAGATAAATAGGTACCACTTTGGAGGGAAGGTAAACAGTGTTCCATGTTCTCTGGTATCTAGACATGCCTGCCACATATCCATAGAAACGTCTGCAGAAGCAGACAGCACTGGCTTTTTGACTATGAAACAGAGACGAACACTGAACCCTAGAGTTGGTTACAACTGGCTTTTGAGCAAGGGTTACCTATAAGAGGATTTTGGCCATTGTGACATATTCAAGCAAACACAGGCTTAAAGCAATTGAAAATAATTGAAAAGCATACAAGAAAAAAAATATATATTTTTTAAGTACAGTACAGCCTTCTCCATGAAGAGCCCTGTTCTTGGAAACCAGTTCAGTTGTTAAAAGCCAACTATGGCTACTGAAAATTGTATATCCTCATAACACATGATGACTTAGAATTCAATCTGATTTCACCAGTGAATACTGTCTGGCTCTTTAGCAAGATTGGCACACACTACTTAACTTGAGTCATCATGTCCCCAATTACTTCCTTAGCTTCACAGCACCTCTTGAAGTAGCAGCTCCATTCTCTGTTCCCAAGGTCTGTTGGCACCTTGATCTTCTTTGCAAGTACCACGGAGTTGGAGAACCATGGGTTCCAGGTAACATCTCCTCTCCAAATGGAGATTTGGCCTGGCAGCCTCTATATCTGAAGCTCCTGGAATTCCAAAGGCCAAAGTCAAGAGTCAATCTTGGACCAGTAGGAATATGCTAAGTAAATCCAACACTGAGCCACTGCTTGAGATGGACACGTCTTGGTTCAGGAAGAGTGGGCCAGCAGCATAACATGACCATGACCACCTCAGGAACATCACAGAACTCTCTTTGCCTGCTGGAGAGGGGGAATGAGGGCCAACTGTGTGGACCAGCTAGCTCAGCCATAAAGACCTTGCTGCTATTGCTGCCTCCATGACCACCTCAGGAACATCACAGAACTCTCTTTGCCTGCTGGAGAGGGGGAATGAGGGCCAGCTGTGTGGACCAGCTAGCTCAGCCATAAAGACCTTGCTGCTACTGCTCTTGCTGCCTCCATGACCACCTCAGGAACATCACAGAACTCTCTTTGCCTGCTCGAGAGGGGGAATGAGGGCCAACTGTGTGGACCAGCTAGCTCAGCCATAAAGACCTTGCTGCTACTGCTATTGCTGCCTCCATGACCACCTCAGGAACATCACAGAACTCTCTTTGCCTGCTGGAGAGGGGGAATGAGGGCCAACTGTGTGGACCAGCTAGCTCAGCCATAAAGACCTTGCTGCTACTGCTATTGCTGCCTCCATGACCACCTCAGGAACATCACAGAACTCTCTCTGCCTGCTGGAGAGGGGGAATGAGGGCCAACTGTGTGGACCAGCTAGCTCAGCCATAAAGACCTTGCTGCTACTGCTATTGCTGCCTCCATGACCACCTCAGGAACATCACAGAACTCTCTTTGCCTGCTGGAGAGGGGGAATGAGGGCCAGCTGTGTGGACCAGCTAGCTCAGCCATAAAGACCTTGCTGTCTCTCTTGACTGTATTGTATTTTTACACTGTATTTTATTGTATTGTTTTTTTTTCTTTTATGTAAAATTTATTGTGTTATCTGTGCTGCATCTGTTGTTATATTTTTATATTATGCTTTATTTATATTTGAGATTGTGATACTGTATATGTTTGTGTTATGTGAGCCCCTCTGAGTCGCCTCAGTGAGGTGAGTAGAGGGGCATATAAATCTAATTTAACAACAACAACAACAACAACAACAACAACAACAACAACAACAACAACAACAACAACAACAACAACAACAACAACAACAACAACAACAACAACAACAACAACTTTGGGCTGAGAATAAGGGCTTGGAAAGGTTACTTTTTTGGACTACAGCTCCCAGAATCCTCTAGCTAGCATGGCTATTTGGTCAGTAACCATGCTGCCTGGGAATCCCTGCATCGTTTTGTTTTTTAAAATAACTTTTTAAAGCTCTGCCTGGAAACATTTATGGAGAATGAAGAAGGAACACAAAAAGAGAGGACATTTTTTCTTGATTTGTTTGCCTCCTTCCTTTTGATTTGTTTGCCCCAGTTCCACCTTCCATAGTCCATACCTGTGCATTCTCATTAGAACCACAGTATAATTTGCATTCCACTGGCTTAGAGTATTTCAGTTGCTACCCCTAGTATAATTGTATATCAGTTGCTGGAAGTTTTTCTCAGAGGGCAAAGTTCAAATCTTTTAGACTCTCTGTAAGCCTATATGTCACGGAGGTAAGCCTACAGATAGTAATTAGCTGCAAAAGGATATAAACCTCACAATGAATACATATGACCTTGGAAGGGGGGGATCTTTAAAAATCCATGGCAATTTGGGGGGAAATGTGTCTGGCAAAAAATGGGCTTTTATAAAGCTTGGAAGAGCTTAATTAAGGTCACCAGAAAAGCGGTAGAGGTGAAGGAAAATAAGCCAACAAAGAGAAAGTTAAAACTTACAAAAGAGACCAGTAAATGAGTTATCTGCTGCCCGTGGCTCCAAAAGAATGACCTCTATAAGGACCAAGTTGAGAAAGTCAAATCAAAGTGGTTAATGTCTGCAACATGCTGTGCTTCTCCTTTTACTCTGACATTATGTGGGAGCTTCTTTTGGAAGTCATTCAGGCAATGATGCATTTGAAAGGCCTGTCTGGACTTTCCATCCATCAGCACCTTGTCCAGGAGAATGTTAAAAAAACAACACAACAACCTCAGAACTGTAATGTGTGATGTTTAAAGTGTCAAGTTTTATTTCTCAATGAGCAGCAGCTTCTCTTCTTCAGATGACATTGCACATCTCTCTCAACCAGGATGACAAAGCAGCTGCTGTGTAATGTCTGCATGTGTTACAGGCTACACCTTGTCCCTGAATGTGATTAGATCCTGCATGAGGCAATATCTGTTGGCACTGTCAGCAGAAAAAGCATGCTCTCTGCCTCATGCTTGCACATTATCTTCCATCATCAAAAGCAGGAAATCTTCTTTGAATGGGGGAAAATGGTAGCTAAGATGAATTGTACAAGAACTAGAGATAGTAAAACTTGTTTTTCAGACTATCGATCCTACAATACTTTATTCAGCATGGGCAGCTTTACTCGTGGCATTCTGGAAGCTGTAACCATAAAACAACCATTTGCCACCTCCGAAAAAGATGCTAATTAATTATATACTTCTTGTTAAACTGGAGTATAATTTTAAAATTGTAGTGACAGGAGAAGGAAATAAATTAGGCAAGGTTATAGTGCAGCATCGGAAGTCACCTGAGAGATTAGAAACCAGAAGGAAAAGAAAATTACTTTCTAAGACTAACTACATAAGGTATTGTACTTCTTTCTAACTGTATTGGCTGGGAGAAAACATCCTCTCTGTTGCGCTGCTTCCTGAGAATCGCTGTGGTCCTGGAGTAGGGTAGCTGAGTGAAACACTACCTCTGTTGACAATAAACAAAATCCTTGTAAAGTTGGAAGGCAAAGCAAAGCAATCACACTTATGTACCACCCCCCACAGCACTTAGTGGACTATCTGGGCATTTCACAAATTAATTAGCATTTTGCCCCCAAAATGCAGGGTACTCATTTTATTGACCTCAGAAGGATGGAAGGATGAGTCAACCTTGATCCCTGTCAATATTGAACTCACAATGTTTGGCTGCAATAAAGTGCCCACCATCAAGGCTACCATCCAGTTACTTCTGACTGAGGTTGACCCTCATAGGATTTTTGAGGTACCGGTATGTGAGATGTTGAAAGGATTGTTTACCATTGCCATCTACCCATACAGTTACCCATCCCCATGAGTTTCCATTATGAAGGATTTCTTTTAAGCTTTTAATATTTTTTTAAATTTTTGTTAGTAGTTTTTAAAATGGTTTTTAAATTGCTTTTTAAACTGCCATTGGTTTTATTTTCTGAGAGCCACCCTGAGTCTTTGGAGTTGGGTGGTAATACAAATTGGAAAATAATAATAATAATAATAATTTGAACCTAGCACTCTTGAGTTCTAGTCTAACTATAGCCACCATACCACAGTGGCTAGTGTGTAAATATGAAACAATAACTTGAAAATTACAAAGAAAGAAGTTTAAATAGGTGCTGTCTACCTAACATTGCTTTTAGAATGGTCAGCAATTCCCTACAAGTAACTGTAAAAGATCTCCACAGTCAACTAACCATTACACATACAGTGCTCCTAAATATATATTAATCGCTTCTCGGCATTTTGGCTAAGATCAAGTGTGAAATATATATTTAGAAAGCAAACCTTTGTTAACAATGAGCAACTTCATACCAATGCTAGCCAGAGGTCATTTTCAAGTTCAGTTAGCCAAAGCCAGTTTATAAAACCTATTTTATAGCTAGTGAACTGATAATAGTATTAGTAGTTCTGATAAACGATTCCTTGATGGATTCAGGGCACACATCCATTTTTATGTTCTTGGACCCTCTGTGGATCAGTTCACATGACTCACGATTTAAGCTAAGCTGTCCTGCCTGAGGGAAACGGCTGAGGGCCAAGAGAAATCACTTTCTTCCCTGTTCTTTACATGTTAGAAATTCAGGCTCAGATAAATGTGGCAGAGGTGGATCTTTGCAATATTGTTACAAACTAAGAACTCAACAGATTTCTACTATGTTCCTAACTGCAGCCAAAGGTTTGGAAGCGTAAATCAGATCCATATGTGACATGTATCTTCCCAGCTGCTTCTTTTCTTTCCTACACACTTAGCTTTGTATGTTGTTCTCACTCAATGTCCAAAATACACCCTCTCTTTATGGGAGCCATGTGACAAAGTCATAGTGGGCAGAGTGTAGGACCAGTAGATTTAGGTTCAAAGCTCTTCTGTGGTCTTACAATAGGTGATGTAGAAAGACTTGATTAAATTAGAACCAAGGAAACCTGGTGATTTCAGAAGGTCCCATACCAAATGAATAGCAGATGCTGTCACTAGGCATGGGGAAAATGTTTGCATTTCTCTTCTTTCTGTTTCCTTGTCGAGTGCCTTGCTAGTTTTTCATGTTTTTCCAATGCCAGTACCACCCACCCACCCACCGATCTTTTTTTTTTAAGCATAAAAGGGTCCATGAAAGGAACCCTTTGAAACTGTTCTTAGAAAGGAAAGGCAACAGAGAATCAATCTACCCTAAAAGTGGGTGACACAACATGAGAGAGAAAAATCTTAATCATACCTACTTACATGCTAGCTTATAGAGCAGGAGTTCTCAACATTTTAAAGGCAGGGACCAGATCATGTTCCTTCAGACAGCTTCTGGGGCCAGACAGCCAGATTGCCCTTCCTCCACCGCATGGCACTTCCTGGTGTTGTGGAGGTGGTGGAGGGGGACATGGAATGGTGCTGCAGCCCACATCCAACCTGTAGGCCACAGGTTGAGAATCCAGGGGCCACAAAAGGATCCCAAGAAACTCACCACCAACCAGAGTGAGATTTCATGGCATTAATTTGGACATATCACATACAGAAATTATTCTGGGTTGAAAGGATTTTTGTGGAAGAAACTCCACCCAGGGAACACCCAAATGAGGCTCCCTTCATGTCCCCAAGAGCTGGGACAATAATTTCTGACAGGAAATTATTATTATTATCAGATACAGAGGTACACAATGGTTGATTAGTATAACAAATAAGTTTACAACTCAGTGTGGCTTTTTACAAACGGTAATAATAGAAGACCTCTGACTGGTGTTCAGATTTATTACTGTGAAGTTTGGTTCTACTTTGTTTACTCCCTTTTCCCACAAAGACAGAAATTGATTTGACTCAGAGGCGTAGCAACTGCCGTATCAGCCGTATCAATTATACGGGGCCCCCGGGCTACGGGGGCCCCCAACGGCAAAAAATAAAAAATTAAAAAAGAGCAAAAATTTACTGTGCATGCGCAGAAACTCAATCTGATGCATTGCACATGTGTCAGATTGAGTTTCTGCGCATGCGCACTTTATTGGAGCCATTTTTGGCTCCAATTTAAAAAAAATAAAATTTCGGAGTCGGAGCCGCAGCTTTTCGGAGCGGCTCCGATGGTGGCCCTCAGAGGAGGGCACCTCCCCTGGGGCCGCCCAGCTCCCACGGGCAGGTTGATGCCTGCACGGGCTGTCCACTGCTGCCGAACCCCCATGGCCTGGGGATGCCTGGCAGAGTGCGCCACCGCCTCCTCCAGGTCCGGTGGTGGTGACGGCGGCGGCGACAGCGGCAAGCGGCTCTGGAAGAGGAGGAGGAGGCTGGAGTCGGGGGCAGCGCGCCTTGCCATGCAGCCCCGGGAGGGTAAGTGAGGGTTTTGTGTTTCGGGTGGGTGGGTGGTTTATGTGTGTGTTGGGTGGGTGGGTGGATTTTTATTAAATTTTTATTTTATTTCTTTATTTATTTTAATTATTTAAGTTATTTACGGGTTTGTGTTGTGGTTGTTTGGGTGGGTGGGTGGGTTGAGGTGTGTGTGTGTTTGTTTGTTTGTTTTAATTCTATTCTATTTATTTATTTATTTATTTATTTTATTTTTATTTTTGGCCCCGCCCATGACGTCATGACGTTGGCTCCCCCCACGACATCATGATGTCATGACATTAGCTCCGCCCCACATATAAAGGGCCCCCAAATAATTTTTATACGGGGCCCCGCCAAGGTAAGCTACGCTTCTGATTTGACTGATCGTTTCTTACAGGAAACTCTCATGAAAGAAATTTTAAAGGATAAGTGGAGAGTTTCAGAAGGAAGATTTCTTTAATAGCCTTCACACTTTCCTTATAAAAAGCCATGCAGCAACTGGACTTCAGGGGGGTAGAGAAGCAGTGCCATGCTCAATACATTCTGGGGAGTGGCACCTGTGTCACATCACTCTGTGGATCATTATTTTGCACTGGAAGTAGGATCCTACCTACTCTAGGCAGTACAGGACCTGTGTTTAAATATTTTTAAAACAGACCAAAAATCTTCCAGGCCAGCTGCCTCAAATCAGCAAAATAAGAAGCAGTGAGTAAAATCTGGTAGTTCCTCCCTCAAAAAAAAAAACATGCTTAGCAGACATTGTATTATTGTGGTAAAAATAGTTGCCGCCCACATAATTTGCTACAGATAATGTGTTACTTCCAAGCTCTGAACACAAAACCATGACTGTTAGCACATAAGTCATGCAAATGAGCCAGTTATAGACTTGACATCAATATGCCAAAATATATAATAGCATAATCATACTATCTGCAATACCTTATTACAGAATTACACATTTAGAAGATGTTCTAGAAAATAAATTATATATTTTATTGATGAGAGATCACTTACCTAATGAAGAATCCATGAAGCTATAGGCAGAGAACTCAAAATCCATGCAAAGCAGATTACTCAAAAAAAATGAGCCCTTTTGGTCAAGTCATTAGTATGACATATAAAGTATTGAGCATCTAGAAAAAAATTGCCCAGTTCTCCCATCCTATCGCATTGTCATAATGATGCAAGATTCACATTGTTCCCATCAGTCTTAGTCAGCATTGTCAACAGCAAAGAGCCCTTGGAGTTACAGTCCAACAATATTGGGCAAGCTGCCATTTGCCCACCACAGTTTAAAAAAGGATAAAACAAATACTTTAAAAAGCATACTATAAATTTAATATCACAATGTTGGAAAAAAATAAACATACTGCATGTTAAAACTACTGAATAGAAACAATTTAAAAGCACATTTTAACAACAACAACAAATTTAAACCTCCCCTTAAAGTCTCTTCCCTAGACGCAGGCTATTTATTAAAACAATCTGCCTTAAGAAATGGTCATTCCCTGCCAGCAGAAGAACTGCATGGAGGAAGCCAGCCCAGTATCGCATGAAAGGATGTTTTACAGCCTGGGAGCCATGATCCAAAGAGACCTCACTTCTGACTTCACCAGCCATGCCTCTGAGGAAGGTGGAAATGGGAAAACAGCTTCTCCAAACAGCTGAGCAGGAAGGCTCATATGGGGTAACAGGGTCTTTTAGATAGCATTGACTGAAATCTCTGCAGCCTTTACAGGCCAAAATCAGCAATTTGAATTGTGCCCAGAAATGATTAGTACAGCCATCAAAGCTGTTGCAATGTTGTTCCTCCTCATAACTGCTCTGAACCTGGGAAATCTAGCTGCAGTAGAGAGGAAGTGGTGAGGGGAGAGAAATTAATTAATTAATAGATTAATTAATCTCTTCTGAAAACCCAACCCCCATCACACACATGTTGCTGCTGCTCTCCCTTTCTCTCAATCACCTCTTAGCTCCCTCTCTAAAGGGCAGTCTTGTCTTCTAACCCCTCTACTGCATATTTTTTTTTCTTCCCCATCTTGGCAATCTACCAACACAAAGCAAAAACTGCAACTACTCTCCCTACCACATACATCATGAACCCAGCATTGTCTTTTTCCATTTCTAGCTCGATTGGCAGATTTGAGAAAGGTGGAGAGGTCCATTTTCACCTATCACACTTTGGTCTGTGGGACACCAGGGGCTATCTTAGAGGGGTAGGGTCATCTTTAAATAGGTCACAACATTAGGCAGTGCAGGCTTAAGATGGTAGAGGTGAATCCCCCCGGGTATTTTTTAACAAGGTGGACACTGCATGAGCAACGCGGTTCATACAAGTCAGTAGGTCATGAAGAAGACATCATGAGACAACGCCCGATATGACCAAGGTCCATTCCTGGGAATAGAGTTAGAAATGATCACAGCAATGTCTCACACACACACACACACACACACACCCCAACTCAGCCAGTAACTGACATAGGATCAGCACTTAGCAGAGGCTGCAGATTTGCCAGTCCAGACTAGAAAGGTGAAGAGAAATTTGCCTCCTCTAGTAACCAGGTTGTGCATTACCAGGCCAGGCTACTTCTACGGGTCAGGGGTTAATTAAATTTCAATTAATTTGTGGCCCATCAAATTTGACTGTGTCCTGACTCTTTATTTTGGCCATGGGGGAAGAAATTGAAATCTGCTTACTTTGCATTAGATATTTTCAGAGATTTTTTTTTAAAAAAAACTACTATTAAACAGCTGCATTATTCAATATATTATAAAGGTCTTTACTCTGTTCCTCCAAAGTTTGGCACTATAATGCTATTTTACAAAATAATGTACAGAATTCTGAGCTTCTCTGTTCCTCATAAAATTGAATACAGAAATTGGCATCATAATTCTGAAAACTGCTTAATGCTACATTAAATACTGTCCTTCACTCTGTACTGATATTAACTATATATGACACGAATTTGCCCTTCCCTCCAACATTTTTTGAACACTTAAAAGGCACTTTCCAGTGTCAAGATGACTCTACCTTGGTCTCTTTCTAACACAATAATCCAGGATATGTTGGCTCCCCTCTCAATTCAGCTCTACTACTGAATCAAAATGGGTTATCATCATCCAGGAATCAAGTTGGCTCCAGCACTTATTGGAATTTTGGATGTTTTTGTCACTTCATTCAAGCAAACATTCACTTAACTTTGACCCTGTATCAGACAGGTGTAAAAGTCAGGAAAAATTGGCCTTATATTTGTCCCTAGGTTTAAAACAACAACAACAGGAATCCTGGCAAATCTTTGTAAAGTGTATCCAAAGGGAAACATTTGCAGATCACATTGAATCCTTTTCCCTTGGGGAGAGGGGAAGATCTTCTATAAATATAGTCCATATAACTACATACATATAATATAATATAATATAATATAATATAATATAATATAATATAATATAATATAATATAATATAATATAATATAATATAATATAATATAATATAATAAATCCTAATTATACTTAAAGGTAAAGGTGGCCCTTGCTCGAAAGCCAGTCATATCTGACTCTAGAGTTCAGTGCTCATCTGTTTATAGCCAAAGCTACAGGCATGCAACCATTCACCTGCATGCAAAGAAACACATTCCATCCAACCAGTGCAACAGAATAAGTTTTTTAAAAGAAGGGGGAAAGAAATGTTTACACAAATGGAAGTCTCTTACTTCCCATTACAGCTTTTAAAAGATGCAGAGATGAACTGCTACAACCCTGCTGATGTAGCTTAGAGAACCACACCAGTACCTCACTGAATGGAACATACAGCCCTGGTGGTACAGTGGTTAAATGCTGTACTGCAACCAAAAGGCTGTGAGTTCAATCCTGACCCGGGAACAAGGTTGACTCAGCCTTCCATCTTTCCAAGACTGCTAAATTAAGTACTAGGCATGTTGGGGGCAGGGACTGTGGTGGCTTAGTGGTTAAGATGCTGAACTTGATGACTGAAAGGTCAGGAGGTCAGCAATTTGAGACTCAAGTGTTTCATGATGGAGTGAGCATCGGTTTCTGTCCCAGCTCCTGCCAACCTAGCAGTTCAAAAGCAAGAAATTGCAAGATGATAAATAGGTACCACTTCAGTGGAAAGGTAAACAGCATTCTGCACACTTCTGCAGACACAGACACAGTGCTGGCTCTTTGGCTATGAAACAGAGATGAGCACTGAACCCTAGAGTTGGATATCACTGGCTTTGAAGCAAGGGCGACCTTTACCTTTATTATGTAGGGGCAAAATGCTAATTAACTTGTGAACTGCCTGGAGAATGCACTAAGCTCTATGGGGTGGTATATAAGTGTAATTGCTATTGCTATAGAGGCGAGATCTTTGTTTACATTCAGGAGTGAAGGTGCCAATCCCCTTCTCTGGTGCCAGCTCAACAGCTTCCTTGTCGGATTTGTTTCCTTCTCCCCACTTTTAATTCCTTCATGTGTTTTTCATTTTAACCCCACAAATGTCAGATGTAACGTGAGAGATCACTTTGTATTCTGTGAATCCCCTGGGCTCTTTGCCATGTCCTGTGGTTGCCATGGAAACACGCAAGTAGCCTTGATGCAGTGAATGGTTCAGCATGCATCCAAATAAAGTTCACATTTTAAAAACTAAGCAAACAAAAGTCGCCTCTTTGACAGGAGTTCTCGACCTTTTAAAGCCTGGGGCCGGGTGACACTCCCTCAGCTTTGGGGAGCAGAATGGCCATTTTGCCCTTCCTCCACCACATGGCAACTGCAGGCCACATCTGGCCCACGAGTAGTGGGTTGAGAATCCCTGCTCTTTGGTTACACCCTTCTCATAGCCCCACCCTTTGGGAGTGCAGTTCTTAAGCTACTGGAAAATGTGAAAAACTAATGAGATCCTAGATCCCTGCTGCAAGATGATGTTTCTAAAGTAGGATGTGAGAAAGGAGGGAGTTTGGATCCTCAGAGTAAAAAACAGAAATAAAATGTTATTAAACCAGTAACAACCTATTATATAAAAATGGAAACAAAGATCATGACTCCAAGGACCGATCCAAGGTACTTACAAAAACATTTCACTTACATTTGTCTAGTAAAGCAACAATATATCAGCTGGAAATGGAAGCTAAGACAAGCAAGTCAAGTTTAACCTTGAGACTGCAAAGTAGATGACTGGGTACTGCTTTTCAGCCACAGAACAATACTAAAAGCATTCCTTTGAGCATGTGTTGTCCTGCTTCGCTACCAAGCCATTGCACAATCTCCAAAGGCCCTGAACCTTTTTACATATGCCTCTTTTTATAATAAATGTTCGATGGAACTCTAAAAGACATCAATCTGATTTCAAGGAGAATATTTTAGAAGTTATGAGACACAGGCAAGGAGCAAAACCAGTGCTATCAAACTACTTTTTCAGAGTGGTCAAAATAAGCTTTTGAAAAAGTTGCATCCCAATGATCACTTGATATTTATTTCAAAATATCTTCCCCATCAAACAAGATGTGAGCTCCCAGGTAATCACATCTATTTTGTGCTTTTTTCCTTTTGGTTCATTTTATATATTGGCAGAATCATTTCCCACGTGGCTATTAATTGAATATGTAATTGGCACAACAAAAATTTTCTGCCAATTTATAAAGTTAAACAAAGACCTACCGAGATGTCTGCATTTTGATATAACAAATTATTTGTTTTAGATGTTTCTCCTATAGACTGATTTTTTTTAAAAAAATTACAAGGAGGGGAAGGGAAGAATTAAAGTGGGTACAGAAAAGCCTGAAACAAAATACTGGCAATTACACTGATTTCTTTCCAACTGACAGCTCTTAGATCATCCAGAACATTAGAATATGGAGCTAGTTAAGCCCAGGAAGTAACTACTGACTTCTGAGATATATCATTTAACAAATCATTAAGCAGGAAAGAACAAAATTGTTCAGCGTGAAAAGTCTCCAAAATTAACTAATGCAACTTGAAGATAGATGTTAGTTATGGACTGCAAGTAGAGATACATTAAATGTATTCACTAATTGTAATTTGCTAAATGAAAAGAAACAGGGCCATTCTGTCATGCTCGAAAGCTAAGAACCCAGGCTGTATGGCATTGATTGCAAGTTGGTTTCCTGTGAGCCATTATTTTGAAAGGTCATCCATTAGTCTACTCCAATTAAAATTAAAACATGTTTACCTTCCTGTTCTATTTTTTATTCTCCTCTTTTCAAAAATATTATAGAATCACAGAATTCACTTTCACTAGTGAAAGCATTTTTTAAAAAAAATATTTATCTAATTCCATGTTTTAATTGTAACTATTTTATTTGGTTGATTATAGAAAGCTAAGATCACAAACACTTACTTCCTCCCATATATAGGCCACCGTTTGAGAAAGGAGAAATCAGAGTTAGATGAGGGTGTGACTAGACAAGAGAAGTTGGACTAGTCTGGGTCACATCTAAAAGGAATGTCTCTTGGGTGCAATCTTTTGTGTCTCACATTAGAGCAGGGCCCATGGCACCATTTCATGTGCCCCCCCACTCCCTCCAAGGACATTTGAAAAACAAAATAGCCACCCTGTTGAAGCTGTTGGGACAAAATGGCCACCCAACCATGCAGGCAGGGCAAAATGGCCATCTGGCCCTCAAAGCTGACTGAGAATGTGTGATCCGGCCCTTGGCTTGAAAAGGTTGGGAACCCCTGTATTAGAACAATCCTTCTATTCAGATGGAAGACATTTCTTTTCCTGGGAGAAGGATCCACATAACAGATCAGATTCCTCCAAATGCTCCCAGATATTTTGTGAAGCTAATGGCACTTAATTATTCATTCAAGCTCAACAGCATGTTTGGTATTAAAACAGTGACAGTTCTCACTAGCACATTTTCAGTGGTCATGGGTAGGGATAGCATTCATCCCCCTCCTCTAGTCCAAGGATGAGGAACCTGTGGCCTTGGGGGGGGGGATCCTGGGCTTCTGGCAATTGAAGTCCAAGTATACCTGGAGGCCCAAGGTTGAGAAACCCCGGCCTAGAGGATACAGGCTAGTCTTCCCAGGTATTTTGGAACTTCCACTCCCAGAAGCCCAGGCTCCCCTCAAGGCCACAGATTCCCCACCTCTGCATTAGCCAGTGTATGGACTCCTGCTAAGTTCAGATGAGATGGAAGAGGAAGCAGATGACATCATCATCACTGCTACTCAGAAAGTCTTGGAAAATAGCCTTGGTTCCATTAACTGGTGTGCTGATAACAAGGGGCCACTATTCTCACCATAACATCTAGTAGGGATATACAAAGGCCTCACATCTTGTCCTGGCTGGAATTCTTTGTTTGTACTATGTAAAGTAGCAGCAGATTGTTGCTATCTTTGCCAAAACCCGTATCTGTTCAAAAACATGGCAAGCAAAGAAGCAAGCCAACATTACATCTCCGCCTTTCCCTTGCTGTTGGCTCAGCTCCAAGGAATACTCCTTACCCCTGTGTGTTTTCTTTCTTTTCACTTCTTGCCAACGATGGTTTGACCATAAACCAAGGCTATTTTTTTCTTCCTGAGCTGTAAATCTGCTCCCCTTTTTTTGTCTTTTGTGCACCATCTGCGGAAAGCTTCAGCCCAGCCATTCATAGCTCATTAAGAAGGAAAGCTCTCTGTATTCTTTAAATAGGCACACTCCAAAATGAAGTGCAAGGCTAAAGTGAGCTCTTGTCTTTGTTGCTAAGGAGTTCTCCCGCACAGGCAAAGAACTGCTGTTGGGGAAATTATACAGCTGAGCAATTCACAACTAACTGAGTGCACTTCATCCTCTGTGAGCAAGTGCAGCCTCCTGAAGAACTTTAATACGAGGATAAACCCGATCACATGCAATCTCTATTGTGAGGTTTAATGGAGATTAAGCAATACATCGACATTTTAATGCTGCTCTTTATGAGCACAGTAGAGCAGAGAATAGCATGGAACGTGAATAGCACACAAACAGGCCCCAGGGACACCAAGCATTTAGGAAAGATTTTTTACCACCTGAAATAGTCAAAACTTTGATTGTATTTTTGTTGTTCAGTCGCACAGTCAATTCCGACCCTCTGCGACCCCATGGACCACCGCCCACCAGGTATTCCTGTCCTCCACCATCCTTCTCAACTCACTCAGCTCTGTCCCCATTGCATCCACAATACCATCCAACCATCTCATTCTAGGGCGCCCCCTACCTCTTTTGCCCTCGGCCTTTCCAAACATCAAGGCTTTCTCAAGTGAATCCTCTCTTCTCATTTGATGTCCAAAGTACTTTAGCTTCATCTTCACCATTTGCCCTTCCAAGGAGCAGTCAGGGTTGATTTCTTCTAAGATTGACCTATTGTATATTATAACTTTTGACAATAGGTAGGTAGGTATTTCCATTTGCATTTGCATTTAGACTTATGTGCCATTCGTCAAAGCGACTCAGAGCGCCTAACATGACATGGGTACCATATATTACAATTATAGAATCTCAGATACAGCAACAACATAATATAAATATAACAACATAATGCAACAATCAGTACATTCAAAAAAATAAATGAAAATACAATACAGTCAGGAGGTTCAATCCCTATAACAATATATCTTTTTAAAAATCAACTCCCTCCTACTGAGAAGAGCGACTACGAATACTAACACAGATATACAATACAAAAGGCTGAAAGAAAATACAATACACTAGCCCTTCAGTGGCACCCGGTCGTGGGAGTGCTCCTGACACAGTCTGGGTGCAGGGCATCACTCACACAGCTGTTGTCCCTCCAAGTGTGGCCTCAGCAACTAGATTTACACCCCATGCGAGCTTAGTCTCTTTGTCCTCCCAGTTTTTCCTCCTCCTGGTTTCTGTCTGGAGCTTGCCTTGTGCCCCTTGTTTTATCCCCTTTTCCCAGCTGGCATCTGTCTTTTTCTCTTGCAGGTGGCATTTGCTTCCAGTGTTTCCAACATCCAACCAAATTGCATCTGGGCCTCCAGCCGAGGTGCTCGGGCTGGTGGGGGTGGGGTAGTCAGATGCTGATCTCCCCGCTGTGACGGGTAATGTGAGAAAAGGTATAGGTGAATACCCAATCACTGTTGGGTAAAGTCCATTGGGTATTCAACAACTGCAACTGTCAATCTTTGGGTTCAGGTTGCAGTTGGGGAATGCACCAGTGGATGAGGTAGGGTACTTGCATGCTTAGGGCCCAGGTCTGGCAGCGGTGCTTTTTAACTTCCCAAGGCGAAGTCAGGTAGGGGATCTTAGTTAAGACCCCTACTGACTAGGGTATTGCCTCTGGAGCAAGAATGTGTAGAGGTACCATTCTTCACTCAGCCTTTGTCCCATGCTACGTCCAGCCCAGCAGCAATTTGTGGAGGTGTTCCAGGTTATTGTTGTGATGTTAATAAAATGGCCCTAGTATTTAACTCCAAGCCTTGTTGTCTGGGTAAGCAAAGAGCCTCCTACATGATTGTGGTATTTTTGAACCACAATTGGGCGTTGCATTGCTGGCTAATCATTCTCACTTTAGGTCAGGCAAAAGGAACTGTGTAATGAACTCACCAAAAGGTGCTTTCATTTTGACAGATTCATATCCGGCCTAGACATGGAAGAAGAAGAAGTGCAAAATGTAATTTGTTTCAGTTACATTTTTAAAAATAATCATTTCTAAATGATCACTTTTAAATAGGTTTGCCACACTGATTTACAAACTTAGCTGTTATGTTAGCCAACCATTGTGTACCTCTGTACCTGACATGTCTAAATTAATGCCACAAAGTCTCACTCTTGCATCTGACAAAGTGGACTTGATCCATGAAAGCTAACATTAAACTACAGGAGTTAGTTTTTAAGGTGCCCCAATTTTGTTTTTGTTGTTCAGTCGCAAAGTCGATTCCGACCCTTTGCGACCCCGTGGACCACTGTCCACCAGGCATTTCTGTCCTCCACCATCCTCCTCAACTCGCTCAGTTCTGTGCCCATTGTCTCTAAAATACCATCTAGCCATCTCAATTTTGGCTGCCCCCTTTTTCTTTTGCCCTCCACCTTTCCCAGCATCAAGGCTTTCTCAAGTGAATCCTCTCTTCTCATTTGATGCCCAAAGTACTTTAGCTTCATCTTTACCATTTGACCTTCTAAGGAGCAGCCAGGGTTGATTTCTTGTAAGATTGTCCTATTTGTTCTCCTTGCTATCCAGGGGACTCTCAAAACTCTCCTCCAACACCACATCTCAAAGGCATCTATTCTTCTGTGCTCAGCTTTCCTAATGGTCCAGCTCTCACAACCATACATTGCCACCGGGAATACCATTGCTTTGACTAGACCAATGTTTGTTTGCAATGTGATGTCTCTACTTATCACTGTGCTCCCCAGGTTTCTCATCGCTTGCCTCCAAGAATCAGTCGCCTTTTTATTTCATGGTTGCAATCACCACTTGCAGTGAGCTTCGATCCTAGGAAAGTAAAATCTGTCACTGCTTCTACTTCTTCCCCATCTATTTTCCAGGAACTGATAGGGCCTGTTGCCATTATCTTGGTTTTCTTGATATTAAGTCTCAAACCAGCTTTTGCACCTAATCAGGAGCTTCTTTAAGTCCTCCTAACTTTCTGCCATTAGGGTAGTATCATCTGCATATCTCAAGTTGTTGATGTTTCTCCCAGCAATTTTGATCCCAAATTGTGATTCCTCCATCCCTGCATTGCACATTATGTGCTCCGTGTATAAGTTGAATAAGCAGGGTGACAAAATACAGCCTTGTCTTACTCCTTTTCCTATTCCAAACCACTCTGTCCTTTCGTATTCTGTCCTAACTGTTGCTTCTTGATTCATGTACAGATTTCTCAGGAGGTATATAAGGTGCTCTGGTATTCCCACCTCTTTAATTACTTGCCACATTTTGTTGTGGTCCACACAGTCAAAGGCCTTAGTGTAATCAATGACACAGAAGTAGACTTGCTTCTGATATTCCTTTGTTTTTTCTATGATCCAACGTATGTTGGCAATGTGGTCTCTAGTCCCCCTGCCTCTTCTGAAACCCGCCTGCACTTCTGGTAATTCTCTCTCCATGTGCTGCTGCAGTCTATCCTGTATTATCTCGAGCATCACCTTGCTAATGTGTGGGATGAGCGCAATTGTTCGATAATTTGAACATTCTTTGGCATTTACCTTTTTGGGGATTGGAATGTATACTGATCTTTTCCAATCCTGTGGCCATTGTTGTGTTGTCCAAATCTGCTGGCATATAGAATGCAATAATTTGATTCCATCTGATTCAACTGGAATACCATAATCTCCACTGGCTTTGTTGTTTGCAGTGCTTTTTAGGGCCCTTCTGACTTCACTCTCTAGGATGTCTGGCTCAAGTTCAATTTCTTCATCATTGCTATTATCAGGAGTGTTGAGGTCCTTTTTGTAGAGTTCCTCTGTGTACTCTTTCCATCTTTTCTTAATCTCTTCTGCATCAGCTAACTCCTTGCCTTCTTTGTCCTTTATCATGGTCATTTTTGCTTTAAACATTCCCTTGATTTCATCTTTTTTTTAAAGATCTCTACTCCTGCCTTTTCTGTTGTTTTCTTCTATTTCTTTCTTCATTCAGGTAGGTTTCCTTATCTCTCCTTGCTTTTCTTTGAAATTCTGTATTCAAGTGATTGTATTTTTTCCTTTCTCCTTTGCCTTTTGCATCTCTTCTTTCCTCTTCTATTTTAAGAGCCTCATCGGACAACCACTTTGCTTTCTTATGCTTTTGTTTCTTTTGGTATGGTTTTCCTTGCTGCCTCCTGCATGATGCCCCAATTATTTTTCTCTTTTTTCTTTGTTTTTTGTTTACTCTCTGATATGCTTGCACAGACTAACATGGGTACCACTTCAAAAAAATTTAGTGCTAGCCTAGTTTTCTGACTTCTTGTTAGCAGTCAACTGTTAAGTGACTGGTTTGGTTTCCACTGGCAGTCTCACTTGATTTTCTTTCCTCAGCCTTGACCTTCCACATTACATGAGAGCATGAGGCCTCAGACAACTCAGCTTTATAGAAAACCTCACATTCCATGCACCAGGTCACACCTATCTCAGAAAATGACTGTTCAATATACCCTTATCAAAAGCTGACATAAATATAACACATGGAAGCATGCAACTTATAGCCCCAAGAGACAGAATGCCTTAGTTTTTAGCAAACTTCAGAACTGAGGAAATAAGAAAAGGATAGGAAACGTTGCTAGCTCATAGCCAGAGTAAGTACTACTGGATAAGTGATAACAGAGAATACAAGTTTTGATAGTGGTTTATTTGAAATATCATACTTCCTTCCTGTTTTCCTCTCTGTTGTTAACCAAGCATACATCAATATGGATGCATTGAAGAATCTAATATGTTATATTCTCCTTGAATGCTAAGTTATTTAGATTTATATTAGCTTATATTAGATTTTTCTCTCTGTGTTATTAATATAAGTGATAAGTGCCTTGAGTGCTATTATTGGCTATTAATAGAAAGCTTATTTTAATCAAATCAAATCTTTATTATGGTCCAAGACCAGCATAGAACAACAAAAGGAACAGAAGTTAAAATGGGTGTACAGTAAAACCTCACATAAAGAGTACCTCGCTTAGAGGACTAACTCGCTTAAAGAGCAGAATTTTCTCTGAATGGTTGCCTCGTTTAACAACTAAAACCAATGAAAAACCCACTTAACAACTAAATCGGGGTTTGCAATCCCCCCCCCCAAGAAGTCTCAATTGGTTACTTACAATGGTATTATGCTTAAAGAGCAAACTCGCTTAAAGAGCAATTAACGAATTATGCTCTTTAAGCAAGGTTTGTTGTTGTTGTTCAGTCGCACAGTCGATTCTGACCTTTTGTGACCCTATGGACCATTGCCGACCAGGCACCTCTGTCCTCCACCATCATCCTCAGCTCACCCAGCTCTGTGCCCATTGCATCTGCAATACCATCTAGCCATTTCATTTTTGGCCACCTCCTTCTTCTTTTGCCCTCCACCTTTCCCAGCATCACAGCTTTCTCAAGTGAATCCTCTCTTCTCATTTGATGTCCAAAGTACTTTAGCTTCATATTTACTATTTGATCTTCTAATGAGCAGTCAGGATTGATTGCAATATAGAAGATCAATAATGTTACAACTATTACTAAGCCTATACTGTAGAGCTAGTAGTTTATTTGGCTGAGGGTCCTGCCAGGATTGTTCTTCTGAGCTTCTATACTGTGGCACAGAATCTGGCAGTGTTGTGAGTGAAGGTGGGCCTTTGATCAGCCAGGGTATTTGCAGAGCAGTGGGAATAGGAACTTGTTCATATTTTAATCTTCTTTCTAACTTTAAAATCTGTCTCAATGCATTGCATTGAAGAAATCACAATTTTTTATTTACTTTAATTATTTTAATTACAAAGCATATTACTTTATATTATGCTGCTGCCGTAGACATGTCAAGCCATTCTGTCACTCTTTCTAGTATCTGCACTAGATATCCATATATTCCCACTGGTCAGGAGGATAAGAGACCCCACGACCATGGGAGGCTGAAGACGCCACTGTGCCACCGTACCCTCCTTGGCCCTTTCCATTGGCCAAGAGGAGGACAAGAGTGGTGACTTTTGACTTTTGTTTTTGTTCTTGTCAGACTTTCTGTGGGACTTCACAAATGTGTTGCTGTGGGACTTCTCAAATGAGGTTGTTTTCTCTTTCTGTAATGCTTTTTGATACTGTGATACTGACACTTTGATACTGTGACTTGTGATGATTTGTGATGATATGTTGAAATGTTTTTGTATTATGATAATGTGGTTTACTCTGTTACCAATTACTGTAAGCAATAAGTACTTTCTAATACTTTGCATTTGTCATTTACATGAAACCTTGTTTTGAAATAATTAATTATGCCATAGATACCCATGTTAAATGAATGTTTACAAGGAAACTTTCCTTTGCCATGTCTATTGCCTCTCAAAAATTGTAAAAATGGTTTATACCTGAGGGTGCCTTATAAAAAAATGCTGGGAACACAAAATTTTCTTGGAGGATTTTGGATTTGGGGAAAGACTCTAGAACCTGATTTTTAAGGGTAAAAGACAAATGTCTACCGTGCAATTTGCATAGGGAGTGCTGGTTCCTGTCTGCATCTAATTTGGCCTTGGTAAAATCTATTCTCACAGCTAATTGATTTTTCTATATGCAGATTCCATAACTGGAGATAGTACACCTCTGATAACCCCTCCCTCCAAATCTCAATACAACTGTTAGTCCCAATTAGAGTAAACCTATTTAACCAAATATTGAAACACATAGATAAATCCCAATGATTTAATAGGTCTACTCGTTGAATTCAAACCATAAAGAATAAGCATATTAAATTGTTCTAAAATAGATGTTAGAATATCAAGATATGTGGCAATTCATTTGAGCACCTAGGTTAAAGGGGGTATTAGGCAGATAAAAACCCAGTGTGTTTTCCTCCTCTTGTCTTTCTAGCTCTATAAAGTAATTAGTAATTTTATGATGTTTTCCTTGCCTCTATGATCTCACCTCTTTCATCATCATAGCAAAGATCCTGTTGCTTAGCACAGTAAATTGCACTTGAATAGGCCCATTGAATCATTGTTCATTTACCAAGATCTTTGGGGATGTAGGCAGTGGTAGGCTTCACCAGGTTCACACCATTTCACCAGAACAGGTAGCAGAAATTCTGGTTGGCCCCGCCTATCCAAGTTTTGAAATAAAGTAGTCCTAATTCAGGTGCAATGTAGGGTTTCCCCCCTGGCCACGCCCACCATACCACGCCCACAGTGTAGGTACTAAAAAAATTGAACCCCACCACTGGGCAGGCATGACTAGAACACTTACCCAGTCATATGGCTACACCCACAGGGTAGGCCATGTCCACAAAGTATGTCATGCCCACAAAGTAGGCCGAACCCCACATGTGGTAGTAAAAATTTTTTGGGAGCCCACCACTGGATGGAGGATCCTGGCTTTAATAGGTTGTGGAGTCTTCTTTGGTGGTGGTAGCTTTACTATATTTTGTAGTTGTTAATATTTTAAATATTTTAAATTGTGTTAAATTCTTTATTTATTTGGGTCAGAAGCATCACAATTAAAATATGTACTAAAATGTAAGGTTTAAATTTAAAATATAGCATTTACATTATTTAAGAGTCTGAATTAGAGATTTCTTGCTCAAAAATGGACAACACTGATTGCATTCTCTTGCCCTGTCATGAGGTCCTCAAATGTACATTGAGCAGGACACAAGAAATAGGGTTATGTAAGTGTGGTTGTCTTCACCTCTGCACAATTGCAAGTGGCTAACATCACAAAGTATCCCCATATATTCAGAGTATCTCTAGATCTTGCTCTGCCTGTGTGCAGTCTATTTAGTGATTTCCAGATTCCCAACTTTGATAAAGACCAGGTATAAGCTCCTCTGTCAGTTCCATCAAATGTTGACCCTTCATAAATGTCCATATGCCCATCCCAGTTTTAAATGTGTCAAAATCTTCCATTGACTTAAGGAAGCTTTTCCTGGAGTTTAATATCTGAGGGTCTGGTTGAAGGCCACAGAGAAGATGTAGTTCAGAAATTAAAGATTTAAACATCTCTATATAAGTTGCTGTTTCCCTACAGACAATGGGCAGAGGAAGGGGGCAATACCAGCTAGATGATAAACATCTAGATGGTTAGGTTTCAAACACCTCATGATTATCTTACTGGTTTTATTTAAAGCTATATCTACTTGCCCAGTATGTGCTGATTTATACCAAAGTGGGCAGGTATGTTCACAAATGTTAAATACTGAAAAATTTTATATTGTTTAATGCTTTTTATTGTTGTACTCCACCCTGAGATCTTACAATATAGGGCAGAATCTTGTCTTAAATGAAATGAAATGAAATGAATAAATAAATATTTTAATTGAAATCTAAAATACACTTTCAGCTAATGTATATTAGCCAAAATAGATGCGCTATGGTCCCTATCTCCAACTTCCATCAACAGGTAGATATAACAGATGTTGTCTCTAAGAACAGAAAATCACTGATGAAGACACTCAGAGATATTCACTTTCCACTAGAAGAAAACTAGGACAACCGCTACCAGGAGACTGCATATTTCATATATTCTCTAGACTTCGTTCTGACAAGGAACTAGACCTTGGGTGCCTGTGCTAAATTATTATTTAATGAAAGCAACAGGCTGCAAATGAACGTTCCCTTCTTTTTAAGTTTAAACTTTAGAATAGACATTTTATAACTTTGCCAAGTGACATCACAGAGGAACTTTAACATTAAATTACGTGTCGTGTTTATTGTATATCTCTGTCCTCTGAATTTAAAAGCAAGTCAGAACAAGGTCATAAAACAATAATTATTCACAAAAACTAACAAATTATAGTCATTTGAAAGTGAAAACAACTAATGATCCCTCAACACCCGATGGGTTAAAAGAGGAGGCAAAGAAGAACAATTAATGAAATAGCAAATAATTCGTGTTCACAAGACAAGGACACTCAGAAGGTGATACAAAATAATTTCAAGCAAAATGCATATGCATAATGAAATATCTAGTAAGTTCTTTCATAATTGCTGATAAAGTGATTCTCCCCCATGTCCAATTTAAAAATAATATAATGCTTTGACTGTCACACCAGAGGAGAGAGTGTTTGTCATTTACCATCCAGGCCACAAAGGGCCAGCCCCACCTTAACATAAAGCTTTTCTTTCTTTTTTGCTGCAATAACATGAGGGCATATTCTGTAGTGATGACCTTCTTTGTGGAATTTTATTTTTTCACACCTTAAATAAGATATTATAAAGAAATTGTCTTTATATTCACCTATTCATAGTCACATTGTTTTGATACTCGCATATGGGTCCATGGAAGATCCATAGATGTACCAGGTATGGCAGAGGTGTAGCGTGGGGGGGGGGTTGAGGGGGGGATCCCAGGCGGCACTTTGCAGGGGGCAGCACTGCCCCCCCAGACTTCCTGGACGCCAGGGTGGGAAGTCTGATGGGAACCTCCACCAGTGCCCTGGCGTCCCCCCCCCCAGGCTGGAGAGGGCGGGCCTGACAGTGCAGTGGGGACCAGGAGGTACCCCCTCCTCTGCTCCCAACACTCTCTACCCTAGGCGCCCCCTCCTCATGGCCAGCCAGTGGTGCTGGGCAGTGCTGTGCCAGGGCTGCGTCAAGACCCATGGGCTGGGGCAGTGCAGCTTGGCGTGGTCTCAGCAGGGAGTCCCCGGTGTGTGGCTGCCCCACCTCTGAGCCCGGCGGCAGCAGCTCGTTCAACTTCGGTGTCAGCGAAGCCCAAGAAATGAGACTAGTGGTCACCGCAGCCCAGCATCCACGGCCAGAGCAGCTCTGGCCAGGCCTTGTGGGGGGTTGTCCTCAGCCTGGCCAGTGCTGCTCCAGGCGTGGGTGCTGGACCATGGCAACCACTGACTTTGGTTCCCGCCTTCTGGGGAGCCACTGCCACCGAAGGCGAACAAGCTGCTGCTGCTTGGCTTGGAGGCGGGGCGGCCATGCACCTGGGACACTGATGCTGGACTCCCCGCTGGGCCCACACTGGGCCACACTGCCCCAGCCCCTGGGCCTCGCCATGAGCTGGCCATGAGGAAGAGGATGAAGGCAATGGAGGAGGAAAAAGTGCCCCCTGGTCTCCACCAAGGTAGGATTTTCATGCCTAGGTGGGGGTGTGTGGCGAACCTAGGTGAGGTGTGTGGCAAGTTTGGCCTGTGGCCCCGGGCACCTGAAAACCGCCCTACGCCACTGAGGTATGGTGTCTCCCTGGAGGATGGATTAGGGATGCAACAGAAGGGTTGCCATTGCTCATAAATTCCAAGGATGTTTATCCATTTCTTTTTTCATTCATGTGAGAACAATTGACATAGCCTAGCCTAAAGGGACTGCAAAGAAATCACATCCGACTTGAAACTTAAGAAGGGAACTCAAGGACTTTGAAGTTTCAGAACCCCTGGAGTGCCAAGGTTCATCATCACTGGCCTAAGTCATTCAAAAATATTTTCAATATTTTCCTTTGACAGCTGGCTTTTAAGGGAAATTACATGTTCATCTGATTGTATGATCTGAACCATCTTTTTCTGCAGTTTAAATGTTGAATCCACAGCTGTTTTTAGCAATATGGAGTTACACAGAGGTACACCCCACTCTCTCTTTCCTTGATTGCCCATGACATCATGGCACAAACAACATATATTTGTAATTCCATTACTCCCCACAGTCAGTCACAGAAACCTAATCACAATAACAATGTACTACTTTTCTACATTTGAAATAAGAAATGTCAATACCCCTGAGGTGGATTGAATAGCAAAAGCCATGCATGAGTTAATAGGAAGCCATGCCATAAGGAAAAAGCAGAAGGTTTTTTTCTATGGTTAGGCCAATGGAATCTAATCAAGCCTCTGCATGCCTGCTTTTCACATGAGATTAAAACACACACAACCCCAGAGAATCAAAGTAGTAGATGATCTATGCAGTATTTAAAAAACAAAGAAAAGAAAAATGCCATTCTTTGCTGGTTTTCATTTACTAAATGAAACTCATTTCTAGTCCAAAAATTGTCCTTAAAACAGCAGCAACAAATGTTCTCCAGATAAAAGTGAATGCAGTGTCAAAGTCAGCTCCCGATAGAGTGTGTGGGATTGATACCCAGTGGTGGGATTCAGCAGGTTAGCACCAGTTTGCCAAAACCAGTAGCAGAAATTCCAACTGGCCCCACCCATCCAAGTTTTGAAAGAAAGTAGTCCTAATTTGGGCCCCACCCAAGAGGCTTCTGCAGCAGGCTGAGGGGTCACCTAGGCAACTGGCACCAGGATGCTTTTCCACCTGCTCCTGGGACCCGCCCTGGCCGGGGCTTTAAGAACTGCTGAGGCACAGGACTTCCTTGCTGCCCCACCAGAGAGGCTTCTGCAGCAGGCTGCGGGTTACGTCTCCAGGCGGAGTTGCTACCCTTTAGGAAAGGAGTGAAGACCTGGCTGGTGGGGCATGTGTGGGGAGTGGGCCAGATGGCCAACTTGGTCGCCTGGCTCTTTTAAATATTCCACCTCTCTCCTCTGTGTTTTTTAACTGAATTTTAATTTTTATGTTTGTGTTTTAATTGTTTTTAGTTGTTAAGCCACCCTGAGTCTTTGGAGGAGAGCGGTGTACGAACGAACGAACGAACGAACGAACGAACGAACGAACGAACGAACGAACGAACGAACGAACGAACGAACGAACGAACGAACGAACGAACGAACGAACGAACGAACGAACGAACGAACGAACGAACGAACGAACGAACGAACGAACGAACGAACGAACGAACGAACGAACGAACGAACGAACGAACGAACGAACGAACGAACGAACGAACGAACGAACGAACGAACGAACGAACGAACGAACGAACGAACGAACGAACGAACGAACGAACGAACGAACGAACGAACGAACGAACGAACGAACGAACGAACGAACGAACGAACGAACGAACGAACGAACGAACGAACGAACGAACGAACGAACGAACGAACGAACGAACGAACGAACGAACGAACGAACGAACGAACGAACGAACGAACGAACGAACGAACGAACGAACGAACGAACGAACGAACGAACGAACGAACGAACGAACGAACGAACGAACGAACGAACGAACGAACGAACGAACGAACGAACGAACGAACGAACGAACGAACGAACGAACGAACGAACGAACGAACGAACGAACGAACGAACGAACGAACGAACGAACGAACGAACGAACGAACGAACGAACGAACGAACGAACGAACGAACGAACGAACGAACGAACGAACAGGCCCTGGGCTCTAAAGGCCGCCATGGCGATGGGTGGTGGGATTTTTTTTCCATGGTAGCCACGCCTTGGGCTAATTTGAGGCTGAGTAGAATGGTTATTGAATTGTATTGTTAAAATTGGTGTTTTAACATGGTATCTTCCCTGTGTCAAGGATTGTACTTGTTGGATTGATATTGTATAATATTTATAGTGTATTATTATATGTTGTTTTTGTAATTTGATTTAGATATATTGTACTAAATTGTATCTATTGTATTACTGTGCATTTATTGTATTTGGGGTGTTTACCTGTGATCTTTGTATGATGTTATTATGATTGTGTAACTGTATATTTTGCATTCCCGTAAGCCGCCCAGAGTCGCTGTATGTGAGTGGGGCAGGGTATAAGTTTAAACAACAACAATAACAGCAGCAGGAGTAGCAGCAGCACCAACAGCAGCAACAACACAGAGCTTTCCCACTGGCCATGCCCACCATACCACGCCCACAGAGTAGGTAGTTTTTTTAAAATCCCACCATTGTTGATACCCTAAATCAGTGGTGGCAAACCTATGGTGTGCGTGCCAAAGGTGGCAGGCAGAGGCCTTTCTGTGGGCATGTGTGCCATCACAGTCAAGCCCCTCCCCACCTGACCAGCACCAAAGGCAGTGCTGCTTCCCTACCCACCAACCCCTCCGCCAATGGGGAGGTGAGCAGGGAAGCTGAAGAAGTGGTGCGAGGTGCAAAGTAGACAACCAGACATCCCCACCCACCCATCTCCCACCCATCCCTCCTAGGAGGCAGAGGCACCACACAATGTCAGTGCCTGGTTTCCCAGCTCTTGGATACTTCCTGGTTCAGCACTGGGAAACCAGGTGTTGACGTCAGTGACGTGCACCAGTGGAAGTCTCCAAACGCCAGTAATTATCTATGAAGACAGAGCAGGGTAGCCATGGAAAATTTTAAAAATGGAGCAATTGGTCTCCGAAAAGTGGACTTGATCCATGAAAGCTAACATTAAACTACAGGAGTTAGTTTTTAAGGTGTCCCAATTATTTTTCTCTTTTGTCTTTGCTTTTTGTTTACTCTCTGATATGCTTGCACAGACTAACAAAAATTAAGTGCTAGCCTAGTTTTCTGACTTCTTATTAGCAAGCAACTGTTTAGTGACTGGTTTGGTTTCCACCAGCAGTCTCACTTGATTTTCTTTTTCTTATTATTATTATTGTTAATAATTATTATTATGTTAAGATTATTATTGTTGTTGCTAATGGCTGTGTGAAGCTGTATTGTTGTGCTTGCTTGTCTGTCATCTTGCTTGACCACACCCTTCTCCCTTTGACCCCCTGAATTTGGTGTATAAAAAGCCTGTAAGTTTCACTCTTTGTCTGAAGAAGATAAAAAATATAGCAGTTAGTCTTTAAAGTGCTACAGTGTTTTTAATTTTAATTTTATTTTGTTTTGTTTTCTGATATGCCTGAACCACAGACTAACATGGTTACTATTCCAAAAAAATAATAATCATGTTTTGTCCAGATACACTATGGCTGCCTGTGCACCTAACCAGTTGTATAACAGGCTGAGGACCAGGAACTTACATGGTTCCATTTTCTTATTGTTCTTTCTTATTTCTCTGTCTCTTCAGTTTTACCCCATCTCTTCCATTATCTTTCCTATTTCCCATTGTGAAACACCTTCTTCTTCCCAATGCTCCTGCTACTGATATAACATTTAATGGGTCTGCCTGACATCTGTTAACTGTGATGAACAGCATGTTGACAGTCCAGCATGCTTCACTGAGAAGCAAAGGCCTGAATAAAGTGAGTCAAACTTGCCTGGTCCTGGTCCTGACAATATCTATCTGTGTGTATGAAGGCCGAAGAGAATGTCTGACTTTCACAAGGCTGTTATTGCTTTCAAGGCAAAAATCAGATCGAATCATAACTCTCAAATAAATTCAACAGCAACTGCAATAAATTCTGCTATCAATAAGGCTGCTTTTCATGGCGTTTACGTGAAAGTGTTCACTGTAACTAAAGCCTGTGTTTTTTTGGGGGGGAGTATTTCTAAAAAGATGGATCACATTTCACTCACAAGGCAATGAAAAAAATTGTTGTACCAATGCAACCAGAGCCAGTATATCAAGTTTAAGAAGAAGGCAGGAGTCAAGGTGCCCTTCATGGTAGGTCTCCATAACACCTTGTTCTCCCATGTTTGTCAAGAAAAAGGAGGAAGGGGAAAGTGTTGTCAACTGCAGTCAACTTTCTTAGGCTCCCCTGGGGGCCTGACATTTGCCTGCCTATGTGGTGGTGAAGAAAATAAACAATACCACAGGACTAACTTCGAAATGATTTATATGTCTAATAGTATAATGCCTCCAACTGGAGCAGTGTTGTGGCAGAAATGATGTACTGGATATTTTTGACAGAGTATCCCGATATGAAACTCTCAGACACATCTTGAATTATTCCAACTTGCCACAAAAGGTCAAATGTGTAATGAATGGCACTTAACTTTCATGCCCAAAGCTGTTTCTTTCTACTGATATACTTTCTACTGATAAATTGGGCCTCAGGACGCAGCAGGATTCCATGTTGTACATATGGGTGACCATCCCAGAAAAAACATAAGAGGAGAATAACCAGTCTGTTTCTCTGCATGCACTGTGTGTGTTTGTGTGGCTCAACTTTACAGACAGAAAAGACAATATCTGCAAAGAGTTGTTTTGTACTAAAAGCAGAACCCTTGAGTAAAATAAAGCTTGTCTGATTCATAATCTAGAGTATAAAATCATTGATTAATATTCACCCTCCTGTCCTGTCAAGGATGAGAATTTTAGCAAGGTTCCTTCATGCTCCTACTTCAGAGCTTAATTTGGAGCAAGCCAGTGGTGGGCTGTCAAATTTTTTACTACCCCGCTGTGACGTCATGCTACCGTGGGCGGAGTCAATGTCATGACATCATGATGTCATGATGCCGTGGGCAGAACCAACATCATGACATCATCACATTGTGGGCAGAGCCTAAAAATAAAAAATAAAAATAAATAAATAAAATTAACATTCAATAAAAATTAAATAAAAATACATGTTAAGATTAAAATAATCAACTCACACACCCCAAACACAAATCAATCCACCAACCCACCCCAAACACAAACCCATCACTTACCTAGGCAGGCAGCAGGCAGGCAGCAGGCAGGCAGGAACCGCAGCAAGGTGCCGTGGTGGCAAACTGCCGCTGTGGCAAACTGCCACTGTGGTGCAGCAGCCTGGTGGCATGGTGTGGCATGGCGTGGCAAGGAAAGGCTTCCACTTCCGCCACCACTTCTAGAGGTGCTCCCAGCACGCTTCCTTTCCAGGCAGCCAAAATGGCTGCCCGGAACTGTGGATGCATCAAAACCTCCATTTGACGCATGTGCAGTTCTATTTTTTAGTGCACATGCATCAAATAGAGGTTTGACACATGCACAGTTCCGGGCAGCCATTTTGTCTGCCCAGAAATATACTTCTGGAGGGGGGCGCAGAGAGGTGACTGAACTGGTCACCTGGGGGTTTACCACCACCCCGGCAACCCCCTCCTGGTGGGCGCTACCGGTTCAGGCAAACTGGTCCGAACCAGTAACAACCCATCACTGGAGCTAGCCTAAATTCATTCGGTCCCCACCTTCCTGTTGCCTAATGAATGCATGCTATACAAACATACAAAAATAGAGATAAAAAGTGCATAATAGAGTCATTTTAAATTTTTAGTGCAGAAAGAATTTTAGAGTGAAGGCGATCTTTTCTAGAACTGGCTATTTTGTATGGAAAAAATATATATTTAATTTCAACCCATTATTTCTGAATTCTGGCACCACTAGCAGGAGGACAGATGAATGGGTCATTGAGTCTTCAAGGAGTTCCCTTGTTGCTCTGAGTTGTGACAAGGGTGGGGCATAAATAAAACAAAATAAACAAATAGCTCACAGCAGGAACATAACCAACACCTCGTTAATTATTGGCAATTTGTTCCTGCAACTTATGCCATTTCACTTATGCAAGCATCAATCAACAATTGAATTCTGGCCAATAAATGGATAATGTATGGTAAAGATCTCTCACACTCAGAAAAATTTCATGACTGGGTATGAGGGATGGTCATGCCAACAAATGATCGTATGTCAAACAGGATGGGTCACAGCTTCTTGGTACAGCACAAACATTATTTGCAGAAGTTCTCATTGTTCAATTGCTGGCTCTGCCAGGTACATTGGGTGGGCAGAGGGAATCACCATGAAACAATGAAGAGTAGCTGTTAGGATAACCAGGGTGATGACTATTAGGCACTCCAGATGTTGTTCACTGAAACTCCAGCCAGCTCAGCCAATGGTGAGGGATGATGGGAATTATACCTGAAAGATCTCACATACCCCATTCATGAACTCAACTAGATGGCTCAATGGTCAGAATACAACAGTTTCCTGTGTTCCAGTGGTTATCTGCACTTTTAAAAAATCTGTAGTCCTGGGTAAATGAGATGTGAAAAAGAATTTTAGTCTTGTTTGCTCACTAATGAGCTAGTGTTCTAAGATACAGGGAGACAGGATGGTTTTATCATGCTGGGAATTTTCCTCTCTTCTTTTATGAAGTGCAATTCAAATCTATTATCATACACCTGCATTCCAAAGCAGCAAACTCTCAAGAGAGTTTTACCTTATGCTTTTTCTGTTCTAATGCTTGCAACAAAATTTATTTATCACAATTAAATTAATGGCACACAAGTCAATGTGTATGGAATGTTGTTCAGTCACACAGTCGACCCCATGGACCACAACACATCAGGTTCATCTGTTATCCACCACCCTCTAGAGCTGAGGTGGCCAACCTTTTTATGTTGTGGCCTGACCACACCACTGGACAGCTGAGTAGGCTGGACCATGCCCCCCCTCCCCGAAGCAGAAGCAGGTGAATTTATGGCTGTCATAAATGTGCTCACTTCCACATGGGCGTGTTTTACGGCTAATGTAAATGCACCCGCTTCCACTTCCAGGCAGAGTGGAGGTGGTCACGGGTTGGATGGGATGGGGTTGGGGGTTGGGGGTAGCCCATGTGCTGTAGGTTGGGAACCCCTGCTCTAGAGTCCACCCAGATCCACACCCATTTTGTCAATGATACTGCCTTAACCATCTTGTCCTCTGCCGCCCCCTTCTCCTTTTGCCTTTGATCTTTCCTAGCATCAGATGTTCTTCAGTGAATCCTTTCTTCTCATTTGATGGCCAGAGTAGTTTAGCTTCAGTATCTGCCCTTCCACGGATCAGTCAGGGTTAATTTCCTTCAGGATTTACTGATTTGATCTCCCTGAAGTCCAGGGGACTCTCAAAAGTCTTCTCCAGCATCTATTCTTCTGTGCTCAGCCTTCCTTATGGTCCATCTCTCACAGCCATCCATCACTAACAGGAAGACCATCTCTTTAACAATGAAGACTTTTGTTGGCAGGGGTGATGTCTCTACTTTTTCTTCTGCTGCCTAGGTTTGCCATAGCTTGCCTCCCAAGAAGTAAGCAAAAGAGTGTTTGCTATGATGAACATGTTCTCTTGACAAAACTCTATTAGCCTTTGCCTAGCTTCATTTTGTACTCAAAGTCCAAACTTGCCCATCATTCCTGTTACCGTTTGGCTTCCTACTTTGGCATTCCTGTCCCTCATGATAATATGGACATTTTTATGGTGTCAATTCTAGAAGGTGTTGTAAGTCTTCATAGAGATGGTTGGGGTATAGACTTGGATTGCTTTGATGTTGTATGGTTTGTCTTGGACTGAATATGTATGTATGTATGTATGTATGTATGTGTGTGTGTGTGTGTGTGTGTGTGTGTGTGTGTGTGTGTGTGTGTGTATGCATGCATGCAATACATACCTCCCAAAAAGGTATGCAAAACAAAGTGCCTATGCCTATAGTTATGAGGTCATGACATACCCATTTTGATAACATTTTTATGTAGACAGTTATGTGCATTCAGGATGTACACCGGCACATTTCATAATTGTGCCTGCCACTGTTCTGGCATGTGTATTCATGGAAATAAGTCTCCAGTGGTAGTGGTTTTCAACTGTCTTCATAAGTGATAGCAGTAATCTATGCATTCATTCTGCACAATTAGGTAAGAAAACGGTGGGCAAGATGCAATCTTTCAGAAGCTGTTTGACTGCAACACTAGCTATGCTGGCTAGTGTTGATGGAGTTGCAACACATGAAGGAGTCGCTTCATCTATCCCAGTGTATATACTAAGTCAATTCCCCCTCAGAAGTAGTACAAGTAAAAAATTGTATGGCAGTGATTTTAATGATTATTCATACAGATTAATTGTCAGTTGCTACCACTTTACATTTTAATTACATCACATTTTGCTTTTATAAAGAAATGACTATATACATATATAGGTAGACAAAGCCATTTTAGAATGAAAATTGCACAATGATTTCACAAGATAGAGTCAAAATCTCCTCTTCATACAAACTTTCTTCCATAATATCCTTATGTTGCCTTCCTTGGGTATTTGCCTTTAGAGATAAATCTTACAATAAAATTGGCCCCCAGGAAGAAAGAATATTATGTTCTCCCCATGTATTAAAGATAAAGAAGCTGCCTGAATTACCAATATTAAAGACAAATTCATTTTGTAAAAGACTTAGGTTACGTAAAAATCTGTCCTAGAAAGAGGGAGCATGCAGGCAAGTGAACAACATAGACATAATAGAAAATAAACCAAAACTGGAGTTCCACTGTCGGTAGTAATAGGTAGATTCTTGTAATTTGAACAAATGGGTTGCAATTTTAACAATATCTATAATCCCTGCACAGTATATTGTTGCATGCTGCCAGGAATGCCTTCCATCCCTACAGCATGCTCCTTCACAGCTTGTCAAAACTGAAAGTTGAGCCCAAATGGCATCTGAAAATTCTCCTTCCCAAATGAATACAGAAACTGGGCTACTATTAGTGGATACCACCTTTGTTAGTGATATCCTCTTCATATCAATTAATCAGCAGTAACATTAATACTTCTATGTGCTATTAGTGCTCTGTGGCCTATATAGTGATATAAATCATAATTAGATAAAACTAATGATTTTATTACCTCCTAACTAATTATCTCTCTACCTCTGCACCTGTCCTGAGATTGTTTGTCTCAACAGTGATTTGACAATAACACATACACTCCAGTAGACCACTCAGAATCACCTTGCTTAGACCACTATCAATTGATCCTGGATTGAGTCTAAAAGGCCATTAAATAAGTTAAAAGAAACTCAGTCAGGAATCAGATGTAAGGTAATGATTTTCTTTAAAGTAAACACATCAACTATTGATCTGAGCTTTTTGGTTTCTTAGCTGTAAAGCTTTTCCACCATTACACTCAGCTTTTCTCTGTAAACCTACATGCCAGCAGAATTTTGAAAGAAGTCTGGGGATTTTGTGATTTTACATCCCTGGGTTTCAAGAGCTAAATTAGACATGATGTGGGGAAACTACTATTAGGATCATGATTTTTTTAAAAAAAATTGGCTACACTATTGCCAGCAGCCATGGCAGAAATTATCCCACAGTAGCTTGCAAACATTCATCAGTTCCTAATTATCTTTCTAACGATCAAAAGGCATGGTAATATTTCTTCCAATGTTGTTTGAAGTAAGGAAGGGTCCAGCAAATCATGGGTGGAGAAATCTAGGTAAAGGATGCTTGCATTTGTGCAAAAATGCACATGACCAATTTAAGGCTGAGCATGAACTGCATTTTGCATGCATATCTAGATGGACCAATCTGTCCATTTAAATGAATGTGCTTGTTGTTGCCAGTCCTGACTGCTTTTCTGAGACACATGGAGGATTAAATCCATCTCCTTCTTTCTGTTATGGAGGAAAGTTGGAAGAAATGAGCATATACGCTATCTTTTCACTGCCTGGAATGTGAGGTCCTATGAGTGTTTGCTCTTTATGGTAATGAAATTCTGAAATAATAATAAAACTCATTTTAAAAGAGTGCTGTTAAGGATGTTAGCACTACCCATCTGTTCAAACATTCTCGTTTCATTCCTCAGCTACAGACATTCAACAAGAAAGTTCATGCACGCAGAAATTTGCCTATACATGACCTCTGATCACATCCACAAAATCCCAGTAGTGGCTGTCTATGCAGAATAGCCATGCACTTCCAGGCCCATAAATCCTGTGGTAGATTGACTTGGGAGCACTTCCTTATAGAAGGCTGCTGTGTTGCAGACTGTCACTAGAAATTGCAAGTAGATAAATAGGAACCGCTTTGGCAGGAAAAGTAACAACATTCTGTGCACTCCGTTGTCTAGTCATGCCTGCCACAGGACACCAGAAATGTCTGCAGATGCAGACAGCACTGGCTCTTTGGCTGTAAACAGAGATGAGCACTGCACTCTAGAGATGGATACAACTGACTTTCGAGCAAGGGAGACCTTTACCTTTATCCTTGATTTGGGAATGCACTTGCCAGAGAAGTCATAATTAACATTTACTGTTTTAAAAAATGATACTGAATCAACCTAATTGGTCATCAAATTGTTGTGAAAAGATGTTGATCATTCAGTAGCATGAATAAGTATTTCATCCATTCTCATTCTAATGGATATTATTAAGCACCAGCAGTGTGCTCTGGAGGAAACAGAATTGCAGGCAAGGGAATTAAGGATAGAAAATTAGAGAGAGGAAAAGGATAGCAATCATTCTCTCTCTCCCCCCCCCCCTTATAATTATGATGATAAGACAGCATTGCCTCAAGGTGATTATTGCCCTAACCATTTAGCTGAAAGTCCAGAGGATTAGTGCTACAGTGTGTTATTTATAGTATTGTATAAAACAAACGTATGAGAACAAATAATAAAATGTTTTATATAATCTCTTCCTATTAAGCAAGTGTACAGAAGACACAAAAGAGCATGAAAAGTGTTTATAAAAAAATTAGAGTCAAAAGTAGCAAGAAAACAAAAGAATGTGTATTTTGAAATAAATATAGCAATCAACATGAAAACATATGTGTTTAAATTCAAAATTTTAAAAAGAAAAGAAGAAAAAAGGTAGAGCCCCAAATGTTCATCGATAAAATCACAGTGGATTCAAAAGTTTGGGAAGGTGCCAAAGGAAATTTAAAAATTAAGACCCATGAACTGCCTTCATCCTTCAATCAAAATATCTGCATTGGACAAAAAAATCAGAAGAAAAAAGGGAGACAAAAAAAAGGTGAAAAGGAGACAGGAAGGGGATTTTTTGCAGTATCTTCTTCTTCTGCCGTATCTGACTCTGAATATAGATGATCATCATGGTGATCATCAATGAAGACTGTCCTGAGAATATAATGCAGTGGCCCTTCATCTACCTTCTACATCACAGCATGGTCTGCATACCACTCACTAATCCAGTTCCATGAGTCACTTTCTGCTCCTGAGCCCTTTTGGCACACAAAGTTCTCATTAGCCCCAGGCCAGTATTGATGAAGCTTCTGCCCTCCATCAAGATGGATTCAAGTGGGATTTAATCCACTTGAGGACCATTGCCCTTCCCTGTGGACTTCAGCACCCAAGGCCATTAGTCTTCAGGGTTGCCAGGTTAGTTAACCTGACACTTGGTGCTGAGTTGCTGGCAGCATGGTCTACTCCAGTGTTTCCCAAATGCTGGTTTTTGGACTTCAATTCCCAGAAGCCTAAGTCATTTCCCCAAAGCACTGATCAGCCAATGTACTGACTGAGGCTTCTGGGAATTGAAGTCCACTAGTGGGCTGTGTACCCCTTGTTGGGAACCACTGGTCTACTCTATTACTCCAGCAGAATAAACTGGCCAGACTGTTCTTGCAGTATACTCTATGAATATCTGCTCAGAAGAAAGCCTCATTCAGACAGACAGCTGCCTTATGGGCAAAATGGTTTATACCTCCCCAGCAGATCAAAGAGAGATTTTTTGTGCTTAGGCACTTTGGGGGTGGGGGTGGTCCCTACTCATAGTTGTTTGTGTCTTTCCTGATTTCCTTGTCTGAGGAGTCACATAAGCACCTGTACATGTTGTGTGGGCTCAGGGAATTTCTCCTTGCTACCAGGAAAGACGGCAGTTTATTCTCTTTGTCAATTCACCATGGCAAGGACCATGTTAGGTGAAATGGTAAGTGGAGACCTGTATTGTTTGTTAGTGCAATCTATAAATATCTACTTCAGATTTCCTCCTTCCAAAAAACAAAATCCCATGGTATCAAATGGCATTGTTACCATTTAACACAGAGGGAATAATCTTCAGTGAAACTCCACCATTGCTAGTCCCAAACCTGGATGAGAAAGGAGGAGTTTGGATGCTGGGTTAGCACCCAGGCCACATAAAACTATTGGTCAAGAAGGAATGAGAAGGTGCATTACCCAATATGTTGTAGTGGTGGAGACAGGCACCCCGCAGCATGAGAAGTAACTAAGATGAAGAAGAATCTTCAGTGAAATTAATGGGACTTTGAGCAGACAAATACAAGGATTAGCCATTGTCATATCTGTTTGACTGTAATATAGACAAAACTCTTATTAATGCTGTTGTTTTATTAAATATTAGGGCTGTGCTTCAGGTTTAGAAATTATTCGGAATCCAGAGTGAAGTTGGAATATTAATCGGTTTCCAAACCAATCCAGAGTGAACTCTGGAAACTCAAAGCAGTGCTCAGATTGAATCAGGGCTGTGCAAAGTCCTGAGTATTGCTTCAGGACTTTGGGTGTTCAAAAAGCTATAAATTCTTTTTTGTACAAAAAATGCACTCACTGAAAAACTAAAAGTTATGCTGTAACAGAAGAATCAGCGAATGCAAAACAGGAGCCTGACAACTCAAAAATCAATGAAAAGCCAAAGCTTTCCTGGAAACCTCAACCATGGAGATCTTGATAGGGAATTCCTGTTCCCTGTAATCAGTGGTCATTTTGTGAAGGAAGCATGCTAGAGAATATAAAGACGCATTGCTATTTGAATTGCTTTAATTTTCTGGAGGTAGGATGATGGTAGAGTGGATATTTTCTTCTTCCGCTTTGCTTGTAAACAGCTGCAGATCTCAGTCCAATCAACTTACTGCTTGTGTGTGTGAAATTTGTGCCATTGTTCAGGAATTGAGTGGTGTAAGCATCAGGAGCACTATGAACAAGACTTCATCCAGGTTACTCTTCTCCTCCCCCCCCCCCCAGATTTTGGACATTGCTTTCTTTATGTCCACTGCCAGCTTTTATTTTTGCCACTTTGTGTTTGTGTACCTGTGTTCTGTATGGGGAAACTGTGAAATGTGGCACACACAGTAGCAATCAGCATTATCCATAAAGTTGGGATTAAAATTTAGGGACCCTTTTATGAAAATTTATTAAAACCCAAACCTGCAGTGAGGCCTGTGGTAGTGCATAAGCCTGTTACTAGGGTAAGTGGACCCTCTTGGCCACTCTCTAGAGTGGTTTCTCTAGACCAAAAGGGTTAATCCCTAGCCCCTCTGTGGTGCTGTACATTGTCAGTCATTGCTGCGTATTTGTGAGGCATCCAGTGATGGGATGTAACAGGTTCTAACCAGTTCGCCAGAACCGGTAGTAACGTTTCCCAGTGTCCCGGAGAACCGGTAGCAGCTTTTGGGAGGAACCACCTTCAGGGCTTATCTTTTCACTGGTTCCCCCACTGCACATGCGCACCAAGCCCTTGGTATGCATGCACGCCTACAGTGCTTGGCACATATGCACAACCTCCTTGCTGTCCTCCCAAGCGGGGAGGAGGAAGAGAAGCTGCTAGCCTGAAGCTCCCTGTGTGTGTGTGTGTGTGTGTGTGTGTGTGTGTGTGTGTGTGTGTGGTGTGTGTGTGTGTGTGTGTGGTGTGTGTGTGGGTGGGTGCTTATTTTATTTTTTATTTTTTTTCTTTGGCCCTGCCCACATCATGATGTCATGATGTTAGCTCCACCCACACTGTGATGATGTCCCACCACTGGAGGCATCTCTGCAGGTGTTTCCACCTTGATTCACATAAATGGATTTTAGATAAATTTTGGATAAATGTCCCTGTATGTACATCTGATTCACACAAATCAAGGTGTATATCAAATGGTCACCTCATCTAATGACACCCTTAGAGATTTGCCACTACCAACCTAACCCTAGTGGCACAGTGGTTAAAGTGCTGGACCGCACCAAAAATGTGAGTTTGATCTTGATGGGATTCCAGGTTGATAAAGCCTTCTATGGTTTCAAGGTGGATAAAACTTGGGATATTAGAAGTATACTCTGCCATGCCTTGCTTCTTGCCAGCCAAAAAGGGAGAAACCTCTCCCCCGTCTTTCTAAGCTGCTTAACAGCAGAACTTCAAAGGAGGCATTCTATCCCCTGGGTGGGTGAAGCTACTAATCATCAGGGCTATTTCCTCTTCCTTCAACAAACTTTTTTGCCGAAAAAATGAGTATGTTTGAATAGATTGCATGGCTACCATTGGGGGTAAAGGACAGAAGAAAGGATGAGGGGGGAGGTAGGTAGAAAATTTACAGGACCTTGCCTGCATCCTGGAGGTTGAGCATTAGTTAATGGTGCCTGTCTCTGTCCCACCTCTTGGGAACATGAAAGGAGCCTCATTTGGGTATTCCCTGAGTGAAGTTTCTCTCACAAAAATCCTTTCAACCCAGAAAATTTCCAACACGAAATTATTATTATAACTCAAAGCACCACCACCATGGTTTTCACCACTCTTTGGACAAATAGAAGTACGTATGTACAAATACCTTTATATACTCAGATACAGATCAAGTTAGTGCAAGAAAATCAGCTTGAAACAAAATGATATTGATTTGTAAGACGGGCAATTCAGATTGACTTGAGCAGATGGTATTCACACGTCCTCCTAAATATTATGGTATCATTACTACAATTGCAGCATTTGTAAAAACATCATACTGCATGCAATTACATTAGTCTACAGAACTGTGTGTTTATAGCATTTGTCACCTGTGTGTTTATATCATTTGTTACTAGAGGCTCTCTACTTGTTTCATCGGCCAGAGAGGCACATCTCTCTGGCACCAGAAGGAAGGCCTTCTCTGTGTCTGCTCCAGCTCTATGGAACCTCCTGCCAATGGTGCTGCGCCTCCAGATGGAGTTGTTGTCCTTTAGGAAGAATTTAAAAACATGGCTGGTGGGGCAGGTATGGGCAGTGCTGGGATGTCAAAAAAATTACTACCCCACCGTGACATCATCACAGTGTAGGCGGAGCTACCATCATGATGTCATGATGTCATGGGCTGGGCCAAAGAAAAATAAAAAAATAAAAAATAATAAAAAATAAAATAAGTGTGCACACACACACACACACCTCAACCCACCCACCCACAACACAAACCCATAAATAAATTAAATAAATACATAAATAAATAAAAATACATTAAAATACAGCCAGCCACCCAAACCCCCACCCACCCACCCCAAACAGAAATCAACCAGAGCTTTTAACCCAGAGCTTAAAGCTTATTCTGGCTAATCTTTCTCATACTAGGTCAGATGGAAGGAACTACAGAATGAACTCACCACAAGATGGCTTCATTTTGGCACTTTTCAACTTTTCAATAGTTAAAAAAGTTAGGTACTAAGTCTTTGCCTAACCAGTTCTCTAGGATAATATGCCTTAATGTAAATGTAAAACAGCTGTACCTCCTTAAGGGTTCTCCAATTGGAACAGCACAGGTGTAGCTTATTGATGAGGTATTATTTATTTATTTATTTATTTATTTATTTATTTAGATTTATATCACCGCCCACTCGCCGTGGCGACTCAGGGCAGTTTACAATCAGGAGAAAAAAACAAACAAAAACAAAACAACAATAACTCACACACAACACAAACAACTAAAATCCATTCCTCCTTCTGGCCAGAGGATGTTAGTCTTTTCCTTCCCTGGGCAGATAAGGCCCAGGATTAGGAAGTGGGAGCTTCCATCTAAAAACCTTAAAACTTTTTAAAAATTAAAAATTTAAAACTGAGAAAGATTAAAAACAGATTAAAAACACACCAGATGCTACAGCTACTAGTTAAAAGTAGAAAAAGAGAGGGGCTCAGATCAACCAATGTGCTGGGGTCATTATACCTTCCATGCCCCATATCAGTCCTGCCAGCCATGTTTTTAGATTCTTCCTAAAGGTAACTCCAAGACTTTGCTTAAAAACTCCAAACCAGGCCACCAGGCCTGCCTGCTGGGCACTAGGCCTTTTTAGGAACTGTGGTAGTACGTCAATATAGGTAAAGGTATTAAATACACATTAAAATACACACAGACACACCACATCCAAAGGTGAGTCACTTACCCTGGGGAGCAGGCTATAGGGAGCTTCAGGCTAGCAGCTTCTCTTCTTCCTCCCCACTTGGGAGGACAGCAAGGAGACCGTGCATATGTGCCAAGCACTGTAGGCATGCATGCACACCAAGTGCTTGGTGTGCATGCGCAGTGGGGGAACCAGTGAAAAGGTAAGCCCCAAAGGTGGTCCCCCCCCCAAAAAAAAAAAAAGCTGCTACCGGTTCTCCGGGACACTGGGGAAAGTTACTACCAGTTCTGGAGAACTGGCAAGCACCTGTTACATCCCATCACTGGGTATGGAGTACGGGTTGCACAATGACCCAAGGTCTCTGGTTGGTGTGAGCTCCCTCTCTCCTTCAACTTCTTTTTTTATTTTAAGAGTTAGTTTTTAACTTTTTAATCTGTTAATAACCTGTCTATTTTTAAATCTTTAAAATTTTTGATCCAAATTTGTTGATGATGTTTTTATATGATATGTTAAACCACCTTGAGTTGCCTTGATAAGGAGGGTGGTCAATAAATTTGAGTAAATAAATAAATAAATGTATGCCGAGGTCTTGTTTAATTATAATAGGAAACCACAGATTACAGCTACCTTATTTGTAAAAGGCATGAAGAACCTTGACCCATGCATTTCTCTTCTCCTTATTATTTATTTATTTATTTATTTATTTATTCATATTTACATACTGCCCTCCTCACCAGGGTGACTCAGGGCAGTATATAAATACAGTACAAATAAATAAATTCTCCTTCTCTTCCATCATGAATAATCTCATCACCATCTTCTCCCCCTCCCCCAGCCCAATTGTGGTACCCAATCCTGGAGAACTGTGTGGCTTATTTATGTTAAGCCAACAACAATCTTGCATGCACTAACACTGGGTAACAGTGGGAGGCAGTGTCACAGACTATTGTGATTGTCTTTTGCTACTAACTTGATTAGTAAAGTTCTTTCCCTGCCTTTGGCATTTGAAGCAAGCCCATGTCCCTTATTCCTGTGTTTGTTTCTGGCATTGTTTTTGCTGATAGTCCTCTCTCTTCTTCCTCTGACCTTTCACAAAGCAACAAGCATGGAGTTTCTTTCTATATGCTGGAGACTCTGTCCTTCCTATATTTTCTTCTAACTGTAACTACAAATAGTAAGAGTAAATAAAAGAGTTTTTTTCTATTTAAAATTCTTCTAAAGAACTTTTATTGTGCAAAGTGCCAATTTTTGTGGGAAAAAGAAACCAAAGGTGTGAGACTGAACCATCTCTCCATGTTTCTGTGCTGACGTTGTCTTTTTCTATTTCATATTCTGCTGAACTAATTTCCTAGTAGTATAAATAGTGGATAGCTGAATCCATAATTGATTCTTTACCAAAACACAAATGAATCCACCATGAACTTAGATATCCACCAGGAACTCCAATTTGTTGCAAATCAGTTATGACAGCATCCAATTGCCTCCTCACAGGTGGGAAGGAGGAATAAAAAAGATAGAAACATGAGTAGTTACTTACTCTCTAACATAATACAAAAAACACATCCCCCAATTCAGAATATAGATTTAGCTTTTAAGTTACATACAGCATTCAATATTTGGAAGGGTGGAAGATCCCCAAGCCTGTGTGATAATTCATCTAGGCTAGGGTAGACAAATCCACCTATACAGCTTCAATAAGATCCAAAACACTGGGATATTAATGACTGTTCAATGGCAAAAGAAAAGAAAAGAAACATTAATAACATTTGTAGAGCTGATTGAATACCCCATTCAGTGATTTTGCTATATTATCCACTTGTGATGATGTTATTAAAAATAAAATAATTGTGTGCTATCAAGTCAATTCTGAGTTATGGTGAACTGTTCCAGAGTTTTCTTGGTAGAGAATACATAGAATAAGTTTACTGGTCTCCTCTTCTGGGGCTGCCTTGGAACTGTACAGCTTGCCTAAGGTCATATAGGCTGACTCTTCTCTCTGAAAATTCAATATAACAAAAAGAAAAGGCTTTAAAAGCACACTAGGAATAAGACTGACCCATCAAACTGTAAGATTCAGATTACAAAGTCCACCAAACACACTGCAGTCTCCAAAGCAATTATATGGGACAAAGGTCTGTCATTCAAATATATCTGAAAACAAAACAAAACAAAATAAACAAAATAAAATAAAATAAAAAACACTGTAGCACTTTAAAGACTAACTGCTATATTTTTATTGTTCGCTTTCGTGGATCAAGTCCACTTCATCAGACAAAGAGTGAAACTTACAGGCATGTTCTTTATATACCAAATTCAGGGGCTCCACGGGAGAAGGAGTGTGGTCAAGCAAGATGACAGACAAGCGAGCACAAGAATGAAGTTTCACACAGCCATTAGCAACAATAGATTATTCAGATAAACTCTAAATGACTCCCTTTCAATCTCAAGGTTGCTAAGAAAGCCCATTATGATCAGAGATGGCTGTGTGAAACTGCATTCTTGTGCTCGCTTGTCTGTCATCTTGCTTGACCACACCCCTTCTCCCTTTGAGCCCCTGAATTTGGTATATAAAGAACATGCCTGTAAGTTTCACTCTTTGTCTGATGAAATGGACTTGATCCACTAAAACTAACAATAAAAATATAGCAGTTAGTCTTTAAAGTGCTACAGTGTTTTTTATTTTACTTTATTTTGTTTATTTTGTTTTGTTTTGTTTTTTGATATGCCTGAACCACAGACTAACACGGCTACTATTCCAAAAAAAATCAAATACTGTATATCTGTATACCCAAACAGAGATGCAGTTCTCTCTGTCTGAAGATTCAGATCTATCAAGATTTTTCCATCCATTTTATAAAGAGATGTCTTGATTTTCAAAAAGCAAACTGAAATCCTCACATATCTGTAGCCACATGCAATAGAATAATGTTTTTTTAAAAAAATCTTCAAACCAAAACAAATAGAAACATAAGTAACTAATTTTTCTTTAGATGGAAAGAGAATGATGTGAAGCTTAGCTGATACTCTGCAATGTTAGCAAATAATTTTTAGCGATAACTAGTTTGTGCAGTCTCCTCAAGTTGGCTCTTCACTACTAAATCAGCCTCTGAAGCAGAAATGTCAAGTTAAACCCCTCTAAGGAGGGAAAATAAACATGCATATTCTTTGCATAGCAATACATTTACAAGTCATATATTGTGAGGCATATAACTTAAAGCGATGCCATGAAATGCAAGCAAGCAACAAAGAATTCAGAGCAGTCTCCAGGGGAACTCATAATCATAAAGTCATCTTGGCCAAGGATAATAAAAAAACAGGGCTAGAGTAAACAAATTCAGCCTGGCAGTAGCATAGAATAATTTGCAAGTAGGGGATGGCAAATGAAAATCTTGCTTACAATGCATAACATATTTTTCATGTGTTCAATAGAGTGAAATGTAGTTAGCAGGTAATTAGAAGTCACAGATGTCACCATAACAAATTAGCAATCATTATTAGTCAACGCCACAAAACACTCTGCAAAAAGATATAATAACTGAAACAAGTTGCATGGACTAAAGTAGCCATACCTTTATGCTGGAGAAAGCCCTCCTGAAGACAATAGACATGATATCCAAGTAAATATGCACACGTTAAGTGGCACAATTTCTATCCCTTCCTTGAATTTTAAAAATGCATTATAAGAATTGCTCCAAATATTGAGACTGTGGTCTCAAAAGGGTGATATCTGTAAAACTTTCTGGTTTGACTTTCCATTCATTTGTACATGGGCCCAAGATAGAGATAGTGATTGGTTGGACACAAGTTGCAAATTGTGTTAGTAGGGAATTTTCTGCCTTGTAACAATCCAAGACTCCTATTTGATATTATGTTATTTTGCAATGAAGATTAGTTTAGTAAAAAGTGGCAATGCTAGGTAGGTGCAGGAAACCAAAGGTAGATGGGTGCATTGATTCACAGAATTTGCAATTTCTGCCCAGGCAATCAATGTCTCCTTCAAAATGTCATGTATAAATGATCACAATGTAGTCTCACTGATATGCCTGAGGAAGTGAACTTGATCCACTAAAGCACACATTAAAATATGATAGTTTTCAAGGTGCCATAACACCTTTATCTTATTTATTTTTTATTGAATTCACTAGGAGAATGGCAACAGCACCAGCATCCTGGTGAATGGTCCATCTCCCTTCTACCTGAGACTGGGGAATTAAAGACAAGCAGTTCTCTGATAGATTGGTATGCCAGGGAAAAAGAACACAAGGCCTGGGAGTTAGGAACACAAAAAGAGATCATGGCAGAAGATACTTCACCAGGGACCCTCGGAAAGGCTGAGTGCCCCCAAGAAGAACAGGTGGAAGAAAGTCCCTGGGAGCTGAAAAATATAAGGGAGGATTTCGAGATGGATAGGGAAAAGTCAGATGAAGAGCAGAAAGAGAAGGAGCAGCAAGAGGTTCAGATGGAGAACTTCTTGCCTGACATGTTTGTAGAGGAGGAATGGACCTGGGGAGATCACTTGGAAGATTGTCAGGAGGGTTACCACATTGAGATAGACCTCTCTGAAAAACCAGAGGGTGATTAGAAGTGTATATCTATCAAGAAGAGAGGGGTCTTCGTGCAATTGAGAATACTCTAAAATAAAGAAGAATCCTTAACCCCCTCCGTAGCCCAGCAACTGGAAAGAACAGGAATATAGGGAGCAAAGACAGCAGCAACATAAGGCTCAGCCCCGTAAACCCACAGTTACTTAGTTGTAGCATAGGAGAAGACAGAGGCAGGAGGAGTGTCAGCACCTGACCAAAGGAGGACAGTCCACCATGCAAACTGGAGATTGTCATCACTGTCCTCAATGTCTATATAAACCCTCTTTGCTATAGTCTGTGAGGGACTAAAAACCACAAAGGTCCCCATTAGGGGTGACTTGAACTGGTAGCTATAACAGGAAGATTATCAAACCTTTTGAAGGATCTGCTTAAAGTAAAGGGAACTGCCCCAAAGGAGATTGCTAGTTCTGTGTTTCCCCCCTCATCCCAGTTGAAATAAATCCTGTTGATGCTTGATTACCTTTGGTGTCACCTGTGGCATTAGGAATGGAATATGGAGCTTACGCCAAGGCTTCCAAGGCCCACAGGCAGTGATGGGATGTAACAGGTTTGCACTAGTTTGCCAGAACCGGTAGTAACTTTTCCCAGTGTCCAGGAGAACCAGTACCAGCTTTTGGGGGGAACCACCTTCAGGGCTTACCTTTTCACTGGTTCCCCCACTGCCCATGCACACCAAGCACTTGGTGTGCATGCATGCCTACAGTGCTTGGTGCGTATGCACTGTCTCCTTGCTGTCCTCCCAAGTGGGGAAGAGGAAGAGAAGCTGCTAGCCTGAAGCTCCCTATAGCCTGCTCCCCAGGGTAAGTGACTCACCTTTGGATGTGGTGTGTCTGTGTGTATTTTAATGTGTATTTAATACCTTTACCTATATTGACATACTACCACAGTTCCTAAAAAGGCCTGGTGCCCAACAGGCAGGCCTAGCGGCCTGGCTTGGAGTTTTTAAGCAAAGTCTTGGAGTTACCTTTAGGAAGAATCTAAAAACATGGCTGGCAGGACAGATATGGGGTATGGAAGGTATAATGACCCCAGCACATTGGTTGATCTGAGCACCTCTCTTTTTCTACTTTTAACTAGTAGCTGTAGCATCTGGTGTGTTTTTAATCTGTTTTTAATCTTTCTCCGTTTTTAATTTTTAATTTTTAAAAAGTTTTAAGGTTTTTAGATGGAAGTTCCCACTTCCTAATCCTGGGCCTTATCTGCCCAGGGAAGGAAAAGACTAACATCCTCTGGCCGGAAGGAGGAATGGATTTTAGTTGTTTGTGTTGTGTGTGTGTGTTATTGTTGTTTTGTTTTTGTTTGTTTTTTTCTCCTGATTGTAAACCGCCCTGAGTCACAACGGCGAGTGGGCGGTGATATAAATCTAAATAAATAAATAAATAAATAAATAATACCTCATCAATAAGCTACACCTGTGCTGTTCCAATTGGAGAACCCTTAAGGAGGTACAGTTGTTTTACATTTACATTAAGGCATATTATCCTAGAGAACTGGTTAAGCAAAGACTTAGTACCTAACTTCTTTAACTGTTGAAAAGTGCCAAAATGAAGCCATCTTGTGGCGAGTTCATTCTGTAGTTCCTTCCATCTGACCTTGTGTGAGAAAGATTAGCCAGAATAAGCTTTAAGCTCTAGTTTAAAAGCTCTGGTTGATTTGTGTTTGGGGTGGGTGTTTGGGTGGGTGGATGTATTTTAATGTATTTTTATTTTATTTATTTATCTAATTTATTTATAGGTTTGTGTTGTGGGTGTGTAGGTGTGGGTGTGTGCTTATTTTTATTTTATTTATTACTATTATTATTTTTTCTTTGGCTCCGCCCATGACATCATGACAACATGACATTAGCTCCGCCCACACTGTGATGATGGCACGGGGTAGTAAATTTTTTTAGCACCCCACCACTGTCCATAGGTCTCACACTAGAAAACCCTTGAACATAAGTCAGAATCAACTTGACAGCATGTCTTTCATATACTCAACAGTGTGATAAATATGATTGCTTATGGAGTGCAATTAGCAAAATATCTTCCTGTCTGCTACCTATAAAATCATGCACACTTTTTTCAGAGGTAAATCTCACAATCCTATGTATATCTACCAGGAACCAACTCACACTAAACTTGGTAGGAGTTACTTCTGAGCAGATGTATATAGAAAGGTGATTGATAGAAGAAACCAACTCTGATTACTTCTGAAAAGCTTATTTGAAGCAAAGATGCTTCACCAGCTGAACCAGAAAAACACATCACTGGTTGATCAGTACATTTCACTTGCAGCCAGAAGTGAGATGGAGGTCAAGTCTCTTCAGCTGCCGCTCCAAGGAACTGTATCACATGGCACAGCATGAGATAAAAGGATGAGGGCAGTTTTTAAAAAAAGAAAATCCAATGAAAGAACAATAAAGATAGAAGAGGAAGAAGGAAGGAAGCTTTGAGTATTGCTCCAGTTGCTTTAAGGAAGCCCTCTCCTTAAAACCCTACCATTGCATGGGAGTGAGGGAGACTGCTAGGCAGCTTAATCATATGAATATTTACTCAGAAGCAAATTCCACCAAATTCAGTGGGACTTACTCTAATGTAAGTGTACAGCCTTGGGAGTAAACATGAGAAGCAATTTACAGCATATTGAGACTGGAGGGAGCAACAATGACTGCCAAGACTTATTGGACTTCAGAGCAGAGATCAGTCTGGCACATCCATTACCAAAAGGAGTTCCTTAGGGAGATACTGTCATCTCAGGGTCAAAAGTCTTCAAAACCAGGAACACAGAAACTGGAATTTAGATGAAATAAAGCAATGTTTGTAGTTGCCTTTAATATCATGGATTTTATTATTATTTTCAATCTGTGGGAGAAATCTGTATTTCTACCAACATTAGTGCCTTCAAACATGCTAGAAATGGGTCCTCTTTGTTATACTGATGATAAATCCCAAAGCATGTCATCAGAAATGTAGAGGTAGGGGCAGAATTCCAGTACTTCATCAACAAGCACTATAATTTACAAACAGATTATACATTAAATCCTTCTCATATTTCTTGTTAGCATATTAAGAACACAAGAAGAACATTATTTCACATCAGTTTCACTGGCCATATATTTCATCTGCAGATATTCTCTCATGATAAGAAACAACAATTGCCCCACAAGAGGTTTCCACTACATTGAAAATTTCATTATTAAATACCCTAGCTGTTATTTTAGCAGCATAGTTTCAACAAAACCATTCACCACAGGAGACTCACATAGTGAAGCCATCTCATGGTTACCTGGGTATGTAAAAAACAGTTTAATAGCTGGCCAAGAAAACAAGGCAGAGATCAGTTCACAAGCAGACTTCTTAATGGTTCAAGTTCATAACACCCAACCAAGGAAAGAAATGAAAAGGAAATTGATGTTCTTAGTCTTAGGCTGAGTATTAAATAGAGCAGGTCTTCTCATGAAGTGAGGTCAATCCTATAATATTGGCAACAAATTATTGCCACCCATCACCCTCAGCATGAGATATCCTCTGATTACCACTCATTGGGGCACAATGGTAAATGCTACTTAGAGTCCCCACTGCTCTGTTCTCTTATTGCAGGAAAGAACCAAGCCTCAGCAGATGTAATTGAAACAATCTCCCATTCTTTCCCAGTTTATTCCTAATTCTCTTCCTTCCACTTCCTCTGTTTCTTCTTATTTATTCACTTTTAGATTACAGGCACCTCTGGGTAGGTCCCTTTCTTCTCTAAAGAGCCGTACACATTGATACAAATACTCAATAATTATAATGACAGCATGGCTGTGGTTTTTTTTTTAAAAGACCAGTTACTATTGGTTTTCTATTTTTCCTATTATTTATGACTTGTGTCTCTTCGTCTTTTCTCTAAGCAGCTTAAGACACATGTGGTTCATTTCTCACATTTTGTTTTCCCAGATATTCTGTGAAGTACAAAAGATTGAGAGAAAGCTACTAACTCAAGGTCAGCATGCAAGTCTAGTGCCCCCCTTTTTTAAATTCACAATAGCTGTCATTGCACGTGACAGCTTCCAATCATAACTAAAGTATATCAGCACAGATTCATTCATATCCCATTGTGTCTCATCCAGTCACAATGTATGAGCATGCACGACACTGTTATGCTTGTTTGGTACAAATACAGATATAATGACTCCATTCTAAAGAATCCTAGGCTTTGTAGTTTGGTGGTATACATGGAATCCTGCATGTCATTAAAGGAAATATCCTAGAATTCTTTAGATGTGAATTCTCAGGAGTCTTAAAAACCACAGATCAGAGAATGGATCCATGACAAAGTTCTATCCAACTGCTAAAATGTATCCTGTAGATATGAGTGCTGGAGATTGTCATGTTACCTATTTATTTACCCTGAGTAAATTGGGCCACAAAACAAAACACAAAAGGCTGCCATCTGTACCCAATGTTTTCATAACCTTGTCCTGAATTAAATCCCTTGCATGACATTCTTAAGAAAAAACCCAAATAATTCTGGATTTGCCCATTCTTTAATGACACAATTTTTCCCTCACCTCAAAGCTACTCCTCACCATACAGAGTGGGTTTGGTCCATGATTGGACTTACAAGAGGGTGGGAGAGCTGCATACACAGACCTTGTCACCTGAGTTTCAGTGACCTTCACTACTTCCTGATGCCTTAACTTCTACTCCCACTGAACACTTTTTCCCTAGCTTTCTATGTATAATTTTCAATTAAATAAACCTAACTCTGGACCCCCACCCCCCAAAAAAGACAAAAACTCACTTTACAATACAATTTCATAATGCTTGTTGTACATATACTTTTAATATAGTGTTCACTTAGGTTCAGTTGCCTAATTGGAATGGTCTCTGCCTGTTTTCTTGAGATGGTTAACTAGATGCTGGTGCACTTGACAATCTTTCTTTAAAGCTCTGTCATAGTTCCTCGTAATTAAACGGCTGCTGAGAATTTCCACTTATATTACTTCTTGCCTGAGTGGTTCTTTCTGACTATCTCTTCTGCAATGGAAATGGTATACACTGCAGTCTTCTCACTGAACATTCAAGAAGTTTTTCTGTGACTACCTTCAATGACTGATAGTCAATCTATCCATTTTTATGCTATGGAGGACAGAAGTGCCTGGTGGACAGTGGTCCATGGGATCGCAAAGGGTCGGAATCGACTGTGTAACTGAACAACAAAAAGTCACAGAAAAGATTTTTATTCAGGCGTAACATTGCTGCTGATCGGTTTCAGCACCTTGGACAACACATCAACTCTGTTTTCAGGTTATCTCACTCTGCTTTCAAGTTTGACCAGCAACTATGGCTCATTAAAAAACCTAAGGAAACAATCCAAGCAGACAGCTGCCTCTTAATTATATTGGTATTTGTAACACTTTGCAACATCTGGTATGCAGACTCTAAAAATTAGAGAAAAGGGAATGGGCAAATTCCTGGTAAAATTATGGGAAGGAAGTAGGTAATAATAGCAAAGCACTTGATTCTTTCCTTCACTGTCATCAGATTCTCACATTACGTCCAGGTATGTAGCATGTGGCAAACTGATATTAAAAGATGCAACTCTCTGTTGACTACTGAATTTAAAGATAAATGCTGTCTGGGAGAAAGAAATGCAGATTAGGTAAAGTAAGTTCATGAGTCAAAAGATGAAATTCCAAATATATTGTTCCAATTGTTTGGGGAAATTGCAAAACTCTTACAGAATTGGTAAGTTTTTGCCTAGTGTGAGATTGGTTCATTTTCTAGATGAGAAGGCATTTTCTTCCAGTTCCATTTTAAAAGACAAAATTATTTGAAATATTTTTCTCTTGCATTCACATTATAGAGAATTATTCTCAACCTGATCATAATGACAATCGTATTCATGATTTCCTTTTACATTTCCCCCTTTTCTTCTTAACCATAATATACATTTCTAATTTAGCAGGCAGTTTTTTAATAGGTCAATGTAAAATCTATTGAAATTTCTGAGCTGGCAACAATCAGTTATTTCAGAAGCATGTAAACTGTCTACACAATCATACTTTAAAATATTAGCAGTGTACAAGGAATGGCAAATCCCACTTAGATATAATTCCTGGATTCAGGACTGGCTAGAGTAAGCCAACACTGTGATCAGTAAACATGCTAGGGTTATCAGCAGAAGATGCAGTCCTCAGAGCAGAGAAAAGACAGGCAGGAATTAGAGGACCACAAATAAGGACACTGGACAGGTCAAACAAGCACCAAAGGAAATCTAATGGACAGCCAACTTGCTTCCTAAATGCCTAGTCCTAGGGGGCTGACATGACACACAAGGTTTGTATAGAACTGACACGCAATGCCATATCCATCCACTCATGCATCAGTGGTTATACCACTGTGCACTGATTACTTATTTTCTTCCAGAACAGACAGAAAAGAGATTTTCCCCAATATACACTATATTTAAATAATAACAGCAAGCTGAATAAATGATCAACATTTGCCAATCAGATCCTTTGGTACACACAAAGAACTGACTTCATAAATTGATTCACAGACACCCAACGGCTAAGTTCACTTTCAGAGCATGCCTTATCCTATCCAGTATGAAAGGACAATGGCATTTCAGGGTCCTATAAAAGAGAGAGAGAGACAGAAAACAAACAACAGCATTTGACATTGTTTAGTCTCCTAATGTCCTTCATTCTGAATACATTAATGTGGAAACAAAAAGAGGCTGCCAAGTAGATACCACCATGCAAAATGTACACGACACCCCAGCTTTTATTTTTTCTATATATTTTTTATTTTGCTGCCTGGTGGAGTTTGGAGAAAGTTTACTGCATCTTCTGCTTCTTTTATTTCAACATCCTTTCTACCCATGTTCATTGGCAGTAAATATTGTATGTCCACACCCAGTTTCCAGGAGCTAATTGCTACCAAGGAAATAAAGAGAAGGTGTACTGTCCACAGTTTTTATCTCTTCACCTAGATTTCTTCCTACCCAGAGAAAATATGTTTTGAATTTCATGATTTTGTGTGGGGGAAATGGCTGAATGGAAAGAGATTATATCCTCTTCTCCCAGTGGTGCTCATCTGCTTCAGATTTCTCCTTCTGCACTGGATATTCTTGTTTAATAAAACCAAACTACCAACACAACTGACTTTGGGGTGCTAATAAATGAGTTTCTACATAATATGTAGTTAGCCTTTGGAATTCCTAGGCCTGAAATATTATTCCCTGTAATTCAAGCTGTAACTTGCAGTCTCATTTCTACTGACAAATCCTTCATTGCTGAAACTGCATTAAAAACAGCTGAAAGGGCAAATAGGGACCTCTAACAATAAAAACCTAACACTGTGTCAAAATTGGCTGGCTAATTACTAATCTTGTTTCATATTTCTGGGGAAAAATTCTGACACTGAGTATTAACAGAACTGTAAATGAGAAAATTGGCTATAAGAAGTTAGATTCATGGCAGTAATCGTAGTCTTGTAAAAGAAAATGATGTACTCAAATCATAATAAAGAAATATGTATATAGAATGTCAAGTGTATGAACTTATTACACTTCTTATAGTGCAATACAGAGTGTCCAAAAAGTCACCATGCATAGGGAAAATGGGAAATTGTAGTTAAATGCACCATTATTTGCAAAATATTCATTACAAAATTGTACAAAATATTCTTTACATGTTGACCCACCTTTTTCTACACACACACAAAGTCTTCTCTTCCACTCATGGTGGACATGCGTTCCCAGATATCTGCTGTTATGCAATTCTTCCTATGTATGGCAATGTTTGGGACACCCTGTATTTTCTCATGCAGTACCTGTATTACAGCTAAAGATGTCTATATAGCTTAGATAAAATGAAGAACCATTTTGTAGGTCACCAGGGTATTCAAAGTGTAGCCCATGACCATTAGTCCTTCCCACCCTCCTCAACTGCACATTGTAGTGGCACATATGGAGGACTACTGGTAACTCAAGGAATTAGGTTTGATGTGCCATGATTATCTCCATCTTTTGTCCTGCTGTTTTTTCAGGTCAAGCCTGAATGTTTCTTTCTGTCCATGTGTCATTTTTCTGTTAGTTGTTTGATGAGACATAAATCATGCACTTGCTCTGGGATATTTATTATTTTCACACTTCTTTAGTTTGATACCTAACTTATACACCAGACAGAGGGAGGATAGCATCAGGTTGCCTGTCATACACAATTGGTCATGAATGCATAGTTCTTGTCCAAGGTCAAAGAGGGAAAAACCCAATCTGTCTGTCCTATATAAGTCTCGAAAGATTCCATCTTACTGAATTTCTTCAGGTTCAACCACAGAACATCCTTGTGCAACCAACCAGATTCAAGGGGCCTGCCCTTTGTTGTTTTTACATCCTTATACAATAGCTGTATAAGGATGTAAGCATGTCTGTGTTATTCCTTTCCCACCTCATTGGAAGGGCCAATTTATTAGTGACCCAAATTGGATTTTGACTGCAATGGCTCAAGTGGTTAAAATGCTGACTGGGAGGCAAAAGGTCAGCAGTTCAAAACCCAGGTACTGCATGATGGAATAAGTGCCTGTCTCTGTCCCAGCTCCTGCCAACCTAGCAGTTTGAAAGCAAGAAATTGCAAGTAGATAAATAGGGACCACTTCGGTGGGAAGGTAAACAGCATTCCGTGCACTTTGGTGTCTAGACATGCCTGCCACATGTCCACAGAAACGTCTGCAGACACAAACAGCACTGGCTCATTGACTATAAACAGAGATGAGCACTGAACCCTAGAGTCAGATATGACTGGCTTTAGAACAAGATTGGATTTTCAAGGTAAGTGAGATATTTAAGGAGTAATTTTTGCCATATTCACATCTCTGATGAGTTTCCATGGTCACATAGAGATTTGATCCCTGGTCTGCAGAGTCCTTGTCTATCCACTACACCACGCTGGGTTACCTACATGGTATCTCCTCAAAGATAATTAGTAAACAGGGGGACATCTGGGGCATGGCTATCTCATGAGTAGAAGATATATTGATCAATGAGTTTCTTGTTTTATTGACACTTTTGTTACTATATTCTCTTTTACCTCCATAACATTCTGTTTTATATTACACAGTTAGTTGTGCTAAGGACTGAAAGGGTTTTTTTAACCTCTCACTATGATTTATTCTCAAAAGTCATGATTAAAATTTGCCAAATCCAATGACAAATCAAACATGCTTTATTGCATCATGCAAGATTAATGGGCAGATAGTCAATAATCCATTCTTCCATTTATATCAAACATTTCCTTTTAAATGGAAGAAGCTCTGCTAGGGTCATTTGAAACACCTTTCAGCCTCAGTAAATCATCAATAATCTTTCCAAACCCAGGGCCAAACTATTAATACATCCAATTAGAAATTCAACCTGACAGAGAACTTTGATTTTGGAAACAGAAAGCTACAGCTGTAGCCTTGGTTTTGAAATATATAGTATATGGCTGTGATGGCAAACCTTGGCACTCTAGATGTTCTTGGACTTCAATTCCCAGAATCCCAAGCCCCCATAAATCAACACAAATGGGTTTGCTGCGATTCATCCAGCCCGCATCACACCACCCTCATAGTTCCTGGAAGCAGAAGTAAAACACACCCATACACACCCTTGAAACCACTTGTTATGCGAGTTTTCCCATAGGAATTTTTGCTATACAAGTTTGTTTCGCATAGTGAAAAACTCACATAGCGAGCAGCCTTGCAGAACAAATTAAATTCATTATGTGAGGTATGACTGTATATATCTATAGCTATAGATACACAGAGAGAGCCAGAGAGCGCGCGCTCTGATTGCCCTGGTTCCCCAAGTGATAAGATGTCAATAGGTGCAGCATTTGCCTACTTCTAGTTTTCAATAGAAAAGAGGTCACTGGAGATTTCTATTCCAGATTCCTTTTGAAATCATGTGGCATAAACTCGTAATCATGTAAGTGGTGTGCACAGTTTTGCTAGTGTCTGATAGATGTGTGAACATGCCAATTTTTTGTGCTCTGCCATGCATCCTCTTTTGCACACCCAGTTATTTGACAGACAGTTGAGACAGTGTGAAAGCTGCTTGTGGTGGTATTTCACATTAGGGTTTTTGGTCATGGTGTTTTGTAAATCCAGAAATATAAGCTGAGCATAAGAAGAAGCAAAGTGCTTAAATATGTCAAGTGTATAAAACACACACGAGCACACAGACACACAAACATACACTTTTAAAAAAAATTCTACAGACATTTATGGTATCAAACTAAAGTGGAGCAGCTAGGAGGGGAGTTTTGAAGGGCAAAATACCACTTTTGATGATATCTCTTGCATTTATGATTGCTTGTGCCAAGGTTCGCCATCCCTGCCCTAGTACATTACCAAGCTTGTAAAACTTGCATTGTGGGACTAAATTCCAAAGATACATGAAACCAATGGACAGTGACACTGTTGGCCTGGGAAAACTTTGTGTTGTCATTCAAAAGATAATTTCCCAGGTTCTCTAAAGTCTAAAGAAGTTTGAACATTCACTGGAGAAAGCCTAAAGCTATGAGGGTGATTTGTGCCCAAAGCACAGGAAAGAAGAAATTGACTGATACTTTTAGAACACTTTCATTTTCAGCCTGACAAAAATAGCCCATAACTTTTAGATTTATTGTCTTATTTATTTCCATTCTCATGAATATGATACTGTTATTAACAAACTAGTTCCTGCTTTTTTCCTCTATTTTTAGCTTTAGTTTGTGGATTCTTTTCTCGATGAACCTGTAGAGAAATTCAATCAATGCAGCATTTATGTGCATGCAATTTATGCCCCACCACATGCACAAAAGATCTAGTAAACATCCAAGATAACACTGTTGAAGTAGCCCTTTTCTGTTCAGAAATAGTCTAATTGTTTTAACATCTTAATTTGTTTTGGATTTTTACCTGTTCCAAATACATCCATAATTTTAAATTGGGCAACACTCTGATATGAATAACGACATCAGTCTTTGTAGTCTGTGAATTGATTATGGTGAGTATGTTTATCTGAATGACAGATATTTTGAAAGTTGTGTCATACACATTTTTATTCCTACTGGCACAAGTTATTTCTCTTATTTCAAAATCCTTTGACTCTGACTTTCACAGCCTTATGACAACTAAGTAAGAGAATGACCCTCAACACCCTCTTAATGGATATGAGCATCAAGTTTGCTGATGTTAGAAGAATTAACAAACATTCTTGAAGGCACACAACAGTAAAACCAAATTATAAGATGGAGGAATGAGCTGGCTGGATAAAGAACAACATAAATGAGGATATAGCTGAATATCTCAACCTCCCCTACATCACTTGGAGGATCCTGACCAGGCTGAGGGTTGGAGTACTTAAATATAAGATTGATATGCTCAAATGGTGGCTGGTGGTGGATAACATGTAGTGTGACTGTGGAGATACACAGAATCTGGCTCATTTACTGGCCTGCCAATTGCTGCCAGAGGCATTCACCAATGAAGACTTGGGTTTAGGCAACGACAAAGGAAAGAAAGTGGCTTCATTTTGGCAGTCCAGGGTCTGATCAGGAGGAAAGAAAAAGGCAGCTTTACAAAGAACAGACATACATTGACTCATTTTCTTTCTTTCTTTGTGTGTGTGTGGGGGGGAAATCATAATAATTCAAAAGATAAGGGAAAGTCAGCTGCAGCACACAAATGCTAACTCCGAGTAAAGATTTTAAGACAAAACATGAGGCAAAAATCAAGCAGTACAATTACTTGAAAAGTGAGCAATGATGTTCATCTCCAAACCATAAGGAGCTCAACTAGACAGAGTATTTGCTGCATTTTATGTGCACTGATGATTATTGGCATTTTTTCTACCATCTGGATGATGCAAAGCTGGAACTGGTACCAACTGTAACAAAGTGTGGCAAACCCCCAGTTTTTCTGTGGAAAGAAAGAAATGTCCTTTGCCAAGGTTCTGACATTTGCTGCAAAGTGGTAAACTGTTCTATGCACAGTGAAATCTAAATTGCCCTTTATGTTCTTACTAAATATCAAAATGTGAACTGAGAGATGAAAACAGCAGCATGTTTCCAGATGAAAGGAAATTCTACAATATTGGCCTCTCTGAACTGCTGGTGAAATCAGTGAAACCATAAAAGAGTATTATGATCTCCATGGGTGCCAATTTTAGAAATTCATGCAGCTAGGGTTCAGACACTATAAATGCTCATTAGCAGAAGCCTCTTTAGAAATCATCTGACCCCAAATAAGCCTAAATGTGCCTTCAGATGAAACAGAAAATTGGAAGTATCTCTCTATGAAAAGCACTTCTAGGACAATTAATTATCTCAACCACCCCCTTCTCACTTAGAAAGCTGTGGATTTAAAAGTCTGATGTTTTCTTCTTAACCTTAAGTGTGCAACAGTCTGCTAAATAATAGATAGTAACAGAATGAGCAGGAAATAGAGAAATAGTGATGTATGTGTGCCCTAAATACTCGGGGGGGGGGGTTTTGGCTACAAAGGGGTCTATCAGTCCAAATTTGAAAGGCAGAGTCAAGGTTCCTTTTACTATCCCTTAAATAATAATCTGCGTATATTAGTCCACTCTTGGGCAATTCTCCAGTTCAAGAAAGAGAGCAGTAATTTCATCCCCCATTTGCAAGCCTTCATTGCCTCCAATGCTGCTGTGGATGGCTTTTGGCACTTCCTTTGTGTGATAGTATCCCCATGTCAGCTAAAATTGACACCTTCAGCCACTCCAGAACATCCACCCAGGTGCCTCTTTTCCTGTTCTTCCTCCTGTTCCTCCTCCTGTTCCTCCTCCACCTCTGCCAATTACCATTGATCCAGGAACTCCTCACTTCCTTCTTTTTCTCCTTCTTTTAACACCTCACTCTTCCTTTCCAGATCCTTTGGACCCTGCATCTCCTTCCTGATTCTCAGCCTTTCTATATCTCTTGACTCTTCTGAATAAGCCCCTCCTGCCACCTTCCCCTCTTTTACCTCCATTGTGGGTTCTGGTGTGAATGATGACTTTGCAGGTAGTGGAGTGGCCACTTTCCAGGGGAAAGAATGGTGTAAGAGATGTCCTCCAAGGGCTGACTGGGGTGGATGTTATGGTGGGTGGTCTGACATTTAATCCTTCTGGAACCCCTTCATGAAATGACATTTTCTGGCTAACCCTATTATGAACATCTCTCAGGTGAATCGAAATGTAAATGCACTCAGTTGAACTATTATGCTGGTCTTGGACCATAATAAAGATTAGTTGGTTGGTTGGTAGATATTCAGTTGAACTAGTGACAGAAGATCTCTTCTCTGAGCAGTTTTTCCAACTGCATGAAAATGTTACATAGAAACCTAAGGCAGAATGAACTCTGGCACAGGTGGGCAGACCAGCCATGAAATCTGTATGGAGGCACTTTCCATCAGAAGGCACATTCAGTATCAGACTCCTGATATTTTGGTATCCTGTGGTGCAGATTGAAAAATATATAGTCCATTAGTTTAGATCAGAATTTTTGCTTAGAGTAGAGGAAATGTGCTGGCTGGATAGTTCAGTCAGCTGGAACATGTGGGACCTTGATTCCCTTGTTGTGCCTATTAAAACACATTAATCAGCAATTGGGAGGCATATGAAAGTCAGGCAAATCTTTTATTGGCATATCTGCATTGCAGGCATATACTGGCTTACAGAATTCTGCACAAGATCAAGTTCAGAACTCAAGAAGCTTTCTTACATCATCCTGGCTGAGGAAACAATTGCAGAAGATTGAGTATTTCAAACCCAAGCTGGTAACAGATATTAACTGGCTGGAGTACAGCACAAGAGTACTTTACCATCTTGCATGCTACTTAAAACACAAAATGACAACGCATCTGCTACCTACCACTTATGAATTAACCATTCACCCTCAAACAGCAAACAATCATATCCTCCCAAAACACACAAAAATGAAACTTTGATGCCTGCCTGCCTAATTTGAATGCTTTAAATTATTAACATAAAAGGAAATCACATTATCACAATAGATATATACACAATATATATACACATGAACAAAACAAAATAATACCTACTAAATGTCCACACCACCATCATGACCTATTCTTTTCTCATATTTCATAAATTCCTGTTAATTTACCTGCAAAACAACATTTCTTGTTTTGTCATCTTCCTTTTTTCCTTTCAATAGGAAATGTCCTAAAAACTCTCCCCAGATAACTTTGGATTTATTCACTGTTATCAATCCTTTCCCCACCTTAATCTCACTTGTCAATTTATCACAAACATATCCCTGTTTGTCTAATTTAAATGCTAGTCTGTATGCTGTAGTGGTCAGAGTGTTAGATTTAGGAGGTCTGGATTGTAGGCCTCACCCAGCCATAACATTGTGCCACTGACTTTTGGCCATTTGTTTTGTCTCAGTCTGACCTACCTCATAGCGTTGTTGTGGTAGTAAAATGAAGAATGTTGTAAGTCTATCAAAGATATTGTAACATTTCAAAATGGGATAAAAATAAAACCTATGCATAGAATAATCAAGTTTTTTTAAGGTAAAAAATTCTAGTCTGTTTTCTGGAAAGGATGAATATATTGAAGAATAAAACAAATATTAGATTAGCAAAGTGGATTATTTTCTATGCACCAATGGCAAAATATATTGTCCCCTTAATTGAAAGAATGGTTCTTCCATTAGAAATCCACTTCAAAATAGAGCAATTTAGAAGAGGCATTAAGGGCCTCTCAGTATGATATACCTCAGCCCTTCACATCAGGAAAAATAATTATTGCAACAAATTACGGAAAGGAGGAAAATGAGATAGGATATCACTAGATTCCAAGAGCAGCACAATAATAATAATTTCATGTCAGAGATTACTCTGGGTTGAAAGGATTTTTGCTGGAGAAACTCTGCTCAGGGGATGCCAGAATGAGGCTCCTTTCATGTCCCCATGCAGCCCTCAGGTAGAAATAATGTGAGGCAAAAAAAAATGTATGCTTATCACTTCAGTCCTAAACATAAATGTGACTAAGGTGGCAGAAGAAAGTGGATGCTTTTTCATGCACTTTCTCCTAACTGGGAATGATGGTGTAAGGCAGCATGTGCATTAGCCCCTTCCACAACCCTTTGGAGGCATGACCCAATGCAGAGCAAATATTAGGGACCCTGTTGAAAGGTTTACGAGTGCTTGAAAAATTCAAATCCCATTCAGCTTTCACCATCAACCCTGCTGCTAGCTGGGGTATTCTGGGAGTTATGTCCAAAAAAGGCAACTCCCCAAAGCTCTGGAATCGATATACCCTGACTGGCTTAGCAGAGATTGTTGCATCCTATGTAGGCTAGTATGAATGGGAGGATGACAGGATGGAGCTGGGGCTGACCTCTGCATGTTCCACATTCCCATTGGGAGACCATGGGGGGGGGGAATGACCACTTGGCAGCCAGCTGGAGAAGATATGCAGCACACTCTGGCAAGGATCTGTCCCTGGTGGATTGAGACTCCCAGGCACAGTGATAACAGAGATCCCATTCATATCAGAAGTTGAGGTGATATTAAAGGTCAAGAACATGTCTGTTCTTTCAACACCTGGGTCAACACCTGGGGTGGAAGGACATATAAAGGTGGGAGGGTTCAAGTCCAATGGGGAAGAGAATATGACCAGGGAAGAAAATGAAGCAGAAGAGATGCCTTGGTCTTGGACATTAACCCTTGACACAACAGGGTTCTCCTCTCCTCCAGCTATGCAGTTTTCTCATACCTTTGTTCTTCAGTTCCTTTGGTCTGATCTGGTGTTGGAAGGATTAACAAACATTCTTGAGGGTACATAAGAGCAAAACCAAATTAGAAGATAGAAGAAAGAGCTCACTGGGCAAGAAACATCATTAAAGGAGGATATAGCTGAAGATCTCAATCTCCCCTACATCATTTAGAGGACACTGAATAGGTTGAGGGTTGGAGTCCCTAAATGCAAGACCAACATGTTCAAGTGGGGACTGCTGATAGACAACAACACATGGTGTGAATGTGGAGAGACAGAGTCCAGCTCATTTTCTAGTATGTTAATTGCTGCCAGAGACATGTACCGATGAGGACTTAGGTTTGGGCAATGACGAAGTGAAGAAAGTGGTTTCATTTTGACAGTCCAGGGTTTGACTGGGACATGAAATAAGAAGAACATACCTTTGTTCTGCTCCAGAGCCCAGAAATCAGAGGTATGGCAAGGCTCAGGGACATGGGCTATTGGGCCTCATTGAAGAGGAACCTACTCTCAATCACTCTGAAATGCCACCATCAAAACCAATCCCAGGTCCAACTCTGATCCACTTACAATGTTGGTGGAGGCTGTTCCAGTTCAAGTGACTCTGCCAGTTGGAGGAGAACCTTCAGCTTTAAGGGTCCCAGAGAAGGAACACTTATGTGGTGATGCCACCTGACTTTGGCCTATGGAGTGTTTCTGCTCAGTAGACCAGTAGGGAAAGAAACTGCCATGTCCAAACCCAAGGTGCTTGGGGAAGTGTGAGGGTCTGAAAGTGAACGTTACTCAGCATCAGAAGTAGCTACTTGTATATAGTTGCACAATAAACATTCCATGTTTTGAAAGTACACTACAGCCTATCATATTCTAGAGACTACACCAATAGGGGCCTTTGTCATGGAGGGGATGGGGACCCATAGCTAGTCAATATGTAGGTATAGTTCCCCTATTAATGATTGCTTTCCTGTGTAGGTTTTTAATTGAAATAAGTGGAAAGACAGCACAGTATGATGATACATTGGCAGTGGGTGACAGACATGGTTGCATAGGCAGTGAGGCCAGTATGAATGGTCCATTTCAGTCTAAAATTAAAAAGAGATGGCTGCTGTGATATAGTCCATGTCACACAACTTCCAGCCTTGTAGATGTGCTATAAAACATAGCATAATGGAATCACAGAATAATGGAGTTGGAAGAGTGTGAGGCTGTGAAGTCCAACTCTGCTCAGTGCAGCAATCCAAACCAAATGCATGTTTCCATCTTCATTAGGCCTTCCAGACCCTCTTGTTGATGACAATCTGGAGTTGTTGCAAAAATCTCCTACCATGCTTTGCTATTTAGCTACAGAATTAGAAAGATTGCTGATCACTTTCGTTGAAAAGCTGGAAGAACACTCATCAGTTTAGGGTAAAAAAATTGTGATATTAAGATAAATTTTATTCAAATTAGTTTCATTTCACTTCTTATGTCAAAAAAGAACGATTAAACATATTCTTCTCTGAAATCCCATGATAATCTGTGGAAAGATGCATTATTAGACGGATAATCTCATTTCATCCTTCCTTTTAGTTTCTGTATTCTTCTTCTTGTTGTTAATCCTTTATTTTTGCTTCAGCTCAGCAGTTCAATCCTGGACTCAACATACTTGGTTAACACATTGGATTTTTCTTATTTATTAATTTATTATTTATTAAACATTAATTTAAATGGGACCACTCAAGCTCTTTCAGTAGTTTAGTTACTACAGTGGGTCATATCCAGGTAATTATGTAAGCAGAGATGACATAAATTGATATCCTTTGCCACTCCTCCCCTTCTTGGACCCCAACCTCCCCCTGAATATGACAAGAGTACTAGTTTAAGAGACCCTGATGAAATTTTGTGCTATATGATTAAGGAGCTTAAATAGTATATCTGAAAATCCTCTTCCAATAAGTCCAATTGGAGGCTGTCTTCTGTTCAGGTAAAGTCTATTCCTCTTCCTGATGTTCAAAGATCCCCCTTTTCAAAAATCTTGTGGCATAATACATGTTGTTCACCATGATGCTTATTGATGTTTATTGAATCTTTTTGATACTATAATGATATTGTGATACTTTGATGTTTTGTGATACTGATACTGATGATTTATGATGTTTACATGTTGTGTTATGAACTTGTAACTTTATATGTGTTTGTGAACTGCCCTGAGTCAGATTTACTGAGTAGGCAGTATATAAATCGAAATATAAATAAATAAATAAATAAATAAATAAATGTTCCTCCAATTCCTTGAGGAGTGGTTGAGAACATCTAGTGAGGACATCAACTTCACCTAGACCTAGTGGAAACATATCTATCTAATTTCAACCAATTTTAATCTATCAATATGTTTAACAGAACTGGTTAGTGATTTTCCATTTTAAAAACCCTTATCTTGATATTTCACCTACATCCTACAATCTCTTGTGCCACCTGTACAGCAATAACCCAAACAACTACAGATCCATAAATTCTACAGCAAGACTGATATTTAAATCCATCAAGGTAGCAACCTTGTAACCCCAACTGTTACTTTCAGGTTATAGCAACCTTGAGTGAGATATTTACCAATGCTTAAAAAGGTAACATTTTGCTAAACTAATGTGAAAGATGTCAGCAAATAATATAGGTTTAATATGGTATCTTTTAAAAAGCATGTTTTCAAGCGGCACTGTAGAGCTTCATGTTTCCTAAGCAACTACAAGAAAAATGCTCATGATATTTGACATTTCAAGTGTTTTATTGCTATGAAACTTGCATATACACACAAACACAGAGAGTGTGCTATAGAACACATCTATAAAATGTTTGCAGAATCAACTGCTTATATATGTTTTATGTCACTTTTATGTTTCATCAAATTACTTCGGCCAAGTGCATTATCTTTTTCTACAGCAAAATAGCACAGGCTACCTAAAAGCAGACCAAGAACTAACTGACAAGTTCCTAGTCTCCTGTGGACCATAGTCCTGTAGCCTGTAATAGCCACAGAGCATTACTTCGATGCAAAGATAGAATGTCCAGAAGAAATCACAATTTGTCCATTCTTCAATTTTTTTTCTGAGAGGAGACATCCCAAAAGATTTCAGACTTTAGTACAGATAATTCATTTTGTAATACAGTATTGTAATATAGTTGCACCAGATGGATAAAGACCATTAAGCAAAGAAAGCTCCAATATTATGAGGAACAATATAAAGTATAGAATACTCCAACTCGCTCTGCAAGGAAAGACCCCTGGGAAGAGAGGCCCTGGACGTAGATGGACTTCATGGCTGAAGAACTTGAGAGACTGATGTGGCATGTCCTCAGAAGAACTGTTCTGAGGAGTTAAGAACAGGAAGACTATCACCATGATGATAACCCATTTCCAGAATGGTATGGCACCTGAAGAAGATGAAGGAGAATACAATATAGGACAACATTCTTTCAAGTATTTGGAAATCATGAGAATCTGTGTTTCTATTGATAGTTAACAGGGGTATAAAAGTCGTCAATGAATGTCCACAGATATGCAAAGGCTTGGACTATGGTCAGGTTATGGAATCAGCCAATAAAAATGTCAGTCTTGTCTATGGTGTTATATTTCAATAGTTTTACTATCATGATTAAAAGCATAATGCACCACCCTAATAAAATTTTCCTCACAATTACAATGAGACATCCCAGTGTTCCTCCTTGATCAATAAATCATGTTTATTGTCAGACCTCAACTTTTCTAAGATTGAAGATATGATCTTCTTGCAAACATCTACATTTATTGTCTGAAATGTTGCAGAATCCAAAGGGATTCTTTGTTTCAGTTTCTCTTAAGGTTTAGAAATGCAAATGCAGTTGTACCTCGCTTAAAGAGCATAATGCGTTCCACAAGATTGCTCTTTAAGCGAGTTTGCTCTTTAAGCGAAACACCATTGTAAGTGACCAATTGTTACTTCTGGGGGGGAGGGGAATTGCAAACGCCAATTTATTTGTTAAGCGAGTTTTTGTTTGGTTTTATTTGTTAAGTGAAACAAACATTCAGAGAAAATTCCGCTCTTTAAGTGAGTTACTCTTTACTTGAGGCGCTCTTTATGCGAGGTTTGACCTGTGTGTTAAGTTCTTATGGAAATGTATGCAGAAAATCAAAGAATAAGGTCTTGAGGAATTATGATATCTTTGGGGAATTGCCATTGGAATGTTTTTGAAAACTTTGTGCTATGTCCCCCCAACAAAAGTACATGGATCAGTTCTTTAACTTCAGCTGTACAACCTTATCCTTTCAAAATGTCACTTGACCTCAGCACTTACTATAGTAGCATGTACAGATGTAGAAAAGTGAACACTACTTTTATACAGATTGAATTTGAATAAATAGGCATTGATCAAGAATAATTATGCAACTAGTCTTAGGTTGAGGGAGGTGGTGGCTTGCTTTGAAACATCAGTGACAGAATTATGGCTTGACTGAAAAGTGTCTGAGATCCTGGTATCAGTGCACAAATTAAAATAAAAGAGCCAGCCCACCCCAAAAGAACCCAAAACTAAAGAGACATGAAAATGTTCACCATGTACATCCCTAGCTACTATATCAACTAGCTCATACAACAAGGCAATACTTATCACATTTTTAATGAAGCACATATTTGCAAAACTGCAACAACATTGCACAAACATACCAACGTTCTCAGAGACAACTGCCAGTCTGCAGTGGACTATTTACTGCATGAAGATGAAACCATTCCAAATTTACTGTCATCGTGCTTCATGAAAATACTTCATGGTAAACATGCAGGTTATTGGGCTCTACACTCTAAAGCAGTGTTTTCCTTTTAGTTTTTGGACTTCAATTCACAGAAGCCTAAGTCAGTTCCCCAAAGAACTGATCAGCCAATGTACTGACTTAGGCTTCTAGAAATTGAAGTCTCCCTGTGGAGCATGGGGCCCACATTGGGAACCACTACTCTAAAGTCTCTATTGTCAAAGGAAAACCAAATGGGGAGATGTACATGCTGGAGCTACCAGATCAATGTTGAGAGGAACACAAAGTCCACAGGTTCTGTAAATTTCCTACAAGGTTTTGCTAAGAAGAGAATCCAAGTTTTTCTTACTGTAGCCTTTGGTTGCTCTTGGTCTATCGCAAGAGTTTTTATACTTGATCTTTTGATGAAATAATTATGGCTAGTACTGAGTGAAACTATAAATCTAAAGTGAGATCTATGCATGTTTCCTCAAAAGGAAGTCTTCTATATTCAATAATTTCAGTTCCTGTAAAAATTGTTTAAGAGATCAAAAGCCTACTACCTCTACCTATAGAGGGGCTGCATGTGCAGGATCTATTGCTCAAAGCAACTTTATAATTAGGATAGTATAACATCCTGTCAGTCTTTTAGGCAAAAATCTATATCTAACAGATGTGACTCCCAAAAGTCCAGGCATAAGTTTTAACATCAGAGTTTACCATACACCTTTTAATATGAAACTGGACAAGAATAATCCATATATTAATGGCTGTGAATCTGGTTCTTCATATTTACAATTTAGGAACATATGTGCTCCCTTGGCAGGCCTCATTTGTGACCATCTGTTCATACGGCTTGTAGTATAAACACAATTTAATGATATGATTGCAGTAGGGTGTGCAAATCTACCAAAGGGAAATGAGGATGGGTACTTTACAGAATAAGATTTAAAAAAAAAAAAAAGGTTTCTTGTAACATTTTTACACTAGCTTTGAAGCCTGGATTTGCATGTGGGCAATTATATGCTTCACAATTGAAAATCTATCAGTAAAATAAAATAAATCAAGCAGATTAAAGATTGAAGTAAAAAAATGTTGCTGCATAATAGACTACAGTTAGCCTCAAGAAGACATGAACATTACCATTACCTAAAACTTAAGGCATTTTGATTACCTTTCACAGTCTCAAGATTATTAATTGGGCTCTACACTCTAAAGCAGTGTTTCCCTTTAGTTTTTGGACTTCAAATAAATTTGTCACAAATCTCAGGTTTGTAATTTAACCCACTTATTTTAATTCCCCCTCCCTCCTGTATCGAATGATTTATTACAATCCACTGATCTTGTTACTACCAAGTAAGCTCCGATTTATGGCAACTATATAAATGAAGGACCTCCAAAAGATTTTATCATTAACAGCCCTGCTCAGTTATTCCAAATTAAAGGTTGTGGCTTCCTTTACTGAGTTAATCTATTTTATATTTAGTCCAATCTCCTATTTGCCTTCATCTTTCCCCAGCACTATTGTCTTATCTAGAGAGTCTTGCCTTTTCTTCTTGTACCAAAATTACTAACCAGTTTAGTCATTTCTGCTTGTAGAGGAGGTTTAGTCTTTATTTTGTCTAGAACCCACTTATTTCAGAAGGGTTTTTTGGTGGTCAATAGAGCTGTCTTCCAATTTATTTATTTATTTATTTATTTAGATGTATATCACCGCCCACTCGCCGTGGCGACTCAGGGCGGTTTACAATCAGGAAAAAACACACAAAAACAAAACAACAATAACATACACACAACACAAACAGCTAAAATCCATTCCTCCTTCCGGCCAGAGGACGTTAGTCTTTTCCTTCCCTGGGCAGATAAGGCCCAGGATTAGGAAGTGGGAGCTTCCATTTAAAAACCTTAAAACTTTTAAAAATTAAAAATTAAAATCTGAAAAAGATTGAAGTAAAAAAATGTTGCTGCATAATGGACTACAGTTAGCCTCAAGAAGACATGAAAATTACCAGTACCTAAAACTTAAGGCATTTTGATTACCAATACTATGTTTCAAATTATCCTATTTTTTTCCTATCAGCTTTCAGATCTGTATACCATAATTAGCAATACCACCACTCATACAATCTTAATCTGTGTGTAAGGATTGTTTCCAGTTATTTCACTGTTGCTCTTCTGAGTCTTTCTTCTGATTCCTTGGCTGTGTCTCCATTTGGATTGATGATTGAACTAAGGGATAAATAGTCTTTAGCTATTTCAATTTCTTCTTTGTCTGCATTAAACTTTTATATTGTTCTGTACTCATTATTTTTGGCTTTAACTGTAATTCTGCTTTTGTACTTTTCCCTTTAATCTTACTCAGTCACTGTCCCAAATTTCTGCTGCTTTGTGGCAATAACTATGAAATCATCTGCATAGCTTAAATTATTGATTTTTCTTCCACCAATTTAACTCATCCATTAAATGAATCTAGTCCATCTTTTCACACGATATGGTCAATGTGTACATTGAATAGGCAGGTTCAGAAAAAATAGCTTTATCTTTGCCAAACTAGCAGGTTACCGGTAATTTTCTCCAGTGATTCTCAGACTTGTACCAATGAAAAATCCTTGTCTCCTGTCCATGAGTAAATTCTCTGATTTGCATTGTGGGCATGACTGTAGCTTTGTTTGTGATCCAGTGCAAGCCATTCTGGGAATGTGATTCTAAAACCACATTTCTTCCCAGGTGAAGATACATTTGAGTGCTGTGGCCTTTATGGATCCTTGCTCTTCTTTCATGATGTTTAAGAAAAGTCCATTAAATTGCAGAATGGGCAAAAGTAACAGAGTTTATCTGGCTGAAGGAATGTAACATTACATTATTAGAGGGACTATTGAAATCCAGAATGGAATAGAACAGAATGGGCAAGAATGTTCTATGCTGTAGACTGTATCAATGATATCAGATATCAGAATATGACCTTATTGAATATTTTGTGGCTCGTTGAAGAACTTCCATTGAGCCCTGTATGATTGACAAATCAAATTGACCTTTTCTATACAGACATTACCATTCCAAGCCTTTCCCCCTAGAATGGTACATTGGGTATCCACCATGAGGGTACATTCTAATAGAAATCAAAAGTCAGAAAACACATGACTCTGAAAGACTTTTTTTAAGCTTATGGTTCTGTTGCAATATATTTATTTTTCCCTAGCAGGAGCTCAGAACATAAATCAAGATGAGAGAAGAAGACCAAAAAGGCTATTGACCAACTATTCCTCATCTATGCTTATCAAAATGGACCATCATGGCAGTTCTCATTATCATATAGGCATTCAATAACTATCTTGGCTGTGCAGAGGACATATCTACAACTTTCTTGAACAACAGTCATGCATCCAGTTCATGAACATGTAAAACTTTAGAAATAAAAATTTGTAGCTTGTAATACACGTTTAAATAGAAAACAAAAGAGAGAAAAAGAGAATATAATTAACAACACCTGTGCTAAGCAGCCAATCGAGACCTGTTAATAAACATCAAAGCCTGTTCCCATTCTTCCTTTATGTTAATATCAAGATTCAAATTATCAGTAAACACTGCCTCCTTAACCCCTATCATTAGAAGTGAAAGACTGTAGGCAGTGGTAACTTCTGAATGATTTGTTAAGGGTCATCTTTCTCTGGGTGTTTGACAATATTTACCCCTGATAAACCACTCCAAAAAGCTGGCTTTTTGAAAGACTTGAAGACATAGTTAAGTTGAAATGTTACAAGTAATTGGAAAAAACCCTTTTTGACTCCTCAAGGTAAACAGAGGAGAAAAGCTTGCTGTACATCAGACTTTACTTAATATTTTACTCAATAACAATAACAGCAAGTCTTCTTTGCCATGAGTTTTCAGAAGCAGTATCAGATATATGAAAATAAATGTTGTTTTGTTTTGTTTCTGATGTCAGCAGGAATATACCTTGGAACAAGGAAATAAATAGGTGTTTAAATAAACAGATTTATATAAATATCAATTTTCCAAAGCATTTAAAAACGTAGACATCCTTTTGGATATAGATTAGAGTTTTAAATAAACAAGAACTTCTGTTACCAACTTCATTCATGTGAAAAGCAAACCAAATATTGTTCTTTTTTCCTACTTGTATTTGAGTCTGTGCATCTAAAGTTTTGTGCCATATGGCTGATCAGGTTGTAAGCAGTTCTATCCATCTTTTGATAGCATAAAGAAAGTGTATTGCAATGATTAAATGCCTGTTTATTTCTGTTATTCATTTTTTTTCATTGAATTTGTGGTATGAAACTTATTAAATTAGTTGTTAAATGTCATCATTTTTGGGCATGAATCATTACAACAAATTAATTAATGTCTATATATTATTCTGTTTTTTGTTTTGTTTTGTTTTTTGGAAATTTACTGTCACTTCTGTGTTCTTCAACCCAGAGATCTAGCAACAGAAGCAGCAGAAAACTAACTACTCAGATACAGAGGACTCTATTTTTTCAGTTATGCAGTTACACCAGAATCTCTGGAGAGATTATTTTGGGGGGAGGGGGGATATATCTGTGACAGAGGTGTATTTCTAGTGATTTATCCTAAATCAAGCAGGATTAAAAAATTATTCCTCTGAAATGCCCATCTTTTTGGTAGCTTGATTATTCTGTATTAGTTTTGCCTAATTGTTGAGTAACAGGAGTTTATCTCATGTTCATTTACTTTATTAATTTATCTCAATATATTAATTTGGTCTTGCTCTAGATGAATATCTCAGAGCCGATACTGAGTTGCCAAGGACCCAGTGAATAGTATATTGCCAGACTTCTAAGAATTAACCAGTGGATAATAATCAAAGATTGTGAAGAACTTGCCATTAAGGAAAATGAAGATAATAGGGAGGAACTTTTGGTCAGAAGGATCTAATGGGGGAGGGTTCATAACTCCATAAGTAACCACAACAAAAATGTTAAGATAGCAATGAAAAATAGCAGATCTGAATAATGAAATGATAATGCAACCATATATGAGCTAAGACATGGGCTTGGGAGCCGTGTGTAAACTCCAAGGGGCAAAATTGAAGTTTCCCAACATTCTACCCCTCCTCCTCCCAATAACTTCACTCTCAAATGTTTTCTTAAAAAGACTTGGAAAGGCTAACTTGTGACCTGCAGAGGGTGCGGAGCAATTTTGCTATACTTTAGAGGTTCCCAAATAAACACCCAATAAACAGACACTAGAGAGCTTAAGAAAAAAACACCAATTTTGTAAGGAAAAAAATATTGGTGGATGGTTGGGAGTTTTCATGAGCATATGCAAATGGACAGGGTGCCCAGATGGGCTTGTTTGGTCTTCAAATCACTGGAAGATGCCTGCCTGCTTGCCTGCCTTTAGTTCTGGAAGAGTTTTTTTTTTTTCTGGGAGAGCAATGGCACAAGAACAGTGCAAAAATGAGGGCCCCGGGAGCCTTTCTGGCAAGATCTTCCAAACGCTGGATGCCAACATTGCAAAGCACTGACTACTGCATCCTTCACCATTAAATTTAACTACCATAGAGGAATGTTGCTAGACACTTCATTTAGCTTACTGAAACCCATTTTGGGTGATTAACATCAATGTCAGATTGATGTTGTTGCAGGTTATTTATGTAGTCAGAAACCCAAAGGATGTCTTGGTCTCCTATTACCATTTTTCCAAATTTTCACTAAGACTGGAAGAAAAAGACTTTGAAGTTTTGATTGAGAGGTTTTTAGCTGGCAAGTGAAAGAATGATCACACACTGTAATATAAATCACATTTACTACTACATCATATCTACCATTTGACAGCACAAGCCCAGTTCAAGCAGTATAACTGAAACAATAGAAAGGGCAAAAAAGGGCAGAAAGAATATTGGCCACATATAACCCTCCCCACTCCCATCCATAAAGAAGAAGTCTTGGTTTTGTTATGTATGTTGAGATAATAGAAATCTTGGATGCACTTACACTGGATATCAGTGTGAGGGAGCTTTACAGCCTAATGTGATCGTCCTTTGTAACCATCGGATGTGGGGCGCTTGCCTCCGGACTGGTCACGGCCTCGTCCCCGGGGGGCGCCCGCTTTGAAGCAGGATGAGGCAGGGTGTGGGCTGGCACAGACTGCGCACTCGTGCCGAAAGCGGCACGGCTTTCGGTTACATCGCCCCGTGGATGAGAAATCCCAGCACAGCAGGCGGGTTTGAACCCCCTGCCCCGCTGGTTGGCGGGGAGACTGTGTGGGGGCGGGGCGCTGCACCAAATGCCCGCAATCATAGCGATCGCCTAGTGCTGGGCGGGATGGGGTCATGAGCTGTAGCCAGAGCTGGGAGTGCAGTTCATCCCAGCGCATGGTGGGCTGGATGGCCGCGCGCATCCGGAAAGCCTCATCATAAACCATCCATGCCTGGCCCGGGAAGTCTACGTACGCCCAGTAAACAATGTCCAAGTACTGGAACAAAGGGATGGCCATATCGGGGTATGCCTTCGTGAGGACCCCCGCATAAATAAGGAACCCGGGGAGCCAATTGTCCCATGTGCGTGGCGGCTTCTTACGCCGCAGCCATTCCTTGTCGCGGTCATCCTCCCTCTCCCGCTCCTCCTTGGTAGAATCCCTATTTAACAGACTAAAAATGTCCACGTACTCCCGGCGCCATATCTTGTCTCTGGTCGCCGGGAGTAGGTGGTCACCAAGTGGTAAAGACTGGTCACCAAATGGTAGGGCCGCCCTGGGGACCGAGTTGTACCCGGTATTGCCCGCCGAGCCGTAAGGCCAACCCGGAGGTGGGAGCGTTGGATGGCCAAAGGCGGCATCCGTCGGGGGAGGAGGGTATGGCGCGTGCCACGGGGCGGCCTGTTGCCCCGCCGGCGAGGGCCACGTGGCCCCTGCTGGCAAGATAGGCGGGGCAGGCTGTACGGTGCTCCCTGACCATGGCAGAGGTTGTTGTGCCGGCCCCGCGGCGGCCGGCGGCCCGGGGGCCACGGGCCAACCAGGTGGCGCTGGGGGGGACGCGGCCCCAGCCGCCGCCATGGGCGATGGCCACGTGGGGTTTGGCGGTTGCTGGGCCCACGGCCACTGGACCGGTGGTCCATTGGTTGGGGCAGGAGGGGCCAGGGGGGCACTAGGTGGTGCCGCACACTCACCCAGGTTGTCTGCCGTGGTTGCCGGGGCCTCTGTCGGTCCGTCCTCCGCTGCTACCGCCACCTCTACCGGTCCGGAATCGCCATCCACCTGTCCCTCGGTCGGGGTTGGGCCGGAAGGTCGCGCTGGCTGTTGGGCCGCCTCCATGCGGTCCAAGCGCTGAATAAGGGACGTGATGAGGCTCCTCAGGTCCAGATCGCTGTCCCCCGGGACTACGCGTGCCACCAGGCGGGCCAGACGGCACACCGCCGGTGCGGATTGCTGGCCCGCGGCCCCCTCCAGGGCCACGACGCGCTCGGCCAGGCCGTCCGCGTTGTGCATTGTCCCCGCTGCCGCGGAGCGTAGGCCAGTGGAGCGTAGGCCGGCGGCCACATGGTCCCTCCGCGTGGTCCTGCGATTGCTCGGCGCGGCTACCTTCTTGCCTGGAGCCCTCCGGGGAGCCATGCTCCTTGCAACTGGGTTTCAGCTCATGGCCTCCGCTCGAACCTCTGGCTGCCGGAGAGCAGGCGGGGAAGGTCGCCCCTGCCGACGGATGCGGGCGCCTGTAGGCCGGAACGGCAATCGGGCCCTCCGCAGCACGTGGTGAAGCCGCCTCGGTCTGAGCGGCAGAGTAGCTCTGGACGGGTCGGAATCTGCAACGCTATACCGCCGCGAACAAGCGGAGGAAAGCAAAGGCGGACCGACCGAGTTTCAAAATTACCGCCGGAAGAGTTTTTAAAATGCGCCGGGAACTTGCGCCGCTTGCCGCCGCTCAGCCGATTTAAAAATGGCGCCGCTCCGTGCACGAGCGGCCCTTTTATGGGCCACTCGTCACCGCCCACGGAGCTCGCCACCGCTGCCTCTTCCTCTTCTGCCGGGGGTGGCAAAGCGCGCGCCGACAGGAAGCTCCTGCCGGCGCGCGGTCATTTCCCCATCTCTAGCACTTGTTTGTGCTTCCATTGTTCTTCTTGATAGTTATTTTTATTTTATTTTTCTGATCTCTGACCAACAAGCATGAAGGTTCTCTCTGTGTACTAGAGACTCTATTTTCCATATTTTTTTTCTCACTGAAACTATAGTTGGTAATTGTAAGTAAAATGTCTTATTCTATCTCAAATGATTCTAGAATGATTTTAGAATTACTAACAACAAAGCTAGTGGAGATAATGGTATCCCAGCTGAACTATTTAAAGCCCTAAAAGATAATGCCATTAAAACACTGTGCTCAAAATGCCAACAAGTTTGGAAAATGCATCAGGAGCCACAGGATTGGAAAGGATCAATTTATGTTCCAATGCTAAAGATGGACAATGTCAAAGAATGCTCAACCTATCATATAACAGCAAACCCCTTGCAACACCAGTCACCAACACCAGGGCAGAAGAAACCCCTTAGACCAGTGGTCGCCAATATGGGGCCCACGCTCTACAGGGAGACTTCAGTTCCCAGAAGCCTAAGTCAGTGCATTGGTGGATTCGTGCTTTGGGAAATTGTCTTAGGATCCTAGGAACTGATGTCCAAAAAAACAAAGGTTGGGAAACACTGTCTTAGAGCAAAAAATTAAAAGTAATTATTCTTGAATGGATGGCATTCAGGAGACATGGAAGCTCATTACATTTTGCTGCATAGAAGATGAAGATAGCAGCTCTCTCCACTCCAGATATTGAAAGCTAACCAGAGTAGCCATTGAATTTTATTCTGGTAATGGGAGAACACTCCATGTGATGGTAGTCGGGGCACAAAAAACAAAACAGGCACACCATTTTATTTTCAGCCTGTCTCACAGTCTTTTGCACCAACAAAATATGGGGCTCTTGTCTAATGATAATTCCAGCCTTAGTGTAAAAGTGAACCAGTGAGAACAGCCACACCCAATGTCATTTTTACCTACTCTAAACTTTTGGTCTTTTCTTTCTGTAGTACTAGATTCATGGCTGGATGACACTGAAGACTGGGATACTTACAGGAATGATTTCAATTGTATTTCCCTTACCTATAAAGAAATGAAGAAGGTAAGGCATAATTTTGCTTTTCCATTAGATAAATGTCTAAATGTTAAATGTCTATTGCCATGGGCACTGAAGTCAAAGGAAAAGTAAGGCAAGTGTCCAAATATACATGATAAGGAAGGAGAAAGAGCTAGAAATTATTTGATGTGGTCCTCCTGTAGAGTTGTGCCTCCAAGGAAAAGGCTGGATAGCAATGGAGGCTGGGTGTCCCATTTCAATTCAGGCGAACCTACCGGAATCTGAACTGGTTCTGAATACCTCCCCATCTCATTCTCATATAGTTTCTCAGTATTTCAATGTGACCCTTGTCCTATATGATTCCTTATTCAGACACAAGTCACTTTTTCCTTTGCATAAATATTTGTGTGTATTTTTGTGTTCACTTTCATCAAAATATGCCCACTTCTATATTGGGCGTCTAACTTTGTAGGAAAAGACAAGGAGATGAAATCCTCACTGTGCTGCCCAGCACAGGCCCCAACTGTTATTCAACAGTAGTGTGCTGTTTTGTTGTTGTTCAGTCACACAGTTGATTCCGACCCTTTGCAACCCCATGGACCACTGTCCGCCAGGCACTTCTGTCCTCCACCATCCTCCTCAACTCACTCAGTTCTGTGCCCATTGCATCCACAATACCATCTAGCCATCTCATTTTTGGCCGCCCCCTTCTTCTTTTGCCCTCCACCTTTCCCAGCATCAAGGCTTTCTCAAGTGAATCCTCTCTTCTCATTTGATGTCTAAAGTACTTTAGCTTCATCTTTACAATTTGACCTTCTAAGGAGCAGTCAGGGTTGATTTCTTCTAAGATTGACCTATTTGTTCTCCTCACTGTCCAGGGGACTCTCAAAACTCTCCTCCAGCACCACATCTCAAAGGCATCTTTTCTTCTGCACTCAGCTTTCCTAATGGTCCAGCTCTCACAACCATACATTGCCACCGGAAATACCATTGCTTTGACTATGCGAATCTTTGTTTGCAATGTGATGTCTCTACTTTTCACTATGTTCCTCTGGTTTCTCATCACTTGTCTCCCAAGAATCATTCGCCTTTTTATTTCATGGCTGCAATCTCCATCTGCAGTGAGCTTTGATCCTAGGAAAGTAAAATCTGATCAAATATATTGGTGTACATTTTGACAGTCCTCAGAGTCAATCTTTTTCTGAATCTTCACAGACTCTGAATTAGCCAAAATTGTAGGATTCCTCCAAAATCCCTCGATGTGGGTGCTATATTTTTTAAAAGTTTTATTATGCAATTGATGTTATCCTGGCCTGATTCATCACAGAAAGTGAAGGCACTTCTAGTTTTTCAAATGTCCTTGATCTTAGATGTAAATCCCATTCTGCTTTAGAATCTGAGAAGCTCTATATGGGGGGGGGGAGATGCAATTGCTTAAGGGGGGAACTGACTGAAAAGAAGGTAGATGGTGTTGTGATTAACGCTATATTTGACAAAATGAGGATGGATCACAGAGCAAACTCTTGGGACTTGCCTTCTGATTTTGTAGATCTCAGGAAAGGATATTGTAGATCACAAAGGTAAGACTATGAACAATCTAACTCGATGTTAGTATCAGCAAAATATTTTAAAGTGCCACAATTGCGAAATGGAGCCAAAGTCCAACATCATCATAGAATGATGGATTTGGGAGGGGCCTCTAAGGACCTTATAATCCAATCCCCTGCTCAATGCAAGATAGATCAAAAAGTGTGTCACTTTACTTAGGCAGGACTGAGATCTGTGAAGAAAGAGAGAAACACTGAGAAACATTGAGGAACTCTTCCAGCATCCACAGAGTTTACTGGAAGACTCCAAAGTCAAGACATACATAGAGCACTAAATTCAACATAACTTACTTTTTTGAGCACATTTATTTTATTCATACATAAAATGTTCTACATTAAAACTCTGAAGGCAGCCTAAAGACTATAAATAGTTTAATATAATGAACAATTTTAATTATTTCAAAAAAATAAAAATACTTAAGGTAAAGGTTTCCCTTGCTCGAAAGCCAGTTATATCCAACTCTAGGGTTCAGTGCTCATTTCTGTTTCAAAGCCAAAGAGCCAGGACTGTCTGCTTCTGCATTTTTTATTTATTTTTTCATTTGTACCCCACCCACCTCCGAAGACTCAGGGTGTCTTTACAACTAAAAACAATTAAAACACATACATAAAAATTAAAATTAAAGTTAAAAACACTGAGGAGAGAGGTGGAATATTTAAAAGAGCCAGGCGACCGAGTTGGCCATCTGGCCCACTCCCCACACAAGCCCCGCCAGCCAGGTCTTCACTCCTTTCCTAAAGGACAGCAACTCCATCCGGAGACGTAACTCTGTTGACAGGAGGTTCCATAGGGCCAGAGCGGACACAGAAAAGGCTCTCCTTCTCGTGCTAGAGAGATGAGCTTCTCTAGCTGAAGGTATGGCCAGAGAGCCTCTCCGGTCTACTCTAGTGGGACGGACAGATGTTCTAAGGGTGACGCGGTCTCTTAAGTATCCTGGCCCACTACCATGTAGGGCTTTAAAGGTAATAACCAGCACCTTGAATTGCACCTGGAGGCACAATGGGAGCCAGTGCAGCTCCCAGAGAAGTGGTGAGGCATGAGTATAACATCCGCACCCCATCACAACTCAAGCAGCTGCATTCTGGACAAGCTGAAGCCTCCAAATGGTCACCAAGGGCACCCCTATGTAGAGTGCATTACAATAATTGAGTTATGTGGCAGGCATGACTAGGCACTGTTTACCTTCCCATTGAAGTGGTCCCTATTTATCTACTTGCAATTTCTTGCTTTCGACCTGCTAGGTTGGCAGGAGCTGGGACAAAGATGGGAGCTCTTTCCGTCCTGCACTACTCGGGAATTGAACTGCTGACCTCCCACCTTCCAGTTAGCATCTTAGCCACTAGAGCCACTGCAGTGGTCTTGCCACAATCCTAGTCCTCTAATTTTAAAAAGGTTTAACAAAGTGCCATGTTGCACTTTGGTGTCAGTCACCATTGGGCCTCCAAGGAAAAACAATCAGGAGACCACATCAGGGAAGGTTTCCTGTATCTTCACAGTAAGTATGGCACCTACAACAGACCACAGATTTCTGGCAATTCTCAATGGTTGGTCAGGTAAATTTAAGGAGTGATGCTCTTTTAAGTATATTGGTTATAGGCCCTTTACATCATCATTACTTTGAATTCAGACCAGAAATGGCATCCAGTGCAATTCTTTTCAACTTAGATTCATAGTGGCTTTAGAAGTGTCAAAGGCCTGGCTATCTCACATCACATTAACTACCATCTCCATATCATCTTCAAATGTAACCTTTTGCTTTGTTCATAAGAAGTTGCCAGTGCATAAATAACTTTGGACAGGCATCCTTGTCAAGGTAAGGGTGTGGGTGGCATGGCATAAAAAACCAAAGTGCCTTGGGCCAGATAGTTCATCTGGGATTCCTAGACCAGTGGTTGGCACCCTCTGGGGTACGCAGGCTGCATTAGAGTGCCCATTGTTAAGTTGAATCCAATCCATTTTGGAACAACATTTTATTGTGGAATCCTTTTATCCCACACATGCTTACCTGGTGGCCTCTGCCCATGGCCTGCCCATGTGGCCTGCCCATCTTTCTCCATTGTGAAATCACAGTTTGGAATCATCTTTCTTATGGTAGAACTGAAAGACGATTAATTTTTTTCAGGTGTTCTTGAAAAAAAGTTAACTTTTTACAAATCAAGGTTGCCAGTTCATTCATTGCAACCTCTACACTTTAGTCTGATAGCAGGAACTGTGGAAATGAGAAGAAACAATGTTGCTATTGTTTTGTTTTTTGTAAGAAAAGGAGAAGAAAAACAGGAGTAGACAGTGTCAATTAAGGCAGGACGACCATCATGGGTCTGAGGGAAAATACCTTGAGGGTGATAGCAGAAAATAAGCAGGTTGAAGGGCCACACAGAAAGAGCTCAGGGGCCATATGTGGCCTGAGGGCTGCAGGTTGGGGACCCCTGTCTTAAACTACACATCTGCTTCTTCAGGGTGAATGCCACCACATCTAGGGTAAATCTCTCACACAGTTCCTGAGTCAACATTCCGGGCTGTTGACTTTCTTTTTGGATTGGTACCTGGGGATATTTTGTGACTTGCTGCATCAGTCTTATTTAGTCACATGTGTGTTATGAATTTGGTTAATTTATCCTGCTGGGACAGTGCCATTCTGGACCATTCTTCTCTGTTCAAGCTGGTCACTTTTGGGTACACTAAAGTGTTAATGAAAGAGTAACTTTTCATGGGTGTGATGTCTAAAATGTTGTTTTGATGTTTTCCCATCATACTGTACTACTTCTAGAATCAATTTTTATTAAGTACCCATTCCATCCTTGTTCTGTGTTTTTCCAAGTCCTGAAGTTTTGGAAGGCACACAATTTTCTTACAAAGATTTAACTGGCAAGTTTACATCTCATGGAGAGTGTATAATCTCTCATATCATATCTGATAAATTGAACTTCTTGTCAAAGGGTTTACAAGTTTTATTCCATCAGTGACTGAATGTATAACTGTACTTGGTGAGAAGGCATGTGTTTGCAGTTTTAAAAATGTAAACCACCACGCAAGCGAGAACAATTACATCATGAACTACATAAATTCGAATAGAAAACTATAAAAAAACTTAAAACCAGTAAAAACCCCAATTAAAAATATAATAAAAATTAGCCCAACAACTAAAAAGAACAAGGGAGCTATATTACTGTATCAGCCAGCAGATGGGAGGTCACCGCATCCCCATTGCCCCACACCTGCTTTGCCAACCTGGTTCTTAATTCTTTCCTGGGCAGCAACTCTGTCTGGAGGCATAGCTCAATTGGCAGGAAGTTTCATAGAGCTGGAGCAGACACAGAGAAGGCCCTCTTTCTGGTGCTAGATGGGCTCACCTCTCTAGCAGGTGGCACAATAAGAGAGCCTCTCTGGTCTGCTCTGATGGGATGGACAGATGTTCTCGGGCTTAAGTGGTCTTTTAAGTATCCTGGCTGGCTACCATTTAGGGCTTTAAAGGTCATTACCAGCACCTTGAATTCCACCCGGAGGCATACCAGTGCAGCTCCCGAAGGTAACCAGTGCAGCTCCCAAAGCAGCGGCGAGGCACAAGCGGAATGTCCGCACCCCATCACCACCTGGGCAGCCACATTCTGGACCAGTTGCAGCCTCTGAATGGTCATCAAGGGCAGCCCCATGTAGAGTGCATTGCAACAGTCCAGTCCGGAGGTGACCAGAGCATGTGTGACCATGAGCAAGGAGTCCCAATCTAGGAGCTGGCATAACTGGCATATGACACAAAGTTGTGCAAAACAATCTAAAATGTTATGTAAAACATCAGTTCTGATATTATTTCAGCTGATGACATTATGTTATCAAAAAGGAGAAAGATGGAAGAAAGGGATTGAAGACAAATTGATATTCTCAGAGAGAGGGAGCCTGAAAGCAAAGTTCAGTGCATAGAAATGATTTTTCTTGTTTTTAACACACTGAACACATTTTTTTAAAAAAGGATTTGTCCTTGAATATACCTGGGTACCAGAGTACCTCTCATTGAACAGATTTGTGCACAAATGTCCACACAATTGTTTTAAAAAAAGATTTGTACAATGTTAAACATAGCCCATGGAGGTAAGCTAATTAGTAAACTAGAGAGTTTTAAAACTCTCAAGTGCCATCTTTGAACTGAAAAAAGACATCTACTAATGAAGTCCCCAGTGGGTTAAAAGTGTGCATTTGGCAGCTCTTGCGCTGCTGTAGCTGAATTTCAATGATGACATTACAAAGGAAACAGTATGGAAAACTGTACTTAGAGGTGGAAATGAGTGGTGTCAGGGTGTGAATAAGGTTTTAACACAGCCAGAGTTTCCTCCACATTTGCTGATGGAAGTTGAAGACATAAGTTGACAATGAATCAAAGAGGCATCCTTTGCTGAAAGGAGGTCAAGAGAAAACAGTATGAATGTACGTATATAAGCGAGTATATGACTGATGTTGAGTAGTTATTGAGAAAATGTTTCATTCTATGTAACATCATATTGATTCAGTTTCCCATCCTTCTGAGGTTGGTAAAATGAGTACCCAGCATGTTTGGGGCAAAAAATGCTACTTAATTAGTGCCCAGAGACTGCACTATGCACTATGGGGTGGTATATAAGTGTGATTGCTTTGCTTTGCTTTGCTTTGCATTGCATCATAGGAAGGATTTTGCTTTCTTCTGAAATTCAGATAATGGCATCCTGATATTAGGGACAGATCAAATTCTTCTGTCTACATCTTATTTATGGCAAAAAATTAGAATCTATAGCATTTGAATGATAGGTTAATTAGGTTTTGAAGGATGAGACAAGGTGAATACATTTTAAATTAATCTGCAAAGTTCTTCAGAGATGAAGACACAGGTTTGTTAAAAAAAATATACCTTGAATATTTTATTACATTTTGGAAACATTTTGAAACAGCAAATGCACAAAATTCATTTTAGCTTTCAATTAATCAGCACCATATTGTCATGAATGACTAATCTGCACAAAGTAGCATTGGAAAAGTTTCTCCCACCCACTGCCACACACATTCACATTAGATATTTTTAAAATCCATCTATTTGAGCAGGAGATATACAAAGATGTATTATCTGTCATGTGAAATCAATGCATATTAAACAAGCTTAAGTATTTATAATATAAAACATAACATCATAAGTTTATTTACTGGAGGGGGCTTTAAAGGTATGCTTTATGAAGAATACCTTTCTTGGAAAATCAAAGTGATAGAACGGGACATATGTAAACATTGTTAATTATTTCTAAGTTACACTTAGAGGGAAAGACCATAAATACTTGATTAATAATAAATGCACACTTCCTGGGCCAAACACAAAAAGAAACACAGTTTGTGATCAGAAATATGTACATTTTTTATGTGTTCTGCAAGGGGAAAATGTTTGGCAACATGTACATATTTAGAATAGTGTAGAAGGAGCATTGTCTAAAATGTGGTCAAGCAGGCTTTTTCTAATTGCTGTTCATTTATATCACATAGCATAACAATTGCTTTATTGATTGCATAGAAGTATTAAATTACTTAACATAAAGCTAAAATCTTATGTAGCCAAACAGTTAATCTACCATAGAAGTTTTAAGTTACTTTTTTAAGATTATATTTCTCTCTAAAGCATATAAATCTAAAATTCATTTCTCAGTGATTTCTTCTGAAATACATCTGCTTATTATAACTTACCTTTAAAATAATTCATTATCCATAACTACTTCTAGTTACACCTAATTGTTCAGTTAATCTTTGGTTTGAAGCCAGAATTGCTTTCACACTACCGGTATTGTCTTATTAAACTTTCAAGATACAGTATATGCTTTGTTATTCTATTATTACAGTATGGATATTCTTCTGGTTCTTTGTGGCCTCTCTTCTCCAGCCACATACCTCCTCTCCTTGAAATTAATTATTTGTTTTGGACCTTCAATTTTAAAAAAGCATATTGTTTTTGACAGGTATGGAAAAAATGTTTATAGATTTAGATTAAAGTAAGTTATTTAATGGTCATTGGCCTACATTTTGAGGATATCACACCTCAGTTTAGGCTTTTTGAAACAATTGTTTTTGCTTTCCTGTAGACCAGTGGTTCACAAGTTGGGGCACATGCTCCATAGGGGGACTACAGTTCCCAGAAGCCTAAGTCAGTACATTGGCTAATCAGTGCTTCATGGAATTGACTTAGGCTTTGGGAATTGAAGTCCAAAAACTAAAGGTTGGAAAACACTGCTGTAGAGAATCTGTTGTTTTTGCTTTCTCTGCTATTTGAAGTCTGTGGTGTTAACTCAGTCCTGATTTTTATCAAGGAACTAAAAACATACTCTTGTTCATTCTTTATCTTCTCCAGAGAAAGTTAAATTATTGCCACGTTCTCTTTGTAGACTTTAGCCCTGCACCTTATAATCAGAGCAAAGGTGAGGAGAAAAGGGCATCCTTTATGTCAGTATTTCCTTTATGGTCCTGCCTCCTAAGTGACATTAGATCCCCCTTCACTATCCAGCTGCTTAAGCAAAGGCTGGATAACTTTTTGATTTCTTCAACCATGTGATGTAGAGTACATTTAGGACAGTTTATGGAATGCCCTACCCCTGCTGCTCTATTATGTTTCTAATATACATGTTATGGTTTTAAGGAAATCTATATTTTTGTTTAGCTGGCTGGATAGTTTGGTAGTTTAAGTATCAGGCTGAGGAGCCAGAGGCTGGGAATCTGATTCCCCACTGTACCTCTTGAGAAAAGAGCCAGCCTGTATAGTCATGGACAAGGTACATAGTCCCAAGGTATCCCAAGGAGAAGGGAATGGCACACCACTTCTATGTATCCCCTACCTAGAAACCCTGGAAATTATCATTTTCATTTAGAGATTGTTCTGTTATTTATGAAATGGCAGCCATGTTAGTCTGTGTTTCAAGCCTGATGTGTATAAATTGATGCAATGAAGTCTCACTCTTATGTCTGACAAAGTGGGCTTGATCCACAAAAGCTAACATTAAAATACAGCAGTTAGTCTTTAAAGTGCCACAATGGTTTTTTTTGTCTTTTTGTTTTGTTTTGTTTACTTTCTTATATTCTGTTATTTTGTGATGTTTGACATCCTGTTTTCAAGAACTGGATGAAAGGGATATGAAAAGACTGGCTAATGGATGGATGGACGGATGGATGGACAGATGGAAAGAAAGAAGGAAGGAAGAAAATCTCATTATTACCAACTTTTTTTTTGGGGGGGGGAGCTGTTAATAGTGCTCCTCAGTATAGCCAATGCCAATGGTGTCATGTCATTATGATGTCAGGATGGCCAGCAGCTGTGTCAAAACACAAATGGGTTACTGCACCATTATTCAACAGCCAAACAGATCCATTTGATAAGACACTGATCATTGGACAGGGATGCTGGATTCAAAATCTATGGCCTTCCTAGCAGCCTTTCTACTGTGATGGTAATTTACTGTGACTGTCAAACTGCTAAAATTCCAATAATGGAAGATAAAAGAAGATCAAAGGATACAAACCAAAGAAAACCAACAGAGTTTTTCAGTATACCTTATCTTTTTACACAGTGAATTGTTTTACTTTTAGCTCTGTTGAAATAGGTATACATCAAAGAATCACTGAGAACTCTAATGGGCATACAGCCCAAGTAAAACATACCCTCCTCCCTGCATACTTAAAGAAATGGGACATTATGGAAGCAGTCACACTCTAAGATATATTATGGATGAGTAATTTAAATCTCCTGGGTAAAAAAAAACTTTTAAAAAGACAGGTGGGACAAGCACAAAACTTCTAAAATTTTCAGCTTTCATGTCACAAAGCTAACAGTGTACACACAGCATACAACTCAGTGAAGCTCAAAAGAGAAATGATATTCAGACAACTGATAATGTTCCCATTTATATTGATTATATTTAGTGAGGACTTATCTTTGCAATATATAAAGACCATGTGAAGGTAAATAGGACAAAGGACCAAAAAAAGAGAGGATATCTTCCTCTTTTTTAGATTGAAGTGCACAGTCGTACTTACAGATATAGGCTTTGTTGTTTTGTAGACATTTGAAGTTTGTTACAATATGCAAAATCAAAGAAAGCTTGAGAATTGTATCATAAGGAATAGATGTCTACAAATTTTAGGCATCTTGAGTCTTTGATTTGAGCTACAGCCAGTCATTTGTTCCCACAAGTAAACCCATTGAAAAAAGGAGATATCTAAACTCAATACTTAGGTAAATCCCATTGATTTGATTTATTTATTTTTATAAATAAATTAATGTAGCCAAATACATTTTCACTCTATTCCATAAATCAGTAAAACTGAGACCAACATCAGCCGCTGCCATCTTTGGGTGGGCAGGGTCCACTGCTGATCCTGCTTGCCATTTAAAATCCACAAAATTCCTGCAGTGGCACTCCTGGAAGGGAGACACTGTGCATGGTATAAATGGTACCTAATTGCAGTCACATAGCCCTGCTTGCTGCTGCCAGATAAGCACAAAGTACACTACTGCTCTATAGTTGGTCACTCAGAAGAATATTCAAGATGATGTGGTCAGCATGGGAATCAGCATTCCAGGAGTCAGTTCCCCATAGCCCCATATGTAAAGTTTACAAGCACTTCACATAGGAATATTACATATCTCCATTTATCATTTGCATCACTTCAGTTGCCCTTGAACAGGAGTAAAAATATTTACTCTTTGTTGTGCTTCTGTTTCATAATACAGATGGGGAAATGGAGAAACTTTCCACATGATACCAGCTACCATGGCTGCCACAACATTGGGCTCAGGCCTGAGGAATTACTGATTTGATTCTTTTGCAACTAACAAGTTACAAAAGAGGGGTTGCAGATACGTTTGTTTCTCCAGCTGCCTCAGGCAAAGGGTCTACACTACAAACTGGCATGGCTTTTTAATGACCATAACATCTTAAATCAGTCTTGAGTAAGTAGTTTGTGTAGGTCTCCACACCAAGGGAGGTACAGAAGGCTGTAAGAAGTTTGGCTTTGATACTGAGGCAGTGCTGCTTTAAAGAGAGTGCCCTGTCAAGTGTCACATCAAGATATTTTGGTGCTGAACAATACTGTAATCAGTTCCTTTGACATTGAACATCCAACTCTACCATTGGTTCTCAGTTTCAAAGGTGGAAAGCACCTTTGGCCCCATCACCAAAGAATGCTCTGCCATTTTATATAAGCCATGCTCCCTCCCTCTAAGTTTTTAACAAATCAATAATGACTATTCTATTCTATTCTATTCTATTCTATTCTATTCTATTTATTTATTCAGATTTATATTGCCACCCACTTGCCAAAGCAACTCAGGGTGGCTTACAGTCAAAACAGCAACAGTACAGTAAAAATTATAAAATACAACCTCACAAAACAACCAAAGCAGAACACAGACTAACTCCCCTCAGGCCATTGTTGTGGGCCCAGAGGAGGGGGTGATGTTCTCAGCCGCCTGCTAGGCCATGGAGAGACTTCATCAATATTCTTCTTCCCCTTTAATTTGCCACACCAGGTTATTTGCTCCTTTGGTTATTTTATATGTTTATTCAACCCATCTAGATTGGTTGCTTGTTCCTTATACTAATTTACTTTATAATTTATTATATAAATGTACTTTTATATGCATTTTAACTGTGCATGTCAACTGGTCAGAATAGCTCTGGCCAAAGGGGCAGTATACAAGTTAGTTAAATAAACAAACAAACGCATGCACGCACACGTGCATGCACACACAGAGACATGCATACAAACCTTTTTCAACAATTAACCATGGGGTCATTGGCAGCTTCAGAATCAGAGATTCTATGTGATGGTGAATAGAAATAACAGCAGATGGAGGTTGCAGAAGAATGGACTGCCCCAAAGAAGTGTACTGTCCCTAACACTGTATAACATATATACAGTATACGAATGATCAACCAGTTCCTGACAATACAAAATTGTTCATCTATGCGGACAACACAGCAATGGCAGTTCAAGAAACAAGAATTGATGAAATAGTTGGAAAACTTACTGGAGCACTTGAAGAATTCAGAAAGTATTACAAGATCAACCATTTGAAGCCTAATCCAAGCAAGACTCAAGTGTGTGCTTTCCACCTTTGAAACTGAGAGTCAATTGTAGAGTTGGATATTCAATGGCAACGGAACTGATTACAGCATTGTTCAGCACCAAAATATCTTGGTGTGACACTTGACAGGGCACTCTCTTTTAAGCACTGGTTGAATATCAAAGCCAAAGTTAGTACAAGGAACATCATCATCAGGAAACTCACAGATTATAAGTGGGGAACTCAACCATGTCCATGTCACAGTACAAGCCTTACCCTTGAGTAGGCCCTATTGTTCTGAGTTGCAGCTCCCTGGGGTGACAACCCGGGCTTTAGATATGTGTAGATAAGGTAGTGACAAGCCAAATAACCACTCCATCTCTTCAGGTATTTCAGAATTCTATCGAAAGCATAGCATGGTTCAGGATACAGTCCATCAAAAGATCAGAAAACATTTAAAACAGAAATAAAGCAAGCTACATGGTTGAAGGGAAAACCCATAAGCCCCCTCCTTTCTCAAGCCTCACATTTTGCAGATTAAAAGCACAGCATTCCAGAGAATGCCTCTGTGTGTGTGTGTGTGTGTGTGTGTGTGTGTGTGTGTGTGTGTGTGTGTGTGTATCTCTGGGTTAGACCTCTGCCCCCCCCCTTTAGGGATTCCAGCCAATGATCTTACAGCAAAACATGTCAATCACACAATAAGTTTCATTTCTTCAATTCCATGAGGCACATATTGTTTACATTCCTTGAGGCACATATTGTTTACATATTTTCTCTCTCTCCCTGATTTGGAATCACCATTTTGAAAGTACTAAAACACATTGAGGTGAGTAAAAAGATAATGAAAAAACACAGTTTAAAATGGGGCTTATTTCATTACAGTGCATACTTGAGCTTTGGCCCTGAGTGTGTCTGCAGTAGAGTCGGCTGCTCCAAAATGGAGTGCATCCACACACACAAAACAAGTTGACATCACTGTGAATGAAGGCATGTGTATAGTGACAGGATGTCTCAAACCTACACCAGTTCAGAAAAAATATCCTGGTGTTGGTATTACTCCACCTAAGATAACGCGAGAAGTAGCAGACACTGAGAGAACTAAGCAAGTGAATGACCCACTGCATTCTCTGAACAGAAATGTGCCTTATTATCTACTTATTCAGATCCATGGACGAACTTTATAGTAAGAACAAACATTCTTGAAGGTACATAAGAGCAAAATCAAATTAGAAGATGGAGGAAGGAGCTCACTGGACAAAGAATAACATTAAAGAAGGATATATCTAAGGAATTCAACTTTTCCCATGTCACTTGGAGGATCCTAAAGAGGCTAAGGGTCAGAGTCCCTCATGTAGGTGCTGCTGACAAATAACAACATGTGCTGTGAAAGTGGAGAGACTCTGGGTCATTTACTAATCTGTCAATTGCTACCAGAAACAAATACCAATGAGGATTTAACTTTGGCCAGTGACAAAGCCAAAAAGGTGGTTTCATTTTGACAGTTCAAAGTCTGAACTAGACATGAAAGAAGATGAAGAAGCAGCAGGACAAAACGACCTAACACTAACAACTCATTTATATAGTTGGATGGAGTGAAGTCTGAACTCAGTCATCTTACACCCCCAGATAAGAAGGTATGTGGTGTCTGTTTTTCTCCTCCTGCCCAGAAGGAAATTAGAACTTCCGTCAGCCACCTGAATCAAGTGCTGCTTCTGATAATATCTTGAAACATCTTGTTTGTTTTGCAATGATATAAGAAATATATTTCCAAAAGGCTCTTAGCAATGCTAAAAATCATCATCATCTCTAAAATGAGCTTATTCTGTTTTGTAACCCTGTCCTGCCTTCTTGAACTACTCCCATACTTAACTCAGCTGAGAATTATGCCCTCATGCTTTCATTTCCTGCACCCTCAGAAATTCACAGCTCATTAAGACCTTCTGACTAGTTCATAAACAAAACCTTGTATTGTTATTATTACAACCTAATTAAAATATAGATAATGTGAGGGTTTTACTGCATCTCATAAAACCTCTTCAGCTGCAAGGTTATGAGAAAGAAATTACTTCAGCTAATTGTACTTTTCAGTGTATACTTGTAAATTAACCTAACCAAAATGATGCTTAAATAATGCCACTGTCTCCAATTAAGACAAGTCTAATGAGAGAATATCTACAAAACAAACACACAATCATTTTCATTTTATACATACTCACAAATTAACAAACAGCTTTTTCTAATATCCAGTGTGTAATATTTTGGAGGCTGTATAATACTTGCACTACTCTGAAACATATAAAGGGTATATTTATATCGTAGTTGCTTCACAGCAGAGGCTTGATCTTTAGCAGTGTGTGAACTACTGTGTGTGTCATGCACAGCTCATAATGCTATGTGGATTTAAAAAAAACCAGAAATAACTTCCTAGGAAAAGCATGTTTGAGATCAGTATGCAGAATAAATTGAGGTCATAATTCAGCACTTTTCTGTAGTGCTCCATTCCTTTTTTAAATCTCTCCTCCTTTTGAAGAGATGTCCACTCCAAATCTGCCAAGTCAAATAATAATTGCAATAGGGTGGAGAGGAACCACCAGCAAGATGGTCCACTGGAGGGAGGAAAAATCCTGTGACTCTCTCCTAAAATGATCTTTGTCCTGAACATCCTGAGCAACATTACTTTCCTTCCAGGAGGCATAAGATTCATAGTTTTCTATGCTACAACAGAATAGAGTTTTAGCTCAACTGGAAAAGACCAGCTCCTGACCTCCACTTCTGAAGTTCCATCTGTCATTTAAATTGCTTCCATTACAATATTAGGAATAACAGGTGTAAACATTGGGTTGGATTTCTGTTTTTTAGATTTTGTACAAACTTGGCTTCCTGAGCCCTACTCTTAGTTGTGATCTGAACTCACTCTAAAACCCCTCCCCCAACTAGTGGAGTTTGGTGACCTCAATGTTGCAAAGATGAGGAATAGGGATGGGATTTTCATCTCTTAAACTATAACACCCAGAAATCTGCTGCAATCGCTCTAACCAGAAATCTGCTGGCCTTAGCCCAAAGAGAAAATCTTCCAGGTATTTGATATAATTTACAAATAAGGCATTAATGAGAAAAATAACCTTTTCATTTCTGAGTTTCAAGACAGAAGAACTTGCTAGGCAGGACTGAGCTTTGAACCGCTACAAAGCATTAGAGGTATTGCAGTCTCCTTGCTAATTGTCTTCTGGACAGAATGCCTATCAGGAAATTACACTACCCTTAATGCTTTGCAGTAAAAGGACCATTATGGCTTCATGATTAAGACTCTGAGCTTGAAGACCGGAAGGTCCGCAGGTCAGCATTTCAAGACCTGAGTGTTGTGTGATGGAATGAGCTCCCATCATCTGTCCCAGCTCCTGGCAACCTTGCAGTTTGAAAGCAAGAAATTGCAAGTAGATAAATAGGTACTACTTTGGCAGGAAAGATAATAGCATTGTGTATGCTCTGGCATCTAGTCATGCCTGGCACCTGAGCACTGTCTGCAGACAGCACTGGCTCTTTGGCAGTCAACAGAGATGACCGCCACTCCCTAGAGTCAGACACGACTGGCTTTTGATCGAGGGAGACCTTTAGCTGTACCTTAATGTTTTGCAGTGACACAGAATTTAAACCCACAGAGAAGGCTTATTTGGGTAGTACTAAAGCTCCCTGAATTCAGACTGGGGAAATTCCAGCAGACTTCTGGGTGCTGTGGTTCAAAAATTTAAAAATCCCATCCCTAATGATGATTAAGTCTCACTCTGAACATTATAGGAGTTTTATAAGTTGTAGGATCTATCGTAAGGCTAAGGTTCAGAACCTTGGATAGCTCCAGTAATGCCTGGAACTTGACTAAAATCAGGAAGAGATTCATTGTTTCTGTGAGGTTACCTTGGTCCTGCTACCCATGTTTGCTTAGCTGCAAAGAATATTATGGGTTGAAGTAAATTAAACTCAAACATTCAACTTTGACATAAGAACACATAGGCACTTTAAAAATATGAAGTTAGGGTAAAATATCTCTCTTTGGCATAGCAAATGGCACAGTGAAAAGATCCTTTGACTGCTTGGCTCTGTGGAACATTAAATAAACCTAACTAAAGGCAAGCTTCTATTTCACCTTCCCCATCCTTTAAGAAATGACAAGACTTAATGTCCTCATGCTTAAGAAGTTTGCCTATCATTAATTTTATGCATTCTCTCCTTGTCTAAATGTACCTGTTTCCAGTGAGAATTATTGACTTGCACTACTTGGCACGCCAAGAGAAAAAGCAAACTTTCCTTTTCAGTGTGAATTATAGTCCGAAAGAGAACACTATATATTTCTGGAACAGCTTATGCACTAACTCCTGACAAGTGGAGTTCCATGAAGCAGCAAGGTGGGTTGGACTTTGACTTTTTCTTGGACCAAACCATCCATTATAGAAGACCTGTGAGCTGCCACCCCTCAGTATTTCAGCACTCTTGCTTGTCTAACACAAACAATATACCATATGACTTTTTCTTGATCTTCAACTCTCTGTCCCTGCTTTGCGCTGTTGGCTATAGAGAGCAAGCTAATATGCAACAAGTTGTCTTCAAAGTTAGAAGAAAAAGTTCTGGATTGGACGTTGACTGCATCAGTGGCCATGATGGACTCGGCAGGTCAGTTGCTGATTCAGTTACAAAGTAGAAGCTCCTGCCAGGACTGTGATTGGGCAATGATCATCCTCATTTTTAATTATTTATTTGTTTTATTTAATTGATTTCTATCTCAACTTTTCCCCCAGAACATGGATCAATACTTGGGCAACCATCTCCACATAAAAGCCATCACCTTATTCTGGGTGATGACAACAGCTTCAGTTAAATATTTCCATAATTGTGCAATTCAGTTTTGGGTACCCAGGCCTCCAGATGTTGAGGAACTTCAGCTCCTATTAGCCTTCATCAAGTCGGCTGCATGTGATATAGAATGAGAGTTCTTTGTCAACAGCTGGAGAGCTAAAGCTTCTCTGCTCTGATGCCACTGTCATTGCTACACATGTAGCTGCCCCTGTAGAGGTATTATATTTTCCACACTTCTTGGAATTATGGGGCAGTAATAGTAATAATTTTGTGTCAGGAATTATTCTGGGTTGAAAAGATTTTTGCTGGAGAAACTCCACTCAGGGGATGCCTGAATTAGGCTCCTTTCATGTCCCCAAGAGCTGGGACAGAGATAGGTGCTCAGTCCATCATCCAGTACCTGGATCTCAAACTGCCATCCTGCCAGCCTTCTACCTAATAAAGAGAGCTTCTTAACCATTGAGCCATCACAGCCCCACCACAGTGATTCTCAAACATAGGAGCTGTCAGCTTATACCAGCTGTCCTACTCTACCTTGGGGTCTCCCTATGTTCGTTTCATGGGACTCCTATCTTTCAAAGAGCTCCCTCCGAACTTCCCCACGGCCTCCAGTAGGAGAGCTGGGCTGCGTTTTGAGCTAAAAAAACCTTAGCTGCACCTCCGTTTTGGTCCCATTCAAAACCATGAATGACCAGTGGAGACCTTAAAAATGATTATGGAGATATTCTGTGTGTGTTTGTGCTGAGTTACCTCTTACCCACAAAAGAGATGTTGTTCAAACAAAACGTTGTTTATTTATTTCATTAGCATAGTCCATTAAAAGCGTAGATAAAGTTCAATAGAATAAGAATCAGTCCAAAAGCAAAACATAGTCCTAGGTAATCATTTTGGAACAAAAACCAATACCCACAGGCATGTTATTCCTTAAACATCCAAAACCGAACTAAGAACTCCTCTCTCCAAAATGGAGTTCGCTGACCAACGTGGTACTCTCTTATCCGATCACAGTCTCTCCTTGCTCTTCTAGGAGAACTTTCCCATAACAAATATTGTTTATGCACCTTCAGAGACTACAGCTTAGTTTAGCCAAAACAAGGTGTCCACTAACTAAGAGATAGAGAAAGGAATGTTCACTGTACTGGAAACAACCAGTCTATTAGACACAGAGAGAAGAAATGATTTTTGGAGGCCTAGTAAAACCAGGATTCCTCCATCTTTGAGAACGTTAAGAAAATAGGGTTCTTCCCATGACAGGAGCCCCACATTCTTTCCAGAAACCCTCAGCATTGGCAGTGCTAGCTAGAGTGCTATGGGGACGAAATCCAAAAATACTTGGGCAGCAAGTTTGAGATTTGGTATTAACCTTGTTTTGGTTTCCTTTTAAAGGAATTCAAGGGTGGGGGATAGCAATGTTAGTCTGTTGCAGCAAACACAACAAAGAGTCATCTGATAGTATAAGAACTAACAAGCTTTCATTTTCTGGACTGTAGACTACTTTTCTAGAAACACTGAAGTGTTTCCTCCATTGGCAGGTCATCAGGAACTTTCATTTGATAATTAGCTCCCATTCAGAGCAAATGGAGTCAAAGGGGCAGAATATCACAAGCTGTAAAACTATTGTTTTCCTTTAGAAATATGTACTTGGTTACTTTGCTATTATCTGTCAAGAAAATTCGCAGCAATACCTCTGGTTTTATTAACAGTTCCCTGTTCTTATTCTCCATTATCTTATCTTAATGCATTTTTGCAACCAGTTTTCCTAAAATGATGAACTTGCAGACCATATTTTCACAAATATATATGCATTTTTCTGTGCACTGTTGCTTAACATATGCATTTTACAACATATTTTTAATTGGAAAATTATTTGCCAAAATCGGAAAAGTGTGAATTTTGGAAGACAAGTGACCTCAGTTTGTGTGCTTGATTGAAAACACAAAATTAGGTAAATTGACATTGAAATGTGAACTGAACACATTGCTCCTTTATCTATATGTATAACATCCTTTGTGGAGGTACCTCTTTTCACAAACGGACTTTGTGTGAGTGTAACCAAGTGAGGTGCATGTGTAGAATTTATCATAAATATAAATTGGCCTATCATTTTTCAATATCCCTGAATTTATCTTATATAGAAGGACCAGCTAATAGATACAGCATTGAAGTGCATATTTCATTGTGCAATTTTTAAAAAAATTCTTAAAAGTAAGTAAATCCTACTGAGTTCATTGGGAATCTAAGCAAATGGCTGCAAGACTGTAATTTATTTCATCTAAATAGTCCAACCTATTCTTGGACCTTCTGCAACATAAAGTTGAATCCACTTTGCTCATGTGAGGTATTATTATCCCCTCAAGAATTAAAAATAGGATGTTTCTTTAGCTGATTAATGATATGACATTACTTCCCTGAGACCACAAGAATTGGTAGCTAGGAAGAAATTTATGTTACTGTCAACTCTGTTTAAATGTGAACTAAGGCCAATAAAAGTACCTTGTTCTTAATTTCTGAGTCCTGTGTCCAGCACTATAAAACTGTATTGCAGGTCCTACTGGAATATTAAAATTTCCCATGTAATGTCACTGAATGTCCTATTGCCCACTGCCAACATGCCTTTTAAAAAAATAAACAAAAGTGGTGTTCTCTGCCCTACATGTTATAAAAGTTTTATTCCATTTCAATTGCTATGGCTGTACCCTCCTAAGATTTTTTAAAAATTTGGCGTATCCCTTAGAATTCTCTGTTACAGTATTCTAGTGCAGTGTCCCTAAACTATAACAAATAATATTTTGCTCTACTACAGTGGTTCTCAAACCATAGTTTTTCTGTGTTGTGTTGGTCATCGTTTCTGAGAGCTGTAGTCCAAGAACATTTAGGGACCCAAGGTTGGGAACTACTGCTATATTACTATACTAGGATATTTTAAGAAGGAGAATAACACTATTTGCCTTTGACATTTGTACATCCTGCCTGCTGATTGTGGACCAACTTTCTCTTCGTCTCTTGTATGCAGCCCTAGCAATACTGCACATCTGCCTACAGGTAAATCTTTCTGATGACATCCAATGACATCACCTGGCAAATCTCTTTGAGTTCAATGTGACTCACCTCAAGGAAGAATATATAAAACTACAGCCACAAGCTTTCTGGAAAACCATCTTTCTGGGAAATTGCCTTGCAGGACTTGTGTGTCAGAAACACAGTTGTTAAGTAGCACAAATGGAGATGAAAGCACTGGCAAAGAAGATGTCAGTTGAATAACAAAAGTCATGATTCTGCATTAAAAGTGAGATAAGAAGAGCAGTACAGTTTTAAAAGCACTTGGCCATGAATATCACACTTCTGATTATACCAGCAGATTGTACCTGTCAACCTAATCCTCTTCATCTACTGCAAAAAGGAACCTTAAGAACTAGGGCTCTGAGTGAGATAAGAGATAATTCAGATCGCGAAATACACAAAATATGTGGACTAGATTGTTAAAGCAACTTCTTAACATGTTAACTCCCAAGACTGTCTCTGCAGTTGATCAAGCCTTTGAATGTCTTTGCTATAGTTCAGAGACAGTGCTCTAAAGATCTAAACACTTCACCAACCCCAGGATTGCATAGGATGTTTCCACAACAATTTAAATGGAATCATGCTATTATGATTTTGTAATGGGGGTATTGTCACATTTGTTTAAATGGACGAGGGCATTTTTAAAGTGAGTAATAGGAGACCCAGTGGCATCACACAGGGTAATATACCACAAGTACCTGCAACAATACTATTGTTCAGAATTCCAGCCATTTAATTTCATTCCTCCACTCAATGTAAATTAGCATTCTATGGCCACTGGGCACACACAGTTTTCACTGGGTTATTTGAAGGCTGGTGACACAACTCCTGATTCCCCTCCCTAAAGATCTTCCATAATTCTATAGTTCCAAAAACTAAGTGTTTCTCCCAGATCTACAAATGATAATTTCCTGTTTTGTGAGAGTGCTATCATTTTGGCTATGTAACCTGACCAAGAGAGAAATAAACTTTAAATGTCACCAAATACCTTCATTTGTGGCACAACGATTGATCTTAGGAACAAGCTACATTTTTCTCTTAGAAATTTCACATTTGTTTCGAACTCTCGGAGAGATACAGTCCAGAACCAAGTTTCTTAATTTTTGATGAGTCAATAGCTGGCATCCATCTTCGCTACATCATCCTTTGTTACCACAATTTCCCTTAGTGTTTGGATTTCCTTTCTGAACAACTCAGTTGATGTGCACAAATAATTCATTTTGCTTCTCTGCTCTCACCTCACTCTCTGTTATCATGCTTTAAATCCTCTTGTCATTCAATGGTTCAATGAACTCTCTAGTGGTTTTCTGTCTTCTGATATAAATAATTTTATATTGGTAAACTTAATGTTTTTAATGTTATGTTCCTCTGAGGGAAAGTTTTTCTCTTGCCTTTCTTCCCCTACAGTTGGTATTCCACATTTGTTCTCTTTTCTGAGAGACAGCTCTTCTTGTCTTCCTCACAGGAGCAAGACTTCCATTTTCTGAGGAAAGCTACTGAGTCTAGTGATGCCTTTCTTGATGTCCAATATACATTTTGAATAAGTTTTTGTAACTGTGGCTTTGAATAACTCCTGAGCATTCAGGAGATATTTGGCCCTGCTAACATTTATTTTCAACTTCCTTTTTATCAGTCCTCTCACTTTGGAGTAGTTTCTAGTATTTTAAGTTCTGAGTTTGATAGTCCAATAGGTACTGTTTTCAATAAATTTAACAGTAATCTCTTCCATTACTTTCTGATAACCAGCTAAGAATGTCACTCCTTCTGGCCTGTCCCATGACTGTTCTAGGGCAGAGTGATTTCATAGAATCATAGAATAATTTCTTTGGAAGGAGGCTATGAGGCTAAGTCCAAACTCCTGCTCAATGCAGGAATCCAAAGCAAGGCAGATCTGACAGATGGTTCTCTTGAATGCCTTCAGTGTTGGAGTGCTCACCACCTTCTGAGGTAATTAGTTCCATTGCCATATTACTTTGATATGACAGAAGATTTTCCTCAGACACTTATGGTTTCCTGGGCCACCAAAAAGAAGATTTTGTTTTTCAAAACCTACTGTGGCAAGATATCCATTTTCTAAAAATGAAAAAGGCTTCAGTATATGTTCCAACCCTTGTTTATAAAATGGCAGTACTAAAGAACTAAGAGTCATCCAGTATTTCTGCAAAAATTAAAAAATTAAAAGACCAGTTATAAAACAAATTTTTGTTCTGAAAGATATGTCACATCAATAGTAATAAGCAAATGTTTCCTTTAAATCTATTGCTACTATAAAGTGGAATTCACAAATTGTATGATCTACAGGCTCCAGTAGCCCATAAACCACTTGCTTCATTCCATCTTAATCTGTTTTGTTAAGTTATCACATTTTATGCAGAGTTTTCTTTTTTGTAACCTCAATAAAACAATCAATATGTTCCCCAGTCTCCTCTTCTTCTATTTCCTGCTTCAGTTGTTCTGGCTTCTCATCTGTTTTAATAAAAACTTTGTTGTTTCATTTCAAAGTCTGCAATCTTAGCAGTCACAAATTGTGGGGCTGTCATATCTCAGTTTTCTTTTAAATTAAGCACCATAATAAATGCTGATTCATTTTTATGTATATACTCACCTGGTGAATTACAAGGCTGCCATTCTGTATAACCAGGTCATCTAGATTACCCATCTCACTGAATAAACTGAGATTTGCCTCTAAATAAACAAATGGAAGATCATGCCGTACATATGAATGCAATACGTTTGAAATCTAAGAAAGCATCATGAGATATAGTGGAGCTTTCTTTTCTGAATAAACATGCATATGGTTGCACATTTCATTAGCTATAAACAGCATGAAACTGAATAAAGCAGCAGGTATCGATGACATAAGAATAAGAAGATAAGGCAGTTTGTTTCCCACACTTTGGAATGCCTCCTGTAATTAATGACCAACTGCATAGATGAACCTAAGATTCCTAAATTGTGGAAACAGGCTAGAGTTGTTGCTTTACTGAAACCAGGCAAAGACTCAGATGACCCAAAAAGCTACTGACCAGTGTCACTTCTTTGCCATCTTTATAAGAAACTGGAACAGATGAGTCACAATTGTATTTCCAAATTTATTCATGGATAGATCATGTAAGTAAGCAGGCTTCAGGGCGGCAGGTCATCTTGTGGTCAAATTCTTAACCTTATGCAACACTTTAAGGATGGTTTAGAAAGAAAACTAATTACGGGAGTGGCTTCATTGCAGTGTATGATACTGTCAATCATAGGGTTCTGCTCTGTAAAATAAATAATCTTACCAAAGAAAACAAGTTTACTAGAGTCATTGGCAGCTTCCTTCACAATCAGAAATGCTATGTGATGATAAATAGAAAGAATAGTAGATGGAGGTTGCAGAAGAATGGACAGACCCAACTGTTAATGAAACCATGCATATAGTGACAGGATGCATCAAACCTACACCAGTTGAGAAAATATACCCTCTTGTTGGTATTGCTCTGCCTAATATCAGGAGAGAAGTAGCAGCAGATGCTGAGAAAACTAAACAAGAGAATTACCCTCAACACCATCTGAATGGATTGGAGCCTCAAGTCTGCGACCTTGGAAGGATGGAAGGATGATTCAACCCTGATACCACTCAGGGTCAAACTGGCAATGTTTTGGTTGCAGTACAGCAGTTTAACCACTGTGCTACCAGGGCACTATCATCAGATTGGGCAAATTGAAATTCACCTTTTAAATTGTGTGCAAATTTTTACTTTGTCAGTACCTATTTTCAGTAAAGAGTCCTGGTCTGAATGGATATGAATAATTTTCCCTTTTGTTGTTGTTCAGTTGCACAGTCGATTCCAACCCTCTGTGACCCCATGGACCACTGTCCTCCAGTCACTCCTGTCCTCCACCATCCCCCTCAACTCGCTCAGCTCTGTGCCCATTATCTCTACAATACCATCTAGCCATCTCATCTTGGGCCGTCCCCTTCTTCTTTTGCCCTCTACCCTTCCAAGCATCAAGGCTTTCTCAAGTGAATCCTCCCTTCTCATTTGATGTCCAAAGTACTTTAGCTTCATCTTTATTATTTGACCTTCTAATGAGCAGTCAGGATTGATTTCTTCTAAGATTGACCTACCAAGTTTTTAATTTTTTTCACGGTCAGCACAGTGAGGCACTTTCTCAGTCTCTGGTTCTAGAACACAATAAATCCTTCCACTATCTGAAACAAGCCCAAGGTGCAGCGTTTTGTTGACGCAACAAAAGCTGCTCTAAATACAAGTGAGTCGGGCAGTTCAGGGTGCTGAACTGAGGGGGTGCCAGCTGATTTAAAGGAGTTCCAAGCTAAACTCATGGAGTTGTCAATGAGAGCTAAACGGGAGCACAAATCTGAACGAAGAGGAAGATTAAACTCAATTTATGGCTGTGGTCTTTGAAAACTGTTTTTCACAGTACACTGCCACTGTTCAGTATGTGGCTTCCCCCGCCTTTAAAAAAATTGCTTTCCCATTTAAAATACAAGTAATAATTACAGAGATTTTTCACTGGCTCCTTTTTGCATACACTTTCCCACCAAAAGCAATTGTATTCTCTTACAATTGTCCCCATGGTTTCCTTGAATTTACAGCTTTGGTGTATGCAATCTGTAGCTCTGTGGCTGAAAAGCCAAGGTATTCTGAGTCATATCACTCTTGACGGATAGTCAATCTTTCAGAGCCACCCACTCTACATGACAGAGACTTCATTGGGGTCCTGGAACTGGAGCAGGAGTCACTGAAAGTTCAGCAGCAAGTAAGAAGAAACTCATTCTAGGCCCTTTTCATAAACATTGCTGAAGAAAAGTCAGGAATCAGAAGCCCTGCCACGGAGCTGTGCTTTGCAATTCTGCCCAAGACATATACCGTATATGCTGGGGTATAAGATGACTTTTTACACCTGAAAAACATGCCTCCAAGTCGGGGGGCCGTCTTGTACGCGGGGTGCGCTTCAGTTGAATAAAATACAGTAATACCTCTTACTCGGATAACGCTTAAATCGCATAACGTTAAGCAATCTGGGGAGGAGAATTGCATTGAATAATGTTAAAGTCCTATGGGATGGATCGGATAACAACTTTTAATATCAGATGATGAACAGAAGTTTGAAGGCTTTTAAAGGGAAACTGTCATGCCAGCAAACTTGCTAGGGACTTGCCTGGCACTTGCTCTCTCCCTCTATTTGTTATCTTCCTTCTATCATTGACAGTTCCAGTTTGGTTAACAGATTAAAAAACAAACAGCATGGCAGCTCCCATAGGTTTATTGTTCCATTCAGCTTTAGTGAATTGTCTTTGGTGAATTACATTTAATAAACTTGCACTGTTTTATGTTTACTATACATGTTTGATAACATACAGCCTTGTGACAGTTTTTCTGCATGTCATAAGCATTTGAATATAAATTAACATGTTGAAATCAAATCTGACGTTCTTTTACGTTTTATTTGGTGTGTGGAAGCTGTGCAGAAGAGGGGGTAGTCATATACGGCGAGTATATAATAAACTCTATATTATGAGTGGAAATGTTGGGGGGTCGACTTATACGCCCAGTCGTCTTGTACACCGGCATATACGGTAATCTGGTAAGACTGTGAAGTCACAGTTGTAGAAGGAGGGCTACAGCAATCAGCCCAAGCAACCCTCCCTCTTAAAGCTGTGACTGAGTGTCTGTGTGCATCACTGCCCCACCATAATTCTTCATGTTCTCTTTAAAGATTTGATCAAAAGAGGATATAGATTTGTGTGTAAGAGGACACCAAATCTGGAAAATGTTAAGTGTGGCATAATGGGGACTATTTTTGGTCATGATGAAGTAAAAATATTATGTAATAATAATAATTGGATGCCAACAACTCAGTTGTGACTTATTATGACCCTTTCCAGGTATTTCTAGGTACAGAATATAGATTAGTGGTTTATCATTACTTTCTTTTGAGGTTCCCTGGGAATTTAGTGTGTGAAACAGAAAGGTGGCTACTCTGAGACTTAAATTGTTGAGTATGTTAGAGCAACCCCACCATCCAGTGGGTTTTTAATATAAATTGTATCTCTAACTAACCAATAAGAAGAGCCTTCTATTCTGCCTCCATGTCACCTGACATGGTGTTGAGTTGCTTATTATTCGGGATTGTTTTTCTCATCAGTTCTATTCTCGCTCTCTTCTTTCATTATTATTGTTGTTGTTGTTTGCCTTACTCCTGCCAACCTAGCAGTCTGAAAGCAAGTAATTGCAAGTAGATAAATAGGGACCACTTCGGTGGGAAGGTAACAGTGTTCCATGGGCTCCGGTGTCTAGTCATGCCTGCCACATGACCACAGGTACATCTTCAGCTTTGAAACAGAGATGAGCACTGAACCCTAGAGTCAGATACAACTGGCTTTTGAGCAAAGGATACCTTATTTGCCTTACAAGCAAAGCATTGCCATGAATCCTCAGGTTCACCATATTTACTTGCTTTGCAAAAGCTGGTCGAACTGTGACACAGCTGTCTATATTCTTTCTTTTTATTATTCACATTTACATTTAATAGCTGTTAGGATTTATACATCATATTATCTTTGTAAGTTTTGAGAATAGCTAACCCAGCATTTCTGAGAAAGGGAAACACTGACTTTCACACAGGAAAGTCACCATGTCACATCATAACACCTGTTAGCTACATGTGGGAACAGCTGAGAGTGACATCCGCAAACACCTGAAGAATGTCAAATTGTATCAATGCATGTCTGGGAATGTAAGAACATCCAATAGACACCTGTTAGATCAAACAGATTCTTGTAATACCAATAAGGTCATTCACACATACTGAACATTCTAGAGGGAAGGTGTGAGGGGCAAAAATCACATAAAAGCAGCACTTTTTGGCTGCTCAAAAGCCATCTTTTGAAGAAGCTCACACCATGTCGCTTTGATCCAAGGACATGAATCCATGAAGGAAAACCTGGATGGAGGCTTTGAGCCCGCTGATCAGAAATGCTTTCTTAGGCAAGGAAAGTTATTCTCTTATTTTCTTTTTTTATTATGTACCTTGTTTAGTGTAGAACAGGGGACTCTATCATTGAGTCATGTTAGTGTACTTAGGGACAGAAAATTTAGCTAGATTAATAGCTTTGATCTGTATTCTGATCTATACATGGATTTATATTATTTTTCCATAAAAAGCCAGAAAGACAATTTTAAGGTTTGGTTTTTGACTACCAAGCAAGAAGAATAAATATTTCTACAGAGTGGAGCAGGCCAAACTAAGGACTGCACTTTTGCAAAGGTCCCAGCATGGGAAGAAGGGATTTCCTTCTCAGCACTGATAAGGAGTTTCCATAGAGACCTAAGGGAGGACACTGCATCCCTAGCCAGTGGTCTGGGAAAGTGAAATCTTCTAGATGGCACTGCTTTGAAGGTAACCGCAGCCTGAGAGATTCAAGGCATCTTCCCAGGGACAGCTCTGCCATTCTGCTCTGTGTGTGTGTGTGTGAGAAAGTGATTTGTGGGAAAGGTGACATAATATAAACAAAGCGTATTGCCTATTTAAGCCACCACCTTGCTTGCCTTGGAGTAGAAGGCTACTTTTGCCCACTCCAATCTCGAGAGGGTGGGATTCCAGGAGGTCCATTTCTCGACAGGTTGGCAGTGAGGGACTCTGGGCCCCATCTCCTCCCCTGACAAGCATATATGTTTATGACAACTCTTTGTTTACCACATGGAAACTTGTTGTATAGAAATGTTCACAAAGAAAAACACCTGTTTATATCTGAAAGAACTTGCAAGAAAGAAAACTTATTTTGTTATATTTTGTGTGGAGAGTTTAATTGCTGGACTAAAACAGGGAGTATAAGACTTGAAGAACTTGCAAATTCCAACTAAATCTTTTTGTAAAACTACTCCGCTTTGCTGCTGCATGTAAAATACTTAACATAAAGAAGCCAAGGATTTCAAACAGGAGGAAGCAAGTAAATAAACACAACCTAAGATGCCAAGGCAAAGCATCACTAGAGAGTAATTTTTGTGGCAGTTACCACAGAGCAAGCCATAGGAGCTGTCTCAGCCAAGGTCTTAAGAGAGGAATACTTCCTACATGAATAATGGACAAAGCCAACCCACCTAAAAAACTGTCAGAATGAACCCCTGGAGCCAAAAAAAGAAGCCCTGTCAGAGGTTCATTAGGCCAGAGTTTGTTCAATTTCATGGGAACTGGGAAGATGGAGTTTAGAGGAGGAACCCAGGAGATGCACAACCTGGTCTCTGTTCTGCTTGTCCACCTGCAAGGAAAATGGAAGCACATCTATCATTCTTCTTGAATGTTAGCTCCAGGTATGAATTCTCACATGGGGCCCATGTCCCCAGCTTTGCACCTATATGCATGGGTTCTTTAAAAAGAGTAACCAGCAGTACCCAAAATATAACCCATGCCCTAGACCACATAAATTGTCTGGCTGGCCATGCAAAGCTGACTACAGTAGGGGAGGGGCAAGTTTAATTTAATTTAATTTTTAATTTAATTTTTAGACTTATACCACACCCCACTCGCAACAGCGACTCTGGGTGACTTACAGAAATGCAAAATACAGTTACACAATCATAATAACATCAACAACCAAATACAACAAAAATACAGTAATACAATCCATACAACTCAATACAATATTGCCGGCCGGGCGGGGAGAACGAAGAACACCTGGGGACTCCAGGCCGGCGGCTATAAAAAGAACTTTTCTGCCACCACCGCCGACTAAGGATGCCAGTCCCGCTACTACCGCCACAGTTGAACCACGGCCAGCCACTCCGTCAGATAAATGTATATTTACTAATTGAAATATTTATAAGGGATGAGGACTTGCCCTATTGCTTTGTACTGTATATCCATGATTGTTTTTTGCATTTCTTTGACTGTAATGTATTTATATTTTATTTTTTATGAAGGTTTTGTTGACCACATTGATTGTATTATACTTGTTATATTGTATGTATATTATGTTTTCTATTGCAACATTGTTAGCCGCTCTGGGTTGCTTCGGCAAGAAGAGCGGCATATAAATTTGAATTTAATAATAATAATAATAATAATAATAATAATAATAATAATAATAATAATAATAATAATAATAATAATAATAATAATATGTCTAAATCTTCTCTCTCCCCGCTGGGCTAAAGTCCAAGGCGATGGGGACGGGTCCGGCTGGCGGCCTTTTGAGCCCGGCATGGAGGTGGGACCCAGGAGCACCAACAGGTGGAACAATCCTGGTACTCCTGGCAGAAGGTCTCCTCTTGGATGTAGCTGCCAATGCTGCATCCAGCCCTGAGTGAAGGCCATGAAGAATATTGTTGCATTTGCTACTGCAGACTGAGCCTTGTAATGTCTCCAAGCCTTATTCGATCAGATTCACTCCATCCTCTACCATTACTTTGGGTGTCCACCTAAACACTCCCCCCCCCCCCAAGGTCTTCAAGAAAATCAAGATGCTTGTGCTGTGCACTTATGCAGAAAATGCTTAAGAGGGATCATATATATCACCTGGATCATTTCCCCATTCCACAAATCAACCAGACGTTAACATATCCCAGCAATGTTTGCACCAGCATTTAAAGATAGGATAAATTTTCCACCCCAAGGAAAGCATAGGTAGTTTAACAGCTAAACCCTCTAGTTCTATGGAATATACAAAACAACAACCATTTAGGTATTTATCATATGAAATAATATCTAGGCAAGATGGGAATACTCATGTTAACCTATATCAACACAACTTACAACCCTAACAAGTTCAAGTTGGTATTAGGTTTCATGGAGTACAACTTGTGAAAAGCACCTGATGAAGCAGTTCCTGAAATCTTGTGCCAAATAAAACATGATTTTTTTGGAATAGTAGCCGTGTTAGTCTGTGATTCAGGGATATCAGAAAACAAAATAAAATAAACAAAATAAAAAATAAAAATAAAATAAAAAACACTGTAGCACTTTAAAGACTAACTGCTATATTTTTATTGTTAGCTTTCGTGGATCAAGTCCACTTCTTCAGACAAAGAGTGAAACTTACAGGCATGGTATTGTTGTGCTTGTTTGTCTGTCATGTTGCTTGACCACAACCTTCTCCCTCTGTCTCCCTGAATTTGGTGTATAAAAACCATGCCTGTAAATTTCACTCTTTGTCTGAAGAAGTGGACTTGATCCACGAAAGCTAACAATAAAAATATAGCAGTTAGTCTATAAAGTGCTGCAGTGTTTTTTATTTCATTTTTATTTTGTTTATTTTGTTTTGTTTTCTGATACAAATAAACCATGTTCGCTTTTTAGGTGACACAGGACTCTATGTCTTTTGTGTAGATAATGAATAGGAGGAGACGGAGCAGCATTAGGCATACTTCAACTTGACCTATGGATGTTTGTTTTTACATTTGAGACAAGACAGCATCAAATAATGGAACTACATAATGGCAGAACTAGAAGAGACTCCCAAAGTCACCAGGTTCAACTCTATCATGAAGCAACGAATCCATAGCCAAAGCAACCCAGCCAAAAAGCCATCCAACTACTTTTCAAAACCAGTTTAAACCAGAGCTGGTTTAAGGAATGCCTCAGAGCTGAAGTACCTTATCTGGGACCTATAAGCTATAAACTGTAGTGAGTGCATGCAGTCTTTACACAGATATAGCTGAAACAGCATAATCTTTTGAGTGTACTGTACAGTCAAACCTCGCATAAAGAGCGTTTCGCTTAAAGAGTAACTTGCTTAAAGAGCAGAATTTTCTCTGAATGTTTGCTTCGCTTAACAAATAAAACCAACCAAAAACTCACTTAGCAAATAAATTGGGGTTCGCAATCCCCCCTCCCCCACAATTGGTCACTTTCAATGGTGTTTCGCTTAAAGAGCAAACTTGCTTAAAGAGCAATCCTGTGGAATGCATTATGCTCTTTAAGCGAGGTACAACTGAATTAGCAATCGTAATCTTTTATGTGATGTGTTTTACAGTTTATAAAGGTTAGATCTAGATAGGAACAGAAATGTAACTGGAAATCATGTCAACATGCTATTGAAAAAAATGTTCTATTCATACAGTTTATGTACTGGCAGGAGTTGTAGTGATGATTTATGTGCATAGATGTTAAACTGCATAATCTACTAACTAACAAGATGCAGGCTACATCACAAAGTACATAGCAGATTGTATAACAAACTGAAACTTAGTAAGGCTGCCAGTGTCTTACTCTTAATGGTAATTTGCCATAGATAATTATATTATGCATATGGAATTATCAACATGATTCTATTCATTGTTAATAAAACATGTTGTTTTGATTCTGCTAGCATTTTGGTTCATTTGTACATTATTGTACTATATTTTTAATCACATTTACTGGTTGTATTTACTCAGTTGTATGTATCCTGATTTTGTTCAGTAATTGTTACATTCACAGTTGTGTGCTTGTAACACTTCACTGTTTCCTCTTTCTATGTAATATTTCTGCCATCATAGATCTTGAACTTAATAGATGAAAGAGGGGGGGAACAGAATCCAAAGTGTCTTTTTCTCAGAAATAGTTAAAATGTGATAAATATTGTCCCAGTAATTTCCACAATAAAAACATATAACCAAGTCAGATGATAATGCAAAGTAGAAAGCATCTACCTGCTGAGAACTCTGGAAAAAAGAAACAGTGCATAATAAGCAAAAGTATGTATTGTTTGAAGAGCAGTCATTAATCAAAGATCATGCTTTTTAAACAAAAAGATGGAGATGACATCCTAACGTAAATTAGAAGCCATAGTAAAACAATAAAACAAAAACAATTTGCCTAAATGAATAACAATCTAAAGAATGTCATGAATCCTTTTAGGTTTTTTTAATTACTCACAATGATTACACATTCTATTCAGGGCTCACAATGGAAGTCAGTAATATTTCAACCTGAAGGCTGAAGTAAAGAATGCATAACATTATCTTCTCAGTTTGATGGTACTATTGGGTCTTTAACCAGAGTGAATAAATTAAGAAAAAAATGTTTGGTGCATAAATTATACTCTTCACTGCAGCAAGAACAAAAGCCCTCATGTCTGCATGCAAAATAAAAGCAAAAATTATTATGGAGGAATAAGAGAAGCAAAACATTATTAAAAGTTCAGTGCCTTGCTGCTGCCACCTGTTTCAAAATGGTCATTAGGACATGACAGTAAAAGAAACAAAGAGTTCAATCTAATAAAGCTCATGCTAAGAGTCATTTAAACCAATGGGACAAATAACAGTTTTAAGTCCCATTGGTTTCAGTTGGTCTACTTCAAGTGTGACTAAACCTGGGTCTAACCCAGTGGTCAGCAAACTTGGCTCTCCAGCTGTTCTTGGACTTCAGTTCCCAGAAGCCTTGATCAGCAGGAGTGCTGACTTGGGCTTCTGGAAATTGAAGTCCAAGAACACCTGGAGAGCCACGTTTGCAGACACCTGGTCTAACCCAATAGTTCTCAATGTGGGGCACACGCCCCACAGGGAGGCAATTTTATTTTTAAGGGGGGCAATTCAAGAATGAGTTATTAACAGTGACTGGCCTTTTAGGCTTCCTCCACATGAATAGAGTTCACTTTTTGAATAATAAGAATTCAAGGGGGGGGGCATCAGGATTTTAGAGATGCTTAGGTGAGGCATGTCCAAAAAAAGATTGGGACCCACTGGTCTAACCCATTGTTATATGTAGTATCAACACACGTTACAAAAATAAATATATATTGTGAGAATTTTTACCAAAAAATCAACAGACCAGTAGGATAATAGGGTCATACCTTCCAGTAAGAACCTGCTCATTACATCACATTTGCAAAATAAACAGCTAAATGTAAGAGCAAGGGGAAAGGGAGCATTTGGTTTCGGCTGTCTTTCATAGTGAGTATGTTTGTGTAAGCCAAGGCAGAGCTCAACATCAACCCAGCTCATTCTCTATGGCCTCAATTAATTAGCTACCTAAAAGGAAATGGGGACTGGAATGGCTGCCAAAATTCTTTGTATATTTATGGAGGCACCAACTGCTGAGTTCTCTCAGTTCACTACACCATGGCACCTGCATCATTAGTACTCAAATCCCCCCCTAAATGGCTTTGTAGCTAGTAATCAGGTGTTCTTGCATTCAGTAATTGCAGGCAGGCACTTATACTCCTCAATGAATGACAGCCTACGCATTGCCTGAAGGGAAGCAGAGAGGTCTCTGGGCAACCACAATACTGAGTCTTGACTAAACTGAGAATTTCTGGATAAATTTTGTAGGGATGAACAAACTGGATGTTTCATTATACAGCTCCATGAACCAATTCTACCTGCTGATCATTTTGTGAGGAACAACAGAAAGCTTCCATTCAAAACTTGAAAAAGTTAGATTTTTGAACTATAATTCCCAAAAGTCCTCAATTGGCACAGCCACTTTCATAGAGGTTTGGTGCACAAAAGAAAGTTTTAACATTGCAGAAACTTTGGGTGAATGTTTACTCTATACCAGTGATGGCCAGCCTTGGCACTGCAGGTGTTCTTGGGCTTCAGTTCCCAAAAGTTCAAGTCAACACACCTGCTGATCAGGGTTTCTGGGAATTGAAGTTCAAGAACAACTGGAGTGACAAGGTTGGTCATCACTGCCCTATACTGTTATAGCCCCTTAAAAACTGGATAATATTGGAGGTGAGAAGTAATAGAAAACCAGACTCAATCATGTCAATAGACACTCTTCTACTCCATCTTCTTCCTTCAAGCAAAAAGGAACAAACAATGCATTTTGATTTTACAATGATGTTAGGCTACCAGTTTGAAATCGGTACCTTGCCTCTGAGGCTGGACAAGCTGAAGGAGAACACAGTTGCCAAACTCCTTCCCCTCTTGCAACCTTCACCTCTTCTACAACAGTATATTAAGCCAGGGCTTTGAAATGTTGCCCCACTTTCCCCTTTTTTTCTTTTCTTTTATTTTTGAAACTACAGTTCCTGGAATCCTCCAGTAACCCTATCAGCTGGGGTATTCTGAGAACTTTTCCAAGCTCTGTGACCTCAGGAAAGTGCATGGACAAGCTTCATTCCCATGGGTTGTGTAGTGCTCTTCTTATGACAAAGAATGTTGGATTGAAATCTGTATCCAGTCAAGAGGCTCATTAGGGTACATTGGGTCAATCATTGTATCTAATCTATCCACAAGGTTCTTCCAAGTATGAAATGCAGAGGGTGGGACAATTATGTCCCTCAAACCCCTTGGAGAGAAAGTGTGGTAAAAAAATGAAACGGCCAAAATTCTGTTTTTCAGTGTAAGTAGAGTTGCTATATGTCCCATTTTTCCAGGATTTTCCGAACTGAAACAGTCCCGGCTGGTTCAAAAAGAAACATGTAAAAATCCCAGAAACAAAGGGTTAATTGCATAGAGTCACTATTCCTAGAAAGGAATGGAACAGGGAAAACAGAGGGGGTGATCTCATGGAAGAAAGGGTGGTTTCAAGAATGGTCCAAGAAATTTTAAAAAGTAAATGTCATCCTTGCTCGAAAACCAGGTGTGTCTGACTCTAGGGTTCAGTGCTTATCTCTGCTTCATAGCTGAAGAGCCAGCACTGTCTGCATCTTCAGACATTTCCATGGTCATATGGCAGGCATGACTAGACACCGGAGCACACGGAATGCTGTTTACCTTCCCACCAAAGTGGTCCCTACTTGCAGTTTCTTGCTTTCAAACTGCTAGGTTGGCAAGAGCTAGGACAGAGATGGGAAAAGAAATAAAAATAGAACCATCAAGAATCATCGTTTGCAAGAAGAATCGTATGGGAAACAGCTTCTTGACTACAGCTTATTTTAACCTGCCTGCCCTGGAGGGGGATTGTTCGGGATCTTTGAGTTGCTGTCTCCTTGACAGCCCCATCCAACACATGCACAGTTTGAAGAATGCAATGATGTCACATGACTGTCCCAGTTTGGTGGGAGAGAATTATGGCAACCCTAAGTGTAAGGCAAATTGACATTTTTAGTCTTTTTCTCCCTGGTAATAAAGGGCTCCTACTGTGATTCTCAGGGAGTTCACACGCACCAAGCCAGCATGTGGTCAGGTGTTTCTGAGATTCAAAACAGGGATGGTTTCTTCACCAGGGAGGAATAGACGGAATATTATGATTTTGTTAAACTAAGCAACAGGATTTCAGTGACTAAACAAATATTTCCTTAGTGGATTCAAATACTTATGTCAGGTATGCCATCTGTCTCCACCTTCTCCTCTTCCTCTTTTTCTTCTCAGTTCAGGGGGAACCTGTGAGTTGGCAATGCTTTAAAACTATCTAATCTTCATCCAAGCTCCCAATCCAGACTGGGTCCTTATTTTGACTAAGTTTTACCCCACATTACCATGCGTGCAATGACAACTGCAGAAGTAGATTTGGGTAACTGATGAGCCTAAGGATGCAACCAGGCATGTGACCAAACTATTATCACACCAGATAGCCAGATTCATTTTTGTGATTGTGGCAATACATAGGGATATTCAAGGACTTGTGTTATGTGGAAAAAAGAGACTATTTTTAAAGCAACACACAGTTTGAAGAAAAGTATGAGCCTGAAAATTTAAGGGAAGCATATAAACACAGTTAGTTTTGGCTAGGCACCATGTAATTTTCTAAAAATTATTTGTTTTTTGCATTGTGAAATGATTAAATAATAACTTTGTGCCATTAAGTCAATTTTTAATTTATGGCAACACTTTCCAAGGTTGTCTAGATAGAGAATACACAGATGTTGTTTACCATTCTCTTCTTCTGTGGGTTCCTTGGGACTGTGCAGCTTATCCAAGGCTATTCAGGCTGGCTCTTCTCCTAGGAGCCCATCTTCTGGCTCCACAGAAAGATACCTCAACTACTGAACTATACAGCCAGTTTTACTGTGTGCATCAAGGCAATTTTGATTTAACATAACCTTTTCCAGGATTTCCTAGCTAGAGAATAAACAAAAGTGATTGCCCATTCTCTTCTTCTGGGAGCACGCTGGAACTGCACAGACTCACTGTTTTCCCAGGAGGCACAGTGGAAAATCAAACACCCAGCTTCTGGCTCTGAAGCCAGATAGCTAACCAATTAGTTATCCAATCAGAGCAAGTAATAAATCTTCAAAGGATGGCAATGAGCATACAGACTACTTTAAGTGCTAATAGAAAAGAAGAGAGAGAAAGAGTTGAAATATTATGTAAGAAACACAACATTTTTTCTAGCTGTAGCAGTATCTACATTTGTAGCCTCCGGATCTACAACACAAGTTCAGTTTAGAGTGTAAACAAGCACTCCTATCAGATGAAAGCAGAAAACACTGCAACTGGCGAGATAAAAGACAGCATAGAATTCAGTAATGCTTGTATCTTGGAAAGTGCACACAGGACTAAAGTCCAGATAAATGTCTGCAAAAGACAGACTGCCTAATATTGCTAGCATTATCAGCCCACAGTAGTTGTAGGTATGTGTGGTATTCTAGATGTCACTCACTGAATGGCAATTAATGTTTATTATTGGTTTTATCTTGTCTGAATTATTTTGTCTGATGTCATCATTTTTGTGGGTTGTCTATCTTACTCTTGTCAGTTGCCCAGAGTGGTACTTACACCAACTGGGGAAAGGGAATAAATAAAGCAAGCAAGCAAGCAAGCAAGCAAACACTTCTAGCAGGATACATCAACAGTGAGAAAAGCAGGGCAACAGGGGAGCTGACTCCTATTTTAATGGTCTCCTCCTCTTCCTAGTACCCGAGTCTGCCTTCATCTTCCCTTCCCATTGCATTTCTTTCTTTCTTTCTTTCTTGCCTATCAGTAAGGCAACTGTGCAGCTAAAAGGGGAAAAGAGTGATTACTTGGGCGAGAGAAAGAGAAGGAAATTTTAATATGGCTCTGTTTTAACCCTGCATCTTCCAAATCTGAATGGCCAGAGAAGAACAGAGCTACTGTACTTTAACAAGCTAGAAGCAAGGCTGTGGGAAAATTTCCTCCTGTCTCTGTAAGTAAAGGTTTCCCTTGCTCGAAAGCCAGTCGTATCCGACTCTAGGGGTCAGTGCTCATCTCTGTTTCTAAGCCGAAGAGCCAGCGCTGTCTGCTTCTACAGACGTTTCCATGGTCATGTGGCAGGCATGACTAGACACCGGAGCGCATGGAACGCTGTTACCTTCCCACCGAAGTGGTCCCTATTTATCTACTTGCAATTTCTTGCTTTCGAACTGCTAGGTTGGCAGGAGCTAGGACAGAGACGGGAGCTCATTCCGTCCTGCAGTACTCGGGAATTGAACTGCTGACCTTCCGCCTCCCAGTCAGCGTCTTAGTGACTTGAGCCACTGCAGTCCCTCCTGTCTCTGTAGACTCCTTATTTATTCCTCTCTCCCTCTCTCTCTCTGTGAGAGAGAGAGAGAGGGAGAGAGGGAGAAATAAGGAATCTACAGAGACAGGAGGAAGTTGTGTTAAATCAAAATTGTGTTAAATCAAAATGTGAATGAAACTGCTGTGAAGTCTCACCTTGGAAGTTAGCATTTTCCTGGCTTAATTTGCTTCAGGCAACCACAGAAAAGTAAGCAGAGAAGGAGAGGAAATCAGTCTTGTTTGTAGATGGTAAACTGTTTGAATATTCTTCTTCCCATATCTGGCGTCTCAGTCTGTTTGTTTCCTTCTTCCCTTCCCTTCCTTCCTTCCTCTCTCTCTCACACACACACAGAGAGATTTCCTTCCTTCTCTGCTTACTTTTCTGTGGTTACCTGAAGCAAATTAAGCCAGGAAAATGCTAACTTCCAAGGTGAGACTTCACAGCAATTTCATTCACATTTTTGTGCACTGTAGTCACACGGTTAACCATTTTATCTGACTTCTTTATCTGCTTCCTCCAGGAGCAATCAGAATGACATATAGATCTGCTGCATATGGAAGTGGTGAATTAATAAACAGAATGGAGAAGAACAGGAGGGTGGTGGGGCACCAATCCCATCTCTGTTTTTGATCAAAGCATTTAAAGGTATGTTCTCTAGGCTGCAACCTAGCAACCCAGCATAATATGTAAGGGAGATACACTCAGACTGAATAGATATACAGGAAATCAAAGGCAAAAGCTTTCATGTCCATTAACCATATAGTAAGTTTCCAAAAACCTTGGGAAACCTATAAGTTCAACTGAAAAAGTTGAACACTGAATTGCAGTAGCTTTAAAAAAAAAAAGACTTACGAATTCCTCAATAACGAGACCAGAACATACTTTTAGAGTTGTAGTAAATGAGCCACAATTCTTATTGTCATTTGAATTGCAAAGGAACTGCTCATACCACTGAATAGCCTGCTAGTGAAACACTATCTGGTAGGCGGGCAGGCGGGCAGGCGGGCAGGCAGGCAGGCAGGCAGGCAGGCAGGCAGGCAGGCAGGCAGGCAGGCAGATAGATAGATAGATAGATAGATAGATAGATAGATAGATAGATAGATAGATAGATAGATAGATAGATAGATAGATACGATTCTCAGTATTTAAGGGAGAAATTATTTTATTTGCCAGCATATAAGATGTATTGGCATATAAGACACACCCTGTTATTACCAAAATAACTCACTATAGGCCACTATGTACAGTACAAGATGCACTCCATTTTCCCAGTGTATTTTAAAAGGAAAAAGTGGGTCTTATATGCCAGCAAATACGGTAAATGCTATTTATTTTGCCACTTTTGCAAATACTATGAGGGCCTGGAGAAATGGGTGCCATCCTGAAAGACAATTTAGCTTCTGGCAGCAGAAAAGAAACTACTTAACCATCCTTCTTGGATTCAGGGACTACAGCCTTTGAAATGGGTCAAAAATATAATGACAGGCCACATCAAGTAAAATCTATGCCAAGCTGTTCCCTATCTTCTGTGCTTGTTTTCCTCTGTTCCTTCTAAGTATGGGATCACAAGCTTCACTTGCTTTGACTTGCCATCTTACATACCTGGCGACAACACTGTTCAATATTTTCTACCATGTTCACTTAGGTGTGCACTTCCTTATTTCTGTTTCCATATAGTGGAAACTGGGCAGTCAACTATGTCCATCACAGCCTATCTCTCAGATTGCTTTTCATATCTTTTCTGTTTTTATTGATTGAGTAATGGCCTGAGATTCCATTTTAGATCTCTCATACGTAGACCAAATAAATATTTTTCTTGTCTGAATGCCAAAGTATTGGAGAAGGTATTAAGGATTACAAGGGGCTGATTCACACTAATACAGTATAAAGCTAGTTCAGTAACTCTGCAGGCTAATGCTTGCCACAGCAGATCAAGGATATAATACTTACTGAAATAAAGATGATAATGCTTTGCATCCCCTGTGACAGAAGCATTCCACAACTGTATGGATTGGATAAATAAGTCTCTGTAACCTGCAGTTCTTCTTTCCTTATGAAAATTGCACCTAAATGTTTTAGCACAGACCTACAGAGAAAGAAGGGCTTAGACCAGTGGTGCCCAAACTTTTTTTTTGCAGGCCAGTCCTGCCTTGACACACAGCTGCAGGGGCTGGAGGCAGGCTGCTCCTGCTGCTGACAGTTTTGACGTCAGCAGCGGTAGTGGCGGCAATTGCGCTTTGTCCAGACTGCTCTGAGCAGCCTCTTGCTCAGTCCCATCCCTTCTGCAGCCTTTGCCAAAGCCGATTGCCATGTTGGGGAAATTTTTTGAGCCTCCTATGTTTTCAAAATTCATGGCGCTGGAAGGGTAAACCTGGTGCACTGCAATGATGTCATTCTGGGCATGCCAGGGGGGCTCTCCTAGTGCCACAAAATTTGAAACACAGGAGGCTCCAAAAAAATTCCCTGACACAGCGATCAGCTTTGGCAAAGGCTGCAGAGGGGGTGGGACTGAGCAAGAGGCTGCTCAGAGCAGCCCAGACAAAGCAGGATCACCACTGCCACTGCTGCTGATGTCAGGCACTGGGGGTGCGGGGGGTGGTCCGTGGTGAGCCCGGGTGCTTACCACTGGCCGCATTAATGATATGCAGGGGCCTAATTGGGCTGATGGGCCATAGTTTGGCAACCCCTGGTTTAAACAAAGAAAGACCTAATCTAATAAACATAATAATTAGCATCCCATTTTTCTTGGAATACTTCTGTCCCATTGTTATTATGGATGACTACCAGGTTTTATAAGAATGTATCTCATTAACACAGACCAAGAGGCAAAGCAAAAAGGAGAATGAGTGATGTCTCCTATAGATGACCTGTCACCAGACGGCACAGCACAGCACCACTCCCCAATATTTCAAGATCAGCATTCCCTCCACACAGATCATAAACTCCCATGACTGCCTGAAACACTGATGAGAAAATCCCAGGCTTCCAGAAAGAGGGTTCCTAGGTTTAAGAGAAATTATGAAGTTATTTCTCTATATCTGGGGTAAGAATGGAACGAGAAGCAGCAATAGGGAAGCACAGGAGGACTGCAGGTGAAAATATCGTTATCTAAGCCCCAACTATAATGTTCCATAAATGAGGCAAAGCATTTGAGTAACAAAACCCTTAACTGAAAGCACTTTAGATTTAAGATGGCTTTGAACAAACTTTGAACAAAATTTAAATCTCTTCCGTAGAGAAGTGAGGAAAGAATGTAGCCTCATTTGTTGGCTGCAGCCACAATTCTTCCTTTCTTTCCTTCCTTCTATTAAAATGTCCCTTTGTGCAAATATGGACAGTTATACTGTTTGTGTTATCATAATTTACTCTAGAAAAATATATGATAACTACGTTTATGAACATCGAGTAAAGCAGCTAAATTAGACGTAACCAGGTTGAAAAAATACTTAAAAGAAAACCAAAACCTTTTGTTTGCTTTTCATTTGGTTTGTTTGTGGGACACTTGATTACTTCTGTTCCATTGTTCTTCCTCCCAAGACCTCATCAATGTATAAACCAAGTTAAGAGAGAGTGAGTTTATATTGGACATGGCTCATGAGGATACAGACATAAACATTTCTACATAGTAAAAAAGAGGATTGGTAATCTTCAAAATAGAGAGATTTTCTCCTTGGACATAATCAAGATGGAGACAGCTCCCAGAGATGTCTTGTTCCAGCATCTTCACAAGAATGATTACTTGTGAAGCCTCAACCTCCCCAAATGTGGAGACTCCGTTTTTCTAGCCTTAGGCATAGCTATTGGCACACTAACACTTCTGCAGCTCACTCCTTAGAAAAAGAGTGCTGATAGCATGGGAAAGTTGTAGGTGTACCATAGGTAACTGCTTGGTTGCTATGTGAACAGAACACTGGTCTTTTGGTCCAATCTAGCACAGATCCACATGTTGATATGCAGTGCAGTACTTTTGACAGACAGTTGATCTCCTGTAGCCAGATAGTAGGACAGAATACATGTACCCCTGTTTATGATTTTTGCAACCTTCATGCCATCCTGGAGTGAATAACATCCCTGATTCTGTAACATCCCTCTGCTCTGAATTAAACTCTGACAGTTAACCTTAACCTTGTCTTCAACTCATAGAATTTAGGTTTACAGGCATTTAACTCTGGATTAAAATTGTATTTCCTGAGACATGCTCTGGCTACCACCTTGGTCTTCAAAACCTCTTTATTTATTTATAGGGAAAACTGTAAAAATTTCAGAACTTCATCCACCACACAGTTGGCTTCTGTGTGGGTTATAGTCACAAACAGAAGAAAGCTGGAGGGCTAACATTTCCAGAAGGAGGAGAAAATCTTTAAAAATGGGATGATGAAAATAATCATTGGATTTTAGTATACGGTACTTTACAGACATGGAGACTGTAAAATTGTCACTGAGAAAAGCAGGAGGGTTGATGTAGCCTGTTATGAGCTGTCCTTTTCTCAGTGTTCATTGTCACAGACAGATAATCTAAGACTAGTTTTGATCCTCTTTGTGTCTCTGCTTGAACAATAATAACTGGTGTCTTATTTCATAGATCTATTATTCTGAGCATGAATAATTGCTTCCTAAATTCTTTTCTGTGTCTGTTATTGCCTGATATGCATCAGCTGTACTACTCAAATGCTTATTTGGGCAGATTATTTTTTTATTGTTTTGAGTGATAATTTGAAGCTATATAAATGTTGGACAAAGGAAGTTTTTTTAACCAAGATATTCATTATTTGCTCTTGATCAGAGATAAAGTCTCTTCAATCTAAATGAAGTTTACTGCCTAATCTTAAGACAAAGGGTTGAAAGGTGAATAAACCAGACTCCTTCCCAAAGTGGATATGACCCTACATAAATTGCAAATAAAGATAGTACACATAAGATTTCGCTCATTTAGCAGGCACAGATTTTAGCCACTTGTCAGAACCCAGCAAAATGCCAATATTATATGTAATAATGGCAGAGAAATTGGTTTAGTTTTTATTTTAACATCCACAAACATTCTTCAAATGAATACATAAATTGGAACATAATCATTCTTTTATTTTTGCACATTTCCATTTTTTTTGCTACAGCTTATTAATCAATTGTATTCAATGATGCATATATTGTGCTAATTGCTTACCAAAAATCTGTACCTTAGGGGAAATGAAATACAAAGGAAGCTATTTTGGAAAATGACTTTCAAAAATAAAAGCATGCATGGGGGATTGGATCCAAATGTGGATGGTATTTTATGTGTTCAAAAATGGACATGAAACTGTGTATAGGCTTTTTAAAAAAAAAGAAAAGAAAAAAATTACAAACTAAGGTTGAAAGGGCTCTCTTAATCTGATGCCCTCCAAACAGACCTTGGGAAGCTACTTTTCAGAATGGCTGTGATGAAATCCTGAAGCCATTCATAATGGTGTAGTGATAAGAGGATGCTCTGGGTTCCCAGAAGATCATCCTATCACTTTATAGCTATGGATTACTTCATTGTGTCATTATGCTCATTATTCTTAGACCATGTTTTTCAAGTTCTGCCTCAGTTCATGCCCTTGGGCAACATATGGGAATATGGCCAAAGCAGTGTTTGGCCTCTGGATTACATTAAAAAATAAATTCAAGGTTTGCAGCTTCCTGGAAAATATGTTTGACTTGTCCTTTCACCTTGCCTCTTGCCCCTACTGCTATTTTGCCTTGAAAATTTTTTAGCATTACAGCTTTCCATCCCAAAGGAATAAATTCCAATTTTGGAAGTGTCTCAAGTGCTAATTCCTGCAGGAGGCAGAACAAAGTGAAACAAAGTAAAATAGGAAGGAAGACGTCAGTCTTGGGGGGCCTTAGTCCATTGTGAATATTCTCCATCTAGCCATGGAGCTTCTTAGGACCTTATCTCCAACCAGAGATATGGTGTTATTAATCTGGCGGGGGGGGGAGTTTGCATGGTCCAGGAGCTGTCATTTACAAGTTGACAAGATTATGTATGCCTGAAGGGCAGAGAGGTTTCATATACAGTACAGTACTATACATCTGGCTTTTTCTTCCTATATATGGCTTAACTCTAGAGCTCGGCAAAAGTTAATCTTCCGCTGTTCTATTTCTTTCACCCTTCCACTTTCTCTACCTAATAAAGTGTCTCTTATGTACTTTCTTATCCTAATTTATTTTCACCCATCACCTCAAGGAATTAGAAATCATTACATGCACATCATCTACCCATTTTTTAAAAAGACCTATCCTTTGCATTTTCAGATCAAACACTCTGCCTTTCTTTGGAGATGCAGGACAATGTCTTCTACCCATATGCACTGCAAAGAGTTGCATCAATCCATTCCAGTCACTCCTGTCTTGCTTTCAGAGATGTAAAAATATGGGAAATAGGTGCATTCCCCATTTAAATGCCCAAGCACTGTCCCTTCTGCAGAAGTCATGAGACGTTGTGCATTGCAAATAGTATCCCCAGCTTAATTATTCTAAAAATGATGAAAAAATCCAAAACTGCAATATTAATTGCAGTTAAATCTTACACATTAAAAGCTTTGGATAACACCACTTTAAAAACAGTTTAAAGTAAAAAGTGCAATGTGTTTTCATATCAGAGATTACTCTGGGTTGATTCCATTTTAAAACACCTATCCTTGACAAGGGATGTAAAATTGTACTTGAAGAGAAAGGTCTTTGCCAGTCAGCCAACAAACTGGTTTCTTGTGGAAAGGGATCTGAAAGCCTAAGAGTCTTTCATTCTCACCAGAACCATTTGTGAAGGTAGCAGGAGATCAGAAGGTCCCAAAGATCTTAAAAACTTGGGAGGCTGATATAGGTCAGGAAATCCTTCAGATAACTTGGCTCCAAATCATATAGGATTTTTAAAGTCAAAACTTTGAATTTTGTCTCAATATGGACTGATTTTCACAGTACAGGTAGTCCATGAATACTTCTGTCATACTAACTTTGTCTGTGATTTTCCCTGGAGCATCTTATTGTATTATCATAATAAAAGTAAACTATCCTTATAGTTAGATAAAAGGGACACACAAAAATGTTACAAAGCACTTCCAATGGTATCAACCAAAATTTTCATCAGATAAATGAAAGGCATAGTAACTGCAAGTTGCAAACAAAATTTTCTATTCTTGCTGGCAAGAATGAACACTGCTGCCCTACTGAGACTTGTGTGTTACCTTGTAGTTTAGAAGGGAGTTTGGTCCACAAGAACAACCCTCATATGCATGTTGCATCCATATAGGACTTTGCTTAAAAATCTCCAAAACCACATTATATGTTTTAAACATTACCAGTTAGACAGTAAGTGTTTGGTACACCAGAAGTTAGCTAAATCATATCAGCTGGCCCCACTGGGACTAGAGGAGTAAACACAGCAAGACAAACAGCTGCATTGATTTTTCATGTCACTTGGAATTTCATATCAGTTCAGGTTCTGTCCTGTATCAGCTAGACTCCAGCTAAACGTGAAAGCAGGCATTGCATCTCCATCAATCCACTGATGCTTGCTGCCATGTTTGTTTTAAAATTGCTTTCACATCTTGAATAACATAAAATTGAGAATTAAATCACTGTGAAACCAATATGCTATCATTCACAATTCTGGAAAGCCAATGAATGTGTTGTTTGACAGAAGTGGTGAAATAAAATCTATATACTATGAGGACAGTAATAAACAATTCATTCTCAGCAAAGTTGTTATTACAATTTCAGATTCAAACATGTATGATAGAATTGGCTTCACTTAGTCAAAAATATTGTCTTGTTTTTTTTTTCCTCTTCCTCCCCCCTCCCCCCATGAGGTTTCATGTGGCCCTCAGGCTGCAAACTGCTACTTCTCTTCCAAATGATAAATAAAAATATAACCTACAGAGAATACTCACTTAGGTTCTCCAGCAAAGTTATCAAATGGAGTAATACCTAAAATTGCATAATTTGACAGTTCTAGAGGTAATTCTAGATATATCCAGAGAAAAGATTTTAGTAAGGGAGGGAAAGAAGCTATTTTAGGGAGTAAGGACAATCCCAGAACAGCCTTATGGCATATAAAGTTAAGACTAGAAAAAGAAAATATATTTAAAAGCATAGACTGTAATTACACATGTGTATTTCCTTCTTTTGTTCCTTTCTTCAATACAACAGTGGAGAATATAGCAATGTTAATGTAAGAGTAATTATTTTTCAGCAGTTCTTTTTCTGAAACCAAGTGATTTGTGCCTTTGGCATACATTTCATACACAGGTAAAAGAGTCAGTGCACTCACCATAAATAACAGTATTCTTAAGAAATAAATCACGTTTGATCTGAAACACCAGCAGGAAGGCTGCTGTCTCTTGCTGTCCATTAATGGCACACCACTGGGAATGCAGGAAATATATAGCAGCTCTAAGAAGATGGTGGTGAACTGGAATTATTCTTCTAATGAAACTGAGGCTACATGGTCCATTTATTGGTGCCTGATATATCCCTGATGGTTCACTCTTATTCCCTGAAGACAAACTAGGTCATTGCCTAATCTCCTTATCCAAAATCTGTTGCAGTTTCAGAGTTTCCAGTGAGCGGTGCTGTTCCAGAATAAATCCAATACATTTGGAATTATTCCAATGCTCATTGTTTTCCCTTATCTTTCAAACTTTTGTCAAGAATGCTGTACACGTACTGTTTGTGGGACTTTCCATCTCATTTCTCATCCCACCACCCCATATTACCAATTCATATGTGAGCATTGTTTAAAAACTACAGGAAAAAGCTGTTGAGATATGATGTGCACCTATGACTGTATTTAGATTCTTGTTCTGTGCTGGGGTAGAAGAGTAGGCAGGATGAATCAGTCATATACAGTACAGAAATTATGAGGCAAACATATGCATAATAGAACCAATATTGTATTTTCTCCTTCAGTCTTTGAGCATTACATGTGAGCAGACAATATCTGGCCAGGTTGTCCTGCTATGGTAATAGAGTAGACCACACAGCCAGTGACTCAATGCTGAGTGTCAGGCAACAGTTAACAAACCTGACAAATTTAAGGATTAACAGCCTTGGGTGGTGAAGTCCACAGGGAAGGGTGATGGTCCCAAGTGGATTAAATCCCGCTTTACTTCATCTTGATGGAGGGCAGCAGCTTCATCAATCCTGGCCTGTGGGTTATGAGGACTTTGCATGCCAAAAAGGTTCAGAACCAGAAAGTGACTCGTGGAACTGGATTAGTGGTATGGGTGTCATGCTGTGATGCAGAAGGCAGATGAAAAGCCACTGCATTATATTCTCAGGACAGTCTTCATGGCTGATCACCATTAGGATCGCCAATATTTGGACTTAGATACAGCAAAAAAAGAAGACAATAATATCGTGAAGGAAAATGCCAATGATTCTAGACTCAATAGTATTACAGAGGCATAATTCTTTAGGTACAAATGAGCAATCACTCATTTAATTCAGGGGTTCACAACCTATAGCCCACAAGCTGGCCCCAGCCCATGGTGCCATTTTATGTGGCTCACCACCCTCGCTAGCATCCCTGCTGCCACCAGAAGTGGTAGAAGCAGCATAAATAGCCAAAAATGTGCTACCCTTGCTCCCACCACTGCCACCACTGCCAGAAGCAGTGGAAGTAGTAAAAACAGCCAAAAATGTGCTGTAAATTCACCCGCAGTTGTCATTATTTTATTTTATTTTATTTATTCAATTTGTACAGCCACCTTAATCGACACGCGACTCTGGCCAGCGTACATAAAATCCCCAACATTTAAAACTATAGAAACCCCTAAAATTCCCAAAAACACTGAAAAATTACTTCCAACCCACACAAATTAAAAATCTAGTTGAAAACTAGTAAATTTATTTATTTTTATTTATTTCCTTCGACTTATTATCCCGCCCAATCGGGTCAAAAACCCAACTCTGGGCGGCCTACATACACAATTTAAAAATACATAGCTAAACCACAACTCAGTATAAAACCACAAATCAATATACGATAGCCCACCCACAGTTAAGATATAAACCAATACAATAATTAAAAGTCAAGCTAAAAGAAATTAAATATTTCCAAGTTATAAAATTATGCAATTATTAAAAAACAGAACCAGGGTAGGAAGGTAAGAACAGCGGGTGGCTGACTCATCTGATAAGCCACCCAACATGAGATCTGGTATTTCCGGATCCCCAAACTTGTCCTGCCAGCCAGGTTTTAAGACCTTTCCGGAAGGGCAGGAGCTCTGTTTGTTGACGTAGATCGATAGGCAGGAGGTTCCACAGGGCTGGGGCGGTCACGGAGAAGGCCCTCCTTCTGGTGCTAGAGAGGCGAGCCTCTCTAGCTGATGGAATTGCAAGGGAGCCTCTCCGATCCGCCCTGGTGGGACGGACAGACGTTCTTGGGGTGACGCGGTCTCTGAGGTATCCTGGCCCACTACCATATAGGGCTTTAAGGTAATGACCAGCACCTTGAATTGCACCCGGAGACATACTGGCAACCAGTGCAGCCGTCGAAGCAGTGGTGAGGCACGAGCGTAACGCCCGCACCCCATCACTACCCGAGCAGCCGCATTCTGGGCCAGCTGGAGTTTCCGAATGGTCACCATGGGCAGCCCCATGTAGAGCGCATTACAATAATCAAGTCTGGAGGTGACCAGTGCATGTGTGACCCTGAGCAAGGAGTCCCGATCCAGGAGTGGGCGTAACTGGTATATTACACGAAGTTGTGCAAAAACCCTCCTGGCCACGCCTGCCACCTGTTCTTCGAACAGTAGTCGTGAGTCCAGGAGGACCCCCAGATTACGCACCGGATCTGTCTGGGGCAAAACTGCCCCATCCAGAACCAAAGCTGGAAGCTCCCGGGATAACACAGGGCCCCTCACCCATAGCCACTCAGTCTTGCCGGGATTCAGCTGTAGCCCGTTTTCCCCCATCCAGACCCTGACAGCCTCCAGGCACCTGGAGAGGACTTCTACTGCACCGCTTGGGTCCCCACGGGCTGAGATGTACAGTTGGGTATCATCAGCATATTGATGGTACCTTACCCCGTGGGAACGGATGATCTCACCCAGCGGCTTCATATAGATGTTAAACAGGAGAGGTGAGAGTACCGAGCCCTGAGGCACCCCATATTGGAGGAGCCTAGGGCTGGACCTCTCATTCTCCAGACATACCGTCTGGGTCCTGCCCCTCAGAAATGAGGAAAACCAGGCCAACACAGTGCCCTGGATCCCCAATCCTTGGAGCCTTCCCAAGAGAATGTTGTGATCCACGGTATCGAAGGCCGCTGAGAGATCGAGAAGAGCAAGGATGGTCGGATGGCCTCCATCCCGCTCTCTCCAGAGATCATCCACCAAAGCGACCAGTGCAGTTTCCGTACCATATCCGGGCCTGAATCCTGACTGAAAAGGGTCCAGATAATCCGCTTCATCCAGAACTTCCTTTAACTGCTGTGCCACAGCCTTTTCCAGCACCTTAGCCAGAAAGGGTAGATTAGATACTGGGCGGTAGTTCGAAATTACCTTGGGGTCGAGAGATGCACTTACGACAGCTGCGGATGAATTTTACAGCAGCAGGGGAACCATGTCTCTGGCCCACTCAGCTGTCTGAGGGGGCGTGGCCTGGCCCACAGCAGGAAAAGTTCAAGAACCCCTAATTCAGTGGTGGGCTCAAAAAAAAGTACTACTACACTGTGGGTGTGGTATGATGGGTGTAGCCAGGGGAAAGCCCTGCATTGCACCTGAAATAGGACTATGGTACCTTATTTCAAAACTTGGATGGGCAGGGGCAGCCAGAATTACTGCTACCAGTTCTGATGAACTGGTGCAAACCTGCTGATGCGCACCACTGCCTTGATTTAATTCAACATGTGGTAAGTAGTGCTGCATTTACACAAAACCTAAGTGAGCTATAGTTTAAAAGTAAAGGTAAAGATCACCCATACTCAAAAGCCAGTCGTACCTGACTCTAGGGTTCAGTGCTCATCTTTGTTTCATAGCCGAAGAGCCAGCGCTGTCCACTTTTGCAGACATTTCCATGGTGATGTGGCAGGCATGGCGAGACACCAGAGCGCATGGAACACTATATTTAGAGGCTTTAAATTCAAACATTGATGTGAGGGTGGCTCTAAAGACAATGAAACATAAAGAAATATAGAGCTCCCAGAATAGGTTAAAAAAACATACTGTGGAGCCTGTTGCATTAGACAATTCTTAGAATTCTCAACATTTGTTTCTATAGTCCAAGTGGCAAGTCAATTCTCCTCCATTAAGTGACCCTTCTGCACAGTCTATGTGATGGAGTCTTGTACTCCTTCCCCTCAAGAATTCTATGACATTTGCTTATATTTCTCATTTTAAAAGGCAGGGCTGTAGCCAGGATTCTAGATTTGGGGGTGGAGGGTGGGTTGAATTTTTTTTCAGGAGGGGCAACAATAACACAAACATAAGATTCAGGCAGCAAACCATAATGCAACACATACTACAATATCTAACTCAAGGGAGGCTCACCTTTGAAAATAGCTGTGAAGAGTTTTCTATAATTGTACTCCACCATACATGTATCCACCCACCCAGTGATGGGCAGCAACAGGTTCACACCAGTTCACCCAAACTGGTAGTAACTTTTCCCAGTGTCCCAGAGAACCAGTAGCAGCTTTTGGGGGGAACCACCTTGGGAGCTTACCTTTTCACCGGTTTCCCCACTGCACGTGCGCGCCAAGCACTTGGTGTACATGCACACCTACAGTGCTTGGCGCACCTGCACAGCCTCCTTGCTGTCCTCCCAAGCGGGGAGGAAGAAGAGAAGCTACTAGCCTGAAGGTCCCTATAGCCTGCTGCCCAGGGTAAGTGACTCACCTTTGGATGTGGTGTGCTTGTGTGTATTTTAAAGTGCATTTAATGTGTATTTATTTTTAATCTACATTTTTATGTGTTTTATGTGTATTTAATATTATTTTCATGTGTTTTTATGTCTATTTAATGTGTATTTATTTTAACGTGTATTTTATGTGTTTTTATGTGTATTTTTATGTATTTTATGTCTATTTAATTTGTATTTTATATGTACTTATTTTTATGGGTTTTTTTACGTTGGCTCCACCCACATCATTGCCTCTGCCCATGATGTCATGACGTTGGCCCACCCATGACATCATGATGTTGGCTCTGCTCACTATGTTGGCTCCGCCCACAGTGTGGTAGTAAAAATTTTGGCTGCCCACCCCTGGTGTAAACCCTCTTTTCAAGGGACCAAAAACAGAGCAAAGGCCTGAAGAGAGGAGAGGTCATCAAATGGCTTTCGGACCAAGATGCTTACACGCTACATAGACCAGATCGGATCCATTTCAAAAGAAACAAGACTATTGTTTCTGGATAAGATGCCCAGTGGCAGGCTGATTTAGTAGATTTGCAACATTTTTCCAAGTACAACAAGGGTTACAAGTATATTTTAACAATGATAGACATCCTGTCTAAATATGCCTGGGCTTTACCTCTAAAAGACAAGACAGGCAGAGAAGCGTCCCATGCTCTCAACGCTATTTTCAGGCAAGACGATAGGAAGACTGGAAAATTGTAAACAGCTCATGGTCATGGGTTCCTTAAAAAAGTCTGTAAGGGCGACCTGGCAGCCTCCAAGCAACTGGTCAAGACCTTGACTGCACCACTGGGATCACCACGGGCAGAGATATACAACTGAGTATCATCTGCATACTGATGATATCTCACCTGGTGGGATCGGATGATCTCACCCAGCAGATGATACTCAGTTGTATATTTCTGCCCGTGGTGATCCCAGTGGTGCAGTCAAGGTCTTGACCAGTTGCCTGGAGGCCACCAGGCCGCCTTTACAGACTTTTTTTAGGAACCCATGACCATGAGCTGTTTACAATTTTCCAGGCTTCCTATTTTCTGGCCTAAAAATAGCATTGAACGCTTGGGACGTTTCTCTGCCTCTCTTGTCTTTTAGAGGTAAAGCCCAGGCATATTAAGTATTATTATTATTATTATTATTATTATTATTATTATTATTATTATTATTATTATTATTATTATTATTATTATTATTATTATTATTATTATTATCATCATCATCATCATCATCATCATCATCATCATCATCATCATCATCATCATCATCTCCTGCCAGAAAGGATGTTTGGGACAAAAAAAAAACCATGCAGGCTATGTTTACTTGAAAAGAAGTCCTTATTACCATGCCAAATAAATTGCCCATACCATTAACTTTGCTTAGGTACAGCTAGATTATCTGATGAGTTTCATAGGTCTTACTTATGAGTATCAACAAAACAACAACAACAACAGAACAATGTTTAGTACCACTGAAGATCTCCTCCCCATCCCCCTTCTCAGTCGCCTTCACCTTGTTTGGACAGAAACCTCCACAGAGTTTATTTAATTTCAGGCTAAAACTTGGCTTTGCTCAGATGGACCTTTCCCCAATGTGCTATATTCTTTGCCATCCACTACATTTGAGAAAGTGGTTATGTAGCTGAACTTGACAACTGGAAGGTCAGCAGGTCAGTAGTTTGAGACCTGAGTATTGCTCCCATCATCTGTCCCAACCCCTGCCAACCTAGCAGTTCGAAAGCAAGAAATGGTAAGTAGGTAAATAGGTTCCAATTTTGTGGGAAGTTAAAAAGCATTCTGTACACTCTGGTGTCTTGTCATGCCTGCCACATTTGCACAGAAATGTCTGCAGAGGCAGACAGAGCTGGCTCTTTGACTGTAAACGGAGATGAGCACCAAACCCTAGAGTCAGATATGACTGACTTTCGAGCAAGGGCTACCTTACCCAGAAATATGGAATCAATAATTCTAATATGTAAAAATGCCATTGATAATCACACAGTCCAGAAGTATATTAAAAGGGGCAGAAATTTCAAAGGAAATGAAGGGAGTTTTAAGTAAAAAATTAGGTCTGAGGAGACAAAGAAGCCACCTAATCTTCCTGTTGGGTAAAGCAAGAGATGTTCTGGTTGAATTTCTGCCTGTTCAAGGTGGGGATAGAAGAGACTTTGCAAACTATTTATAATGTCATGGTCCTCTAAGAGCAAATGCCACCCAAACTGAGGTCTCTGTTGCTTTTCTCATTCAGTTGGTGCAAGACTATACAAAAAGTAAAGGCAAATAAATGATTGCAAATGCTAAAGAAATTCACTGGATTGTGTAGTTTACTTCTCTATCCTAAATAGTAGATACCCTGAAACAAACCTTATCCCTCAACAAATGCTTCTTCTAATTCTTTTGCCATAATATTGACATAATTACCTTGACCTAACTCAAGAGGGCTGTTTTAAAAAATACTGTATAAAGTGGTATGGATATTCTAAACATTCCTGCTAAAGAGGATAAAGAAGTAGGAGAAAAGATGATTTCAACAAGGCCATTTGTCACTTCAGAGACAGTAGTATTACATTTCCTGGTGATCACCTCATTTCTTTAGCTGTTCATTTCCAATTAACAATTTGTTGTCTCTTGGGAGAAAACAACAGGGCTGGAAAGCCTGTCTAACTAACATAGATCAACATAAACCACTGTATTTTCTGAAGAGGATTGTAAAAACAGGGATGGAGAGATTTGTTTCTTTGCTGGTTCAATAAACCAATGCATAGTTTGTTAAACAAGCTCTTATATCCACAGCCACATGACAGTAAATGTATTAGTAAAGAGACCACTACCAATGAAATTTAAACAGGTAATTCTGAAGTTGACAACCATTTTGCAAACTTCCTATGCAGAACATAATTATTTACATGAATATCTTTTAAGCTATGAAGTTGTAGATGAGAGAGATTCCCCAGGAGTAGTTATAATAAATCTTTACTGACTTGTCTTGATAAGCAGGGTGTGTGTGAAATTGATAGATGAAAATGCTCCCAGGCAAAATGTAACCTAACTTCATCTAAAATGTTCATTTATTAGCAAAGATATAAAAAAATTATCCTGGTGCTGACAGTACGATACTGAAGAGTGGAAGTAGAACAGTCAGTCCAGGGAAAACAATTTCCCCCGTGGCATTTTTCTTAAAACACAGAGTACAATACACAATACCATATCCGTCAATCAGCCACCAATCAGAAGTATATATTACATTTGCAAAATTTATAGAAAACATGTTTTAATCTTTTTGGCAAAATGAAATGAAATATGCAAGATAATTTCACTTCTGAAAAGAGATACATGATTGGCCATGAGTTTATATTTAAGGAGAACTAGTTAACCTCCATGTATGTGACTGTCTGGAATGCTCTATTTTAAATGCTGTGCTGTTTTATGTCTTTTACAAATATCTGTTCAACTATACTGTTGACAAGGGCTGTCAAGTTGCTTTTGATGTATGGCAATCATATACTGTATAGTACATTAATGACCTTCAAACACTCGGAACAATAACAATCCTGCTCAAAGCTTGCAAACAGAAGTCCTTCATTGAGTCAAATGACCTCTTATTTGGTCTTTCTCTTTTCCTGGTGCCCTCAACATTTCCAATTAGTCTTATCCTCTCATCATATGTCCAAAGAAAAACTGCCTTGAGAGGTAGCATGATGTAATGAATACAATGAAGAGTAGGACTCAGGAAACATAGGGACACATCTCTACTTGACCATTAAAACTCACAAAGGGGGAGGCTTAGTGGTAAAAACATTGTAGAAACATTTCTAATATATCTCACACAGCTTGAAAATCCTATTAAAGCCACAGTAAGTCAGATGCAACTTGACAGAATATAGTGTACCACAGAATAGCCTCAGTTTACTGATTATAGCAGGGGTGCCCAAACTTTTTGGACCGTGGGATGGTCACATGGTTTCTCCCACCAGAAGTGGAAGTAAAACACACCCGTGCATGTGAAAAATGCTGCCATAAATGTACCCACCGCTGTCATAAATGTGTTTATGACAGCTACAGGTGCTTTGTGGCAGCATTTGTGCATGTGCACATGCGTTTTACTTCTGCTTCTGGGAGGAGCAAAGGTGGCATAGGCCAGATTATTAGGCACCATGGGCTAAATCCAGCCCATAGGCTGTAGTTTGGGCACACCTGGCTTGATTTTCTGTAGGACCCACTTATTCACTTTCCCAGAAATCCCTGGTATCTTGTAAAGTTATGTTCCAACATATTTCAGTTCATACATCCATCCTACATATTGTGGGTTTATTGTATTTATTTTATGAGTGCAGAAGAATAGACGCCTTTAAATTGTGGTGCTGGAGGAGAGTCTTGAGAGTACACTGGACAGTGAGAAGAACAAATACAGTAGGTCGATTCTAAAAGAAATCAACCCTGACTGCTCCTTGGAAGGTCAAATAGTGAAGATGAAGTTAAAGTACTCTGGACATCAAATGAGAAGAGAGGAGTCACTTGAGAAAACCTTGATGCTGGGAAAAGTGGAGGGCAAAAGAAGAAGGGGGTGGCCAAAAATGAGATGAATAGATGATATTGTACACGCAATGGACACAGAGCTGGGAGGGTTGAGGAGGGTGGTGGAGGACAGAAGTGCCTGGCAGGCAATGATCCACAGGATTGCAGGGGGTCAGAACTGGCTGTGTGACTGAACAACAACAAAATGAATTACATAATGACTAAGTGAGGGTGTGGCTACATAGTGGGGAAAACTACAGATTGATCTGCTGTGATTCATATCCAGGGAAGACTAATTCCCATGAGTTGATCAATATGCAGAGCAATATGCATTTTACTTACTGCATAGTAACACCCTCTGTTAATGCTGCTGGTGATAAATTACCATATTAAGGTAGAATAAACACTCCAAAGTGTGGGTTCAGGTTATCCCGGATGAATTCAGTTTAGCCATCCAGACAGGAACCAACAAAGATGAGGAAATTGCATCAGCACTTCTTTGTAGCTGGTTAAGGGTAGCTTCTTTTGTAGCCATCTTGTATTGCAAGAATTAGCAAATGAGGAGGCATGGCTATACCAGAAGCTACCTTAACCAGCTGCAAATAAGTGCTGATTGGCAATTTCTTCCTATTTCTTTTTTTTTTAAATTGGCCTCTTAAGTGCTTACCAGTAATTTTCCAGTAGCAGCGAGAAGAAACCATGTAGCACTGGAATAAGGATCAGAGAGAAAGATAGGACATGAGTAAGATGATTGTAATGATCAATAAATTGCTGACAAATACAGGAATCTAATTCATGGGGAGGCAGTCACATTTTAAAAAGGTTTTTTGAAGTAATCATAGATGACATGTGGTCTGGGATGGGAGTGGACCTGTCCTTGACATGCTAGGTGAGATGCACCCCTTCCTTTGGTTATTGATTTCACCTGAAAAATGCTTCACTAGGTTTTGATGACCCATTTACAGGTGCCACAACACAAGGGCTATGGGGCCGAAAGTGGGTTTAGAGCTTATCTACTGTTCTTATCTGATTTTTCAAAGGTCACAAGACATAAAAATTTAAAAATCCATGCCAGGGCAAGTACAATGGGATAAATCAAAGCAGCAAATAGCCACTAATTAACAGATCTTCAACAGAATTCCTAGTTACCATATTTGCTGGCGTATAAGACACACTTCCCCCCTTAAAATACACTGGAAAATGGAGCACATCTTATACTCCGATGCGTCTTTTACGGCAGCAAATATGGTATTTACCAGCATATAAGAAACACTTTCCCCCCTTAAAATACACCAGGAAAACAGAGTGTGTCTTATACTATGATGTGGCTTATACACCAGCAAATATGGTACATGTTGACTCATGCAACTGATGCACAACTCCAAATTTAACAGGGGACGCTTTAATCAGCCGCCATTCATAGTTCCTAAATATGGTGTTGCACATAACACCCGAGTAACTATTCAGTTAGTCTTTGATCAATTAATGTATAAATTCAGGAAAAAAATAGCTTAAAGCCGAAGCTAAAACCTGGGAAATGGCAGAGACCGGGGGGGGGGGGGGGAGATGTTCAACACACTCATCCTTCATATTTACAATATAAGAGAAGCTGACAATACATCAGAATGCATTTTCTTTACCCACACATTTGCAGGTAAAAATGGATAGGTATGGTGTGTATTGTAATGGTGGCAAGATTGTATTTTCCTGACAGGCCGGTTGAATGAAGCTGTATGGTTCCCATAAACCTAAATGGAAATTGCATTTCTGAAGAACTGCAGAGTTTTACAGACCTGCTCCCCAAGGAAGGATCAATGTCAGAAGCTCACAGGAGGCCCTAGTAACAGGCTGTCGGCGCAAGTGCTGGGTCTTGTTTATGAGCATCAGCTACTAAAGTGACTGCTTATGTTTGCCACTTTGAATGGAGTCAAACTCTAAGTTGAATAAACATTCCACACTGAATGCACATGTTCACCCTAAATCCACAGAGGTAATCTGTAGACAGGAGAAACCTTCTGATAAATGACAACTGCTTGTGGAGGAGAAGCCTGGGTCCCTGGTTTTCAGGAACAGACCTCAACATTGAGGCCTGCATCAAACACAAACTGATCAGTGCATCTGATTAAACTGCCTCTGCAATACATTGCAGTTGGAAAATACTATCTACTCCAGTGACTTAGCCTAGTGCAGTGATGACAAACCTTGGCACTCCAGGTGTTCTTGAACTTCAATTCCCAGAAACCCTGATCAGAAGGAGTGCTGACTTGGGCTTCTGGGAATTGAAGTCCAAGAATACCTGGAGTGCCAAGGATCACCACCACACCCCCTTAGTGAGTACTTTCTAAAGCCAATGACCCAGTTTAGAAAAAACTGCTTCTCATCTAGGATGTGTAACACCCATGCTGGCTGGGAGATTATGTTTAAAGCACTCCCTGAAAGAGCTTTCCTGAGCTTTGATCTGGACATGATCAGGCCACAAACATCTGTAGCAAGTGCATGTTTGTTGAGAACAGGCCACAACTGGCACACCAACCCGAGGCTGAAGGCACTGTCTTAAATGAAAAGTAGGAGAAACATTATCCAATCTCATCCAATTTTGAGGCAGTGTTTGTACACCTGGGGACATCAATTGCAGACGCTCCTGCTCTACAAGGTCATGCTTAGATTCTTCTCTGAAATGTGGCATTTGTGTTATTGCTTCAGTTTTATACAAACAACATTGGCTGAGAAATGCATTCATCACTGTTTTGTTAGCAATCACATTCTGAAGTGCCAAAGCATGCAGCCCAGCAGAGATTTTGGAGCGATCCATTAAAATGATGAACAAATAAGTAAGCTTGCAGGTTTGAAAGGTATGACAGTTTAAAGTGAGGAGAAAACCCCATTTGCAATATTATTTTACCACCACCTCTAAGACGTGCATTTTGAGGTGCAGAATGAGTTTGAAATGAGACATTCTGTGCTTTTTTTGTTGGCTGTGACCACATATGTTTCAAACACGAATCTTCAGAGGAGAAGCATAAAAACATAAATCTATTTTAAGAAAACATAGTAGTGACATTTGGAAAGTACAACGAAGGTAGCAGAGTTTCATTCTCTTCAAATAAACACTATCACCCTGCTGTTTTCCAGATTTTTAAAAGGATGACTGATAACATTCTGGCTTTAGACACAAACTCCATAGATAACTGGGAAAGAGGCTGTGGTGGCTCAGTAGTTAAGAAGCTCGCCTTGTTAGCTGGAAGGCTGGCAACTCAGCAGTTTGAGACCCAGGTACTGCATGATGGATTGAGCACCCATCTCTGTCCCAGCTCTTGGAGATATAAAAAGAGCCTCATTTGGATGTTCCCTGAGCGGAGTTTCTTCTGCAAAAATCCTTTCAACCCAGAATAATTTCTGACACAAAATCATATAAACTGGAAAATGTTTGTGTGTGTTTTAAAACAAAGTGAATTTTAGCAAAAGCCTCATCAACACAAAACTGATACACATAGTAGACACAACACACAAAACCCGCTAATATGACTGGGCAACACTTTGAAACCTCCTTTGTTTCGTTTACTTTGGTTTAATTAGAGATAACTCATAAGTACAGTGGAAAGCATGTTAATGTTGCAGAGAGGAAACTGAGGCAATCTTTCCAAGATTGTGACATCAAGCTACCAGGTTGATGTCACAATCCCAGGCTGATGTCCTAAGGACCAATCACCAAACAAACTAATTTGCATGTGACCCAAAGGAGGACAAGCTCCCACTCTGACTTGAAGACACATTGATTTTCCGATTCTAGTCAACCCCAGATTTTAACATTTTGAATCTCTGTGGCTGTACTTCAGGATTCTTCGGTGTTTCCACGCAAGGCTTTTATTGTACAAATGCCTGAATCAATGCATTTTGTGGGAGACAGAGTTGGCTTCCAGAGGATATAATCTTGCATTTTAACTCAGCCTTCTCTTTCATCCTTCTTTGTTCTTGCCACAAGTACTATATTGAGTAGGTACAGGCAGAATAACTGTACACTACTTTTGACTGCCAACACTAGATGCTGAATGGCTGGAAGCACCCTTGGAATTTATAATTAATTTATTACTGTCTGTTAAACTTGGCACTTCTTATTTATTTATTCTCATTTGCTATTTACTTATATGTTGCTATATGCGTCCCACCATAGATCATGTTTGCCACACAGAGCAGAGAGTCTTATTTCCAGTTCCATGAGTGCCATTATGCAGTATTAAAAAAAAGCACCGGCCCTGCACAAGAGGAAGATGGAATCAGATCTGAAAGGACACAAATCTTCAGAAATCTTTACCAAAAAATGTAGTACAAAAGGGCTTCTGTAATTTCTAGAATTCCAAAGAATTCTCCCCAAGTTCTTTAGAGGGGTCTTTAGAGTGAAAAAAGAACCAACTGAAGCCAGACCTGGGGATCAGTGGTCATACAGCAGCATACAAGTTCAAAAGGTATTTCTGTGGTCCCAAAGCTGTCTAAAAATGACACTACCACATGCACTAGCACCAGACCAATGCCTGGTGTGGATTTCACTAAAATTCACCTTTCAAAGCAATAACTTTGCTTGCTTCAAGTGCCCTGTAGTGTCGAGAACTGCTCCACTGTAACAAGGAAAGCACGTGCTTGAAATGCAGATTTATCCCAGGTGCTACCAGACTTTGGTACTGGGCATGGCAATGGCATATTGTTCTTTTCCTACTGGACATTGTACATCACCAAAGCTTTTTGGACAGTGGATGTAGCAGGTTTAAATAGTGCTGCATCCAAACTAGCCTCTCATTATGTAATTTATGAACCTTATGATTCCTTGTGTTTTTTTAGTCATTTGTCTTAGAACTGCTATATTGGTCACTATCTTTACCCAATACATTCTTATTTAGCAAAACACGAAGTACGGGAGGGAGACTGTTGACCCTTAGATGTACACTGAAGTTGTGCATGCCAATGAGTGAGACAGAACAAAATTATAAAATTTAAATTTCTTCATTTTTTTAAAAAAAATCCTGACCCTCAAATAGCAGATTCTGCTTTGAACAACTGAATCCAGTATTCTCTGTGGTTTATAAAGAAAGACACCCACAGCTGTCCATAATTTGAAAGTATTCCTTACTGCAACAACATTCAGATGAGATATGTGCAAAATGAATTCATAAAATAATAACTTGAGGGTGGTCCAAACCCTGAGAGAGAGAGAGAGAAATCTATTCCTAAGAGCACTGTTCCAATTTCCAATTCTATTTTAATATCACGTCAGGAAAAAATACAGCTACTACATATTGCACATCATCCTTTGGCTGGCATTTAATTTTGTCTGCCATATGACAAGTTTGATGTCTTAATATCAGCACATCATATATACAAGCAGCTGGTGTCTAAAATCCATAAATATGAGCTCACCTCTCCTGTGTGAGCAGGGATTGGAGAGGAAGAAGAATACAGCAACAGCTGGTCTACCGGAATCTTAGTCCTTTTACAGAAACAAATAATCCAGTCAAGCAGAAAAACAGAAAGAACGAATGCTAAAGAAGCCATCTTCAGCATCATGAAAGATGTGGGGAATCTGTCACCCCAGAGACCCAAAGGCTTAGTAAGAACTTCAAGATCTCCAGCTGGCACCACCTACAGTACTGCATCTCATTGTACAGCCGGCTGCCAAGAGAAGTCCTTATGCCAGTCTTTCTGGGGAAGTAAAAACTAGGGAGGGGAACATCATTGATGTGGGCAGTGGTGGTGTTGATGTGGGTAGAAACAGGAGGTGAGGAAAGACATCTGAGAACATGACTTGTAGTTTTGCTATCTAATTCTGCCATCCTGTCAGAGTTTCAAAAGGTTAGTTTTTGGAATGAGTATTCCCTGTCTATACTAGCTGGGGGATTTAGGGAACCTTAATGTAAAAAAGGCAACATTACTGTCATGGCACCCTTTTGCTGCTTCTGAAGCATCATGCATGGACTCTTTCCTTACAAGGTCACAGCCACTGGACCTTGTGCACCAATTGCTCTCCTTGCTGTATAAAAATGATGGGTCAGAATAAATGTGGCGTGGCAGATCCAGCAAAGAGACGTGGGAGCAAGGCTTCCTCTTGCCCTGCTTTACAAGTCATCTAACTAGTAGCCAGTGGCCAAAGTCTAGTAGGAGACAAACATGCCTACATTAAAGCACTCACTGCATTAAATCACTCCTATGGCTTCTCATGTGCAGCTTGTAGTGCCACTGGTCGTGTGCCAATTATGCAATCTGTGTGAAAGCAGAGGCAAGAAGGTGAGCCAGCTGAGAGAGGAAATTGTTTGCATGATATTCTGCTATGATCACAGAATTGAATGGGATCCAGGCCAGTGAGAATAACAAAACATTTCTTAGATAATGAAGTGCAGTCTGACCAAGTTATCCTGCTATTATTATTATTATTATTAACTCACATTTACTACCCCGCCCCAATTGGGCAAACCAGACTCTGGGCGGCCTACAACATGAATTTAAAATCACAAGTAAATCTAATATAGTAATAGTATTTAAAATCTCAAAACCTTAAAATTTATAAAAGATTAAAACGGTGCAGCAAATAAAACAAAAGCATGAGGGGTGGCTGTCCCTTAAATAAGCCAACCTATGTGGGATCCCGTGTTACTAGGCCCCCATACATGCTCCGCCAGCCAGGTCTTTAAGCCTTTTCGGAAAGGTAAGAGCTCTGCCTGTAGGCGCAGTTCCGTTGGGAGAAGGTTCCACAGGGCCGGGGCAAACACAGAGAAGGCCCTCTTCCTAGTGCTAGAGAGATGAGCCTCCCTAGCCGATGGAATAACAAGAGAGCCCCTCCGATCCGCCCTGGTGGGACGGACAGACGTTCTTAGGGTGACGCGGTCTCTTAAGTATCCTGGCCCACTACCATATAGGGCTTTAAAGGTAATGACCAGCACCTTGAATTGCACCCGGAGACATACTGGTAACCAATGCAGCTCCCGGAGCAGTGGTGTGGCACGAGCATAACGCCCGCACCCCATCACTACCCGGGCCGCCGCATTTTGGACCAGCTGCAGTCTCCGGATGGTCACCAAGGGCAGCCCCATGTAGAGCGCATTACAGTAATCAAGTCTGGAGGTGACCAAAGCATGTGTGACCATGAGCAAGGCGTTCCGGTCTAGGAGGGGGCGTAACTGGCGTATTACACGAAGTTGTGCAAAAGCCCTCCTGGCCACGGCTGCCACCTGTTCTTCGAACAGTAGTCGTGAGTCCAGGAGGACCCCCAGATTACGCACCGGGTCTGTCTGGGGCAGAGCTGCCCCATCCAGAACCAAAGCTGGTAACTCCCGAGATAACACAGGGCCCCTCACCCATAGCCACTCAGTCTTGCCGGGATTCAGCTGTAGCCCGTTGTCCCCCATCCAGATCCTAACAGCCTCCAGGCACCTGGAAAGGACTTCCACCGCACCGCTTGGGTCCCCACGGGCCGAGATGTACAACTGGGTATCATCTGCATACTGATGATACCTCACCCCGTGGGAACGGATGATCTCTCCCAGCGGCGTCATGTAGATGTTAAATAGGAGGGGAGAGAGTACCGAGCCCTGAGGCACCCCATATTGTAGGGGCCTAGGGCTGGACTTCTCACCCTCCAACCATACAGACTGGGTCCGGCCCCTCAGAAATGAGGAAAACCAGGACAACACAGTGCCCTGGATCCCCAATCCTTGGAGCCTTCCCAGCAGGATACCATGGTCGACGGTATCGAAAGCCGCTGAAAGGTCGAGAAGAGCCAGGACAGACGGATGACCTCCATCCCGCTCTCTCCTGAGATCATCCACCAATGCGACCAGTGCGGTTTCTGTCCCATATCCGGGCCTGAATCCTGACTGAAAAGGGTCCAGATAATCCGCTTCATCCAGGACATCCTGGAGTTGCTGCGCCACTGCCTTTTCCAGAACCTTACCCAAGAAGGGCAGGTTGGACACTGGGCGGTAGTTAGTGAGTACCATAGGGTCGAGGGATGGTTTTTTATAGTAATAGAATAGACCATACTGCCAGCAACTCAATGCTGAGTGTCAGCTGGCAGTTAACTAACTTGACAACCCTGAGGACTAACGGCCTTGAGTTGTGAAATCCACAGGGAAGGGTGATGGTTCCCAAGTGGATTAAATACCACTTGAATCCATCTTGTTGAAGGGCTGCAGCTTCATCAATACTGGCCTGGAGCTGAGGAGGACTTTGTGTGCCAAAAGGGCTCAGGACCAGAGAGTGACTCACAGAACTGGATCAGTGATATGGGTGTCATGCTGCAATGCGGAAGGCAGATGAAGGCCATTGTATTTTATTCTCAGGACAGTCTTCACGGCTGATCACCATGAGGATCGCCAATATTCAGATATGGATATGGCAGAAGAAGGTGATGAGAGAGGGTTTTGCCTGTGGGTGATGGCAACAGACAGCTGCCTTGTGAGACTCCCTTGTGGGGCTTAGGAGACAAGACTTACCTGCAGGTGTGCATGTTTTCATCTGTGCACTGCATCTTAGGTGAGGCCTTGATGGTTGTCATTATCCAAACATTTATGTCTTTCGACAGTGTTTGGCTTAGCTAAGAGCTGTGCATAATTCAATTCATGACACAAACTCTGTCCTTAACTTCACAATTTAAAAGACAAACTATAAGGAAGAGGAATGGAAGGGGAGGCTGTGATGTACTGCTAAACGGTTTTGCTCAGGGGAACTCTTTGCACACATGCATCCACATGCCAACTCAGGCCTGCCTTTCCATCAAATCCTGTAAGCAAGTTGCCTCTAGGGTTGCAGGAATGCTGCTACTGCCCCAGGAAAGTCCTTGCTGCTCTGCTCCATACAGCGCTTAAAGAGCAAACTTGCTTAAAGAGCAATCCTGTGGAACACATTATGCTTTTTAAGCGAGGTACAACTGAGTAATACCTCGGATAACGATTGCCTCAGATAACGCTAAACTTAGATAACATCAGGGAATTTGAGGCAAACATTTGCATCGCACAACATTAACGTTGTGCAATGCAATTGTTTGCCACAAATTCCCCGATGTTGATCTTTGCCCCAAAGCCTGCAAGGCTAGAGACCAGCCCTGCAGGCTTTGGGGCAGAAATCTACCGAGGCTTAGACCCCCAGTATGGTTGGGGGGAGATCAGGCACACACGCCTGTTCCCCACCCCAGCCAAACTGGCACTAAGAGCTCTCTGCCTGTTTCCCCCCCCCCCATCCCACTCTCCTTGGTTGGTAGTGTGTGTGTGTGTGGGGGGGGGGGAGATCCTTTAAGTCTGTTTCTTTCTCCTACCCCACCCCACCACCAGGAGAGTGGATTGGGGGAAAATGGGCTTAAAGGATCCTCCTTCCTTGTCCCACCACCACCATCAGCCAAGGTGAGCAGGATGGGGGGGAGAGAAATGGGCTTAAAGGATCCTTCTTTTTGCCCCCACCCCACCAGCAGAGTGGGTTGGGGGGGATCCTTTCAGGAGTCAGGGAGGGTGGGATCAGCCTGGATTCAACCCAGACAAGATTGTTCCTTTAGGGGCCTTTTACCTGGCTGATCCCACCACCACTGACAAGCAGGAGGTAGGGAGGACAGGGAGGGTGGGATTGACCAGGCAAGAGAGTTCCTTTGGAAACTGCTCTTTGCCCAGCTCCTAGTGGTCAGTGGTGGCTGGCCACTGAATGGCACCGGGGGGGTGGGTGTTACCAGTGTATACAACACACTCCATTTCCCAGTGTATTTTGAAGGGGGAGTGTGTCTTATATTCCAACAAATACGGTATACACAAGCCTTGGGGAGAGAAACTGTATCCCAACAAAGCAGGTACTGCAGCATCACCCTCTACCCACCAGGCCCCAGGGAACCTCAAGTGCTGGCAAGTGGCATCCCTGCCCTAGCTAATCAAAAAGATCCTAGTGCTTAGAGGCTTCCATCACTGCAGGGGGGATAGAGTTTAGAGATCATTTTCTGGTTATTTGTGGAGCATTTTCACCATCTTAAGTTAAAAGTAGTCCATCCAAGGAAAGCCTTCCTCTCACCCCCAACAGACACCCAGTGGTGTGCATCAGCATGTTCGCACCAGTTTGCCAATACCGGTAGCAGAAATTCTGGCTGGCCCTGCCCATCCAAGTTTTGAAATAAAATAGTCCTAATTTGGGTGCAACTCAGGGCTTTCCCCCTGGCCACGCCCACTATACCACACCCACAGTGTGGCAGCAAAAATGTGTAGAGCCCACCACTGCAGACACCACGTGTCTTTGTTTGTTCTAGATGTTCTGTTCTTGACCCTAGTTTGGTAGGAGACAAAGGCAGAGGCAAAACTTCTTATTTCAAAATGAAAGGACAGGTGTGCTGGCTGTAGCAGGAAATTCCCCAAATCTATGATGTAGGCATGATTCTTATTAAGTGAATTAAAGAAGCAACTTAAAGAGGTGGCTGTTCTCAAAATCATGGGCAGGGAATTTTGTGCCTCATTAGTTGACCTAATAAGGTACTTGCACAATGTAGATTTTGCAATCTTCCACATTTCACCGTAGAATCTTGGCCAGTGTTCTTCAGAGCATTCCTTTCATGCACAATTTTGTGAAACATTCTTTTCAGATTTTGTGCCTCAGTGCATGACTAACAAGATACATGAACTCTGCAAGCACCTTGGGCAAGCTGAACTCTGCACAGAAATTCTCTTTAACCATTTCGCATCAATTGCAAGACTAAAGGAAGCTCTAATTTAGCACTCAGAAGCAGGCATGCCATTCTGTAGCAGTGTCTCAATTGACTTAATTTGTTCTGATTATACCATTTCCTTTCTTCCAGGTGCTGTTCTCAGGTGTGTCTGGAAAGAAACCAACCCTGAGAACAGCAGCATAGAAATCACACAGCATATCAAACCTCAGGTGAGAAAATAGCAGATCAGCTCTTAGCGGTGATTCTCAGATAAAGAATCATGGAGAAGGGAGGAGTTCCTGTTGGGATAATAGCAATCTTGCATGCATTTATACTTGGTATCAGTGAGATGGGGCTTTACAGCCTAATATGCTTATCCTTTGCCACTAACTTGATTGACAACTTTCTTTTTCTGCCTCTGTCATTTCAAACAAACTGCTGCCCTCTCCTCCTGTTTGCTTTTTCGATTCCAACCTCTAATCTAGCAACAACCATGAAGGCTCTTCCATAAAATGGAGATTCTACTTTTTCCTTCTCTCCTCACTGTAATTATATATGATAATTATAAGTAAATATACCATTGTTTACTTGAAAAGTTTCTGGAGTGAGTTTATTATACAAAGTGCTTGTTTCTACCTCGTACTTGAAAAGGATAACAAAAATTCACCAATCGATTACACTGCATCACAAAAAAAACAAAACAAATATTGTCTGCTACTTGGTCTAATAATCCATGTGTCCTATATGAAATCAAGTGCGCTGAATCCAAATTCGAAGTCTGATTCTGTCAGGAACTTAAGTAAGCAAATCTCGCCCTCTTGGTTAGGTTCTTGCATTGACTATGTGGGGTATATTTAACACAAATGTAGCAAAAAATTTCCAGTTTATTAACACAGCTGCACCTACTCATCTTTAGCTTAAAACAGACTCACTATGGCCTAGCTGTACAATAAGATGATTTTGCACTAGAGACAAGCCGTCCATCTCGCCTTATATTCCTATTTCTGACCTCAGCTCACTGACTTGCCCAGACATACCCAGCCACTGCTGGAACATGCATGCCACCAGGGGATGTGATTCAGCTAATGCAGCAGCAGGCATAACTGCAATGTTCCCATGTAAAAATACATTACTCAAATACCATTTGAACAGCTATAGCATGCTTATAACTTTAAATCTGTACGTGATAGGCAAATTCTGAGTTCAGATTTGGAATCAGCACACTCGATATCATGTAAATCACATGTGTTATTCTCAGAAGAAAAATCATTGTTGTGCAGTGGCCCAGACTGAGTGGCCTAGCTCAGAGCAATAGCTACCCAGGATTGTTCAGGTTTTATTGGGTTTTTTTTTAATCTCTCAGAGCCAAGCTGCTCAGTCTGGGACCATAACCACTTGGAGATTTTTTTTTTCCTTTTTGGTTATTACTTCTAGTTAGCCGAGTAAGATGTAGAAACATCAACAGTACAGAGAAAAATAGAGATATCGGCTCACTTTCATTAGTCCCACTCACTTTTCCTGAACTGTTGGAAAAAAGGAGTCAGATTCTGGGGGTCCCCCCCCCTTGTTTGGTGTCTCTTTATGAATGTTATTGAGCAGAAGAGGTTGGAAGGTGGAGGTTTTTTTAAAAAAATCACGTCAGAAGCAGACAAAGGTGCTTTCTGGATTGAAAGGATTTTTGCTGGAGGAACTCTGCTCAGGGGACACCCGAGTGAGGTTCCTTTTCCCACTGAAGTGGTCCCTATTTATCTACTTGCAATGTCTTGCTTTTAAATTTCTAGGTTGGCAGGAGCTGGGACAGAGGCAGATGCTCATTCCGTCATGTGGTACTCAGGTCTTGAACTGCTGACATGCTGACCTTCCAGCTAGCAAGGTGAGCTTCTTAACCACTGAGCCTTCACAGTCCTTCAAGGTGGATGTCTCCAGGGATAGCAAAGAGAATGTTCACTGGCCTGCCTTGGTGCCTCTTTCAAATCCTGGTATGGTGCCAGCTGACCTCTGCACCCCATCCAAAGACTCACACCCAGACAAGGACACGAGTGGAAACCAAATGGCATGATCTTGGCAAGCCAAAATGGAAAGATGGAACAAACTTTGAGTTACAAAATAAATCTTTGCCCTTCCCAAAAGGAGCAAAAGCGCAGGACCTAGCAAACCCTTGACACTCTTCTCTCAGGCTAGCACACCAATATTTCCCCTACTTCTAGGTAACTAAGTTTCCTTGCACATCATGGGCCAACCCTTTCAGGAAGCTGTCAATGGCTTGGATCTGGTGGCCATCCTGACCTGTTCAGCAATCTGAGCTAGAAAGCCAAACTTTAACTGTCCTCCATGCTGTCCCAGAGGACAGTTATATCACCCCACTCCATCTCCTGATGTTACATGGATCAGTGGGTTTTGGAATGCATGATCCTAAGGCTATTATCTGCCTGACTACAGCCCACCCTACGGTGAGCTCATCCCTACCCAGGTGTCCACTGTCAGTCTGTCCTCAACTGTGGTAATTATTGCCAAAGTATAAAGACTGGAGTGGCTCAAGTGGCTAAGACGTTGGCTGGAAGGTGGTAGGTCAGCAGTTCAATACCTGAATACTGCAGGACAGAATGAGCTCCCGTCTTCATCCCAGCTCCTGCCAACCTAGCAGTTTGAAAGCAAGAAATTACAAGTAGATCAATAGGGACCACTTTGGTGGGAAGGTAAACAGCATTCTGTGCCACATGACCATGGAAACGTCTGCAGAAGAAGACAGTGCTGGCTCTTCAGCTTTGAAATAGAGATGAGCACTGAACCCTAGAGTTGGGTATGACTGGCTTTCAAGCAAGGGAAACCTTTATAAAACAGGGATTCTCAATCTGTGGCCCATGGGCTATATGTGGCCTGCTGTACCATTTCATGTGGCCACCACCACATCCACCACACCAAGAAGTTAGTGGAGGAAGGGCAAATGTGGTCCAGCCCCCCAAGCTGTCTGAGGGAACGTGACACAGACCCCAGCTTTAAAAGGTTGAGAACTCCTGGTTTAATGAGTTAATCGAGTGAGATAGGGAGGTGGCATACCAGTGCTCCTGGCCAGCTACAATGTTCTGTCTTCAAGACACACTCTTAAAACCTCTTTAAATATAAGATTTAACTCTTTTGGGGCAAATTCTTCACAAGACCATCTTGCTTGCTAATATTGATGTCATCAGGTTGCCCTTTTCCAAGTAAAATTAGGCATCTTTTCTTCAGCTGGCAATAAAGGCACGATATTGTACAGCAATATCAGGCCATTACCTAGCATTTTCAATTGTGGATAGAAAAGCACAGTATTCATAAACTGGAGGGTTGTTGTTGTTTTGTGAAAAAAAATTATGGTATTCTATTGAATACAAAAGTTTGTTGGAAAGCTGAATAGTTTAGGTATCTGACTGCAGAGCCAGAAATTGGAAATTAAATTCCCTGCTGAGCCACCAGGGAGATGTTTTAGCCTGTGTAGTCCCTCAGAAAAGGGGAACTTCTGTGTACCATGAAAACCCTGAAAAGGGGCATTAAAAGTCAGAATAAATTTGATGGAACACAATTATTCTTATTACTGAGTACAAAAGAGCCATACTCTGATGACTAGAGATTGCATGCTTAAAAATATGCTTCTCTTCAGAATTTTAACAAGAATAATACAGATCAAACAACTTAATGGAAAGAGGGATGCTAAGAAAACAAATCCATGCACAAAGTTATGCACAGCATAGCAAGCAGATGTAGGAATGAATGGAACATAAAGGATCTCTTTACAATTTCTCTTTGGGGCAATTTCATATTACCAAGCTAACCAAGTACCACTAACAAGGCTAAGGCAATTTGTGTTTGTTCTGGAGCTGTCTGTGACAGACCCTGGCCTCCCTGATACGAATACAGTATCCTGTTACTAAGGATATATACAAAAGTTTCAAAATGAAAATATGTAAGAGAAATAATAGCATTTAACTCAGACAACAAATTATAATCAAATTGCAAATTGCTAGTAGAAGATAAACCACTGAGCAAGATTGATAATGAGTAACGTTCGAACAGTACCCTGGCCAATGTGTTTGCACAAAAAAAAATTCCATAAAAAGATCTGGATAACTAATAAGTATGTTTATAGACAATTTGGCACAAAATATGTGCTAAGTTTATCAACTAAATGGATTGCTGGAAACAGCATAGCCCAGCTACCCATTTGCTAAATAATTTAGGTTTTCTCACCCATGCTGAGAACATCTGAATTCCCATATTCTTCGCCCACAGGCAGAAACATTTAATAATTTCCATTTCCTTCTCTGGATTACACATCAATTGCTATTTTCTCCCTACCTTCCCAAAAGCATAATTTGTCATGCCTTCAATTTAAGTGTAACAGGAGTTATGCTCCCCCAATGCCCATTGTGGTTGTGCTTTTTCCCCCATTAGCAGTTCATAAAGTGAAAGAGAACATTCCCCCCCTCCCCATCTCTCTGTTATAATGCCAAAGCACCCCCATTCTTGCCTCTTACTTTGAACCTGCTTTGGAACTATTGCAGTGTGTGATTTCCTCATGCACCACAGGGACGTATGCGACATTGTTTGGACCCAAGCAATGCGCAGCTTATCCATCTGTTTGAACACAGACTTGATTAATATGCTGCTAGGCATTCTGGAAGCAACACAGATATTAAACTGGTAATCTGAAACACAAACTCATTAGCCTGGCTTTGAGAGAGAGAGAGAGAGAGAGAGAGAGAGAGAGAGAAACTGTGCTCATGAGCTCTCCCATTCCAATAAGGAACAATTAAAGAAATTAAGTTTAGAGAATCACTTTCCAAAACACTGCTGGTAATACAACCAGCTAGCATCACACCTTTTATTCCCATCAGCAACAGCACCTCTTCCCAGGGAAGAGTGCAGGCAGATGTCACGTCTGTCCTCACTGATGTGGATATTATGAGTAGCACCAAGAGCGATGATGGTAACATAATTAAAAAATAATTAACAAGAATACTCTGCATAGGGCCATGGGACATAGGTATTTTTTAATCAGTTGCAATAAGGCACTAGATAGGTACACATTGTTTTTGCAGAAGCATCCATCTTTTGCAATTAAAAATAGAGATAAAGGAATAGGATAAAATGGTATTCAGGGACTAATAACTAATCATTTCCATGCTTTTGTTTTTTTTTATAATCACATGACCAAGGAGCTTAGTCCAAAATAAGTAGTTTACCACAAATCACCTCGCTGCTCTTCTTTACCTTTTTTTGTTTTTATCTAGTCAGCAGCAAGATACTCTGCATAGGCATGGGCTGTGACCAGAACTTTAAACATGCTGCTTTTGGGGCTACAATTCCAAGAATCTCCCAATCATCCTTATCCATGCTGGCAAGGGATTTTGGGGAGCCCTAGTCCAAAACATTTCCAAATTCAGATTGTATCTCAGTGATAAGGCTCTTGCTATCTATACAAAGACCTATACAGTACTTAAATGCAACTCCTTGGATTCTAAATCACTATTCTATTTGATCTAGGAACAGATTAGTCCAGACATTCGCAACCTATGGCCCATGGGCCAGACCCGGCTCCCGATGCCAATTCATCTGGCCCCAAACATCCTCACCACTCCTGGAAGTGGAAGTAAAACACATTCTGCACATGTGTGGCATGCATTTTACTTCCACTTCCAGGTGGAAGGAACCATGTGACCAGTCTGATCAGCTGCCCAGGAGGGGTGGTCAGGCTCACGGCCTGAAAACTTTGAGAATCAATCGCTGGATTAGTCTATCGTTTTACATTTTCCCACATTCAGTATTTTAAAACGTCACCTTATTTTCCTTGAATTTATGGAGAAATATGCAAACTGTGAAAAGCTCTTCTTGTGTTCCAGTTGAGTGTCATGGAGTGGGGCAAAAGCATGATAAACTGGTGATAAAAAAGAGCTATCGGCCTAACTTCAGAGCCACAATTTTTATCGAATGTGCAGGGATTAAAAACCAGACTTTCAAAAGCACTCAAGGCCCTTTGTATGAACAGGTAGTTGATTTCATTTTCTTTTACCTGTGATTTTTCTAGCACCTCACGTTCTTTCCATTACATTCATGGAGAAATGTCTGTCTTTTGGATGATCATTGTTGGAAAATGAGCTAAATCAAACTCTCATTCCTCCCAGAATCTGATCACAGCAGGGGCAGTCGTCACTTTGACTTGCAACAAAGGGCCTCACTAGATGAGATATACAGATCTCTGTCTCTTTTTGCTAACACAAATTTGCCTTAATGTATATCTGGCAAATTAAATTTATAATGGCTCCATGAAGAGACTCGCACAGCTTTGCTTGCACATCTGTTGTACAAGGTAGGTAGCACTCAGAAATCTGCAGGCCATGGGGGTAACATTGTAAGTGAAAGAAGTATACATTTAATGTGTGATCAGACATGTAGATAAACTATCACCATTCAGGGTCAGGTTTCAATAGGGTCAAAGCCTAGCAAATGGATCAGTGATATGAAAGTGATTCAGCTAGCTCTTTCTTAAATTACAGACACTGCTTTTCTTATAAAATTGGTGCTTGTTTTAATGTTAGAGTCAGAAAATAACATGTGCTGGCAAATGTAATACAGTCAAACCTCGCATAAAGAGTGTCTCACTTAAAGAGTAACTCGCTTAAAGAGCAGAATTTTCCCTGAATGTTCACTTCACTTAACAAATAAAACCTACTAAAAACTTGCTTAACAAATAAATTGGGGTTTGCAATCTCCCCCACCAGAAGTCACAATTGGTCACTTTCAATGGTATTTCACTTAAAGAGCAAACTTGTTTAAAGAGCAATCAACTGGAACACATGCTCTTTAAACGAGGTACAACTGTAATTTCAAAAATTAATAATGAACAACAGATAGGCGCAAGTAGAAATCATCTAAGAGAAACCTGTTAAGTATCATAAAATGTTGTACTGATGGTAGCAGTGGTGGCAGTAATTGTTAGTAGCAAAACAGTCAATGTGGCTGCTAAATATCACCTTAGAAAAATCTTTATTCTTGTCAACATAAAGTCATAACGAGGGATTCTGGGGGCTCGAATCTGAAAAAGTAATTTTGCTAAACTACTAGCTGAGGAGATCTGCCTTTATCTTACATCCAGTTAATTTGCATCATTTCATCCAAAGATGGAGAAAGTCACTTTTGGAAGAATTGTAGTCCCAAAACCTAGCTTTAGTTTTTGGGACTACAATTCCCCCTAAAGTGACTTTCTATATATATTGTACCTGGTGTTTGGATTTTTATTTTTTAAAAAACCACTTCCTTACCACATTATAGTCTGATACAAAGAGTCTGTATTTATGACTGGACAAAAACAGGGCACATTTGGTCGTTTGTTAGTGTTTGACAGTTTGATAATATTTCTTTTTCTTCAAGTGCCTTATCCAGTTCTGAATATTGATTATCATCATGACAATCAGCCATGAAGATTGTCCTGGGAACAATATAATTCAGTAGTCTTCAATTTGCCTTCTAGATCACAGCATAACACTCGTACCACTGATCCAGGTCCATGAGTCACTTTCTGGTCCTCAGCCCTTTTGGCATGCAAAGTCCTCCTCAGCCCCATGTCATTATTTATGAAGCTGTTCCCCTCAGTCAAAATGGATTCAAGTGGTATTTAATCCACTTGGGGACCATCACCCTTCCCTGTGGACTCCACCACCCAAGGCCATTAGTCTGCAGGGTTGGCAGGTTAGTTAACCACGACCTGATGATCAGTGTTGATTCTCTGGCAGTATGGTCTCCTCTATTACCATAGCAGGATAGCCTGACCAGACTGGATTGACAACATTTAATTATCTTTATCATCGTCATTATTATTATTATTAATCACATTTATATCCTGCCCTCATCAAATATTCAGGGCAGCTTACAAGGCTAAAAAGACAATTAAAACATTGATTACAATTAAAAGGTTAAACATTTTAAAAATTAAAAAAATTAAAAAGATAACAGGGAGAGAGGTGGGGGTCAAAAGAGCCAGCTGGCTGAGCTGACTGTCTGGCCTGTACCCCACACATGCCCCGCCAGGCAGGTCTTATCATCTTGACAAGGATTAAGATCAGGTGGAGATGTACAGTAAATGATCAGTAGCAGCCACTGAAAAGACCAGTTACCCATGAGAGGTTGGGGTAAAAGAGTAAAATATGCCATAACACACAGCTTGTTGGTCTGAACCATTGCTAAACCTGTTTACTGGGCTTCAATACAGAGAGACTCCTGCCAAAAGGAAATTGGTCAGGAAGCTGTCAGGTGCATCCCAGTTCCTATCTTAAAGCAGAGATCTAAAGCGTTATTGACAGCAGCTACTGTTTCCTTTCTTCTGCTTTTAAATTAGTATGCTGAGAAATGTGTAAATTCAGCAACACAAGCCCATATTCCATTCTGGCTTGTTTTGTTTTGCTCCTGAGACCAAGAAAAGATTATAGCACGTCTGTAAGGGATCCTGGCATTAAGTGCCTGTTTTTAGCCAGTTAAGTCTTCTTAGCTCTCATTATCTTCTTATTGGACAGGACAGCAGTCTACCTAATCTACTAACACCCTTCTGCTGGATAAGATTTTGGAGCTGACTGTGCTTATTTATTCCCTTCTTTTCTCTTATGAATAAATCCCAGATTTAGGAAAGTGGAAACACCTCAAGAGAAAAACAGATAAGGTTTTCCCAGGTCCTTCCCTGGCCACCTTCCCTGATCAGCCATGGAGAAGTTAACAAAGCAGACCTTCCAGTCCAGAAAACACAGTTTTCATTTTGTACTCCTTATTGTTCAGAGCTTATATAAACAATCATTTACAGGAGGGGTGGAGGAGGTGTTTTAAAGGGTGATAGTAAACTGATATCCTAGCACAAGCCTGGTCCTGCAAGAACAACATGAATGAGAAGATGTAATAACATGAGGGATAGAAGAAAGCTGCCTTGAGCAGGGAAGGTGTTGAAATTGTGAGAGGATCAAAAACCAGCTGGTTTCTGGAAATAGAGACAATGAAGAAAAACAAATTAGCAACATTATGTTTTATGGCTTGACTGGTGCTGAGAACATTTCCAGAAAAAACAAGGGACCTGATTCCTTTGTTAAACTGTCTGTAATATACAGTATCTGTATAGAGAAAACTTGCAGTGATTCATGTTAGTATCTGATCCTTTGCTTAATTTTGCAACAAAAACATGGGATCTCCCAGACCCTTGAAAAATTACTTTTGAGGAACAGAGCTCTCTGAATTCCCCAGTCAGCATGGCCATACTGGGGCACCTGCCCCAAAAGTAACTTTCTCAAACTTTGAACTCTCTAATATAGTTTGGGAAAGGGTTTAAAGTTTAAACCATTTATCTAGCCCACCTAATCCATGGGGATTACTCTTGAGCAGAGGCGTAGCTACCGCCGTATCAGCCGTATCAATTATACGGGGGCCCCGGGCTACGGGGGCCCCCAACGGCAAAAAATAAAATTAAAAATAAAAAAGAGCAAAAATTTACTGCGCATGCGCAGAAACTCAATCTGATGCATTGCGCATGTGTCAGATTGAGTTTCTGCGCATGCACACTTTATTGGAGCCATTTTTGGCTCCAATTTAAAAAAACCTGGGACGTTGGCCGGCTAGTATATTGGGCATGGGGCTGAGAGCCTAAGGAAAGGTTTCTAGGATCCGCGTGGCTCCCGGAGGGGGGATGGAATGTTGTGTCCCTGAGAATTCGAAATTCGAACCTCGGAAAGGAAGCCTTTGCCTTCCTGGAGCAGCAGAGAAGCGACCGAGAGGAGCACGCGCAGGTCTTGCGACCAGGATTGAACCTTCTCTCGCATTGAGCTGGGAAGGCAACCCCAGCCTCTTTCGCTGGTGCATCCCCGGGGCCGGATCGCGTCCCGGGTCACGCCTCGGAAATGGGACAGGCTAGCAGAAGGGCGTCCGCGTTTACACGCGTAACTGCACGCCAATGCTTTTAGGGCAAGAACTTTTTGGATTGTGGCTCCCAGAAAAAGAATCTCCAATCCAGGAGAAACTCCAATCCAGGAGAGGCCCCTGCCTTGCTATGGAGGATTCTGGGAGTTGTAGTCAATGCACCATAGTTCCAGGCTCTGCTAAAGCAGCAATGAGGAGGGGGAAATAAATTGTGAGTGGGCTGTGCATGTTTGAAACTCACGGGTTAAAGTTATTTCCAGTCTGGCCAGGTTATCTGCTATGGTAATAGAGTAATCATCACGGCTGCTACTCGTATCCAAGCATACATTTATTTATTTATGTTGGCTTGTTTAGCCGCCCCCTCGCAGAGGCGACACTGGGCAGCTTACAACACAAGAAACGCCCCTAACATAACACACTCCGACAACCCAAACATATAGATAAAAACTCTGAAATCTTAGAATTACAAAATCTCGAATCTAAAATCTCCATAACAAAATTGGCAGATGGTCATATGATGGATGTGTCTCTGCAGTGATGGGCAGCCAAAAAATTTACTACCACACTGTGGGCGGAGCCAATGTCATAGGCGTGTGTGGTTTTTTTTTTACATTTTAATTCTATTTTATTTATTTTATTTTTATTTATTTTTATTTTTATTTTGGCCCCACCCATGACGTCATGACGTTGGCTCCCCCCACGACGTCATGATGTCATGACGTTAGCTCCGCCCCACATATAAAGGGCCCCCAAACAATTTTTATACGGGGCCCCGCCAAGGTAAGCTACGCTTCTGCTCTTGAGTGTAGGAAGATCCTCTACACTGTAATCAAAACCAAGTTTTGTGGCTTCCACACGATATCTGGTGAAATGTTCTCCTGTGATCCTTCTGATGGCATCATACCTTGCTTTATATAACATCTTGTTTTTTAAAAAACTAACTTCTCATGAACACAAGGTTACATCCTAAGAATGTGGACAGAAATTTTTCTGGTGGCAAGGGGCAAACTCCCAAGCATTCTGTGCACTACTGCAACACAGTGGCCAAAATCCTCTTTGTGTAGCTATGCCATGTAATGCTGCTGATATCATCAACTGTAAAGATTTTCCAGAAACAATCTGTTTCCGATTCCTCCTTTACATCCCCAGAAGATCCTAAAGGAGACATCCTTATTAGCTATGTTAATCTACTGCCACAGCAGAAACCAAAATTTTAATGGCATGTTAAAAATGCAAAACTTCTTTTCTCACCTACATGGTATTGTAGACACAATGGGCACAAAGCTGAGTGAGTTGAGGAGGATGGTGGAGGACAGAAGTGCCTGGCGGACAGTGGTCCATGGGGTCGCAAAGGGTCAGAATCGACTGTGCGACTGAACAACAACAAAATGGATTGCTAATTTGTTTCAGCTGAGGAGGATGGGTGATACTTTCATTAGACCAACATTTCACAAACAGAAGCTAGATTTTTTAGTCCTACAGGACTCTTCATCAACCATCAGGATCAGAAGCACTGGAGAGGTGTTTTGTGTTTGTGTGTCAGCCAGTTGTTCTATGCTTGCTCTGGATGCGAGTGTGTTTTCATGTATGTGTGTGTGCTTCTTAAAGAGAAAAGCAGCTATGTTTTGTGTACAGATAGCTTGCTCAAATTACATAAAAACAGCAAGTCTCTCGATGTTCTCTGGATGTGAGAAAGCTTACAGGCAGGGCCGGATTTACATGAAAAGAGGCCCTAGGCTATTCCACTTATGTGGCCCTTTGACCTCCCATTTTTAAGTTTGCAAATTACATGAGAGATAATAAAATACATCATTACTGTGGTATATATCATTATATAGCCCCCTCTTGATCGTGAGGCCCTAGGCTGAAGCCTAGTTAGCCTATAGGAAAATCCGGCCCTGCTTACAGGGCTTAAACATTCTTTGTCCAGATGTCTAGTTGAGTTGAGATAGCTGAAATTAGATGGGAATAAAGAGTTCAGCAAATATTCTTCACACCTCTGTTCTTCAAGAGCAGTGTCATTATTTTATGTATATTTAGGTAAAGGTAAAGTTCACCCTTGCTTGGAAGTCAGTCATATCTGACTTTAGGGTTCAGTGCTCATCTCTGTTTCATAGCCAATGAGCCAATGCTGTCCGCTTCTGCAGATGTTTCCATGGTCATGTGGCAGGTATGACTAGACACTGGAGCGCATGGAACACTATATTTAGGGGCTTTAAATTCAAACATTTATGTGGGAGCGGCTCTAAATACAATGAAACAGATAAAGGCATGCCTCAATAGTGGAGTGCATGGAACACTGTTTACTTTCCCACTGGAGTGGTCCCTATTTATCTACTTGCACTTTCTTATTTTCGAACTGCTAGGTTGGCAGGATCTGAGACAGAGATGGGAGTTCACTACATCATGGGTTACCATACGTCATGGTTTTCTGGGATTTTCCCGGATTCATGCTGTCTCGTCTGGTCCAAAGAAAAACATGTAAAAGTCCCGGTTTCAAAGAAAAACATGTAAAAGTCCCGGGAGGGAGGAAGCAAGAAATGCCCATGTCTATGGAGGATTCCTTCTTCACATGACTGCAAAGGTTTAAATGCATAGAGTCAGCATCCCTAGAGAAGAAGGGAACACTGTGGATAGGAAGTGAAGAGTTGTCTCTCACAAAGGACCTCCTCCAAAATAAGTCCCTTTTCTCCTTCCAGAGGGAAATGGGGACTCCAAGGGCTGCAGTACACTGAGGAAGTCTGGGAAATGTAGTCATTGCTGCAAGGTCCCTAACGCTGCAGATTTCAAAGACAGGACACAACCAAAAATTTTTTACAAGGCACCAATCCTCTTTGGCAGGGGTTTCTGCTGCCTTGGAGATGAGCAGATCCACGTTCAGGACAACAGGGAGAAAGTGCAACTCCCGCTGCCATGGATGATGCCAAAAACATGAGCAACCCGGGGTTTGGCTCCATGTGGCAGAACTGTGGGATGGGCGGGGAAGGAAGAGCAGACTAGGTGGAATAGGGATGGGCACCATGGGGAAGGAGAACGAGCCTATATGGGTGGGGCGGCTTGGCAGGAAAAAATTATGTCCCAGTTTGGCAGAAAAAATTATGGCCACCCTAATCATGCAGTACCCAGGATTCAAACTCCAACCTTCCAGTTAGCGAGTTCAGCATTTTAACCACTTGAGTATTTGCAGGGAGGTTAAATCCCACTGTTTTCTGTAGGGCTTACTACCTGGTGATTCCTCTCCCCCGACATGGCTATGTTATTACCAAAGAATAGCATTTTTGTGTTTTCAGTCTTCCACATGAAAAGCTAATGTTGCTTTCCCAAAATGCAAAAGATCCAACGTCTGTTTATATCTCCACTTACATTTTTTTTAAAAATTATCACCTAGGAATATCTCCCAAGAAGCAACCTCTTCCCCATTTTCAGCTGTTCCACTAGTAATACCTGTCTCCTTTTATTAATATTGTTTTTATCTTGCATTCTAATGGCCACCGCGCACAGGTGAAATGAAAGTCATTTATTTTGTCTCTTAACACTGGGGGGGGGGGGATCAATGTACCCAACTAATTTGCTGAATAACTTTGCTCGCTAGCTCTCTGAGTGAAAGAGCCCTCCAGGGCCTATCTTCTCACCTGGCATGTGCAAAGACTAATTGCAAATTACTCTCTGTCTGATGTGGAATCCAGATGCTGACTCTGCCATGGCCTATTAAACGCTATGTTCTAATATTATAAGAAATGACACTACTGATTATGAGCAAACTCCTAGAGGACAAGTACATTGTGTCTTCGATGCTAATCAGTATTTTCATAAGAAGTGACAGAAAGAGTGCATTGTGGCTGATGAACCTTGCAATTGTCAAACATTAGGGCTTCCCGAACAACCTTGCTTTTCCTTTCCTCATCTGAATGGGCATAGATCAACACAAAGGATTCCAAAACACAAACTAGCAAAATTGGAATCCAGTGCAATCCAACAAGTGCAATACAAGAGTCCAACTCGTTTTTCAGCTTATAATTAGCCACCTACAAATCATAACACCTGGGAGGCCTTCATCGGCCATCTTTAAAGGCAGTCTGATACATGTATTCAATTTTCTGCAGGCTCTAAAAGGGTAATAGCTACTGCGGTTGGTAATACTTGTGCAAATACAGTGAAGGAAGAGTGTATTTTCCTTATTAGCACAGTGGATCAAAAGTCTCCACACATTTCAGTAGACTGTAAAACACAGAGTGCCACTCCACATAAAGTTAGGCTTTCCTGAAAAGGAGTGATTTTAATTTCAAATAACTATGTTTTGTTTTACAAGCATAGGCTTCACATTTGAGTAAATACCCTTAGGATTTAAACTGTAAAGAATTCAAATCAAAGCCATCAGATTTATTCTCATGATAATATGAAAAAACAGCATTCCTCTGAGAATTCAGGGGAAGGGGTCTTGCACAGGGTGCCATCTGCTCATTAAAACACTTCTCAAACCCATCCATTTTTCCAGGGAGGAAATTAAGCACATGTTGCGCTTGCCTAACATGCAGCTGTTAATAATGAGCAGCCTTTCAGAACAAAAGAGGTACCAATCCTGATTCTGAACCACAAACGTTACAGAATATCTAAGAACTCAAGCCTAGATTTTGATGAGTTTAGTCCTCAGTGCCCTATGCCTGGGAGGTATGAAGCTGTCATTTAGTATTTCTCCCCTCTTTAGAAAAGAAGAAATGTATCAAGTTATTTGCTCTCCAATTATGAAGCCAGGCATCGAGCTGTGTAAATGCTCTTTTAAAATAAAAATGAGGGATGAAATGTTGCCCCAGAAAAATCAGAGCTATCAGGAATGATATCCTTTCCTTCCCACAAAGAACTCCAAAACATAAGCAAAACCACTCCTCACCAAAGACCAGCTGGACGAGGAGAATGATCAGTGATTTTACTTCCTCTCTCCCTGCTAGGATAGATGCCAGTTGAGTATCAAATACAATGTCTGAAATCCTGTTTTACAACTATGCCTGCATAGCTAAAATTTATTCAAGCAGAAATGGAAATCATGCTAAGATGAAAGTGATAGACACAAAGGTTTTCTGCAGGCATATTGTGCCACAGTTGTACCTTGAATTGTACAATCAGATGCAAAGTGAGAACTGCCTAAGCAGAATACCCTGCTAAATTCCAAAGGCATAACTTTACATTACACAGCTTTAATAGGATTTCAGCCAATAAATGGTATACATTCAAAGAGGAAGTCCTACTGTATTGTTCATTCTATTTTACATTCAACATTTTCACCCATCTTTCGCACACTTATTCATAGTGCCTCAGGAATGAGAAGTCAGACGACCAACATCTGGCAAAATACTTAAGACTTGTCAAATTGCAAAGCAACTACACAGAATATCTGCCCATTGTAGTATGAACAATGGGTGCATCTCCTTAGATATTATGAATGGTGCAGATAAAAGGCAAGCTCTGGGACACTTGGGAGTTTACAGCACAAGGACAAAATTCTGAAAGGTGATTGAAGAAGTTCTAGGAAAGGGTTAGATAAATTGTAGGGGACATTTTTCTAGATCCTTTGAAAACACAACTCCAAATAATAATGAAAGTAACCAGATGTTATGTGAACAGTATGTGAACTCATAATTCACATACTTGAGGGGGAATCTATTTTTATTTTAAAAAAATAAATATATATTTTGAAATTGTATGGAAACTTTATTATAGAGGGAAGTTGTGTCTCTGGAGGCACAATTCTTTCTTTCTTTCTTTCTTTCTTTCTTTCTTTCTTTCTTTCTTTCTTTCTTTCTTTCTTTCTTTAAGGAGGCAAGAAAAAGATTGCTCGGGAGGGCCTCTAAGGCCTACTTCCAGTCACATCTTGGGATATTCCCCATCCTCTTCTAAGTCAATAGATTTAAGTCTCTGGGCTGGCTGTCACTTCTCAATCCAACCTGCCTCACATGGACCTTGTCTTGAAATCCTCAGCAGAAAGGAAAGGCGTTAAATGCCTTTTGTTTCATGTTGTAGAATATAAATAAATTATTACATGGAATTAACAGTGCTGACTCTTTGGCTATAAATGGAGATAAGCACCGAACTCTATAGAGTCGGATATGACTGACTTTCAAGCAAGGGCGACCTTTACCTTTACTGTGCAGAAGAGGGACCTCTTCCTTGCTATATGAGTTGTACTACAATCCCCATCATCCTCAACTATCATAGGCACCAGTAGGCATTATACATTTGTGATCTGAACTATCTGTTGTTGCCTGTTCATAGAAAGACTATGGGAAGTCCTATTACACTAAGAATCCAATGGACTCTTCTTGACAATGCCAAAGGGACTTTTTGTGCTGTGGTGTATTGAGGTTTGAGCAGTGATTTTGTGTAGTCAGCTTATTTAAAAAGCTAATAAGAGAGTGTGTGATCTCCATCAACTGCAACACAAAGAGTGACCCTGCAAAGAACCTGCCACCTTTTCCACCCTGAAAAAACAATATTGAAGCTTTATGATTAAGAAGAGCCAAAGCATTACTGCCACCAGTCTTGATTTCTCTTCTCTTTCTTGTGCTAATTTGTTTTCTTCCTTTTTAAAAAAAAAATGGCCCTGGTCATGGCATCACGCAAAACTCATTTCCACAGATAAATGTATTCTTAAGCATAATACTACTTGGGGCTGGAGGGTCAAATACTATGGTTTCATCATTTTATGATAGCTAATAATGTGGTTTTTTTGCTTGCACAGCTACAACTAAGGCAGTTAATTGAATCTCAGCCTTCAGGGCACAAAGTGATTAACTACGTGAATTAGGGAAGACGCTTCCATTTACTCTTTTCCATGTACACACACATGCACGTATACAGAACACTGCACAGCTTGTGACCCCACAGACTAGCCACTAACCACCAGCCATGTGTGGCAGAACATGGCCTGAGGGTGGGGGTGGGGGATGGCTTTGTGCCACAGCTCTGAATTTCAAGAGCTACACACTAGAAAAAGTACAATTTCCCAACCTTCATGAGAACCCAGCATGCTCATAAAGTCACCCTTGCTTGAAAGCCAATCCTATCTGACTCCAGGGTTCAGTGCTCATCTTCGTTTACAGCCAAAGAGCCAGCACAGTCTGCATCTGCAGACATTTCCATGGTCATGTAGCAGACATGACTAGATGCCAGAGCACACGAAACACTGTTTCTGTTTCCACCAAAGTGGTACCTATTTATCTATTTGAAATTTCTTGCTTTCGATCTGCTAGGTTGGCAGAACCTGGGGCAGAGATGGGAGCTCACCCCATCATGCAGCACTCGGGTCTTGAACTTTTGACCTGTCAACCTTCCAGTTGTCAAGTTCGGTGTCTTAACCACTAAGCCACTGCAGTCTCCATGCTCGTAGTGGGCAGAAATACTGTGTGGTTATTGCAGGTGACAAATCTGGTGACAGAAACCCAGAGGATTGAAGGGATGGTTTGTAATATACTGACTGGCTTGACCTTGAACAGCAGCCATCACCATTGAAATGTTTTATGGAACTTTCCACTTATGAACTTTATATCAATGCCATAACATATTAATCTGCTCCCTCCCAAAAAATTAGTGCTGTTTCTTTTCTTCTGGAAGACCGTCAAAAAGCCAAAGCAAGACATGAAATTAATGTTTAATGGTGTATCAGAAGCTTATACTCTCTGGATTTCATTTCTGATTTACAAGTATCTCTGTTCCATCTGTGAAATTCAAGGTATATGTGAGTTTCAGACCTTGTCGCCATGGGTTATCAGGAACATACTATGTAATGAGTAGTTATGGGCTCGGAATGAAGCTGTGAGAATCAAACAGGGAGCCCCATCGAAAAGGAGGTTATTTATTAAGCACCACAGGAAGCTTCAGAAATGATACAGGTGAGAAAATGAAGGTTAAGGGGCTGTCAGAACACAGGAGTAGATAGATAAAGAAAATCATTAAATTATCTAAGCAACAACCCACCCCAATCCCCCTCTGAAACAGAGCAGCATGGTTTGCCATTCACTAATAATGGTGTCACATTCTCTACAGTAAATCCCCAATCTGCAATGAAGCAGAAGCCAAAAGGTAAGTCTGATAAATAGCTTCTAAGTACAACAACAGAAATAAGAAGTTTTACTGAAACTTTTCCAGCAGTAAATGTGTAACAGAACCTGTGGTACAGCTCCACGTGTGACATTAGCAGCAGCCACCAATCAGGATGGGTTAAGGGCAATTTCAGGGTGCATGCAACTTGTACACATTGCAGAAAGATAATGTACAGCTCAAGATAGCCAGAGGAAGCCTTTGAACAGTGCCAATTTCCTACTGCCCATGACCTCCTCACCACTGTATCTGTGAACTTATCAGGAGGGTTTCAGCCAATTAAAATGTCAGTTCTTGCAACATAAGGCAATACCAGCCAGCACAAAGAAACTCCTCATAGAAAACATATTCATTCCCATTTACCAGTGCAAAACATGGACACTTACAACAAAATGAAAGTTGGTCACCACAAAAGTGAGATGTCTGAGGAAGACTGATAGAGTGACTAGAAGGGATAATTGTAATAGAACTGATCTTGCACTACCTACCAAGAGAACAAATGAAGTGGTTTGCCCATTTAGAGAGAATGCCTTGGAATTCCATACCATACAAGGCATATGTGGAAAGGGAAGGACAAAGAACACAAGGAAGACCCAGAGGAAGGTGGAGAGATGGCATCAGAGAAATATTACAAGAACACCAAATAACACCAGTGGAGACCACTAGAAGTGCCAGAGCAATTCATGGAATCCAAAAGTGACGGCAGCCTTCGACGTGATCGCTCCACTATGGCTTCTCCGTGCCCACGGGCATTGATCATCCCCTTGGTTCACAGAAGAGCTGAGGAAGCTAAAATGGGCCAAGAGCGCCGCTGGGTGAGGACTCGGAGTGAGTCTGATCGAACACTTGTTAGAGCTGCTATTAAAGCCTACCTAGTGGCGACGGGGACGGTGAAATGACACCGCCCTTATTGCCTCCGCAGATAATCGCCCAGCGACCTTGTTCCGGGTGACCAAGTCCCTCATTGGTAGAGGGGGGTCTGGCCGTGGTTGGCAGGGATCGGCTGAGGATTTTGCTGATTATCTGGTGGAGAAAATCACTCAGATTCGCGTGAAAGAGATAGAGCTGGGGTTGACCAGAGTGCAGTCTGGCCATGTTATCTGGGATTGGTTCGATCCAGTTGGCCCTGAGGAAGTGGACAGGCTTCTTGGATCTGTTCATGCCACTGCCTGTGAATTGGATCCATGCCCTGCCTGGCTAGTCAAGGCATCTAAGGCTGTGTCAGGCAGTTGGGTCGAGGCAATTATAAATTCATCTCTGCAGGAGGGTTTTTTTCCAGCACCCTTAAAACATGCTTTGGTGCGTCCCCTACTGAAAAAGCCATCCCTTGACCCAACGGTACTTACCAACTACCGACCAGTATCCAACCTACCCTTTTGGGGTAAGGTCTTGGAGAAGGCAGTGGCATGGCAGCTACAGGAAGTCCTGGATGAAGTGGATTATCTGGACCCTTTTCAGCCAGGATTCAGGCCCGGATATGGTACAGAAACTGCATTGGTCACATTGGTGGATGTTCTCTGGTGAGAATGGGATGAAGGTCAACCATCCGTCCTGGCTCTTCTTGACCTCTCAGTGGCTTTCGATACCATCGACCCCTGTATCCTTCTGGGAAGGCTCCAGGGATTGGGGATCCAGTCGGTGTGGCTGGAGATTAAGAAGTCCAGCCCTAGGTCCCTTCAATATGGGGTGCCTCAGGGTTCGGTACTCTCACCTCTCCTATTTAACATCTACATGAAGCACTGGGTGAGATAATCCGTTCCCACTGGGTGAGGTATCACCAATATGTAGATGACGCCCAGCTGTATATCTCATCCCGTGGAGATTCAATTGATGTAGTAGAAGTCCTATTCAGGTGCCTGGAGGGTGTCAAGGTCTGGATGGGGTACAACGGGCTACAACTGAATCCTAGCAAGACTGAGTGGCTATGAAGTAGCCATCTTTGGTTCTAGATGGGGCAGTCGTGGATGGGGCAGTCGTGGCCAGGAGGGCCTTTGCACAACGTCGTGTAATACACCAGTTATGCCCACTCCTAGATCAGGACTCCTTGCTCATGATCACACGTGCTTTGGTCACCTCCAGACTTGATTACTGTAATGCGCTCTACATGGGGCTGCACTTGGTGACCATTCAGAGGTTGCAGCTGGTCCTGAATGCAGCTGCTCGGGTAGTGATGGGGTAGTGAATAAGACCCTTATTCAAATGAAGTTGGCCTGGTTTGAATGAGCCCTGGTGGCGCAAGCGTTAAATTGCTGTACTGCAACCAAAACATTGTGAGTTTGATCCAGATCGGAGAACAAGGTTGACTAACTCAGCCTTCCATCCTTCTGAGGTGGGTAAAATGAGTACCCAACATGTTGGGGCAAAATGCTAATAAACTTGTCAACTGCCCAGAGAGTGCACTAAGCGCTATGGGGTGATATACATATAAGTGTAATTGCTTTGCTCTACCTCGCAAGGTTGTTGTTGTGGCCACCACTCCCCGGCTTTCCCACGTAACCGAGGGAAGAGGGAACTGAAGCTTTTGGAAAGGCGGCTTGCGTGTTTTCTCCTCCCATGTGAAAGCCCTTCCAAGTTTCCCCGTGGTTGGTTCTGCTCGGGTTTGCGCTTTTGCAGTTGCTGTTTGAGAAAGAGGAAGGCCAAACCTTTGTTGCTAGGAGGCACTAAATGGCTGCCGGCAGGCGGAGAGCGGCCTTGCCAAGGTGCGTGTGTGCGCGCTGTTTTCCTTCCCATCCCAGGCTCAACATTGGGGTGGCCTGGCTGTCACCTCTGCAAGAAGAACCTGAACGGGGTGGGCAGTTGCAGTGGCTAAGGTGTGTAGGGGGACGGCCCACCCCAAGGCACTTTTTGGGGGCAGCGAATTGGCATCTGCCCTGGGCGCCTTAAACCCACGCTATGCAGCTGGTTTAAGTCTGCTTTCAAACTCCATGCTACCATAGTTACCAATACCAAGTGTATTTGTGTTTATATATACATTTATTTTTCTTTCATGTCCTGATCAAATCTTGGACTGCCAAAATTAAGCCACTTTCTTAGCTTTCTTTTTGGCCAAACTTAAGTCTTAATTGGCACATGTTTCTGGTAGTAATCAGCAAACCAGTAAATGAGCTAGATTCTGGCTCTCTCCACATTCATGTTGTCCACCATCAGCCCCCACGAGTATGTTGGTCTTGCATTTAGGGCTTCCAACTCTCAGTCTGTTCAGGATCCTAAAAGTGATGTAGGGGATGTTGAGTTCCTCAACTATATCCTCCTTTAATGATGTTCCTTGCTCAGTGAGTTCCTTACTCCATCTTTTAATTTGATTTTGCTCTTGTGAATGTTTTTTCTTGCCATAAAGCTCTTCCTGGATCTGAACCGGCAGACTTGAGGCGCCTATTGCTCAGAGGATGTCGAGGGACATTCTCTTGCCTAGTTCTCTCAGTGTCGACTGCTGCTTCTCTCCTAATCTTAGGTGGAGTGATTCCAACAAGAGGATATATTTTCTCAACTGGTGTAGGTTTGAGGAATCCTATCACTATATGCATGGCTTCATTTCCAGGAATGTCAACTTTGTGTGTGTGTGTGTGTGTGTGCGTGTGTGCGTGTGTGTGCGCGCGCGTACGCGCTCCATACTGGAACAGTGTTCTCTGCTGTAGAGACGCTCAGGGCTAAAGCCACTGTACGCAGTGTGGATGGTTGAGTTTCCCATTTATAGTTTGTGAGTTTCCTGATTATGTTGTTCCTTGCACTTACTTTGGTTTGATCTGGTGTTAGAAAGATTAGCCAACAAATTTGCCACCCAGGGTATGTTCAATTGTATTCACAGTCTTCATGGAGGCTCTTTCTGTGTACCCCTATATAGACATCATATGGCATATTACTGGGCAGTGAGACTGCATGAGACTTTTCTGTTTTTCTCAAAAGAATACATGGGGCATAGAGTTTAAAGATAAATCTGATAAATCAAGAACCCTGAAGGGATGTTCCAGAACTCAAAAGGATATATTTCAGTAGAAATTTGTTGCACTACTCATTACTCCTGAGCAGTCGGTTTATCCTCATCATTATGATTGCTCTGAAATTTGTTTATTGCATGTTATTAACGCATTGAATTGTTACCAGCAGGCCAGAAAAATGCAAGGGAATGATCTCATTTTCCTTCTACTAAGCATTTCTGATATTACATCTGAGTCTTAGACTTCTTCCGATTTCTTGGCTACAATTTCCATTTTTTGCTTATGGCTGCTGCTGCTGCTACTTCTTCCATGTCTAGACCAGAGATGAAACTTCCAAAAGGAAGTCACCTTTTGATGAATTCATTCTGCAGTTCCTTTCACCTGACCTAGTGTCAGAAAGATTAGCCAACACAACAAGGTTGCCATTGCCCAAGGTACACCAGATTGTGGTTCAAAATATACCACACACTTCAAGGAGACTCTTTCTGTGTATCCCTGTGCTTATGGCTGAGCCTAAGGTATAGAAAATCTTTAACAATTCATGTTAATAAATTAAGGCTCAGATATTTATGAAGCAAGTAAAATGCCCTTCTGCTGTTTATATCACTAACTGGCAGGACAGGTTAAACAATGCAAGATAGGTGTCTATTTTGATGAACTAGAATGTTATTACTGTCAAATGAAAAGCTTGAAGGAGTGTTTCTTAACACTGAATTGATGAGAATTTCAGGAATGAAAATCTCAAAGCACATTTTGAAAACAATCTTAACATTTCAAAAATGCATAGATGGCATTAGAGAATAGTGCATGTCGGAAATGCGGAGTTTTGAACATATGGATTTTGAATATGAATGGGGATTTATTCATAGTTCAGTGCAACTTTAGGTCACTATCTTTTTTTAATAGATGCACTCATTGGAATTTACATGTGAGCTCACAGGGACTTAAAACTGAGCTCATCAGCATTAGCCCGCACATCTGTTCTGTTGGGAAGCAGTATTGGAATGGTGCAATCCAAGAAGTTCAGGGATGGAGTAGAAAACCAGTCTTAGCCCTTTCCTTACCAATCTGTTTCAAAAGCAAGGTATCTCAGATGTCTTGTACAAGTAAAGGGTTCAGCAATACAGCTGCCTTTGAAAATCTTAAGAAAATTGCAAATGAGTCTTCAACTGGTCATTGTGCTGCAGTTCTACATCTTTCATGTTGTAATCCATACTAGGAATTTTTATCAGATCACGTTTGGAAATTTAGCTTCCATGTACACATTACCAAACAGATTCATGGCCCCCACTTTCCAGTCTGTTAGAAATATAATTTTTATAAGTAATAGATTTCTGATGCTTGAAATGATGGAATCTAGTTTTTGGTTTTGGGTGGGTTTTTTTTGGTCTCTCATCTTAAATAAGGGAATAAAAACACTTGCATTGAATGAGTTGGAAGTACAGTCAAACCTCGCATAAAGAGAGCCTTGCATAAAGAGTAATTCGCTTAAAGAGCAAAATTTTCTCTGAACGTTTGCTTCTCTTAACAAATAAAGCCAACGAAAAACTCGCTTAACAAATAAATCGAGGTTTGCAATCCCCCCCCCCCCACAATTGGTCATTTACAATGGTGTTTCCCTTAAAGAGCAAACTCGCTTAAAGAGCAATCCTGTGGAACGCATTATGCTCTTTAAGCGAGGTACAACTGTATTGTCTAACCAACATCAGGACCCCACCGCACTGAGGATTGTGTTAGCTATAAATTTATTGTACTTCCTAAGCCTCATAAGATTTCAATGCCTCCCCCCATGCCCAGAATGAGAGCCAAAATGTGTTGTTTCTGTTGAGAGTCTTATGTACATTTTTTTACAATTACAGTAGTTACATGACAATATCACAAAATGCCCAAACAATAGGTCCATATTTTTTTTTGAAATATCAGCAAGAGAAACATGTTTTGATGAACTAATATGCATGAATGAGTGTTAATTAGACACTTTCATAAATAATTATTGATGATGAAGTGATAATGGGCATAGTGCATATTTTCCTTGGCCATCTGAGGACATTCAGAAGAAATGTGTTGTTGTTGTTTTACATTCAGTCAGTGATTGCTGTGAATCACTTAGATGACAAGGGTTTTTTAAGCAATGCATTGGATCAGCAATCACCTACCAAATGTTAAAAAAAAGTTTTAAAAGTTTAATAGATTGTTGCTGTTAGCAATTGGCAACAGTGATCGCCTATCAAACTTAAAGAAGAAAAGACACTTCCCCTGACTATCCCCAGACAATCAGTGGCAGTGTTTAATTTTCTAGATCTGCAGCAACTAATCAGCCACTGGAGGTTTCAGACAGTTTACACAAGAAGCAGCTTCTTTGCTCTCTTTTATCCCTTCCCCAGCATGCACATGAATTACAGTGAGTTAAATTTCTGTAGGCATTATGGCTGAGCCAGCTCAAGAGGCTTCTGCCCATTCCAAACTTAATGCAGTCAGCTTGTTTTTTGAGTTGAACTGCACTGTTTATCTCATTATATATTTGAGTTTTGCTTCAGATAGCAACCTGAGTGTTTGTCCTTTTCTTCTCCAACTTTTCCCATTGTAAGGGGTATCAGTGCTTTAAAGTATCTGCAAAAATATCCCCATAGGGCAGTTTCTATTAATATAATCCCATTGACACTCAAGATGATAAGAATCTGACTCCTGTTGATCTGCTTCTGTTTCTTTGCTTTGTCCAGTATAGAAAATATTCCTTTGAAGCAGCCACTACTCTTGGTGGCTCTGCTATTCTTCTTCTTCTGTTCTGCTTCTCTACTCATTCAGAGAATTCTGATTTCTTTGAATGCTATTGTGATGAGGGCATAATTTCTGCCCGGACTCAGCCCTGGCATATCTTTTCAGTACCAAAACTCAAAACAAAATGTATCAATCACAATAGATTAAAGTGTTCTTGAACAAGTAAGGGCAACATTTCTCAGAGCACTTGCCTCTTCTTGTCAGACATTGTCTGAAGTCATGTTGAGGCATTAAAAATAAAACAAGTTAACTCCTCTGGAGGGGCAACAATGCTGTGGCAGAGGTACATCAATTCTTTTCAGAATGTTGTTGTATCTGTGAATGCACCAAAGTTGCCTTCCACTGAAGAAATTTTCAGAAGGATAGCTGTGTTCCACTCTCTTGAACATACACCTTCATGCAGGGTGTTTATTTCTCCTCCAGTGATTTTTGACATTTTTTTCCTGGTGGAAAATCCCTCTAGGACCCCACAGTAACCTGGAGATCTTCCAGGGCAACAGCAAGGAGAAACACTGAGCATTGGTTTTGTTTGTTTGGTCAGTTTTGTCCTTTTCCTTTGTTTGTTCTGCATACTGATGTTTTATCCTGCTTAGGACTATTGAATCCCTTCATTGCTCTTTTCAGTTTTAGGTTCTTACATCAATTAATTGTAAATCCTTGTGCTAATTGGCCCTCACAGGTACCTGACATTCATAAAAGCAGTAAAGAGGTACAAAAAGACTGCAGCGGATGCTCTTTCAAAAAACAGCAGCATAGCACTGTCAAATTTAATCCTGCATAAGAAGTTGGCAAGAAGGGCTAAATGCTTTTGTTTTGAATCCCTCAGGGCAAATGGGCAATATAAGTCTATCTTCAAAATGGTATCTGATGTAGGATAATGATATAACCACAAACTGAATTCCATAGTACACTAGTACCTCGGATAACAATGAGGCTTGGTTCCACAAGTCTCATCGTTAACGTGTGATGCATTGATCGCACAAGGTTAAAAAAAAACAACCCCCGGGGGGGGGGGGGCGATCCGCCTGCCTCTTTGGAAATCGTGAAAATCCCCACTGCCCTTTCCAAAGAGGCAGGTGGATCACAGCATGCAATCGGTGCTTGGGTTGGGGGTTGAACCGGGGCACGTGCCCATTCAACCCCTCAACCCAAGCGCCAATCATGCCCAGGTAGGTCTGGGGACTTCAGAAACAGCATGGATCTGGTCCCCCAACCTCTCCAGAGGCGGCAGGGGTGACCGAGAGCCTGAAATGGGTGAAAAAATGGGAGTTGTTTCTTTTTCACCCATTTCAGGCTCTCTGGCACCCATGCCACCTCTAGAGGGGCCGGGGGACCCAATCCACACTGTTCCCGACTCCACAGACCTACCCGGCCAGTACTGCAAGGCAAAACGCCAGGATCCGAGCCCCAGCATTTTGCCTTGCAACACTGGCCAGGTAGGTCTGGAGACGTCGGCAACCACGTTCCCTTTGCAAGCAAAGGGCTATCTGATGTTGTGATAGCCCTTTGCTTGCAAAGAGAACCCCTGTGCCCTCAGCTGCAGGGTAACTGGGAAGCCAACAGGGGACTCCCCCGTTGGCATTCCAGATACCCTGCAGCTGTGGGGTGGCTGGGAAGCCAACAAGGGAGCCCCTGTTCAGTTTTTCAGCCACCCTGCTGCTATAAACAATTACCTCAGATAATGCTAATAAATCATTATCTGATGCAAATTTTTTTTAAAAAAATTGCATCATTATCTAATTTTAGCGTTATCTGAGGAAATCGTTATCCGAGCTATTACTGTAAATGGGAAAAAATATTCATGATTCTTATTCTGCTGTATCAGAATCTGAATATTGGCAATCCTCATGGTGATCAGCTATGAATACTGTCCTAGGAATATAATGCAGTGGCCTTACATTTGCCTTTTGCATCGCAGCATACCACTGATCCAGTTCCGCGAGTCATTTTCTGGTTCTGAGCAATTTTGGCAAGCAAAGTCCTCATCAACCCAAGGCCAGTATTGATGAAGCTGCTGCCCTCCATCAAGATGAATTCAAATGGGATTTAATCCACTTAGGGACAATCACCCTTTCCTGTGGACTTTGGCACCCAAGCCATTATTCCTCATGGTATCAGGCTAGTTAGCCACCATCTGATTCTCACATTGAGTTGCTGGCAGTATGGTCTACTCTATTACCATAACAGGTTAACCTGGCCAGACTGGCTCATGATTCTTACCCACATGAATTTGTCCCTAGAAAATGAGGGCTACCATAGCCTTTGTTGTTTGCTATTCTGTTTTAAAAAACCAAATAATTCTGTTGTAATATCTATAGTTTACTTGTGCAGCAGTAGGTATCTAGGTACTGATAAAGAATCCTACAGAGCCTAATATAAATTCCTGCACTGTATCTAAAGCATTATATACAAGATTTCATGAAAAGAAGTTGAAGACACTCTGTTGGCCAGAAAATCCTGAGGAAGGACAGAAAAAAGATGTTGGAGCAAAAAGCACCTTGAAAGCCCTCTTAGGGTTGCAATACGTTGGGTTTGATTTGATGGCACATAACAACAAATAAAAAGTAGGGCTTGTTCTTTTTGTAGTACTTTTCTCGCCACAAAAAACTTTCCTCTCCTACTTGACCTTTTGCACTGCTTTCCTCATCTATTTTCCTCATCACACACACACCACTACTATCACCACCTCTGGTCTGTCCCTGTTTTTGTTTGTTTGGGCAGATTTTATTATTGGACCAGTTGTACTGTCACTTTCCGAAGTCAAGCTGAGAAGGCTTCAGTGCTATCAGGAATTGCAGGAGCAGCCACAGCTGCTCCTCAGCCAGCCCCTCCCTGCCGGGAAGGGATAAGAGCGGCCGGACCATAGCTGGCCAGAGACCACCATCGCCACTACCACAGTTGCTCCACGGCCAGCCCCTCCCTGCCAGGAAGGGATAAGAGCAGCAGGATTGTGGCTGGCCAGAGACCACCATCGCTGTTGCCACAGCTGCTCCATGGCCAGCTCCTCCCTGCCGGGAAGGGAAAACACTGCCACGGCCACCGCTCCCTCACCAGACTCGCCCTCGGCCAGTCAGGCTGAGGAAAGCTGAAACAGCTGAATGGCCCTGCTGGCAAGCCATGGAAATGCCACCACAGCTGCCGCTTCCACCACGGAACTTGCCTTCAGACATAGTGAGGTTGAGTTTTGATGTTTTTTCCTGTGTTTTTTCCTGAAGTGTTTTTGTATTATGATAATTTGATATTTGTTATTGTAATTGGGATTTCTTTTTTTGGAAATGTTTTGAAATGTATGTTTTTTGTAATATGATGATTGCAATTGTAACTGAAATTGTATATATTGTATCTTTGTTAGCCGCCCACAGTCGCATGGCAAGTGGGGCAGGATAAAAATTGAACAATAATAATAATAATAATAATAATAATAAAATAGAAGGGATTGTTTCAATTTCAGGGGAAGGTTAGTAAGATAGGTTGGACAGAAGTTTACGGGACCTATTGAGAAGTCAGTTATTGCTCTTGGTTCTAAGGGTTTTAAAAAATGTTGTTAATTGAAAACACATCTTTGTAATGCTGGCCAGCAATCCAAATTGCTTGGGTTCTTTTTTATTTGTAACAATTTGGTTCATTCTTTATTATCTTGCTGTTTAGAGTAAGATTCTTTTCATGTTATATGTAACAACAACATATCAGGTAAAGGTCACCCTTGCTCAAAGGCCAGTCATATCTGACTGACTCTAGGGTTCAATGCTCATCTCTGTTTATAGCCAAATATCAAGTACATACTTAAAATGATTTGTAAAAATTTGATGTATGTTTCTGATAAAAATTACTGAATGTCCTACATTTTATTTTCAGAGCTTATACAAACATTCCACTTTTATACTATACACAAGCACTCCAAGGAAATCATAGCTACAGATTACTTTGCTTTGATGTAGGAGTGGTTACATGATTATTATTTTTTAAAAAAAAATTCAGGTTCTGGGATTTTTCTCTTTCTTGGTATTGTTTGTGAGTGGGAGTGAAGATGGGATCTACAGACCATCTAGACTGCTGCCATTGGTGTCATAAATATTCAGGCTGCCTTTTGCTATATAAAGCTTGGCACTATTTTTCCTGCTGTCAACATGGGCAAAATATTGCAAGACAATATAGGGCTGCTTCTGGGCATTTTGAAATAAATAAGGATACTGAAGCAATATCTTGTATTCATAAACCAGAAGTTTTTTTGAAAGGATTGGTTTATGTTCAACTGACACTTGAAGAACAACATTTAAAACCGACTTGTCATACTTTTAAATGTCTGATTTCTTATTTCCTTCCCATGCCTATTTCCGATTTTGGTCAAGATCTGATACTAGCATGTTTACAACACAGTAGTAAGCTATGCAGCTGAGGTAGGAGCCCTTCATCCCTTGACCTAATTTCATAAGATCCTCAGCACAGAGAAAGTGGGCAAAGAAGAAAGAGCAAAAGATAGCAACACAGTTCTGCAGATTCTGCCTACATTTAGTACAGTGCACCCATTTTCTGTTTGGGCTCCTCCACTACCCCACATGGACTTTTCCTATGATGTGGGGATGGGGTTCATTTAGGATGTTATGACATTATAACTCTCATCACCACTCACCATTGTCTTTGGTTGTTAGCCTTTAATGGGAATCCCAGCAGCAATAGAAAAGCAACAGATTTCCCTGTGTAATTGTCAAAATAAGACTGAAATGAACATCTTATGTGGAAAGGAAGGCAATCAAGAGAGAAATAGGCCTCAGTCAGGCAGAGGTCACAGTCTTTTAAGTGGATGGGGGTCTTACATCCTTGGTTTATGGTAGTTTTTGAAAATACTGGGACAAGTGTTGCAGTAATTAAATAAATTAGTTGGTAGCCTTTTCTAATGTATGGCTGTGAGAGTTGGACCATAAGGAAGGCTGAGCACAGAAGAATAGATGCCTTTGAACTGTGATGCTGCAGGAGACTCTTGAAGGAAATCTACCCTGATTGCTCAAATACTGAAGATGAAGCTCAAGTACTATGGCCATCAAATGAGAAGTGAGAACTCACATGAGAAGATCTTGATGCTGGGAAAGATTGAAGGCAAAAGGAGAAGGGATGAGGTGGCTGGATAGCATTGTTGAAGTGATGGGCGTAGACCTGTGTGATCAGCCAAGAATAGCAGAGGACAGGGGAGCCTGGCATGCAGTGGTCCATGGGGTTGCAAAGGGTCGGACTCGACAGTGCGACTGAACAACATTCTTTTTCTCATGCCCCATGGAATATATGTAACCTTCTGACATATTGTTAATCCAAGGATGTTACTGTGATAGGAACGGGCTCCCTCCACTCCGATTGAAGTTGAGGTTGTCATTTTGGTGGGAGGGCAGCTCCTGTTTTGGATTTAGTCAGCATCATTATTTAGCATTGTTCTCACTGTCTTTTTTTGCTATTCTGTTTTATTTACACTCAGATATTCTCACTGAGGGTTTATTAGGAGAAAAGGAGGGGATGCCAGAGAACTGGGGGGGAAATGAAAGTGAAGGAAGATTAAAAAACACAGGGTCACTGCCTCTTTTGAAATCAGCAACCTCATCACTGACTTGTAGAAATATTACACTTTACACAGCTCCACCTTTGCAGCTTCAGAATAGAATTGCTGTAATTGTGATCTTAAAGGGCTTACATTATAAGCACATAGACACAGGTTCAAATGGCAGCCCAGGCTGGTGTTCATTACATAGTCTTAGATGAGCCGCTTTCTCTACAGGACTCAAATCTACAGGTCATCTCCAATATGAGGAGTTCCTCCAAATGTATAGTTCTTGGTTTGACATATGAACCTTGGTAATACATAATTCTAGCTTCAAATATAAGATGATTTGAGGATCCAACACAACTCCACCTGACCTGTACCAGCCTATTTATTCTGTGCTTATTCTTTTCAAGAGTGTTGTAGAAGTGGGCTGAAAATAGCTTTGCTTATTCCAAACCAATTCAAGGCAAACTGGGAGTGTGTTATACTGTATTAAAGGCCAAGGAAGTGATTTTCTTATAATTCAACTTTTCAGAATAAGCCTTGCCTTTGTATGAAATGGAATGTTCAGCACGCCATAAAAATGTAGAGTGTGTGTATGACTGTGAAACATTATCTTTCCCAATTTAATTTCTAGAGGTCCTGTAGAGAGAGGCTGAACACCTAAACAATTGGCATCATTGCAATAACACTAGCAAATCGCCAACAACAGTCGACACTTATTCATTTTATTTCCTTGCCTTAATGTTACTTATTTAAAGCATTTGTTTATTACCTTTCAGCCTAGCAGGCACATCAAGCGTACAAAGCAAACGAAACAGGGATAGAGATTTTTACAGAAAGAAGAACCAGGAAATAAGAGGTGTCACATACTAATTAGAGACAGTTGGAATTTATGCATCTCATCTCCTTTCTAGAAAGGATGGAAGACATGTTTAATCCAGAGTGAATTTAGCTGTGGACACCTGATGAATAGTTATCATTTTGGTTTTCTGTCTGTCTAGTTCACGTTGTTGTGAATTCAGGTGTTTTAGAAGTGATTATTGGCTACTGTTACTTTGATTATCTTTCTTAAATGCCTTGCACTACAAAAACAGTATTAAAATATTTAGAATTCACAAAATTAAGTAAAATATGGAAATGTATGGTTGTGAGAGCTGGACCATTAGGAAAGCTGAGCACAGAAGAATAGATGCCTTTGAGATGTGGTGTTGGAGGAGAGTTTTGAGAGTCCCCTGGACAGCGAGGAGAACAAATAGGTCAATCTTAGAAGAAATCAACCCTGACTGCTCCCTAGAAGGTCAAATAGTAAAGATGAAACTGAAGTACTTTGGACATGAAATGAGAAGAAAGGATTCGCTTGAGAAAGCCTTGATGCTGGGAAGGGTGGAGGGCAAAAGAAGAAAGGGGCGGCCCAAAATGAGATAGCTAGATGGTATTGTAGACACAATGGGCACAAAGCTGAGTGAGTTGAGGAGGATGGTGGAGGACAGAAGTGCCTGGCGGACAGTGGTCCATGGGGTCGCAGAGGGTCGGAACAACAACAAAATGGATGAGCTATTAGTCTCTGTGTTAATACCATGTTGTTAATACCACTTAACAACATAGGAAGTGCATTGTAAAACCTTGTGCACACCTGAGCCTTAAACTTGTCCAGATCTCAGGAGCTTGGCTTCCTATGTGACTGGGACCACATCAGGGGGAGCTACTTTCCATTAGATCAGATTGTTTGTCAATTTATCCTATTTGTAAGCATAGCAGCTCTCCAGAATTCCTTGCAAAGTTCTTTCTCATAACTAGCTTCCATATCTTACAGAGTACAACACCCAGAAAACCCTTATTATTGCCATGAGGGCATTGGCTGTTAGAAGGTTTAAGCCCAAACATCTCCAGATTTGGGAACTGATCCTGCCATTTTCTGCTAAATAACTGTGTGGTCTCTTTCCTTTGCTCAGCCGGAAACCGGATGAATTATTCTTCTTGCTAGACTACGGATATATCAGGATTTCTGATTCATTCACTTCTCTCTTTGTGATTTACATAGACTTCATCATGCATAGTGCTCTTTCTGGCACTGTGTATGATGTTTAACGGCTCTTATGACTTTTATTAGTTAGTTGTTGTTCAGTCACACAGTCAAATCCAACCCCATGGACCACAGCATGCCAGGCTCCTCTCTCATCCACCATCCTTGAGGGACTGCCTAGATCTACGCCCACTGAGTCAACAATGCTGTCTAACCTTCTCACCCTCTGCTGCCCCTTCTCCTTTTGCATTCAATCTTTCATAGCATCAGGGCCATCTCCAGTGAGTTCTCTCTTCTCATTTGGTGGCCAAACTACTTGAGCTTCAGTTTCAGTATTTGTACTTCTAAGGAGCAGTTAGAATTGACTGATATAATCTTCTTGTAGTCCAGGGGACTCTCAAAAGACTTCTCCAGCACCACAGTTCAAAGGCATCTATTCTTCTACACCAGTGGTTGCCAACAAGGGGTACACAGCCCACTAGTGGACTTCAGTTCCCAGAAGCCTAAGTCAGTACATTGGCTGATCAGTGCTTTGGGGAAATGACTTAGGCTTCTGGGAATTGAAGTCCAAAAACCAGCATTTGGGAAACACTGTTCTACACTCAGCCTTCCTTATGGTTCAACTCTCATAGCCATACATTACTAATAGAAAGACCATCGCTGTAACGATATGGACTTTTATCAGCAGGGTGATGTTTCCAATTTTTATTATGTTCCCTCGGCTTTCAGTAGTTTGTCTCCGAAGAAGTAAGTGGCTTTTTATTTCATGGTTGCAGTCACTGTCTGCAGTGATCTTAGATCCCAAGAAGGTAACATCTGTCACTGCTTCCATTCCTTCCTCTTTTATGTCATTAGTTAGTTATATGCTATCAAATCAGAACTGGCTTAGAGTGACCCTAAGATACCTTTCAAGGTAAATGAGATATCTAATGAGTGATTTTAGCAGTTCCCTACCCCTTGTAAGTTTCTGTGGCTGAGCAGGAACTCAAACCCAGGCCTCCTGAGTCTTAGTCTGTCACTCTGTCCACTACACCACATGGGTACATGACTTTTATTAGCAAAGTAAAAATAGCAATAATGAAAGTAGAAGACGTTAGAAGCAGAACAGCTCTTCTTCTTTTCTTTTTTTTTGGAACATTTTCTTATTATTATAGATGTTAATGCTAATATTTTTCCTTAATGCATATTTCCCAGCAATCAGATAAAAAAGCACATTCCATAATATTTATGTAAGGAATGAGAACCTGCTTAAATCATAATAATACATTTTAACTCAAGCATATCCTCAAATATGAAAATATGTCTGGTAGGGAAAACGAAAACTATTACTGTATTTACCAGTGTATAAGACACATTGGGGTATAAGATGCACCCCATTTTTTTATACACAAAGGGAAAAAATAATTTTCTACATTTTTTCACGAATTTCCAAAATTAACTCCAGGAACTGGGGAGGGTGAAATGGAGCCCCTGATTAACATGATAATTTTTATTACCAGCATATAAAACACACCCCAAATGTGGTAATATGTTTACAAAATCACCAGGCTGAATACAGCAAGTTATTTGTGTGTCATGTGTAATCATCATTTTAACCTATAAGTGCAACAGTTTTACCTCTACTATTAATCTCCCTGCTTTTGTTGTTGTTCAGTTGCACAGTCGATTCCGACCCTCTGCGACCCCATGGACCACTGTCCGCCAGGGCAATTCATTATAAATGTACTTGCTACTTACTTAAAGGTGGTCACCATGTCTCAGAAACCGTTTTAAACAAGTCTAACAAACCTTGGAAGGGACTGCAGTGGCTCAAGTGGTTAAGACACTGAATTCGACAACTAGAGTACTGATGCCCGAGTACTACACAACAGAGTGAGCTTCCATTTCTATCCCAGCTCCTGACAACCTAGCAGTTTGAAAGCAAGAAATTGCAAGTAGATAAATAGGTACAACTTCAGTGGGCAGGTAAACAGCATTCCATGCACTGTGTTGAGGCATGCCTGCCACATGTCCATGGAAACGTCTGCAAATACAGTCAGCGCTGCCCCTTTGGCTGTAAACAAAGATGAGCACTGAACCCTAGAGTTGGATGCGACTGGCTTTCGAGCAAGGGCAGCCTCACACATTGCAAGCTGCTTCTACCATGGGTTAATGCCACATGATGGGCATCTTGGGTAATATAAAATAATGCCAGCATAAAAGGGGAGAACCTTGGCAGTGGAGGGGGGGGGAGAAGGATGTGTTACAAATAGTGATAATGATTGCTCCCCGTCTTTGAAAAAAATAGAAGACTTCTGGAAATTGGAAATTGAACATTTTCTCTTTCCCTTGGAAATATTTGGTGAAATTCTTCCCACAATGAGCATCTAACTTGTGGGGAGCAACCGGTAGTTAGTGCAATTGCCTTCTGAACCATTCAGAGAATGCTCAGTTTATGGGATGGCATACAGAATAAATGGAACAATAGCTTCTCTGATCACAAATAGGCTGAGCAGCTAAGAAAAGTCATATGTATAAAACTTCATCAGAAACCCATCTGAGTTACATTCCATTCCTGACTAGCAGTGTTCCATTCATTGTATGATTCATTGGTTGGTTGGTTTTTGACGTTAACTCCCAAAATTCCCAGGCAGAATGATTTCCAGCCCACCAACTTACAAACATATGCATTACACTCATCCAGAAAGGGGCCTATCATCCAGGCTGATTGGTTGTTTAGAAGCCTACTCTAGTGCTATACAGTAAGGAAACTCCCCTTGCGCTTCCTGAAAGTTGTACGTCTTCATGCAAAATGGCATATTTCTGCTCATTAGGCTCTATAGAGGCCTCTTCCCAAAGAATTATACTTCCCATGAAGAACTAGACCTCTCAAAAATCACCACAGCTATTTTCCCTTTTGTACATTCACAACATTAGATCAGAGATAGCCAAGTAAATATAGATTTAATTGGCAAGCCTGATTGTCTAACAAAGACCTTTGCTTAATGGGTTAAGCATCATCCAGGTAAATATGAAAATAGCTGGACCTGGTTTACTTTTATGACTCAATACAGCTGCTTACATTTTTTAAAATTCTCCTTGGAGAGTAATATGATGTGTGCCTTCATTTCAACATTTGCTGCTTCAAACTGACTTCAAACAATTAGGAGTTCACCATTCCTTAACAGGAAGATCCTGCAATAGCAAGGGAAAAACTGGATGGAATTATAAAAATAAGGACAATGGCTAACAACTGCTAGCATAGTCCTATCCATGAAATCTATATCTTAGTCATGCTTGAAATCTGGTATTTTAAAGAAATTAAAGTTCTGCCTGTCATCTCTTCATTTCCTGTGGGACAAAGCCTGCCTAACCTCTCTTCATATTCTTCTAAAATGAAAATAAGGACACTGAACAGAATGTGATATTACAGTCTTAAATAGAAGATTATCTTAGAGACCTTGTTGCAAACTTCACTGCTTTTGAAAAAAGTAAGTATACATGACCTGGCATTTTTGTTGTATTATGTGCCCTCAAGTTGAAACCATCTAATAGCATCCTTAAGAGGACTTCTAAGGTAAATGAGATATTTAGGGAATGGTTTTAACAGTTGTACTCCCGCCATGAGTTCCCATGGCCAAGTGGGGATTTGAACGTAGGTCTAAGGTCAACAGTTCGATTCCTGAGTACTACAGGACAGAATGAGCTCCCATCTTTGTTCCAGCTCCTGCCAACCTAGCAGGTTCGAAAGCAAGAAATTGCAAATAGATAAATAGGGACCATTTTGGTGGGAAGGTAACAGCATTCTGTCCACTCCGGTGTCTAGTCATGCCTGCCACATGACCACAGAAACATCTGCAGAAGCAGACACCGCTGACACTTTGGCTTTGAAACAGACATGAGCACTGAATCCTAGAGTTGGATACAACTGGCTTTTGAGCAAGGGAAACCTTTCCCTTTACCTTTACTCATAAGTACTAGTCCATCACTGTATCCAGCATACCACATTGGGTATCTATAATAATTGGGTGTTGTCAAATCATTTATGGCAGCCCTTTCCAGGGTTTTCTAGGTAAGGAACACTCAGAAGTGGTTTACCATTCCCTTCTTCCGGGTGCGCTGTGGGACTCTGAAGCTTGTCCATGGCTTCATAGGTTGGTTCTTTTCCTTGGAGTCACAGAGGGAAATTGAACTCCTAATGGAGGGGTGCCCAAACTTTTTGGGCTGTGGGCCAATCATGTGGTTCAGGGAGCTGGTCACTAAGGCCCGGGGGCTGGGTGCGGTCCCTGACGCCAATTCATCTGGCTTACGAAGCCCTTGTCGCTTCTGGAAGTGGAAGTAAAACGCGCCCTTACGGCTGTCCTAATGGCTGGCTCTGCAGCCAGACAGATAAATCACCAAGCTATTCAATCAGTTAAGTGACAGACCTCACATTGGCAATTAGTAAACAAGATCGATCTACCTCAAGTTTTTTTTAATCATATCCTCACTGATTGCTCCCATGTTATAGAACTTTCCTCTGAGAGAGGCAAGATTTGTCTTCTTCCTACCATCCTTCCATTGGCTGGGATTTTTATTAAAAAAAAATAGATAGGGCTTTGGTCTATACATACACAGACAGAGAGAGAAATCACTTTTAATTTGTTTGTTTTGTAGCTCTGATCCCATGTGGAGGATGAGAAGTGCTGACGAGGTATTCAGTGCTTCACCTACAACAGCTAAGGGAGGAAAAGAGAGGGAAAACATCTTTAGACACTATACCTTGACAGAATTTTTTAAAGGTCATAACTTTATTGACTGTAGCTACAAGTTTCACCACAGCATTAGACAAAGATCTGCCAAATGGCTGGTCTGTTTGCCAGCTGAGGTACCTACCTCACCCTCAAGCCAGGGAACCAACAAAATGATGGAGTATAGGAGCCAACTGCTTCAGCGGGAAAGATAACAGCATTCTGTGTGCTCCAGCAGTCATGCCTACCACAGGACCATGAAAATGTCTACTGACTCAAACAGCACTGGCTCTTTGGCTGTAAATGGAGATGAGTACCAAACCCTAGAGTCAGATGCAACTGGCTTTCGAGCAAGGATGACATTTACCCTTGCCTTTATACTATAAGAGTGCTATGGAAACATTCACTTGAACTTATAGAAGTAAGAGCTGCTTTGTTTTTTCCCCCCACCCATTGCTCATAGCAACCTTCCCTGTGCTGCTAACACTTCACAACTATCCTTTCAGAGCAGCAGGGAGTAAATACTAGCTTGGCATTCATGAAAAGGTGGGAGCTCACAAGGAATAGGGTGCACAGCTGCCAGGCAAGGGATGGAAGCAAAGTTGGGAGCTGATAGGAGCTTTGCCTACAAATTGGAGGTTCACTTCCTTCTCAAAACAGGGATGAGGTCACTGTGTAATGTCCCCTATCTATCCCAAGGCACAGGACCACACTTGCTGCCCTGAAGACATCATGGACTCAACTAGTCCTTCTTTTCTGTCATGCAGTAGTTGCTTAGTTTAGTTGCTCATAGTTTGATAAAGAAGAAAACACTAGGGTCAGATGATTTGAACTGCCCCTTCTCAGTTCATTTAGGTCCATCAGGAAGGTATCCTCTCCTCAAATAAGGAGTCTGTTCATGTCCTATTTTGTTTTGTTTACTCTCTGATATGCTTGCACAGACTAACACAGCTACCACTTCTAAAATGTCATGTCACATGAAGCTTCGTGACAACTGCAACTAAAACTATGATATCAACTAAGCCCCCTTAAAAGCTCCCTACACACACACGTTTATTCTCTAGGTCAGCCTCCTCATCAGATAATAAAAAATCAAGATCCAGGGTTTGCTATATTTTTAAGACTGCTTGAACTAGCAGTAGAACTCATTTTCCCCTTCTTGTAAACTTTGGGCTTCTTCTACAAAATCAACTTCCACAAAGTACATTCAGAACACCAGTATTTAATTTTGTATGCAAACTTCTGCCTCCCTCCATTTTTGAACCCATAGGCAGAATCAGGAGGGAAATTGTCCCTGAAGTTGCAGTTACCACAAGAAGAGTGCTTTAACCCCATGAGTTGCTCCAGATGGAGCATTTGCAAACAAAACAGTTTTTGTAGGTTTAATGCAGCGACAATTGTTTCTACAGCCCCTTGAGATTCATAAAGGCTTCTTGGGAAATCGTCCATGATACACGAACCATTTTATTTCATTAATGAGTATACTACCTACTATTCAATGGAGTTGCCATACGAACAGTAGCAGATGCAATTACTTGGCTTGTAACTCAGTGTAAAAATATTGAGAAGATGACTCTGAAGAAATTGGTAAAGTTGTACAGCATTTGTTGGAAGATGACACAAAATTAGCCTTCTTGCATATGTGTGACTATAACTGAGACAAGCTTTCCATACAAAGACCTTGTGACTTTTTATCAGGGATGTAAAGAATCCATGTTAAATTCCTTGTTCCTATCAAGTTAGGTTGTATCAGCACAATGAGACACCTCACCAGAGGATTTTTCAACCTTGTGAGATTCCATACCTCCAACTTGGCAGCACAAAATAAAAGAAAAACAAAGAAAATTCTCCCATTAAGTTTTCTGCAGTTTCCCAAAATGCCTCTTGCAATAGGCTGTGTAAAAGTAGCATCTATGTTTGAGGTGAGAAAACATACATAAACCAAGCACAGAAAGGCTCACTCTTTTGAAAAGATGCAAATGATTCATCCAAATGCTTCTAATTCTTAAAAGTTCATTCAAGGCAGCAACTACTATATTTTCATGCAATTTGCATAGATTGCATATGTTATGGAATTTGTTCAACTTACACATTTTGCATAAAAATCATTTCCCAGTTGTGAGAACTTCATTGGTAGTACTAGAAAATATTTTACCCTCTCACAGGGATGGAGAAAAACTACTCTTAATCCTTGCATGCAAATATGAGCGAAGAGAGGATTTGCATCTCTGTTTAAATCCTCACTTTTCTCATATTTGCAAACAAGGATTAGAAATTTTTGCATGCAAATATGTCAGCTTAACAACAAATTAAATGCAACACAGCAGTTAACCTGTGAATGAAGGAAACAGGCACCAATGGGGAAATTACCACAATAAATTAATATGGCCAATGGTTTTACACAGATCTATTCCTTCAAAGGAGAATGGTAGTCATTCATTTCATGTGTTAAGAAGCTCATCCGCTAAACGTTATACTTAAAGCCATTAATCATATATTTACCTTTCAAAGCTCTTGTATTTCCAGAGTTCTGATACAAGATTTGAATCATCTTTGTTTATGGATAAACACACATCTTATTTCCAGCCGCAGAATAATAACAGGGTTTGGGCTTGCTTATTTTTACCTGCAAAAATAAACTACAGAGAGTGTTGTAGAGGCTACCATTATAAAAAATGTAGAGGTGGGTATATTTAAAATAAAGAAAAAGAATTTCATAAAGAATTGATTTGGGAAATGCCCTCTCCCATGTTCCAAACAAGTGGAGCTTGAGCCAAGAAATCAGAAGAAGTTTGAGATTCAATAGGGCAGCAATGAAGGAGTTAGAAAAGATCATCAAGTGTAAGGATGTATCACTGAAAACCAATACCAAGGTAATACACACTCTAAGAGTCCTAATCCAGTTTTCACATTCCTGGAGGGTTGTTAAAGCTAGACAGTAAAGAAAGTTGACATGGGGGCAATAGGTCTTTTGAAATATGGTGCTCAGAAAGACAAAGAAATGGGTTATAAAGCAAATCAAGCCTGAATTATCTACGGAGGCAAAAATGATGAAACTGAGGCTGTCCTATTTTGAGCATATCATAAGAAGGCAAAAATATCTGGAAAATATATTAATGCTAGGAAAAGTTGAAGGCAGAAGAAAAGGAGGATGACCAAATACAGGATGGATTGCCTCCCTAAAGAATAGCTGAACAGAACTGGTGAAGACAGGATGTTTTGAAGACCTCTCATTCACAGAATCACCATAAGGTGACTTGACAACATGTAACAACAACTTTATCTTCCAAATATTGTTCTATGGGGCTACCCTTAGAAAACTCTTTGTATTTTTTTCATGCTTGTGATTATTCAGTAGGTATACAAGGCAAACCTTTCAATATCACTGTGATCCAAATATAAGCACCAACCACTGGTGCAGATGAAGCCACAGTTAACCAATTCTATGAGGACCTACAACATCTCATAGAAAAGACACCAAGAAATGATGCACACATTATCATAGGAGACTGGAATGCCAAAGTAGGAAATCAAGAAGTAAATGGGCTACCAGGCAAGTTTGGTCTTGGAACACAAAATGAAGCAGGACAAAGATTGATAGAGTTTTGCCAAGAGAATGCACTAGTCATAGCAAACACCCTTTTTCAACAACACAAGAGGCGACTTTACACATGGACATCACCAGGTGGCCAACATCAAAAGCTGTTGGACATCACCAGATGGCCAAAGATGGAGAACCTCCATACAGTCAGCAAAAATGAGATCTGGAGCAGACTGTGGCTCAGATCACAACCTACACAAAATTCAGGTTTAGACTAAAGAAAATAAGGGGAGGGGGGATTAGGCCAGACAGAAATGACCTAGACAACATTCCTAAGGAATACATGGTGAGGTGTGGAACAGATTTAATGGCTTGGACCTGATAGACAGAGTGCCAGAGGAATTATGGGCAGAGATGCGGGACATCATGCAGAAGGCAGCAAGGAAAACCATACCAAAAGAAAATAAGCATAAGAAAGCAAAGTGTTTGTCTGATGAGGCTCTTAAAATAGCAGAAGAAAGAAGGAACGCAAAAGGCAAAGGAGAAAGGAAAAAATACAATCACTTGAATACAGAATTTCAAAGAAAAGCAAGGAGAGATAAGGAAACCTACCTAAATGAACAATGCAAAGAAATAGAGGAAAACAACACAAGAGGCAGACTAGAGATCTTTTCAAAAAAATTGGAGAAATCAAGGGAACGTTTAAAGCAATAAATTACCATGCTAAGGGACAAAGAAGGCAAGGATTTAGCTGATGCAGAAGAGATTAAGAAAAGATGGAAAGTACACAGAGGAACTCTACAAAAAGGACATCAACACCCCTAATAATCACAATGATGAGAACATTGAACTTGAGCCAGACAGCCTAGAGAGTGAAGTCAAAAAGGCCCTAAAAGCATTGCAAACAACAAAGCCAGTGGAGATGACGGTATCCCAGTTGAATTTTTCAAAGCCCTAAAAGATGATGGAATCAAATTATTATATTCTATATGCTAGTAGATTTGGAAAACACAACAATGGCTACAGGATTGGAAAAGATCAGTATACGTTCCAATCCCAAAAAAATGGTAATCCCAAAGAATGTTCAAATTATTGAACAATTGCACTCATTCCACACGCTAGCAAGGTGATGCTCTAGATAATACAGGATAGATTGCAGCAGCACATGGAGAGAGAATTGCCAGAAGTGCAGGCGGGGTTCAGAAGGGGGAGGGAAACTAGAGACCACATTGCCAACATACATTGGATCATGGAGAAAACAAAGGAATATCAGAAACAAGTCTACTTCTGTTTCATTGACTACACCAAGGCCTTTGACTATGTGGCCAACAATAAAATGTAGCAAGATATTTAAACGATGGGAATACCAGAACACCTTATATGCCTCATGAGAAATCTGTACAAGAGTAAAGAAGCAACAGTTAGGACAGAATACGGAATGACAAAGTGGTTTGGAATAGGAAAAGGAGTAAGACAAGGCTGCATTTTATCACCCTGCTTATTCAACATATACACAGAGCACATAATGTGTAATGCAGGGATGGAGGAATCACAATATGGGATCAAAATTGCTGGGAGAAACATCAACAATGCAGATGACACTACCCTAATGGCAGAAAGTGAGGAAAACCTAAAGAAGCTTCTGCTTAGGTTGAAAGAAGAAAGTACAAAAGCAGGCTTGAGACTCAACATCAAGAAAACCAAGATAATGGCAACAGGCCCTATCAGTCCCTGGAAAATAGATGGGGAAGAAGTAGAAGGAGTAACAGATTTTATTTTTCTTAGGATCAAAGATCACTGCAGATGGTGATTGCTGCCATGAAATAAAAAAGTGACTGATTCTTGGGAGACAAGCTATAAGAAACCTTGGGAACATAGTGAAAAGTAGAGACATCACATTGCAAACAAAAAGCAATGGTATTCCTGGTGGTAATGTATGGTTGTGAGAGCTTGTCCATTAGGAAAGCTGAGCCTTTGAGATGTGGTGTTGGAGGAGAGTTTTGAGAGTCCCCTGGACAGTGAGGAGAACAAATAGGTCAATCTTAGAAGAAATCAACCCTGACTGCTCCTTAGAAGGTCAAATAGTAAAGATGAAGATGAAGTACTTTGGGCATCAAATGAGAAGAGAGGATTCAGTTGAGAAAGCCTTGATGCTGGGAAAGGTGGAGGACAAAAAAAGAAGCGGGTGGCCAAAGATGAGATGGCTAGATGGTATTGTATTTACAATGGACACAGAGCTGGGTGGGTAAGGGAGGATGGTGAAGAACAGAAGTGGCTGGAGGACAATGGTCCATAGGGTCGCAAAGTGTCGGAATCAACTCTGCAACTGAACAACACAATTCAGTACTACACCGAACTCTCCTGTTTGCACAATATCAAAAGCATTACAGAAGAGAAACTATAATGCTGAGATGTCAAAACTATTTGTCTACATGCACACAAAAGCACACATGAACTCCATATGTGCACATATATATACTTCCCTTGTCACCAAATGCTTTGTGGATAGTTTTCTACCCAATTATTTCTGTCTGCCTCCTTGACATCCTATGGAAATGTTTCTCAAAAGGCTCACAGCCACAGGGTTGAGCATAAACTAAAAATAATGTGATGCTATTGCCAAATTTGTACTAACTTCCCTCACAGCACACAGTCCTCTTTTGTCCTCAGAGTCACTCCTCAGCCTCAAGCAGAATTCATTTGGCAACTTCACTAATCCCTGGGCCTCCAGTAATTCCAGGAGGTAAATATCATCCTTTTCTAAACTAATTTCTGATATGGATATCTACCTAAGAAAGAAACATTTTCTTTAAGCATAGCTAGAGCATCACAAGTAACTTCAGGGGAGAAATTGCAGTAATTATAAGCTCACAAAAGCAGACATTTTCCAGAGGAGCAGCAGTGTGAGTATATTGAAGGAAAAAGACCAAAGGCAGATTAAAGGCTAACAAAGTTATCATAGAATGAGGCATTCAGGCACCAAAATACACATCAATTGATGAAGATTTGCTACTGATAGCTGAACAGAGCAAGACAGTTTGGCTGCATGGGTACAGTATTTAGAAAAATCAAATGGGTTGGGGGAAGAGACCATGAAATGATCTCTTTACAAGACTAAATAAAATCTCTCTAATACACATTTTTCCAGAACCAGTATTGCTAGCAGTTCATCTCTGTTAGTTGGTGAGTCATAATTTCTACTCTTTCTGTAACTAATTCCATACAAATGCCTAAGGAAGGTGACACCTTTATTGGATTATTTAAAAAATGAACCATTGCCCAAACTTTCGTGACTCAAGATCACTTCTTCAGGCATGCACCTTCTGGATAGTGCAGGAAAATTACCGGTGTTTAATTCCATACAGTTAACAGCTCCTCAAGGTCTTTATATTGCCATTGAAAGGTGTGGGAGATAAGGATGGGGAAATCTGTTTCTTCTTTTTCTCCTGTTTAAAACCTCAAATTCTTCCCATTCCCAGTAGAAGGAAATGTATAACTGTTGATAAATCATTCAAAAGTGAGCTAAAAGTATATCTCAAACCCCTTGTTTGGGGTTTCCAGAAAGGAAGGAACACATGATACACAACAACCAGAAATGGCTTGTGAGGTGGGATGAGGAACACCTCACCTCAAAATGGCCAGGAGATGTCTTGGCATTCCACCCCGCACCGCAGTTAATGTCACTTTAAGGAGCCTGACAGAAAACAGATCACAGCACAAGTCCAGTTCAATACACACAGATTCAAATCCAGACTTCAAAGAGATATGCAAAGCTCTCTAGCTGGAAGCATACTTCCACATTTGATGTTATTATTGCTACTATTACTCAAGCTTGTTTTCATCAGCTTAATAAAGACCTTTGAAACATTTGGAAAGTCCTTTTGCCAAATATTTACTCCCAACCTTCTCCAGGGAATGGTGATTTATTATGTTTATTATGTTCAAAGATCCCAAATGTTATACCATTTTAAAATAAATAGTGCTGGGGACATGTTAACATATTCAAGACCCATAAGATGAGCTCAGTTTTTAACAAACAAACAAAATACTTTGCTTAATAATACAATCAGTAGAAAAGAAACTGTTAACACTGGAAATCCGTGATATGGCCTAAGCAAACAGCAAACAGATATTGGGGTGGGGGGTGGGGAGGCTAAACAGCATGGGTTTTTTTTAGAGATTGTTTAAGTAAAATAGCTGAGAAAACAAACATTTTTGTGATTAACTTCAATAATCTTGGTAAAACCTCTTCCAGATAATCCCCACAGTGCAAGTGTAGCAGAAATAACATGGAAATTGCTACTCTGGTTTAGAAAAGCAAAATGTCTCATTTCTCCTAACAGCTATTTATTGTCAGGCTCTTATTATTTTTATGTAAGCCTTCTTTCCAATAAATCCTTTTGCTTTCTTTATTTTTTAATTAGCCTAACTGAAAACGGGTTGTCCACAGAGTGCTACCTTTGGGAGAAAGACCTTTTCACAGAGCCACAGTTTCCATTTTCAGGGAACTCAGATGCAGCTGCAAGCCATATTGGTAACTGTTTCTGTCATCCCTGCACACCCAGCTCTTTCCCAATATGATTTCAGCCCTCTCTCCTACTAAGAAGTATTAGTTCAGGGAACAGTATTTCATCGGCATACAGCACTTAAGTGACAAACAACCTGCAGTAAAAAATGTGTAAGGCAAGGGCTGCTTTTAAGAAAACTTAATTTGACAGCCCCATATGGGAGATGCTATGAGGATCATGTAAGACATTATTAGATGTCATTTCGTTTTTGTTTTAATATCCTTGATATTTTAAAAAGCTTCACCTTCAACGTTTTGCATAATATTGATGGATGTCGCCTCATCTAGAAGCTCTGTGAATGCTGGAAAAACAGGAGAGTGCCCTTTAGTCGCAGAGCGCACAGAAGAGAGGAAAGAAGCTACCATGGTCAGGTGCTTTTTGCAGGTGGTACAACAACTCACTATGAGGTCTACATGGCTTGGAGCCCAATGTCTTCCATTCAAGCAGAACTGAACAGCTGTGACATTCTCTTCCATGCTCTAGCAGCACAGCTCAAATAGAGCAATTCCCGACTGATCTAGCATAATTGCAGCCAGCAAGGTGAATGACAAGGACGATTGGTGAAGCAATGTCAAGGGTTCTCAGGACAACCTCTGGCCTCATGAAGACCAACTGATCAAACACTGACATTGTGTCAAAAAGAAATCATATGGAGCAGGATTCTTGAAGGAAAGAAGAACAGGATGTAACCTTGGTTGACTGTGGGAAATTAACTCAGATAAAACAGGAAAAGACAGAACAGAGTTGAAATGTTGAGATATAACCTGAATTTAACGACACTGAGGCTCTTAATTTTCAGCATAATTTGTACCAGTTTTGTTTTCTTAACTGTTTAGAAATATGAGGAACCCACAAGTTGTCTTTTATAAGTATTTTGTTGAAGTCATTATTTCCAAGATAACAGCCATTCAGCTTTTTATTCTGCATTTTCTTATTATGAGTTCTATGCTAGTGAATACTCCAGCTGGCAGCATGTTTTGATAGACATAAAGAAGGGGGAAAACTTATGTAAGGTGAATTGGATACCTTCAAGAAGGGACACAGCACAACTTGAAAAATTAATTAACCTATATTTATTCCTGCTACATTAAAATCGACATGGTTTCTGCAAAGTTAAGTCCTATCCCATTAACCTTTTAAAGTTTTCTTAGGATGTCAGCAGGTGTGTTGTGGTGTGGGAGAGATCCCATAAACACTATGTACTTCAATTAGAAAAATGTGTGTTAAGTAAACACTATCCTAACCAAGGCTTTCTAAATAGCTTTAAGTCAATAGATAATGGGATGGAGACATTGATAAATGGAGTATGAAGTTCTGCATGGTGTTGAAGTAAATACAAAAGGCATTTTCTCTCCATCTTATCATAATAGAACATTGAGTCATTTAGTATCATTGTTACTAGGGGGCATGTGGGAGAGTACAGTACTGTTATACTCATGTCTCCCATATGGATTTCTCCTTTGGCAACTAGTGGCCAATGTGTAAAGAATGTGGCATTGGATAGGACTTTGGCTTGATCCAGACTGGTTTTTCTTGTGTCTTTACATTTATCCTATATATTCTGTCTTCCACAGAGTTTAGGCAGCATACATGCCCTCCTAATCCCACCAGCCACTTTATATTTTATCTTTACAACCTTATGATGTCAGTTAGGCTGCAAATGACTAGCCCAAGGTCATTCAACAAGCTCCATGTGTGATAGGCATTAGAACCTGAGTTTCTACAATTCTAACTCAGCGTTCTGCATCAGTCACACTCCAAATCACAATTTTCTTTCTATTCTGGACATATAGTAATTTGGAGTTAAGCTATAAGAAGCCAGATATAGGCTGAATATCAGGGGAAACTTCTTATTTGTTAGAATAGTATGGCAATGGAACCAATTACCTCAAGATGTGATGAGTGCTCCAGTGCTTAAGGTATTCAAGTGAAAATTAGACAACATTCTGTCAAATCTGCTTTCACTTAGATTCCTACACTAAACAGTGTGTTGGACTCGGTGTCCTCATAGGCACCTTCCAGTTCAATTATTCTATTATTTCTTTGGATGGCCCTGTTGCTGCTGCTGATACACCAATGATTCTGAAAACTTTACAGTTCATTTCAATATTATCCTAAGTACTCACTGAATTTGACAATCCCTAATCACTACTACCAACACAGTGGCTGAAATCTAGTAGTGCAAAGTTACACCAGGTAAACCCATGGTCATATTTTGTTAATACAAAGTTTTCTATCCCTCCCTCAAGGTTCCTAGGGTTCCTTAGTATCCCTTTGGGCCTGGAAAATACTATGGGGACAGTGGGAGGGGGGCCTTTAATGTCTGAAAATGAGTCCCAGCAGCCATGACAAAATCATGGTGGCAACTTTTAGACATTTAAGACTCCCTCTGCCATTCCCAAAGGTGTTCCCATGACCAATGGAATCCTAAGGGAACCCAGGAATCTGAGGGTGATAAAAACATTATATTAATAAAATATAGCTGTGGCTGATGTCGTCAGAGTAGTTTACTAGTGGGTGGTATAAAAGTATAGCAAATGAATGAACGAACAAACAAACAACTAATCAGGTTTACAGTGTATAACTTTATGCTAATAGTTTTCAGCTAATGAGACACCATTTTCATTAATCCAGTTTCACAGATTGAAATTAAGAAGCTAATTAATCATTTTATTCTTGGTTTCTAAGATCCCTGGGAAGAGAGGCCCTGGATCTAGATAGACTTTGTGGCTGAAGGACCCGAGATACTGGTGTGGTATGTCCTCGGAAGAACTATTCCAAGCAGTTAAGAACAGGAAGACTATTGCCATGAGGACAACCAATATCCAGAATGGGTATGGCACCTGAAGAAAAAGAAGAAGAATCCAGTCAAGTAATGAAATCAGCATCTGGTCTTCTTATATTTCTGTGTTTTCTAGTATTACTCCTTAATCGACTTATTTCTAGTCAGGGCTGAAAAGCATGCTGACTCATTGTCACACTTCTTTGAGCTTAAAACATTTAGTTATGGTTTTGCCATCCTTGTCCTTGAGGTTCTTTTACAGCATAAGGCAATTGGCATAACTCTCACTGGAGAATTGCCACAATTAGGAAGCTGGCATACAGGGGTTTGCTGGCTATGCTAAAAGGACACTGGACCTGTTGCTGCCACTGCTGTCGCTTCCGCTGCAAGCTGCAAAAAAACCCAGTGGGACTTTCCCATCCACCAAGGCCATGAGAGGGCAGAGCTGGTTGGTGCAGGGTGGATATTTAATTTAATTTTTTAATACTCATATTTACTATCCCGCCCCAATCGGGTAGACCTGACTCTGGGCGGCTTACAACATAGATTAAAATCACAGGTTAAAACCTTAAAAATTCATAAGAAAAATTACAACAGCACAACAGATAAAAACAAGGGCAAGGAGGGGTGGCTGTCCCTTAAATCCCTTAAATCAGCCAACCTGCATGGGATCCCACATTCCTAGGTCCCCACACTTGCTCCGCCAGCCAGGTCTTTAAGCCTCTTTGGAAAGGCAGGAGCTCTGCCTGTAGGTGCAGCTCAGTTGGGAGAAGGTTCCAAAGGGCCGGGGCAAACACAGAGAAGGTCCTCTTCCTAGTGCTAGTGAGGCGAGCCTCCCTAGCTGATGGAATAACAAGAGAGCCCCTCCAGTCCACCATGGTGGGACGGACAGACGTTCTTAGGGTGACGCGGTCTCTTAGGTATCCTGGCCCACTACCATATAGGGCTTTAAAGGTAATGACCAGCACCTTGAATTGCACCCGGAGACATACTGGCAGCCAGTGCAGCTCCTGGAGCAGTGGTGTGGCATGAGCATATCGCCCGCGCCCCGTCACTACCCGGGCCGCCGCATTTTGGACCAGCTGTAGTCTCCGAATAGTCACCAAGGGCAGCGCCATGTAGAGCGCATTACAGTAGTCAAGTCTGGAGGTGACCAAAGGATATCATTGTGCACCAACCATTCCCGTCCCAGGGCCTTGGCGAATGGGAAAGATCCACTGGGCTTCTTCACAGCTTGCAGTGGCGGTGTCAGTGACAGCAGCACCGAGTCGAATTGGTTGGTGCACAGCGATACCCAACATGCACCAACCAGCCATGGCGGGGCGGTGAGGCTGGTTTGTGTACAGCAATGCCTGCCCCACAAAAACAGAACCCCACTGCCTGGAAGGTTCCGGCTTGGTGGGGGACTGTGGCGGAAACCTAGCTGCCAGGTGACATACTTCTGCCCACTTCTGAGGGGTGTCAGTCACTGGGGCACACCGGGACTTGTCCCTGTGTCCCAAATGGCAAGCACGGGCCTGCTGGCATAGGCATTTGTTGTTGTGCACTGTAGTGGCTCAAGTGGTTAAGACGTTGACTGGGAGTTGAAAGGTCAGCAGTTCAAAACCTGAGTACTGCATGACAGAATGAGTGTCAGTAGATAAATAGGTACCACTTCGGTGGGATGGTAAACAGCATTCCATGGACTTCGGTGTCTAGGCATGCCTGCCACATGACCATGGAAATGTCTGCAAATGCAGTCAGCACTGGCTCTTTAGCAATAAACAGAGATGAGCACTGAACCCTAGAGTCAGATATGACAGGCTTTCGAGCAAGGGTGACCTTTATCTTTACTGAGGTTCATTTACAGTGTAATGCAATTGGCATAGCTCTCACTGGAGAGTTATACACTGAGTAACAAATGTGTATGCTAACTTCTTGACTTGTAGCAATTTGCAAAGATGTATGAATTTTACTGCAGTGTCAGTGCCAGGGAGAAGAAAGGGGACAAAACTTGAATTTCTGTACAGTATCTGATTCTACTTTCACATTTGGTTTTACCTTCACATTTGGCTTCACATTTGATGAGCTTTAGTGTCCTGACTTTACCATCCCAAGACAGAATATAAGCAGAAGTTAATGTCTATTTGTGTATGATACTACAGTAAAATGAAAAGAAAAGAATTGTGAAAAATAATAATAAAACTATCAGCTTAGGAACAAATGACACATTAAAAGCAACAATACCCAGCTCAGTGCAGAACAGGCTGATTTTATTTCTACCTGTTTTTAGAAATAGCTGAAAAATAACAACACACTGTAATATTTCTGTTGCTCTGAGGTTAAATTAGATCCTTTATTTAAAACAAGCATTTGACAGGGTCATCTGTGTCTCTTTATCAGAACCACCATCATGAAAAATGAACAGTCCCCTCAATATCTAAAACTAATTCTGTAAATTTCCTTTTCAGAAATAGCAGAGAGAGTTACTGTTTTGAGCTACAACTGTAAAATTCTCTGTCAGCTTCAACAATGAGCATGTTGAAATGAATCTCAGGAGCAAAACACTACTTTAAAAAAAAACTGTTGAATTCAGCAAAATTATTTTCCACCTCTACTGAATACAGATCATTGACTGCAACTTGTATCCAAGAATGCATTTTTTTCTGAAGAAGAAAATAAATATGTCATTGGTGTGAATATGTTTAAGGTGGTTCCCAGCTTGCAATGAAATGACCCACACACTATGTTCATGGAGCCATTTCCTGTGGCACACATGAAATGAGACATGCAGGATTTGATTCCAGGACTGCAATGGACTGTCGCAGCTTTGAGGATATGGACAAGGTGTGCCTTCACAGCCAGTCTATCTGGCATGGCCTTTTCCACCTCCATGACCATTGGGAATCAGAGTTCCTCCTCCGCTCATTTTGCAATTGGGCCCAATATGATGCTTTCCAGTGGCATTTCCTCCACTGAGGGAGACCATCTCCGCACCTAAAGAGGCTTATCCACCCATAGCCACTGGGCCCTTTAAGGAATCGGGTTAGTTAATCACTGCTTGACACTTTGCATTGAGTCGTTGGCTGTATGGTCTACTCCACTACCATAGCGGGATGTCCAGACAGACAGACCAAATACAGATTATATATACAGGTATATATATACTGTATTACATTCTTACTTGAGAAGGGTGGTTTTCATTTGACCTAGCTTGTTAATGTATCTTTTTAAAGGCTACACCAGCTTAATTTACTTTTTATGGATTCTAAGTGTGTATAAATATGACATAAGTGCTTGCTGATTTGGTTCTTGTTCAAATCCATTAAGTTGCTATTCACTGAAGTCAAGACCAACATGCTCATTTCTGCGATAAGAAAAAGTAGTGGCCTTTTACTTTTAAACCCCTTTCTGATCCTGAGTGTCTAAAAATATATTTCTTCAAAGTGATAATTTATCTTAATAACCAGAGAGGTGAAAGTATTTTCCTGGAACATGGTGTCATGGAAGCCTATTGGTTTTAAACAGAGGTGAGTCACAATACTTGTTTCACAGCATCTTAATATTAAGGAAGCATTCCTTAATCTGAGATCACTAAGCTCTCTTTGGTTAATGGAAATTAGATCATAAGAAAGGGTCTTAACCTCATATCTTCTTGCTACATGGCAGGGAAAAGGAAGAGGTCGGCCAATTTGAATATGCTGACAGAGTAATAAGAGATGATTATGTAGAAATAGTAAAGAAGAGCGGAATATTAATAATCAAGATAGATGAAAACAAAAGGGTTGTTTGATGGTGAAAATCAAAACAAATGAGCCCTTCCCATATAATAAATGCATCAAATAAAATTCCATAAAGATGGCATAGAATTTGCTTCTATTGGCTACAAAAGAAGCATGAATTAAAGCTCAGTTTACCAAAGAGTCTGGCATAGACATCTAGCCATAAAGGTTTTTTAAGTCTTGGAGATTTTTTCTGCAGCATCTACAAATAAGTGGTGCTCACCTTGATGAAGGCCTATAGAGGTAAAAAGAATGCATTTGTTTATAATTTTAATGGTCTAAGAGAGGTATCACTTATCTTTGCCTTGAATTTACTACTAGATTTTTATATGGCTAAAAAGGCATGCTTGCAGAATTGAAAATAGATGGCTTTAAATCCCCAGAAAAGATGGTGCTGATCACAAGATTAGAAGGAATGTGTACTAGGCTGTGACCGTTTCATCAGCCTGCAATGTGAGTGTTGCCATTAAGTCACCAGTTTGAATGAAGCTTCAGTATATATCAGTTGCCTCTGCTATATGTTATAAAGTGGGATTTATATCTCCATATTCACTGGAGATGACATTGGTCTTGAATTACTGATATCTGGCAATATTTTGTTTTTTAAATCCATATTATTCATTCAGGACCATTCACATACATATCCATATTAGTAATTCAACATCAGACATTTTTTAAGCAAGCTGATTTTATCTGTCCATTAGAGTCAATTTATACAAACACCATTGCGGTATTTTGGCCATCTGGGTGATAAATTACAGGTAAGTTCATTATCCAATATTTCTATATTGAAAGAGATATGTGACCTAATATTAATCTTTGGCTCTACATTCTGGGAAGTTTTTAATCTTATTATTTCATCAAGTTTTAACATTTTTCATTCACATATCATCCTGCCGCTCATAAAGATATACCCTTCTAGAGTTTTAATCATGTTGGCCATTAACCTTTAACTTTTTATGATACTTGGAGCTATTTTATGTTATTTTGTTTTATTTGGCACTATGATGTCATTCTGGAACAGAGATCAAGGTTAGACCAAACAAATCCTGGTGTGGAAACAAGGGCCACCTGGTGGACAAAACTGATTTCCAGACATACTAGCTTAAGTGAACCACAGAGTAGGCCCATTTGAATCAATGCAACTTAAGGAACAGTTGGTTCATTAAATCATCATTGATTCAAGAGGCTGACTGAAGTGTGATTGATTAGATTAAGCAATAGGATTTGAGCCATTGTGATAAAGGCACATTGAAATGGCAATTGCAATGAATGATTTCCACCACCCCCTCCACCTTCACGTCTATCACAAGGTACCAGCCATCTTTTTCTATTCAGTTATTGACAGAGAGTTGTCAGACATTGTGCTCTTGTCTACTGGCTGTCTTCCCAGATACTCCTGAGGAAAAAGTGGTCACTGAGCCCTTTGTATCAAACAGAATGAGATGTACTTTATCCTTCATGTTCCTGTCATGGAGAAAAATGAATAGAAAGGTACAAAAACAATTAAGGAAATGGAACAGAGAAACCAGCTGTAAGTAAGAGGTCACATAGCAGTGGTATATATACATCCATCATTGAAATATTGGCAGCCTTTGCACAATACATTCTCAGCCAAAAGTCAAATAAGGTCAAAAGAGAATTATGAGTTTCTGCTTTAGAGATGGGCAGGAAAAAGAAACAGCAGGGGTGGGGGTGGGGGGAACAGTGAAGGCACAGATAACTGTGACCATCAGGAAGTCAAAGGCACTTCTGACAGACCATGAATACTTAATCATTATGCCATGCTTAATAGAACTGCTTTTTAAAGAACTGATCAAAAGCTACTTCAAAGTCCACACTTCTCCTGCAGACTTTGTGCTATGGAGCCCATATTAGGAGGTTGATTTTAACTGAAACATAGGATGTGTAGGGTTGCCTCTGACAAACCACACCTCAGAAACATAAGAAAGATAGAAATAGTGGATGAACTCAGCACCTCTGGGTATCTTCAGAACCATCACAAAAACTGTCTATGATAGTAGTTTATACATTAAGAAAACTTAGAACAAAAATGATTTCTGATCCCCTAGGATCTGCTGTAATAGAATGACAGCTTTTAACATACATTTAAAATGTATCTCCCAGTGTAAACTTCTTCAGCAGCCTGCAGATTTACAAACTTGTAGTTCTTTTAATTTTATTGTATTTTATTTCTCATGAGTCTTGATAGTACATCTAGTGATTGGAGTTGACAGAAATGGGGCTTCTGGAGTGCTACAGGTTGCCAAAGAGTAGACCCTACATTCAGTCTGGGGGCACAAAGAAAGATTAGCAGAGGTCTGGGGTTGTTTAGTTCCTAGTGTGAAGGCCAGTGGTGGGCAGCAACAGGTTCACACACACCCAGAGGGGGGCAGCAATATTGGGTGGCCTCTGAGCAGGGGTGTGGCAAAATTGGGTGGCCTTTGGGCGGGGGGGGGGGTAGTGAAATTGGATGGCCATGCCCAACTCCCTGCCCTGCTCCATCAGGTTTTGTCCCTGAAAGTGGTTCAAGGTCTCCCTTGCTCAAAATCCAGTCATATCTGACTCTAGGGTGCAGTGCTCATCTCCATTTACAGCCAAAAAGCCAGTGCTGCCTTTGTAGATGTATACATGGCCATATGGCAGACATGACTAGATTGTCCACAACATAAGCTCCGCCCCTAATTTAGGCTTCATCCATGATGTAGGCTCCACCCATGACATAGGCTCCGCCCACAGTGTGGTATATATATATGCTGAGATCAACCTGTGTGTGTGTGTGTGTGTGTGTGTGTGTGTGTGTGTGTGTGTGTGTGTGTGTGTGTGTGTGTGTGTGTGTTGTACTAATTTACCTGCAAGGTTTTGGAATATTTGGAATAAACAGTATCTGCAGTCTTTCTCATGTAACTGATCTAAAGCAGTGGTTCCTAACCTTTTTTGGCCATGCCCCACCTAACCATCTCTAAAAGCCTGATGCCCCCAACCCATATAATACTTATTATTCAAAGAGTGAATGCCTATTCAAGTGGAGAAAGTCTAAAAGCCATTAGCTTGGTCTAAACAAGCTTCTAATTGCCCTCAAAACCAAATTGCCCCCCTGTGGGGCATGGGGTTGGGAAGCACGGGTCTAATAGTAGAAAATGAGAAAATATATTTCTCAAAATAGGCCAGGAATGGCATGAGGCAGGAAAGATTCACTTTCCTGTTAAGTATAACTAAATTTTAAAAAGGAAAGAAGCAACAGAAGATGTTGGGATTATAGCTTTCTCACAATGAACAACAGTAGGCAATATGACACAACTATGGACATGGTAATTGCAATTCCAGCCTGCATTAACAAAAGAATCACAATCACCACAACTAATTGTTATGTTTTGTTTTGCACTACATAGCTTAACATGGAGCACTGTATCTAGTTCTGGGCACCTCTGTTTTGTAAGGAAATAAACAAATCAGAAGGGACTGTGGTGGCTCAAGTGGTTAAGAAGCTGAACTCAAAGACTGGAAGGTCAGAGTTCAATTCACGAGTACTGCATGAAGGCATGAGCTCCTGTCTCTGCCCAGCTCCTGCCAACGGAGCAGTTCAAAAGTAAGAAATTGCAAGTAGATAAATAGGTACCACTTCAGTGGGAAGGTAAACAGCATTCCATGCACTCCGGTGTAGAGGCATGCCTACCACATGTCCACAGAAATGTCTGCAGATGCAGACAGCGCTGGCTCTTTGGCTATAAACAGAGCACTGAACCCTGGAGTCGGATATGACGGGCTTTCAAGCAAAGGTGGCCTTAACCTTTACCTTTAAACAAATCAGATTTTGGCCTTCAAGACCCCTTCAAATTTCATCATATGATTCTACGGTTGATGAAAAAAAAATATTATTAAAATCTTCTATTTAAATAGTAGCAAATAGTTAGTAGATAGATAAAAACCAGCAGATGCAACATAATTGATGTGGCATTACCCATCTGGTGATGAATTAAGAACATGTGACTTGACTAATCTCATTTTGTAAAAAGTGACTTTGGGCTATGGGAAATGACAGCAGATAACAACTTAATTATTTAACTTTAAAGTTTTGCCTGGTGAACAGAGACAATAGTTAGTGACTAACAGGACCCTAAGGGCTATAGATAAGAACAGCAGCAACATTGTGTGGTAAGGAGTTAAAATCATTTACCATACTTTTGAAGCTGTAACAATATTATCTCCCAACTGAACAGCACTGCTGTTGAAGTATGCAGGGGGGAAAAAGATCATGGCTTCTAGAATCTCACCAGTCTGGGGTACAGCAACACAGATGGGATTGGTTTATGGCTCTCAAACTAATAGCTCTCCTTCAATAAGAACACATACAAGGTTTGTAAAAAGTGAGCCTTCAGTTAGCTGATAATCATCTGCTCTTTCTAGCCTACAACACTGGAAGCAGAACAAATATTTCAATGGAAAAAGAGTGGCAGGAGCACATCTATCATCCAGAAACTATCCAACATAATTTACAAATTGCATGTGAGCAATTTTTATTTCACTCAGATACCAACATGAAAAATATCCAGCACCGTCTGGCTAATGACATGTGCTTTGGTTTTCTAATGCCAAAATATATTGCCTATTCCTGAATTAACCTAATAGCCCATCCTAGTTATTAGCTCAGTCTCTGCTATGATAAGTGTACATCGAATGCATATTCTGGACCACTTCTAGTAGTGATTCGCTTGGCGGTGCAGAGGAAACAGTCACTGCAGTCATTAAAGGCAGGAGACCGCTGTAAACTCCTAGTCCAGTGATGGTGAAACCTGGCACGCCAGATGTTCTTAAACTTCAGTTCCCAGAAGCCAAAGTCTCTGTGAATCCACATGAATGCATTTACTGTGTGAACATCATCACAGTCCTAGTCTCTAAACCTCAGCCTGGCAATCTCCACAGAGGAGCCTTTCCAACATAAAATGAGATGCAATGAGATGGGGATGATTATGTAAGCTGGCAGAGAGACATCAGTCATCGTAAACAGTTTAAGAATGCTAGAGGGGGAGACACAGAACTCAGCAGCTACATTTTCTTTCTTTTTTAAAGGACACTGTGCTGGGCTTTAAAAAAAAGATGAAAATAATTGAAATCCAACTGAATTGAATTAAAATAGAAATGCTAAACTCAATGGTTTCTCCACTATTCGGGGACTGGGAAAAGTTTGATCTTCCCAATCATTTGGACTATACAATAACAATAATTGCGTGTCAGAGATTATTCTGGGTTGAAATTATTTTGAGGGAATGCCCAAATGAGGCTCCTTTCATGTCCCCAAGTGCAGCTCTCAGGTATCAAAACCTGACCTTCCAGTCTCCAGTTCAGCGCCTTAACCACTAAGACACCGGAGGAGCTGCTGTACCTCCACTATACCTCTACCTTTGTCCATGCTAGATGAGGTTTCTGTAAATTTTTTAATTACAGGTTTTCCCTGTTCCCTGTACTGGACAGCAGCTGTACCTGACAACAATTTGACTGAGGTATTTATGGATAAGCACAGCATAATGGTATGCAGGATTCACCAGGAAACTAAGTGGAATGGGAATTTATTTCATCAAGTGGGAAAGATAAACACTGAGCTACATCATATCTCTCTTTTTCTTTCTTCATGGACAATCCATGGTTTTCCATTTATGGACTAACCTCAGGCAATGTATCTGGGAACAAATTTAGAAGGAGTACAAGGTAAGTAAAAGAAAGCCACCATCATGGAATAATGTTCAGCCAACACCATATCTGAATTTGAATACATTTGAAATAATGTAGTGAATGTAGCCACATAATCCATTAACAGAGACAGTCTCAGATCAGGAAATACCTTTACTGAGTCAGTGAAAAGTCACTTGCAAAATAAGCTTTCTGGTTTATCAAAACTCTACATCGGGCAATGATGGTATAAAATTTGGGGATAAGAAAAACCATTCAAAACTGTGAATGATGTGATCTCCATAGATAATGAAACCAGACTTCTAACAAACTGAAACTGAACCTAGGCTCTATGTGAGGAGAGGTGAGAATCAGTGGTGTCGCGTAGGGGGGGGGGATAGGGGGGGTGGCCCCAGGCGGTGCTTTTTGGGCTATGTGTGTTCTTGGACTACAATTCCCAGAAGCCCTAGCAGGCTATAGCTTCAGCCCCGGGCAGCTGAAATCCACGCAATTTTACTGGTGAGAATAGTAGCAGTTTAAAGTCTGTTCCTTATGAGTTCTGCCTATAGTCCTGGCTGAGGCATAGTGTATACTTATACAGTGTAGTGTATGCAGGGCTTTCCCCCTGGCCACACCCACTATACCAAGCCCACAGAGTAGGTAGTAAAACAAACTGAATCCCATCACTGGACAAGTCACTATCTCTCCACATGCTCTATCTCATGGGGTTGATGTGAGGAATAAGAGCTCACTTGAGCTCATTAGCTATGGAAGGAAGGAAAGCAGAAAGGACAGTAAGTGTATTGCATGGAACAGTAATGTACAGTACAGTATCTTGAATCAGATGAAGGCTACCTGAAACATTACACGATCACAGATTAGCTGGCTGTTTCTTTTTTTAATGTTCAGAAAGCATCCTTTGTAACTGGTATTGAATGTTTTTGGAACAGCATCTGTGGTGGAAAACTTGTAAGATAGAATAAAGGGGCAAACATGCAACATATTAACAGTTCTCTATAGACAACTCTTGGAAGCCACAACACTGAACAGGAGTGTGTTCAAATCTTATTATAAGCTATGGAGTATGTTAACTTTTCCTCCAAGGGCCACTTTGTGAACTACAAGACATGTAAAGCAAGGAGATCTCAAATGGTGCAGTAAAGATGATTTATTTGATGGAGTGCATTTCATGTCCTGCAATCATCATTTCTATCATTTCAGTGCAGTCTTCCCAGCTTCTGAATTAGAACATATGTCTTTGATGTAATCTAGAAAAATGAATACAGTTTGGAAAAGTGGACATACTGAGAGAGGGGAAGTGTCTCAGAGCTGAAGTAATAATAATAATAAAGTAATGCCCCCCTGTCCCTGGAAATAGACTGTATTGCAGCATTAGGATTCTTATCTCCAAATGCCTAGTACTGTATATGAACACACCTGATGGTGAAAGTGGGGGTGAAAGGACTGTGATGGCTCAGTGGTTAAGAAGCTCACCTTGTTAGCTGGAATGCAGGCAAGTTCGCAGTTCGAAACCCAGGTACTGCATGATGGATTGAGTACCCATCTCTGTCCCAGTTCTTGGGGAGCCTCATTTGGGCATTCCCTGAGCAGAGTTTCTCCTGCAAAAATCCTTTCAATCCAGAATAATTTCTGACACAAAATTATTATTATTATTATTATTATTATTATTATTATTATTATTATTATTATTATTATTATTATTATTATTATTATTATTATTATTATTATTATTATTATTATTATTATTATTATTATTATTATTATTATTATACAAAGTGTAATATGTGAGGGAGTGATGCAAGTGGTAAGGAAAAGAATTCTATCTCTAGAAGTCACTTCCTATGAACTCCTCTTCCCACAGATGGGCAAAGATTCCAGCATTTTTGGACCCCTCCTGGGGGGCCCCAACATGAACTCAACATGTACAGAGGTGAGGCTATGTGAACTATCATGCTGAGCTCCTGCATTTTAAATTTTACTACTAGACTACTACTAGTTTTCCATATGAAGTAATTTCATGAGTATGAAAGCAGGTGGCCAGAATCTTACAAGTTGTGTATGCTGGTGTAAATCACAGCAGCAAATTGTTGCTTTTTAAAAAGTTGACACTTCTATTTTTCATAGTACAGCAAGTCATGAAATTGCTGCATGATCAGGAATACAAACCTTGACTTAGAAACAACACACTATGACAATTTATGTTGTTTGACTTATGCTGGGTGTTCTTAAATAATAGGATTCTGGCCAATGACTTAATGTCTGAATAGGGCTAGTGTCTAACCCAAATATGAGGTTAAATGAAATAAAGATAATTATGGTATTTTTCACAAAGAGAGTGCTAAAGAAATGCTGAGCAATAATAAAGTGCTTTGCCCTCTAGAAGAGCCATAGAAATTATTAATAAAAACTGCCAAAGTTTTATTTATATTCAGCTAAGATCCCTGATAAAAGAGAAAAGTCTTTTTCAGTGATAGGAAACTTTTATCAGAACCATCGTTAAAAATAATAACAACAGATTACTGGACTCTAAGGGGTTGTTTTCTTGCAGCAATGAAGTAGAAGCTGCAAAAGAAATATCTTTGATTCTGCTCTCAGATGGAGGCAATCGCCAGGAATCATTTGCATCTCATCTTGTTGGACTTTGATCTGTCCAGCAGCTCCATCTTTGCTCTCCATGCCTATGTAAGATGTACAGAAATAAATGAGTCTTCAGCCAGCAGAGCTGACTGAAGAACTGAGTCAAGTGAACAAAATTAAAGATTGCCTAGATGCCACTATGAATTAATTCAGCAGGTTTGCCATGGATCCATTTCACCTCGTAGTCACAAAGGATATTTCACCCCTACTTTCACCATCAGGTGTGTTCATATACAGTACTATAACTATATACAGTACTAGGCATTTGGAGATAAGAATCCTATTTCCAGGGACGGGGGGGGGGGCATTACTTTATTCTTATTCTTATTCTTATTCTTATTCTTATTCTTATTCTTATTCTTATTCTTATTCTTATTCTTATTCTTATTCTTATTCTTATTCTTATTCTTATTCTTATTCTTATTCTTATTCTTATTCTTATTCTTATTCTTATTCTTTCAGCTCTGAGACACTTCCCCTCTCTCAGTATGTCCACTTTTCCAAACTGTATTCATTTTTCTAGATTACATCAAAGTCATATTACAAGAACACCAAATAACACCGATGGAGTATGCTAGAAGTGCCAGAGGTAAACGTAAAGATCACCCTTACTTGAAAGACAGTCGTATCCAACTCTAGGGTTCAGTGCTCATCTGTGTTTCATAGCTAAAGAACCAGTGCTGTCTGCTTCTGCAGATGTTTCCATGGTCATGTGGCAGGCATGACTAGACATTGACTAGCACACAGAACACTGTTTACCATCCCACTGAAGTGGTCCCTATTTATCTACTTGCAATTTCTTGCTTTCAAATTGCTAGGTTGGCAGGAGCTGGGACAAAGACAGGAACTCACTTCATCCCACAGTATTTGGGTATTGAACTGCTGACCTGCCACCTTCCAGTCAGAGTCTTAGCCACTTGTGTCACTGCAGTACCAGAAGTGCCAGAAGAAGAACCTTATATCTCCCTCAATACCTGAAGGGGTAAAAGAAGAAGTAAAGAAGAAGATTCATTTTTCTAATCTAAATCTGGTGGAAGGCATATGTATCATAAACATCTTCTACTAGGAAAGGGAAGCAACGCAAATTCACAAACTTCAGAAGCTCCTTTAGAACTTATGGGCCATTTCAGAGACATAAAAAGGAAGCGACAGAAGAGGCTTCTAATGTGTGCTGCTGTCATGAACCAAAATAGGTTGATCTGTCCTGGTTCAATCAGAAACTGAATTCCATCTTTATGAAGCTAAGTGCATGTAGGACAGAGGTGCCCAAACCTTTTGGGCCATGGGCCTGTCATGTGGTTCAGCGGGCCACTGGAGTGGTTCCTCCCAACGGAAGCAGAAGTAAAATGTGCCTTGCAATCTGTTTTGCAAGGTGCCATTTTCTCTGCTTAAACCAGGGGTGCCCAAACTATGGCCCATGGGCCAGATCTGGCCCCTGACACCAATTCATCCAGCCTGCCCTGCCCTTGTCGCTCCCAGAAGTGGGAGTGAAACAGGCCCATATGGGTGCATTTTACTTCCACTTCTGGGAGTAACAAGGGCGGCACAGATCAGATTAATTGGTGTCAGGGACCGGATCTGGTCCACAGACCATAGTTAGGGCACCCGTAATTTAGGAAGTAGGCTAAGCAGGCATTCTCCAAATTCTATATGCTTTTGATTTTGCGTTCATAGCCCATTGCTCAACAGCTCCAGTCACTCTTAGGGTCGGTAAAATCTGGGCACTCAGCTTTCCTGCTCATTTATTTTTTCACACCTCAACCTCAAGTTCTTTTTGTTCTGAAGAGGAAGAAATTCATGAAGATTGACCATTTCTTGGAAGAACAAATCGCAACAAAATGTTCACCCCTTTGCACCAGCCAAATTCAATACAGAAAATTATTCCCAACACATAGTAGACCACATTGCAACTTCTTGCATATAATTATTAAAGAGAAGGACTCATTCAAGTAAAAGAGTGGGCATCCTAACACAAATTGGGTTATATATACAAATGTTCAAACCCATATTTTTAAATGGTTGCCACACAAAATCCTGGCCCCTTCATGGCTAAAAGGGCCACTATGGCTTAGTAGTCAAAATGCTGAGCTTGATGACTGGAAGGTTGGCAGGTCAGCAATTCGAGACCCAAGTGATGCATGAGTGAGGTCTTGTCATCTGACCCAGCTCCTGCCAACTTAGTTCATAAGCAAGAAATTGCAAGTAGATAAATAGGTACTACATTAGTAGGAAAAATAACAGTGTTCCATGCTGTTCAGCATGACATGTCTGCAGATACAGACAGCACTGACTATTTGGCTGTAATTGGAGATGAGCACAGCCCCCCTAGAGTCAGACACGATTAGTTTTCAAGCAAGGGAGACCTTTACCGTTAGATGGACTAACCTGTCAAATTTTGGTAACTCCCACCGTCAGGTTTTTTTTAATGATCTTAAGTTCTTCCTAATTATGAAGAAATTGAGAAATACCGGTAAAGTTTTCTTTAAAAGCCCATCAACTAAATCTTTACTCATCCTTATTCACTCATCCAAAGAAGCCCTATTTTATTTCTTTAGCTACCTAAAATAGCTGAAGCATTTCAAGTGTTAACTTTTTGCAGCCTTATTGTATGATGGGTTTTTTTTTAATGTTGAAGAGAAAATATAAGGCACAGAGAAAAGAAACTACATTGTTGAGAATTCTTTCAGAAAAACACTATTATTTTTCTTCCAGTCTATTTCCAGGGGAGCAGCCATTGAGCAAAACTATGATTCAGGCAGAATTAAGTCTAAAAAAAATATTGATCATATAAATTGCCTATGACCATACATTCTCCAGGGGACAGAAGCAGCTATACTTATTTCCAATCTAAAGGCTCCCTCAGTCCTTCCCTCTGGAAGCCCTGCCACATAACAATAACAGAAATCTCCACTATGTTTTCATCGCAAGCTTCAGCAAAGCAAATTATGCAATCCACGCATGAGGCAAGCGGGAAGTTGGTGCTCTCCCTTATCTTAGCAGCAATGACAGCATGAATTAAACAACAGAGCTTCTTTTATTTGCTTGTGCCTAGAAGTTAAAACCTCTACTCCACAAATGTTCCAAGGACAGAAACAGGTTCTGCTCTTTATGGAGAGAGCAGGAAGGGTGTTAAGTGTTTTGTTTAAGGCTGATTAAAAAGAACCCCACAGCATTTTCTGGAGGATGTTGTTGTCAGTGTAACTTTTTTAAAGAAGGGAGGGGATGGCTCTTGTGTTGGTTTTGAAGCAGAGTAGGTAAATTATTTATGTTCCTGTAAGCAGATTGCCATCCTACTCTGTGACTCTGTAGTTCTTCCCAGGCAGTTCTGCAGCCTTTGAAAATGCCTTCCAGAGGAAGTTACTTTCATTTCAATTAATATGCATAGCTAGTGGATAGAGAAGAACATCACATGGGAATACATGTACATAAAATGCTTCTGAGAAGCATAACATGGCAACAAGCTATGCATTGCACACTCATAGATTTCTCACTTTTTTGCTCCTGCATGCTAAAGCAATGGTTAATATTTCAGTGTCACTTCGGAAAACCTTGCCCAATTGTATTATTTGTGTCATATCTAATGTAATGTGACCAAGGTTGCTTCAAAATCACCTGTGCACTAAAAAATAGTGTTGTCTTAACCAATTGATCTAGCATAGCCAAAGTAACCAAAGCCCACAATCTTGATGGGTAGAAGCTTCTGCAAATTACATTGGGGGAATCACCATTGGATAGTGTGTGCCAGAAGTTTTCCTGCCAGTAAAAGAGCCTGGAATTGGAGGACAGTAGCTTTAATAAATACAGGTACTGTATATTGAATTCAAACCTGTTTTGCTTTCCTGCAGCCAAACCATATGAGTTGTGAACTCTGCATTTCCTCTTATTATAGTGTTTCCCCACAAGACACTCAGATCCTGTCAAGCTTCATCCTTGAGCAACCAATTCTCAAATGAAGCCCATGACAAAACATTAAGCACAAGTGTGAAGAACTCACCCCAGAAGTGGATAAATCAGAAAAAGAGTACCAACAAAAAGCCACAAGGGGCTAAAATTTGTAGCCAGCTGAGAGCCATGGAAGAAGACTTCCTTATCTCCCTTCTGACCCAGGAACCAGCACTGAGTTTAATTACATCTTGGGACAGATTAGTAGTTGACACCTGTGCTAGAATGAACTAACATCTGGGCAGGCTGTGTCTGGTGAGAAATTAGATCCATGACCCTACACCCCAATTTTCCATTGGCTGGGGTAATATCAAGAGATAAGGTGAGGGGTATAACCATCCTCTGGGAAGAGCATGGAGATCCTGGATGAAGTGGTCAGGTTGGCTGTCTGACCCAAGCCACAGGGAGCTTCCCGTGCTGTGGAGCTTAGGGAAGAATACGCATAGCAGACTAGGGGAAAGATTGATGCACTTGTCTGGCTAAACAGCCACATGGCCGTTCCAGGTCCCACTCTTTTGCTCCTTTCAAGGTAGGCAGATTTTTATGTGGACTGAAAGGTCTATAAAAGTTTTTATTTGGCTTGCAATGTGGCAGTTTTACTTGTCACCCCTGAGTCCATGGTGGGTGGAGGTGGGTCCTTTTATTTTAGGTGTCTGGGCATCACCTGGTAAAGCCTTGATTTTCCATCTTATTTTGCTTTTTGTTATTAAAATTTTCTTTAACAAGCCAATTTCAGTGCCAAGACATTTATGGGAATGTTCTGGAGTGCTAAATTCCAGTTCTCAATCATCTGGCTACAGAGAGTGGAAACCGCTGGGGTCAGCTACCAAAAGGAGGAGCAAGTGTGTTAAGACTGAGGTAATTTAGCCTTTCCCTTTTGGAAGATGCACTCCATGCTTGGAGGGGAGAAGTGCAAGAGGGGTGGTGAGCATTTCCTCTGGCTGGAGCACAGAGACAACCCAATGCACTTTAGGTGCCTGGAAGTGGAACTCCTCATTAGTCCTGGAGTCCATCTCTTCACAACAAGCAACCTGATTTGCAACATGTAGATTAAAGCACCGCTGATCAGATGATTGATCTACCATTTCATCCTTTTCAATACAAAGTCAGCATTTGTTATTTTTTATTGGATTTCTATTACATGCTGTATTTTAGCCTTCATGCAATTTGTTGGCAATTTGTTATCAATCTGCCATAATAAATCCTTCAGTTTCCTTCTCCAACACGCTTACTCTTAACCAGCCCCATGTCAGCTTTTCCTTTTTGCATGTGAAGAATATTCTTTTTCACCAAGTTATAGCCATACTCACTTGCTGCTTTAGACAGTGAATGAACTTATTAGACTTTCCTAGGGTTCAGCTCTAATTTGCATTGTTTTTCTAAAGATTTCTTAGTTACAGATACATACCCTTAGATTCTATGGGCCACATGGGGCCTAGCTTGTAAGCTGATAGCCAGATCATTTGCTATTTCTTTCTCCATCAGTGATTATTGTATTCCTTTTGGAGTTTTGTTCCATTAAGGAACACATCCTGTGATCAATATTTGGATTGTTATCTGTTTAACATTTATTCACACAAAGGCAGTGACCCATAGAGTTCTAGTGCAGACAGCTTTAACCTTGACTCTCCTCCCTCCCTGCCCTCTTTATATGAAACTAACATTTCAAAACAGAGGTTCACAACTTTTAGACTTTCAGGACCCCTCGTGTAGGGGTGAAAATGTGTTTGTGACTTCCAGTTAGAAGAGCTAACAGCACACACTTTACTCCAACATACACACAGTACTCTTCTAAACTGATCTGCAATTGGTTTCTCCATGTAGATTAGAAAAGGAAACATCATCCCCCTCTTTAAGCCTCGGTGTTCCTATTCCTCTGTTCTTAGTTCTCAAAACAGGGTGGAGCTTTTCACAGCAAATTACATGGTGTGAACCAACACAGTATGTACAAGAAATTATTTTTTAGATGGCTTGATCCTGAATGGGCAATGCATATTGGCTCTCTTTGAACAAAATAAAACTACTCCTGGTAGGCTCCTGGGAGCTGTCCAGGCTACTGCCTGCATATTAGACTCTTGCTTCGCCTGGCTTGTCAAATCTGCCAGGACGGTGACATGCGGTTGGGTCGAGGCAATTATTAATTCTTCACTTCGGGAGCAGTTTTTTCCGGCACCTTTAAAACATGCATTGGTGTGCCCCCTCCTGAAGAAACCATCCCTTGACCAATCAATAATGGCCAACTATTGCCCTGTGTCCAACCTACCCTTTTTGGGTAAGGTGTTGGAAAAGGCAGGGGCATGTTGGTTACAGGAGATCCTGGATGAAACGGATTATCTGGACTCTTTTCAGTCAAGATTCATGCCTGGATATGGTACTGAAACTGCTTTGGTTGTGCTAGTTGATAATATCTGGAGGAAGCGGGATGGTGAACATCCATCCGTCCCAGTGATGGGATGACAAAAAATCTACTACCACGCCATGACGTCACTGACGTCATGGGCGTGGCCAATGTCATGACGTCATGACGTCATGGGAAGAGATGACGTCATGACGTCATGACGTTGTGGGCGGGGCTAAAAATAAAAATAATAATAAAAAAAAATAACACACACACACACACAACCTCAACTCAACCACCCAACCATCACAAACCCGTAAATAACTTGAATAAATAAAATAAATAAATAAAATAAAAATTAAACAAAAATACAACCACCCGCCCAAAACACAAATAACTCGCCCGCCCACCCCAAATACAAAACCCTCACTTACCTCCTCCTCCGAACGCGGCAGGCGCCACCGCCTACAGCCGCCGCCATAGCCGCAGCCGGGCTGAAAAGGCTCCTGCCCAGCCAGTCCTTCCATGCTGTCCTTCCTCCCGACGGGCGCCCGGTCCAGCCAGCCCAGTCCGGCTAATGGGATCTCCAAGCTGCTCAAGGAGGAGGCGTCCCAGGCCAGGGCTGGAGCACTACCGCGGTGAGCAATGCTGCCACCGCGCCCGGGCAGGGCCGCCCAAGGGGGGCAGGCAGGCTGGGGAGGGGTCTTTGGAAGGCGCGCTGGCTGAGGAACTGAGGGCTGGTGCCGCCGCCGCCGCCGCTGCCGCCGCCGTCGCCGGAGCTGCCCTGAAAAGGTGCAGCTCCGATGCCGAAAGAAAAAAAATTAAAATTGGAGCCAAAATGGCTCCAATTGACTGCGCATGGGCAGAAACTCAATCTGACGCATGCGCAATACATCAGATTGAGCTTCTGCGCATGCGCAGTCAATTGGAGCCATTTTTGCTCCGATTTTTTTTAAAAAAAATTCTTTCAGTGAGGCATCCGGAACCGGACGCCTCAAAAGTTGACTAACCTCCCGGAGAACCCTCCGGGATTGTTCCTAACGGTTCCAGGGAACCGTATGGAACCGGGGACATCCCGTCACTGATCCGTCCTGGCTCTTCTTGACCTCTCAGTGGCTTTTAATACCATCAACCTCGGTATCCTTCTGGAAAGGCTCCGAGGATTGGGGATCCAGGGGACTGTGTGGTCCTGGGTTTCCTCATTTCTGAGGGTCCGGAACCAGTTGGTGTGGTTGGAGGGTGAGAAATCCAGTTCTAGACTGCTCCAATATGGGGTCCCTCAGGGCTCGGTGCTTTTACCTCTCCTATTTAACATCTACATGAAACCGCAGGGTGTGACCATGCACTCCCACAGGGTGAAGTATTATCAGTATGCAGATGATACCCAGCTGTATATCTCGGCCCCGCAGGAGCCCTACCAATGCAATGGAAGTCCTTTCCAGGTGCCTGGAGGCTGTTAGGGTCTGGATGGGGGACAATGGGCTACAACTGAATCCTGGCAAGATTGAGTGGTTGTGGGTTAGGGGTCCTGCGTTATCTCGGGAGGTACCATCTTTGGTTAGGATGGGGCAGTTTTGCCCCAAACAGACCCAGTGCTTAATCTGGGGGTCCTCCTGGACTCTCGACTCCTGTTCAAAGAGCAGGTGGCAGTCGTGGCTTGGAGGGCTTTTGCACAACTTCGTGTTGTGTGCCAGTTATGCCCGCTCCTAGATCGGGCCTCCTTGCTCACGATCACACATGCTTTGGTCACCTCCAGACTTGATTATTGTAATGCACTCTACATGGGGCTGCCCTTGGTGACCATTTGGAGACTACACCTGGTCCAGAATGTGGCTGCTCGGGTAGTGATGGGATGTGGGCGCTATGCTTGTTCCTCACCACTGCTGAGAGAGCTGCACTGGCTCCCAGTGTGCCTCTGGGTGCAATTCAAGGTGCTGGTTATCACCTTTAAAGCCCTACATGGTAGTAGACCAGTATACTTAAGAGACCACATCACCCCAAGGACATCTGCCCGTCCCACCAGAGTAGACCGGAGACGCTCTTTGGTTGTACCATCAGCCAGAGAGGCGCACCTCTCTGGCAGTAGAAGGAGGGCCTTCTCTGTGTCCGCTCCGGCCCTATGGAACCTCCTGCCAATTGAGTTACGCCTGCAGACAGAGCAGCTGTCCTTTAGGAAAGGAGTGAAAACCTGTCTGGCAGGTCAGGTCTGTGGGATGGGTGGAACAATGACCCCAGCCAGAAGGCTAATTTGACCCCTTGCCCTCATCTTTTAGCTGTAACTCCTAGTTTTAACTTTTTAATTTTCTAATCTGTTTTGGTTTTAATTTTTTGATTTAATAATTTTTAAAAGTGGTTTTAACTATTATTGATGCCTTGTAAATTGCCCTGAGTCACTTCAGTGAGAGGGACGATAAACAAGTGTGTTTAATAGATACAGTAATACCCTGGATAACGTTATGACTTGGTTCCACAAGTCATGATGTTATCTGATTTTTAGCGTTGTCCGATGCATGCATCAAACAACGCTAAAAAAAAGCCCTGACTTCAGGCTCAAACCACTTTAAAGGCAGGCAGGGAAAGAAAGAGACCTCCCTGCCTTTAAAGCCACCCCCCCACGCGCAGCTCAGCCACGAGAGAATCCAGCCTGGCCCTGCTTACCTTGCTGCATGCTCCGACAGCCAGTCAAGCCGATCGCTCGAGGCTTCTGTTTTTCTCTTTCACTTCCTATACTGAAACGACAAGGAGGGGGAAAGAGAGAGAGGTGACTGGTTCTCAGTACAGGAAGTGAAAGAGAAAAACAGAAGCCTCGAGCGATCGGCTTGACTGGCTGTCAGAGCGTGCAGCAAGGTAAGCAGGGCCAGGCTGGATTCTCTCGTGGGTGAGCAGGCAGTGGGGTGGGTGTGGGGAGTCCCCAAACTGCTGGGGGGGGGGAGGGAAGTGGCAGGGAGATGAGCTTTGGCCTCCTTTACTTCTTTATGACGATGGATCGGATAACGCTAAAATAAACGTTATCCGGTGCAAATCTTCCCCCCAAATTTGTCATCGTTATGCGGTTTTAGCGTTATCCGGTGCAATCACTATCCAGGGTATTACTGTAGATAGATAGATAGATAGATAGATAGATAGATAGATAGATAGATAGATACCTAAAGTTTTAGAATGTTGGCATTTATCTCAACTGTGCCTATTTATTTATTTATTTATTTACATTTATACCTCACCTTTTATATATAAAATGCAAAGAACAGCCAAATGGCATAAAATCCTAAAACCACAACAATATTCAAATGAAAATGATAGCTGAGTTCAACTATTCTTACTCCCATGTGGCCCCTGGATTAAGCTCTGTGATGTCTTTCCCTACTTAGATTACTGGCTGCACATCTCCTGATATTTAACAATAGCATTTTATGCCTAGAAACAAACTCCATAAAATTAAGTAGGACTTACTTATATGTGACTACAATCTGGTTCATGCTTACCCAGAGATAAAAGCCTTTGGCCCCAACTGGACATAGTTTTGAGTACCATATATAGTGTTGTACCATCAATTCGGTATTATAACACTGCTAAACTGAAAACTTGTCATATTTCCTCTATATACTCATCTGATCATCTAATCAAACGAAGATCTCATTCTCTTTCCTTTTCTACAGTATCATTTTACTCATTTGGAAATTGAATGTGACATTGCCAAGTAATTCAGACCTCACAAAATATGTATATAATAAAGCTAAGAGTTTTAAAACCCTGATAGCATCAAAATGCTTTCATAATATTATAATAAAAATGTCATAGAAAATGAAAGCAAAGTAAAAGTGATACAGATTTTTTTCCCACCTATCCAAACCTTCTAAATTTCAAGGCCTTGCTCCAGTTCTACATGTGAGTAGCAGCCAGAATGGTGCAGGATAGATTTTAAATTATTTGAGAAACCATCTCTCAAACTTCTTCCAAGACTAGGAACACATTGTTTTTGATAGCTTTTAATAATGCTAAAAGGTTTAGTGACAAGTGTCAAAAACTATTATAATATGATGTTGATATTACATTTTTACTTATTTTTTACTTACAGTACCTGTTCCTCCTCACATGTTCTTTTTAACCGCTATGACAGGTTCTAGGTTTTATCAATATATATTTACAGATATGCATGAACCTAAGAACAGTAACTTAAGTGAAAGCTTATGTATTTTCCCCCAGACAGCACATTCTGTTATATTTAGTTAGGTGTTTATTCTTATTCTAGCTCATTTTTCATTTCTTTCTTCCCACATTATATTAATTCAGAAATTAAGAGGAACAGAGCTGTACATAGTCACTTTCAGACTTATTCCCAATTCCATCCAATCCTAAAAAAGACATGTGATATGATCTCTAGATACCCTGTAGTCTATCTTTCTTTCTTCTCTAGTACTAAGGGCGCCACTGAATGGCACCTAGAGTGAAAATTTGAATAAGATTAATACAGGAATCTGTCTCATGCCCCCCCCCCCAAATGTTGTTGCATTCTGCACTATTCCCAGTGCTGAATAAAGCTGATCAATGTTGCAACATTTGTGTTTGTTAGTCAATGTCTTTGATCCTTGTCAGAAAGACTGGATGAAGTAATTAAAAGGAAACAAGATTCACTTTTTATTTTGACTTTCTCAATAAATATGATCATTTCTCAATAAATATAATCATTCAGTTGATCCTTCCGGTAAAGAACTTGGCAAACTGGCCTGCCTATTTATTAGCATATCTGCAGAAAAGATAATGGCATCAACTAAGAATAACAATATTGCTGCATCTCAAGGTTCTGTGTCCTGGGGAACTACTAAATGGAATAAAACTGGGAAAAAGAATGGGAGCAGGGATTTATTGTATAAATCTTGGTAGGTATGAGGCCCATCTTTGCATAGTGATGAGTACAATCAGTACATAGTAATAAATATTCCCACAAATACTTACTCTATGAAAACTAGTTAATTTTAAGTGACAGTTCCATTAAGGGACAATACTGTCCCATTTTATAATATAAAAAAATAGATTCTGTCAATTGGGAATAGTGGATGCAAAATTACTTTCAGGGAAACCGAAGTGTCATCCTTTATGCTTTTGCATCCTTATATAGCAAATCATCATTTTATTCTTCCTGGTAGGGATAAACCAGTGATAATGATAATTAATTGGCAATTAAAGAAATAGATTGCCTCAGGCAGAATACCCAGTTTAGGATGAGGACACCTATGAAACTGGTTGGCCTAATCTTAGAATTATTGGAAATCTTTTGGTTTGTTTTTTGTTGGTTCTGTTATCTTCTGTCTTGTTCTGACTATGACCTAGAAAGTTGGGTTGCAGGGAGGGTGTAATTCTGGAAGGTATAAACTAAAAAAAGTTCCCAATTTTTCCTTGAAAGTGGGGTATGGTGGATTAGTAGACCCAGAAAGGAGCAATCTGAATTTTGCCAGACAAGCACATCATATGTTATTTGCCAGCCTAGGGCTCCAGGATGCATAAGGGGTGGATATGTTTAGTGACTAGCAGGATTTCTTCTAGAGCAGTGGTTCCCAATGTGAGGCCCATGCCTGACTGATTCTAAATCTTTTCTGAAACTTGTGCATATTCTTTATTCTTACAGGAGAAGACAATGTTCATGGTGTTCTGGAAAAGTGAGGAAGTTAATTTATTTCTTACGTTGTGTCTTAAATTATTGTACCAAGGGATAGTATATGTGCATCTGCCTGGTACTAAATATTTCCCTCTTCCCTCCTTTTTTTTTTGGGGGGGGGGGATGTTTTGCACTGTAGCAGGAACACATTCTTCAGCATTTGTAGCCACTGTTAAAAATGGGCTACTTAAAGAGGAGAAAATCACTTTCTAAAAATATTATTTCAGTGAGAGATGGCATTGGAAGGGGCTTAAAAGAAACAGACTTATGGGCTACATGTAGCCTGCATGTCCCTGTTTTTACCTGCCTCTTGACTAAAATGAACAGAGTCTATGGATATGCCAGGAATATGCCTATTCAAAACATGTGTCAGTGCTAAATATCATCAGCTACCAGCTGTATTATTAACCCCTGGAGCCACCAGACCCTTTTTCTCCTTGCTGCTGTTCACCTGTTCTTCTTCATTGAGAATGAAGTGAGGGGACCCAGGAGGAATAACGTCTCTACATGATTTATCATCTTTGTCAGAGATGGTCTTAATGGAATCCAGAAGCAAGCAAAGTGACAGTGATGAGAATGTGTGATTTTTTTATACAATTTCTGTATTGATATACAGCATGTCTGTGTATTTGAGAAGTAACCAGTACACAGAAAGAGCTTCCTCAAAGATTATGGTATTTTTGACCCACAATCAGGCGTACCTTGGTAACAGCAACCTTGTGTTGCTGGCTAATTTTTCTCACACTAGGTCAGGCGAAAGGAACTGCAGAATGAACTCACCAAAAGGTGCCTTCATTTTGGCAGTTTCACATCTGTCCTAGACATAGAAGAAGAACCAGCATTTGATTTACAGTTGTAGACTTGCTCTGGGCCAGGAGTAACCGTTAAACTATTTGAAAGAGGTGAAAGAATGCTCATGAATGGAACTGACTGGTTGGAGAAGTTCTGTTTTGTATACAGTATTGGCTATGTGTGTGCATGACAACATTTTGAAAGAATTTTGAGGTGATTGCAGTGAAAGCTGTAGGTTAAAGAGCGTTTATACTATTGGTTCGAGCTGAGTGTGGTCTGTGTGAAGAAGCTGTGAGAAACAGCATATCGTGTTTAGAACTTGTATCAAAATGAACACCCACCTATTGACCTGCCTACCTTTCAGTCCCTACCTACTTACATCATTGTGATGCAAGTTCAATATATATATATACTATTATACTTACGTTATAAAAAAAGTAAAGTACAGTAAAACCCCGAGTTACAGAAAAAGTCTGTTCTGTAGCTTTTGACCTAATACTTTTTTTATGTAAAATGATGTATTCCCATAGGGATGCATTGAAAAATTTAAAAAACGGTCCCGACCAAAAATAATCCAAAAAATAATCAGGACAAAGGGAATCTCAAAGCAATCTGTCTACCTTTTCCATGCTGCTGCTGCTTCCTCCTGAGTGGTTTGTCTGCCCATTGAGGGAACGGAAACTGCCACCATCACCAGTGTTGCCACTGCTGCCACTGTATCCCACTGCTTCTACTAGCACTGGTAGAGCACAGGGGGGATATCCACTCAGTTACACTTTTCATCTGAGGTTTGTCCGTTGCATGATTTAGCTGGGAATGTGCATCGAGTGAAGAGGAGGATGGAGCAATCTTCATACAATGCGTGTTCCCATCTAAAGCAAGCTGCAGGGGGACCTCGGATGAAGAGTGGAACTGAGCAGTCTTCACCCAATGCGTGTTTCCAGGCAGAGAAACCTCAGATGAAGAGCACAACTGAGCGGATATGGCCCCCCCTTGCTCTACCAATGTCAGTAGAACCAGCAGGGACTTTGGAAAATGCAGCAAAACTGCTGCAGTTATCAGTGCTGCCCAGTGGTGGGATGTCAAAAATTTTACTACCCCACCGTGATGTCATCACAGTGTGGACGGAGCTAACATCATGATGTCATGATGTCATGGGTGGGGCCAAAGAAAAAAAACAAAATAATAAAAAAATAAAAATAATCACACACACACCTCAATCCACCCAGCCACCCACAACACAAACCAGCAGCTACCAGCTTCTCTTCCTCCTCCCCGCTTGGAAGGGCAGCAAGGAGGCTATGCAAACGCGCCAAGCACTGTAGGTGAGCATGCACACCAAGTGCTTGGTGCGCATGTGCAATGGGGGAATCAGTGAAAAGGTAAGCCCTGAAGGTGGTTCCCCCCAAAAGCTGCTATCGGTTCTCAGGGACATTGGGAAAAGTTACTACGAGTTCTGGCGAACTGGTGAGAACCTGTTACATCCCATCACTGGTGCTGCCTCTGCTACCTCCACTGCCACCACAGTAAGTGATGTCTTGTGACTTCTGGTGGTGGAGGTGGGTGACACGGGGTGGAATTTTTAAGTCTAAAAAAGCACAGAGTGTAAAATGGAAGTGGCGCTATTTTAGACTTACAAGACGCAAGGAAACCCCTTACGTAAAATGATTTATTTGCATAAAACAGGATGTGTTTCCTGCAAAAAAAAATTGTTACGTAAGTCGAATTTTACATAAATCAATGTGTACATAAATCGGGGTTTTACTGTAAAGGCTTATGGCTGTATGATAGAGTATCAGTTAACTGAACCTTCCTGCCTTTGTGCTTTGGTTTTTTTCCAAACCTTGTTGTTTAGAAACAAGAGATATAAGACTTTGCACCCAGTCTAGAGAAACAAGGTTTATGCACTATGTACTATATTATTAAAGTAACTAAGGCTGATTGTTTCATCAGAAAGATTCTTTCTTAAAAGCAATCATTCACTGTAAGAGTGCTTGAATGGCAACGTAACAGAGAATGCTAGTTGTTTGCCTAGATTACTAATCTGGATAATACAGGAGAGGGAGTTCCTAATAACCGTTAAATGTCAAGCCAAAATTTAGTGCAGGGGTTTGTGTGTGGTCATAAATTGGGTAATAGTATAGCATAGACAGAGAAGATGCATAAGTGCCCTAAGGAGTACAGTCTGGGAAGAAGGGGCCACTCAAATCAACTTGCCTAAAGGACACAGCTGCCATCCATGCAAACAAATGTCCCTATAGACTTCCTATCTGTCCTCATGGAAACCAGAGTACTATTGACTTCACTTCAATATATTTCCAAGAAACAGGCAGCCCTGTATGTCCAAATAGAAAAGTAATCCCAGGTGCACCACAACATTGGCGGAATCTATCTAGTTCCCCACAACTCATAACAAAACGAGCACGGCAGAAAATCAACCAACAATGTGACTGGACACATCTTCCTTAAGGGATGGCAGCAATCTTTTAATATATCGTTTTCAAATAAATCACTCCCTTCTGAAGTTAACAGACCATGGTGGGGGAGAGGAAATATCTTTCCAATCTAGAAAATGTTAAAACTGCACCAGAGTATCATTCAGTCAAAGCTTTCCACTTATCCAGATGTCAAAAAACATATTGGGAAACTTGGGCCTCAACTAAACTTTCATGAAAGATATGTGAGAATTAATTTAATCTGCTCATGTCTGAGGCCAAGCTGGATTTACTGAGCAATTGTCTTTGACTTGCTTTAAAGCTCTTATATGTATCAATATAACATTTCTGCTTGTGTACATTGTTACTCATATACCTAGTGTAGATATTTCTTGTGAATCCCACAAGGAAAAGTTTTACCAATAAAAACAGAAATGAGTTCCATGGAAACACAAGAAAGAAAACAGGGAACAGTTTATGTTTTATTTTGTTTCTCTGTGTTCTCTTCTATTTGTTTTATAATATTTCTGAAGCTATGCATTCCTTATGCATTACATTTTTAGCTTATAGTGTACGTACAAATATCTGATCAAGAGGTATTGGAAATATTTGACGCACAGAAAAGATTTGGCATGAATTGGAATTTTAACATATCTCTTGATGATTTTCTGAAAGCTTGCTCAGTTAGATTTATTCTTATTTGCTTTAGTTAAGAAGTCATATCTATGACCAAATGCAAAATATTACTCTAGCACACTGAGTCTATGCGTTGTTTGTTCCTGTTTTGTCTACATATTTGTACTTTTTTTAACATTGTAAATAGCATCTCATTATTCCAATCTGAGCTTGAGCCAGTGAATGTATCTTTTGTTTGTGACTGAGTAATATTCCACCAATATAGTTCCATGTCAACAAAACATAGCCTTTATTGACATCTGAAGAGTTTGAGTCAGAAGACGGAGAGATACTGTGAATGTCACTGGAAATCTCCATTGTCATCACTCACTTACTCATAGTGAAAGCCAAGGACAGCTCAGGAATGTTTCATTTCAGATCCTTAGTTCACAAAAGTATATCTTTCCCTATTACTGTCTACCTTGGCAGTCAGATTGACCAATGGTTTGATGTTTTTTTTAAAAAGAAACCTTATTAGTTATCAATCCTGGAGAAATTAAAATCATGCATGCTGGGGGCATGGGGGTTTCTTTCAATGTATGAGGCATAGAAAGCAGCAGTTATTTTCTATAGTTGGGAAGATAAGATGAATCCTATTTTATTCTGTCAATGAAGATGTCCAAGGCTTTCAGCTCTCTGTGTGTTCTTGGGAATTCTTCTCCCATGTCTATATCCATATATATATGATCAAATTTTTTCTTGTTTTCAAAGCCACTTACCATCTCTTACAATCAGAAAACTAAACCATGAGGGCATAAAAATGTACGTCTCAGAAAAAAACATGTCACAATAACTTTACAAATGTCTTCACAAATACTGTAGAAAGAACTTAAAATATAAGTAAATTAAAAATAGGGTTGGTTGATTTGTCTATTGGGGGAAAGGTTCTTGAATATTGGTTCTTTTCTTATCTGACAGTCTCCTCATATTTAATCGAGTGCATGGCATGGAGGTCTAACATGGATGTCTCCATTGAAATAGCTTTACCTATTGATTCTGACAGAATGTGGAGAATTTTCATTTTGATAAGAATTTAATGCACTTTAAAAATTTCTTCATAAATGAAATTGAAAGGACTTGAGGGTTTAAAAAATGCCAGTGCAGGAGAAAGCATAAGAGAGAGATTTGTCTCTCTTTATCTGTACCTTAAATATACATGTCCGTTCTTTGGTTTAGGATATAGTTAGATTCCTCCTGCTATATCACAGTAGAAGCTGTTCAAGCCATTCTCCAGGAATGTAGAAATGAGATCAACTTCATAACAATCTTTCCAGCATATCTCCCTCTTTTATGCTGCATTTTATCAATGGATGAGGATGTTCATTTTCCATCCTTTTTTATGCATTCAGTTTTTCTGAAGGATAAGGATATATCCTGTAACTGTTAGCTGCTAGCTTTCTTCCTTCCCAGCTGATTGGAAGGAAATGTGTAATGGATTTGTTTATAGAATTTTATCCACATCCCTGGGTTGGCATCTAACACAGGTCTGCACAGTTTCTCCTAGGCAATGGTGGGATGGGGGAATGGGATGAAAGAAATCTAGCGGTTAAGCTATGTTACAGTGAAGAAGACAACTGACTACTGTTGGAAGTGAAGAATGATGCCTGAAGAAAGCTTGGCAGTTATGTTAGAGACAGATAGGGCCATATGGTATTCTCCCTTGTTCTACTTGAACTGATCCTTTTTAATGCAGAACTGATATTCTCAAGGGAAAAAAATGATTTATTCTTTTTAATGTCCTCTTTTAGGTATCTTCCACATATGTAGCAAACATAACCAAGGCATCCTAAATAACTTTCCAGTCTTAAATGTAATTCCTCTCTCGCTTCTCTTATTTAATATCTACATGAAGCCTCTGGATGAGATCAATTCCCATGGGGTGAGGTATCATCAATATACAGATGATACTGTACTCAGTTGTAATTCTCAGCCCGTGGTGATTCAAGTGATGCAGCTGAAGTCCTATCCAGGTGTCTGGAGGCTATTGGGGTCTGGATGGGGGACAACGGGCTACAACTGAATCCCAGCAAGACTGAGTGGCTATGGCTCAGGGGTCCAGCATTATCCTGGGACCTACTATCTTTGGTTCTGAATGGGGCTATTTTGCCCCAAACAGACTCAGTGCATAACCCGGGAGTCCTCCTGGACTCGCGACTCCTGCTCAAAGAGCAGGTGGCAGTCGTGGCCAGGAGGGCTTTTGCACAGCTTTGTGTGATGCGCCAATTACGCCCGCTTCTAGACCAGGACTCCCTGTTCATGGTCATGCACGCTCTGGTCACCCCCAAACTTGACTATTTTAATGCACTCTACATGGGGCTGCCCTTGATGACCATGCGGAGGCTGCAACTGGTCCAGAACGTGGTGGCTCAGGTAGTGTTAGGGTGCAGGCATTATGCCCATGCCTTGCCATTGTTCTGGGAACTGCACTGGTTGCCAGTATGCCTCCGGGTGCAATTCAAGGTGCTGGTAATTACCTTTAAAGCCCTACATGGTAGTGGGCCAGGATACTTAAGAGACTGCCTCACCCTGAGAACATCTGCCTGTCCCATCAGAGCTGACCGGAGAGGTTCTCTCGTTGTTCCATCGGCTAGAGGGGGATGTCTCTCTAGCACTAAAAGGAGAGCCTCTTCAGTATCTGCTCTGGCCCTATGGACCCTCCTGCCAATTGAGTTGTGTCTCCAGACAGAGTTGCTGCCCTTCAGGAAAGGGCTAAAGACATGGCTGGCAGGGCAGGTGTGGGAGACCAGTGGCATGGTAGACCCGGCTTGCTGGTTAACTCATTGTAATACTCTCTCTTTTAATCTTTTAACCTTTTAATCTCTTAACTTTCAAATTTATTTTGTTTTGGTTAATACTTCTAATGGGGTTTTTATTCCTTTTAATTATGACTGGTTACTGTGTATATTGTGAAATTTTATGTGAGCCGCCATGAGTTGGGTTCCCTGATTGGGCAGCATACAAGTGCAAAATAAATAACTAAATAAATAATGCCTATACTCCATGTTTGCTTGTTTTTCCTTTATTTCTTTTTTAATCCTTAACCACCTGGTGCCTTAAGTAAATTTAGGACATTACACCCCTCTAATAGGTGAACACATGGATCAAGCAGGGAGGTCTCATTCCAGATTTTTGTGGACATAGACATTTTTGTGGCTCCATTTGCAAGCCAGTTATGTCAATGTTTGGATATGTCAGACCCTCGAGCGCTTTCACAATGTGTCTGTTTTGCAAAATTTGAGTCATCATCAGCAACACCACAACTTTGCATTCATAGACAAGGATTCCTTCTTGCTGAACTCATACAAGGAGACAATTTCATGAGTTTCTCTGAGGAAACTTCAATGCTAACTATGCTTATATTTGGTTCCTCTTAACCCTGTCTCCATCTTGAGGTCAATTTCTGGTCATTACTTGAGCAACAGATGATGTGGTTGCTCCTCATAACGTCTGGACTTTTTTCACATTGTCCCTTGCCAAGTTCTGTTCCCACTTACTGTGCTTCTGTCTTTTCACTTCCTTACCACATTCTTATCTCTGTTGCCCACTCCACTGTTTTCATGTCTTCCTTGTTCTTTTGCTTTTGTTCTGTTCTGCCTGTCTTTCCTGGCTTGTTAGCCTTGGACCTATCTCTAAAAATGTCAAATTTAACCTCAGAATGTTGACTTTTGTTTCTGACTGCTTATATACAAACAACTCTACAGAGCTATAGCTAGGCCAGATGCTTGTTTGGGTGAATATTTTGAGAGAGCATCCACAGCTGTGTTTGGACCAGGCTATTTGTTCTGATAGTAGCTGTACATGAAAATGAAGACTATTCAGTCATCTAGGAGAAGAACCACAAAGGGAAATAAATTATAGTTTAACTATATAATTAATTTCATTTTGTGGTTCCTCCCTTAGATGACTGATTGGCCTTCATTTTCAAATACAGTTATTACCAGAACAAACATCCTTTAAGTTGGTCCCACACAATTTTTGTAATTTTATGGGACATATTTACCTGAGCATCTCTATCACAAAGGCATGCCTCTCCTGTCTGTTGACCATGCTTTGTAGTTTGCCCTCTGCCTTTTGTAGCTCTTCCACAGGGTTTCTTTCCCCCAAACACCTACATTTAAAAAAAAATAGAGAGCAGTTAGTCATTTTGAGACAGTGTAGTACTTCCAATTTTATATGGAACATGTTGAACTGGTCCAGGTCATCTGACCATATTTACAAAAGGAAGAACGCTTTTTAAGAGAGAAAATGACATAAACAGGGTTCCTCAATCTTGGGCACCAGATGCAATGGTGGGCAGCAACAGGTTCACACACACACCCCGGGGGGCGGGGGAGCAAAATTGGGTGACCTCTGGGCAGGGTGGTGGTGAAATTGAGTGGCCTTCGGGCAGGGGCGTAGCGAAATTGGGTGGTCATGCCCACTCCTCTGCCATGCCCCATCAGGTTTTGTCCCTAAAAATGGTTCAAGGTCTCCCTTGCTCAAAAGCTAGTCATATCTGACTCCAGGGTGCAGTGCTCATCTCCATTTACAGCCAAAGAGCCAGTGCTGCCTGTGTTTGCAGATGTATACATGGCCATATGGCAGGCATGACTAGATCACCCACGATGTAGGCTCCGCCCACGACATAGGCTCCATCCACGGTGTGGTATAAAATAAATGTCTGCCCACCACTGCCCAGATGTTCTTGGACTTCAATTCCCAGAAGCCCTTATCAGCATGTGTGCTGACTTGGGCTTCTGGTAATTGAAGTCCAAGAACACCTGGAAGCCAAAGGTGAGAAAACCTGACACATAGCAACATTTATAATATATTATGCTGTATAATATTTTGCCACCAACCCTCAATGCTCATGATTTGATTATTTCTACTTGCCTATTTTATCTTAGATTTTATAGTATTATATTTTAATCTTGCTATGGTTTTTATGATGTATTTTAACCTGATTTTATGATTTTATGATTGTATTTTTATGTTTTTAATTATGTCTATCTGTCACCCTGACTGGCCTATTGGCCAACAGGGTAGGATATGAATAAATGAATGAATGAGGTTGTCTTATATTAAATAATACTTCTAACTCACAATTCCCAACTTAGACTGGCAGACTGACTGATTACTTTCCTAACATACCCAGAGAACCCTGGTATGCCTAGGTGGCCTCCTATCCAAGTACTAACCAGGTCCAGCCCTGCTTAGCTTCAAACAAAGGTCAGGTATGTATGTTCAGGGTTGTATGGTAATAACTCTACTGTCCTCAAAATTATACAATTTTTCTTTCATATCATGTCCAATGAATTTACTGTGGAGTGTCCAATAATTCACTTTACTTTATTGGATTTAAAATGGGAAATAATTTCATTTTCTCATCACTGTGCTTCTGTATAATGTTACTTTTCCCAAATTAGTACTTAAAATCATTAGTAATTAGTGATACAGCTGAGATGAGAATTTAAGAGCAAAGCAATAATGTGGGATATTTTTTATGTTGAAGGAAATCTGCTTCCAGGTGGGTGTAAATCCTGTAAATTAAAGAAAGGAACTATTACTTGAGAGGAGTTTTAAATGGTACCATATGTTAAGACCTCTGGGGACTCTGTTAAGATAATGAAAATAACTGAAAGGAGTCTAAAGGTTGGAAACACCACTCCTTACTTTCTGTATAATTTAGGAGACCATAACAGAACTCTGTGCGGAAAAATAAATACAGCTAAAAAGTATGTTGTAATGATAAGCTAAACTGTTGAACTACCTTCAGAAATCATCCATATGGAATGGAATGACTCAGCTAAACAGAGAGACCAAGCCAGAATGTTTATGGAAAGATATGTGATGATATAATATGGCTATCCCAAATGCACAATGATAAAATCTTGATGGGTTAGCGTACCTTGTGAGGGGCTATAAAAATTTATTACTCTGCATTTGAGAGGAGTGCATCCATCGCAAGTGGAAGAGGCACATGTACGTTCTCCAAGTCTTTTGTGGACTAGCGTCACTACTGAAATGGTTTAAAGCCTTTCCCTTTGTCAAATATGACACAAAGGAAGCTGTCCTTGCAGTTCACCTCCATCATCTTTCTCTCCTTGCTTTTCAAAAGTATTTCAATTTGAGTGCAATATTGCTATTATAGTGATAGAGCTCATTTTTAAAATTAATCCAAGGGTGAAATGTTTAGGAAATGTTAGATCATATTTGTGAGTCCCCTGTCAATCTGAACCCCTCTGCTTTCACTAGATATGCCTTTGCATTCCTGAAAAAAGAGGACACAAGGAATGTGCACCACGTTTGGAAGCTGTGTGGCATTCCTGGGAGGGTTTTTTTAAAAAAAGAATTTATTTATTTATTTAGTCGTACTTGTTCATCACCCTCCTCCCCAAAGGGACCCAGGGCAATTTACAGCATAACATATCAACCACAACAATTTAAAACTGATTAAAAGACTAAACAATTAAAAGATTAAAAGAAGCTTTAAAAAATTAAAAACTAGGCATTGGAGCTAAAAGACACTGGGGGTCAAATTATCCAGCCAGCTGGGGATATTGATCCATCCATTCCCCAGACCTGACCTACAAGCCAGGTTTTCACTCCTTTCCTGAAGGACAGCAGCTCCGTCTGCAGGCATAGTTCAATTGGGAGGAGGTTCCATAGGGCCGGGGCGGACACAGAGAAGACCCTCCTTCTAGTGCCAGAGAGGTGCACAACCAGAGAGCCTCTCCAGTCCGCTCTGGTGGGACGGACAGATGTTATTGGGGTGAGGCAGTCTCTTAAGTATCCTGGTCCACTACCATGTAGGGCTTTAAAGCTAATAACCAGCACCTTGAATTGCACCTGGAGGCAAACTGGGAGCCAGTGCAGCTTCCTCAGCAGCGGTGAGGCACAAGCATAACACCTGCATCCCATCACTACTCATGCAGCTGCACTCTGGACCAGCTGTAGCCTCCGAATGGTCACCAAGGGCAGTAGAGTGTATTACAATAATCAAGTCTGGAGGTGACTAAGGCACGTGTGACCATGAGCAAGGAGTCCCGGTCAAGGAACGGCCATAACTGCCAAATCACTCAAAGTTGTGCAGAGGCCCTCCTGGCCATGACTGCAACCTGCTCTTTGAGCAGTAGTCACAAGTCCCGGAGGACCCCCCAGATTACGCACCAGGTCTGTTTGGGGCAGAACTGCCCCATCCAGAACCAAAGATGGTAGTTCCCAAGATAACACAGGATCCCCAACCCACAGCCACTCAGTCTTGCCAGGATTCAGTTGTAGCCTGTTGTCCCCCATCCAGACCCTGACATCCTCCAGGCACCTGGAAAGGACTTCCACTGCATCGGTAGGGCTCCCGCAGGCCGAGATATACAACTGGGTATCATCTGCATACTGATGATATCTCACCCCATGGGAACGGATGATCTCACCCAACGGTTTCATGTAGATATTAAATAGGAAAGGCAAGAGCACCAAGCCCTGAGGTATTGGGGCAGCCTAGGGCTGGACATCTCACCCTCCAACCACACCGACTGGGTCCAGCCTTTCAGAAATGAGGAAAACCAGGCCAACACTGTGCCCTGGATCCAGTGGCGTAGCATGGGTTTCAGCTGCCTGGGGCGGAGGCCAAATTTGCCACCCCCTGGGCCCATGACACAGACAGTGTCAAATTTTGCCACCCCCAAAAATGCTGCCTGACCCCCCCCCAGCCACTGTTTCTGGGAGTGAAGGAGGGATCAGGGTGCCCCAAAAACAAAATCCTCATTTTTAGGAGGTTGGTCTCCACCGTGTCCCACACCTGCTTCCAATACACCCACCCTAGGGGGCTTGTAGATGGCGAAAAGCCCCTGCAAGCCCACTTTAGCTGGTCTCATGGTTGGACAAAATTGCTTACTGTGGGTGCCGCCTCCTCAAACCTCCCTCGTGCAGGCAATGCCCTCACTGGGTCCATCGCCCAATGCAAGGTCTCCCTTGCCCAAAAGCAGATTATATCTGACTCTATGGGTCAGTGTTCATCTCTGTTTACAACTAAGGCTGTCTGTGTTTGCAAACATTTCCATGGTTATGTGGCAGGCATGACTAGACTCAAACTGTTACCTGTTCAATTTCCAGGCATTAAGATCAGGGCCTTAACCACTGAGCCACTGCAGCCCTCAAATGGTTAGTTAGGTAAAGGCAAAGGTTGCCCTTGCTCCAAAGCCTGTTGTATTCAACTCTAGGGTTCAGTGTTCATCTCTGTTTCAAAGCCAAAGAGCCAGCGCTGTCTGCTTCTGCAGATGTTTCTGAGGTCATGTGGCAGGCATGACTAGACACCGTAATGCACAGAATGCCACATGATTATGAAAACATCTGCAAATGTAGACATGCTCTTTGGCTATACATGGAGATGAACACCGAACCCTAGAGTTGGATACGACTGGCTTTTGAGCAAGGGTGCCTTTTATCTAATCCTTCTCTAAAATTAAAACCCAACTCTATTTTCTTCTCTGATTGAACATGCTGAATAGTGAAATGAATGTAAATTATTCATTCATTCATTCATTCATTTCGATTTATATGCCGCCCTACTTGGTGAAAACCAACTCAGGGCGGCTCACAACATACAATAAAATACTGTACAATGTAACAGTTCAATAATACAATATCACAGTATAAAATATAGTACAATAAAATAAATATAGACACAATATAATCAGAATACCATCCATAAATACTACCCAATACAGAATAGACAATAAACAATATAATCACAATACAATCACTAATCAATGCAAAAATTACAAAGTAATCAATTTAACAATATCTATCTGTTTGGGATGGCTCCAGGAGCCTTGTTGGCGGCGGCGGCGAGGGCAACAAAACTGTCCAAGTTTTAAAGCTCCCGCCCTGCCGCCCAGGTGTTCCTGCTCCTCATCAGCAAGCCAGCTGGCTCCAAGAGGCTCTGTTGGTGGCAGCAGCAGCGAGGGCAGCCCAGGCAGAGCCCCCGGTAACAGGTGGGAAGAGTCCCGGGGCTGAACGCTGAGGCAGCTTCTCTCCCGGGCCGCCCAGGTGTTCTTGGGAGGGCAAACAGTCCTGCCTCCGTTGTGGCTTTTAAGCCCCCAGCCCAGGCAGAGCCCCCGGTAACAGGTGGGAAGAGTCCCGGGGCTGAACGCTGAGGCAGCTTCTCTCCCGGGCCGCCCAGGTGTTCTTGGGAGGGCAAACAGTCCTGCCTCCCTTGTGGCTTTTAAGCCCCCAGCCCAGGCAGAGCCCCCGGTAACAGGTGGGAAGAGTCCCGGGGCTGCACGCTGAGGCAACTTCTCTCCCGGGCCGCCCAGGTGTTCTTGGGAGGGCAAACAGTCTTGCCTCCGTTGTGGCTTTTAAGCCCCCAGCCCAGGCAGAGCCCCCGGTAACAGGTGGGAAGAGTCCCGGGGCTGAACGCTGAGGCAGCTTCTCTCCCGGGCCGCCCAGGTGTTCTTGGGAGGGCAAACAGTCCTGCCTCCGTTGTGGCTTTTAAGCCCCCAGCCCAGGCAGAGCCCCCGGTAACAGGTGGGAAGAGTCCCGGGGCTGAACGCTGAGGCAACTTCTCTCCCGGGCCGCCCAGGTGTTCTTGGGAGGGCAAACAGTCCTGCCTCCGTTGTGGCTTTTAAGCCCCCAGCCCAGGCAGAGCCCCCGGTAACAGGTGGGAAGAGTCCCGGGGCTGAACGCTGAGGCAGCTTCTCTCCCGGGCCGCCCAGGTGTTCTTGGGAGGGCAAACAGTCCTGCCTCCGTTGTGGCTTTTAAGCCCCCAGCCCAGGCAGAGCCCCCGGTAACAGGTGGGAAGAGTCCCGGGGCTGAACGCTGAGGCAACTTCTCTCCCGGGCCGCCCAGGTGTTCTTGGGAGGGCAAACAGTCCTGCCTCCGTTGTGGCTTTTAAGCCCCCAGCCCAGGCAGAGCCCCCGGTAACAGGTGGGAAGAGTCCCGGGGCTGAACGCTGAGGCAGCTTCTCTCCCGGGCCGCCCAGGTGTTCTTGGGAGGGCAAACAGTCCTGCCTCCGTTGTGGCTTTTAAGCCCCCAGCCCAGGCAGAGCCCCCGGTAACAGGTGGGAAGAGTCCCGGGGCTGAACGCTGAGGCAACTTCTCTCCCGGGCCGCCCAGGTGTTCTTGGGAGGGCAAACAGTCCTGCCTCCGTTGTGGCTTTTAAGCCCCCAGCCCAGGCAGAGCCCCCGGTAACAGGTGGGAAGAGTCCCGGGGCTGAACGCTGAGGCAACTTCTCTCCCGGGCCGCCCAGGTGTTCTTGGGAGGGCAAACAGTCCTGCCTCCGTTGTGGCTTTTATTTGTGCTTGTTTTTAATATGTAAGTGCATGAACAGGTTGATATGCTGTATATGGTTGGGGCAGAAAGGCTGGCTATGGATGCAATGATCTAGCCATCTAGTAATCTTCAGTTGGACAGCTGCACTAATGAGCTTAGAGAACACTTTTATGAATTCTGCAGTGTTTCACTGATAATTTGGTTAAATCTGTTAGAAATTGTTTTAATCAAGCAAAACCTAGACTGCTGCCAAGAGTGAAACACTTGCAAGAGCACACCTCTGGACATTTTTAGAAACATATTATACAGTATTCCATATAGGCTTTAAAGAGTAAATTCACTACTGCATGCTGTTTATTAAGTCACCACCAGGTGGCTCCAGCCAGTCATGCACTCAATCTAGCAAGAAGAGCAGAGGAGAAGCCGGAAGAGAGAGCAGCGTGAATGAGCCGGGAGAGGACTTGCTGTGTGCTAAAGACATTTTGCCACCTCCTGGTAAGTGGTGCCCGGGGCAGCCCGCCCCCCTCGGGGACCCCAGCCTACACCACTGCCTGGATCCCCAATCCTCAGAGCCCTCCCAGAAGGATACCGTGGTCGACGGTACTGAATGCCGCTGAGAGGTCAAGAAGAGCCAGGACGGATGGGTATCCACCATCCCGCTCCCTCCAGAGATCATCCACCACCACGACCAAAGCAGTTTCAGTACCAATGCAGTTTGAGTTCACAACTCAGCTTCCAAACAATGAGTGTTATTTTCTATTCTCCTTGCTGTGACTCGGGAGTGGACAGCCTCAGGGGGGCTAAGGTCATTTTTCAAATTTGTCAATAACACTGGGTGGAGCCTAAAAGGTTCATTTTTGCATTGGTTTTAATGTGCTGTCAGGGTTATTGTAATGAGTTTCAATCAAATGAACAATTGGGCTGATTTTAATGTGTGTGTATATACACAGTATGTGTTTTTTCCCCAACTGAAAAATCCCTGTTCCATCCTTTAGTACTTAATACATTAAAAAAAAAAAAAGAAAGAAACTACCAAGGCTGGAGGAATACTAAAGGCCCTAAAAAAGGCAAAATGGTCCCTGACACACCTGGAGAGAATAAAGAAATATTTTCGTCAAAGCCAATATCATCATCATCAACATCATCATCAGGAAGGTCTGGGACTGTTGGGGCTGAGGAGATGCAGTTGGACCATAGCTGCTTGAAAGGAAAATTGCAAGGACACGTGGACTCATACTTCTGTGTCGAAAAGTTGTGCATTGTGACGCTGGTTACATGAATATTGTGGCTGCATATGCAAAATAAAAATTGTTAATTCCCCAGTCATGCTTCCAAAAAAATACATTATTGCAAGGGATTCTAGCCCAGTTTTTACACAAAGGAAGGTGCTGTCCAAATACATCAACACACACTCAGTAGTGTATGTTCACACGCATGAATGTGCACTGCCCATTGTCTTGTAATATCTGTAAAATGCCATTATTTAAACCCCTAATTCCTGAACTGTGTGTCCTGGGAGTCTTGGTAGATGAACCACAAGAGATGCATTCCTTAGTTGAGACTCCAGTAAGTTCAGTGGCAAGCAGTAACCTGTTCGCACCGGTCTGGACGGAGGGTAGTAAAATTGGGTGGCCTTCGGGTGGGAGGGTAGTAAAATTGGGTGCCCCGCCCCACCCACCTTCCTGCCCTGCCCTGCTCACCTCCTCCTCCACTTCCTAGTCTAGGCGGCCTTGCATGAGTGGAGTTGATGGCCCGAGGCGGTGGCCTGGCCTTGGTGTGGCTGCTTCCCCTTGGGTCCCACTACCCCTGAGCACCATGCTGCGCACCATGCTGGGCAGAGGAGGAGAAAGCGCAGCTGGGCCCACCATGGCCGCACTACTGATGCTGTGGCCCAGGTGCTCTCCTCGACATCAGCCCAAGTGTGGAGAAAAAGCAGCCACCCAAGCCCCCTGCCGCCTGCTCCCCAGGGTGACTCTGGTGAGTGTGGGTAGGGATGGAAGGTGGGTGGGTGTGGGGAGGGATGGAGTATGTGGGGGGAGAGGGTCTTGGATGGTGTGTGTGTGAGAGAGGGGGGGTCTGTTGAGATGGATGGAGGGTGGGGGTGGAGATGGTCTGGAGCAGGCTAAGGGGTTTTTGATATGCTTGAAAAACAGACTAACACGGCTAACATTTAAAAAGTTTTATTCTGTGCAAGCATATCAGAGAGTAAACAAAAAAAGATAAAAATGTTGTGGCACCTTAAAGACTAACTTTTGTATTTTAATGTGAGCTTTTGTGGATCAAGTCCACTGGTTCTTTGGATATAAACAGAGATGAGCACTGAACCCTAGAGTTGGTAACGACTGGCTTTCGAGCAAGGGCAATCTTTACCTAATAACAGAAGATCCCTGATGGGTATTCAAATTTGATATCAGGTTTTGTCCCTGCAAGTGGTTCAAGGTCTCCCTTGCTCAAAAGCCAGTCATATCTGACTCTAGGGTGCAGTGCTCATCTCCATTTACAGCCAAAGAGCCAGTGCTGTCTGTGTTTGCAGATATTTCCATGGCCATGTGGCAGGCATGACAAGATCACATGGCCACCCCCAGCAACCCACAGATTTGGCCCTATCCATAGAATTAGCCCCACCCACAGGGTGGTAGTAATTTTTTTTGATGCCCATCACTAAGTAAGTTCACAAAGCTTAACTGTAGAGATTGTGGTCTGTGTCATTTTGGGACGATTCACAGCTTTTTCACGCCCTCTTTCCTATTAGTTCCTTCCATGATAATTCTGTAGTAATAATTTCATATCAGAAATTATTCTGGGTTGAAAGGATTTTTGTGGAAGAAACTCTGCTCCTTTCATGTCACCAAGAGCTGGGACAGAGATAGGCGCTCAATCCATCATGCAGTACCCAGGTCTCAAACTGCCAACTTGCCAGCCTTCCAGCTAACAAGGTGAGCTTCCTAACCACTGAGCCACCGCAACCCCTCCTTCCATGATTACAAGAGGATAGTTCTGTGGCATCTTTGTGTCATTCAAGTATTCTACATGCAATGACACAGCAGAATTAGTTGCTTTTGGAAAAGTAGGCTGAAAACTGTGACACACACAAAAACACAAGGGTGTTATGCAGCAGGCTTGCCCTTCTTTCCTCTTCTACCAGGGGAGGGAAGCCGTCAGTTCATCACCTCTATTGGCTTACAGATCCCACACATCCTTTCTCTTGGCCACACTGAGACCTGTGTTTTGCCAGCAGTGGATACCCTGAGTGAGCTTGGAGACGCATCTGAAGAGACATATCACGGGGCAGCCAGTTTATAGCTAGAAAGGAATGAGATGAGATGATTTCCATCCATGAAGCAGATTCAGTATATAAAATTCATGATCTGCTCAGAGGATTTTCTCTCTCCTTTCAATAACCATAAAAGCAATTTAAAGATACCAGCGGAACTATTGCAATCTACGATACCCAACTATTACTAATGCCAGCATTGTCTCAGATCTGTTCTGGAAGTTGTAGTGCAAAAAGCATTAATTTTTCCACACCTTGGGCTATGTCTCATCCTGAAAGGCATCTGGGATGAAATGACTTGTGACTAATAGTGGAACAATACTGTTTTGTGGCACTGATGTTTTGTCTTGTAATACAGTAACACCCCAGGTTACGAGTGCCCTGGGTTATGTTTGCTGTGATTCACAACGGCAAATTTAATTAGAATATTTCTCCAGTTTGTGACCTTTTTTCTGTTTAGACCGAAAATTGTGGTATTTTAATCTCTAAAATGGCACCCACCAGGTGGCCACCATGCGCCAGATTAATAATATGTACAGGCTGGATTAGGCCCACAATCTGGGGTTGCAAATGGCTGATCTAGAATCAATAATATGTTTTATTTAATCTCCTATTTGTTTTATAGCCTAAACCAGTGATGGAGAACCTTTTAGAGATCGAGGCTGCTGTCCGCGCCAGAGAGGAGTGGGGTGAACTCTGTGTTGGACAGAGGGAGTAATTGCTTCCATTGGGCTGCTGGGCAGAGGGGCAGGGCAAATTCTGTACTGGGGGAAGGGAGGAAGCACTCCCATTGGGCTGCTGGACAGAGAGGAGGGGTGAACTCTTTGCAGGGATGATGGTGTGCCTGCCCACAGAGAGGCCTCTGAGTGTCCGTGCTGGCATGTGTGCCATAGGTTCTGCATCACTGGTCTAAACCCTTATGCTGTGCTAGAAATGACAAATCAGAAAAGATTTAGAGCTAATTGGTTTAGAATGAATGAGTTTGATTAAACAAGCAAGGCAAGGAGATGCTTTTAGTAGCTAGTGTTTAACTAGCAGAGGTCCTGACTAGGGTAATAAAAGCATCATGTCTTCTATCTGAAGGTTTAATAACAAAAAGTAACTAAAGTCTGCTATGGGCTAGCTCTTTTTGCTACAACTGAATAATGTTTTTATCCTTCTGGAAGTAGCATAATTCAGATGTTGAAATTTGTTCCTGGGAAAAGCAACAATTGATAATGGCATTATGGGAGCAAAGAATTACAGAATCATCTCCTCTCTTTTGTAGTTCCAATTAGAAATGCCCAGCCTACTATTCGGTAAAAATAAGCAATTTAAGTAAACTTCATGAAGAGTGAGTGTTGTGTGCTTAGAAATAGGCACCAAGAGAAGTAAGCATGATTACCCTGGTTTGTTCTAACAATCAAACTACTTTTTCCCCTCAGCAGCTATTTGCCCAAGTGATTTTGTTTTGTTTTGTTTTTCATAATCAATTTTTGAATCAACATAGAATTAGTATTTGAATTGTAATCTTAGGAAGTGGTAAACAACAACAACAAAAAACCACATAAGCACCCGCACAGAATAGTTTTAGCACTAGTTTTGAAAGACAGGTCAAACATCATAAATGCAAGTGGAAATTCATGCCACATTAAAAGCCAGACAGCATGGAACTTGCCCAAATGAGAAACAACAGCCAAACTGTGCTCAGTTTTGAATATGAAGGTAATCTGGGTGTTAAGACAAGTCTTCTAATTGAAAATTGATGGAGAGTAACATGAGTAGGAAGGAGACAGTCTATTTCTGTTCAGTCAACATTGGCCCTGTTATACCATCAAATATAAATGAAAATTCTGCATGTGTTTCTCTACTCACATGGCTCTATAGATCCCAAAAGCGTGGGATACATTTTCAGTTCTCAATCCTACGGAGAAGTAGCTGTTTTAAAGGGAGTTTCCTCATCATTACAAAAGTAGGCTTGTGATAGGTGTCATCATTTGTCAAATTCATAATGTGTAAACTCATTAAATGTTGAACAAAATGGCAGACACACAATAAGGGTAAAGTTATTGCTCCCCCAACAGATTGTTACACAGCAGGTTTAATCATATGCTCACATTATGTTCTTCATTCTCTACAATGATAGCAGAAGTTCTAATTTGTGCATCAATTCAATACAGCTAAAAAAAGGTACAGTTGTACCTCACTTAAAGATCATACAGTAATACTCCAGAGAACGATTGCATCGGATAACACTAGAATCGGATAATGATGCAAGTTTTTTGGAAAAAACTTGCATCAGATAACGATTCTTTAGCATTATCCAAGGCAATGGTCTGCGGGGGTGGTGATTTGGGTAGAACTTCTACCAAAACATTAAGTAATCTGGGGAGGAGAATTGGATTGAATAACGTTAAGGTCCTATGGGATGGATCGGATAACAACCGCTAAAGCCTGTGCAGTTACAATGTATCTCTATGGAGCCTTAACGTTATCCAATCCATCCCATAAGATTTTAACATGCATCGGATAACACCAAGACTTGTGGAACCGAGTCTTAGCGTTATCTGAGGTATTACTGTACCATTGTAAGTGACCAATTATGTCTTCTGGAGGGGGGGGGATTGCGAATCCCTATTTATTTGTTAATCGAGTTTTTGGTTGGTTTTAGTTGTTAAGCGAAGGAAATATTGAGAGAAAATTCTGCTCTTTAAGCGAGTTACTCTTTAAGCAAGGCACTATTTATGTGAGGTTTGACTGTATGTGGGGCGGGGAGAGAAAAAGTGAGGTAGCACTCTAGGGTTGGGAAAGTGCTGAGGGATGCAGATCCAGATTTCTTTTCCTCAGGAGTGGGCAAACGGTGGGCAATAAATGGACTCCGTGTGGCCCTCCAAGACCTCTTAAATTACATCAAGGGCCCCAAAATGTACACACAATTTGCACTTCACATCTCATTCTGCCCCAGACAGGTGTTGTTTTGGGCCAATCACTTCCTTTTTCTAAAAAGAGAAAATAACTTTAGAAGAGGCACTAGTAGGGCTACTGCCAGTGACTCAATGCTAATCCTGAGGACTAACAGCCTTGAGTGGCAAAGTCCACAGGGAAGGGTGATAGTCCTCAATTGGACTAAAACCCACTTGAATTCATCTTGATGGAGGGCAGAAGCTTCAGCAATATTGGCCTGGGAGGTGATGAGGATTTTGTGTGCCAAAAGGGCTCAGGACCAGAAAGTGACTCACAGAACTGTATCAGTGGTATGGGTGTCACACTGTGATGCAAATGGAAGGCCACTGCATTATATTGTCCCCAGGACAATCTTCATGGCTGATTGCCATGAGGAGAACCAATATTAAGAATTGGATATATCACTTGAAGAAGTGGGGCCAAATTAATAGAGAAGTGCAATTTAAATCCCACAGGATTCTGGGCAGGGATAATTTGTGCGGTGGTGGTGTGGGATAGACTTTGGAGAAAGCTTCTGGGTAGTAAAATGGTTAGAGTTTCTTTGCGGCTCTTCAAGGTCAGGTGGTGGGCAAAACATGGCTTCTGGCCTTTGTGAATCACACCCTCACCACTCCAGCTAAGGTTCTATGGCCAGTGATGGGTATAAAAAAATATTACCAAACTATGGGCGGGGCTAACTCTATGGGCGGGGCCAAATCCATGGGTGGGGCCAAATCTGTGGGTTGCTGGGGATGGTCATGTGATCTAGTCATGCCTGCCACATGGTCATGAAAACAACTGCAAACACAGACAGCACTAGCTCTTTGGCTGTAAATGGAGATGAGCACTGTACCCTACATTCAGATATGACTGGCTTTTGAGCAAGGGAGACCTTGACTCATTTGCAGGGACAAAACCTGACGTAAAATTTGAATACCCATCAGGGATCTTCTGTTATTAGGTAAAGGTTGTCGTTGCTCAAAAGCCAGTCATTACCAACTCTAGGGTTCAGTGCTCATTTCTGTTTATACCCAAAGAGCCAGTGGACTTGATCCACAAAAGCTCACATTAAAATGCAGCAGCAAGTCTTTAAGGTGCCACAACTTTTTGTCTTTTTGTTTTGTTTACTCTCTGATATGCTTGCACAGAATAAAACTTTTTAAATGGTAGCTGCTCCAGACCCACACACACACACACACACACACACACACACACACACACACACACACACACACACACACACACACACACACACACACACACACACACACACCACTCCATCCGTGCCCACCCTCCATCTGAGATCCTCTTCCCCCCACACACACACCCCATCCCTCTCCACAGACCCTCTCCCCTACACACACACACACACACACACACACACACACACACACACACACACACACACATCCCTCTCCACACAGCCACACCCTCTATCCCTCTCCACACTCACACACATCCAAAGTCACTTACCCTGAGGAGGAGGTGGCAGGGTGCTTGGGCGGCTGCTTTTTCTCCTCCTCCACCTCCACACTTGGACTGACACACTTGGGGTGTGTGCAAACCTGTTACTGCCCACCACTGCCTAAAGGCCACAGACACACTGATCTTTTGTATTTCAAAAGATATCACTATACCACGTACCCGAGATGTCTCTCAAATGGAGTCAACCTCCGATGTGTAAGCAAATAGTACAGTATTAATTGTTTCCCCAGTGATATTTTGGGTTCTGTCTGTCCAGATGGCTGTAGAATATCCAGCAACAAAATGAATTACAAAATCTCAGCAACTGAAAATGAGCACTTTACATTTTTTTTCTCCCTGCAGTGATGCTTTTCATGCCAACTCCATCTGAAACTCTCTAAATAGTGAGTGCCATCTCACAACTAGCTTTATTCAAAATTCCTATGCAGGAAATAAAAGGGGGAAATTATTCTGGGACTTTAGCTCCACTGAGAGAATAAAATGCTCATGTTTTTATGTTTTGAACAATCATAGATGCTGGTATCAGAGTCTGAGCTTAGCCATTTGAAACCTGATACTGATGAACAGATTTCAAACATATAAATTTAAAACAAATATACTTATGATCTTCTTATTTAATTCTGCTGTATATATTTGTTTTTTCATAGATACTGTATGTTATTCCTTTTTTTCTGCTTAGCACAATAAAACTGTACTATGTTATAACAGTAATTGCCTTTGTGAGTATTCTGTTTCATCTGGCATGATATCATGCATTGCAGTGAGATACTGAAACACAAGCATCTTCCTTGTTCCTTATATGATGATGACTGTACATTTAGATACCATACACACAAAGAATGCTGTGTACAGTAATGAGTACTTTGATATAAAATTAGATGATGTCTTCAGAGGACACTTGGAAGGAGGAGAAGTGATCTGGATTTCATTTAAATGAAAAGCCCTGGTGTTCAAAGCAGAATTTGGACTACTTTTTACTCTCAGGTTTCCCCAGTTATCGGGCTACTGCTATTCAGCCTAAGGAATTCTGGGCATTGTGTCACCCTTCATATTCCCACTAAGTTCTGCTTATGGACACACACTTGCACGCTTACTCACTCACACTCACACACACACACACACCACACACACAAAAGAAAGAAATCAGGGCAATGGAGAGAATACCGTTATGTACAGTGGAACCCTGTATGACAATAGCTTGTATAACGAAAAATTCATACAATGAAGAGGATTTGTGCTAACTGCTATACCCGTATAATGATTTTTTTCATTATACAAAGCAATGCATTTCTGTGGGGAAAATTGTACAAGGAAAATCCCTATGGGATGCATTGTACAATGAAAAATTTTCATCGTACGATTTTTCCCATAGAGATTTTTGTTATATGAGGCATGCTTCGTATAACGAAAAATATTGTATAATGAAGTGCCTTGAAGAACATACTTTTTTTGTTATGTGGGGTTCTAATGTATGTCCATCATGGAAGCAATGCACTTAAACTGCAGAAAGGTGAGTGATTCTTATTCAACAACAGAACAGAGCAGCTGTAGATTGGTAGGGTCAGCTTTCTTTTATTATTCATATTAGAGCATTCCACTATTTAAACTTATGAATGTATCGGAAATATAGGTAAAATTCAAAACACATTAAAATATTACAGTAATTAAACTATTTTTTACAAGACATGGGCTACTTCAAGAGCTTTATCTTGGCTGTTTACTGGATCTTATTTTTGCACATGTAGTAGGAAATACAGTAACTGCGTGCATATAAATGGTACAAATTTCTCCACATTCATAGAAAATTTGTCCTATATCCTAGTAGCCCCGTTTTACTTGATTATTCTTTGCACTTCCTACTTTGGTTCAAAGTCTATTAAATGACTTCCTGGTGGAAGACACTTTTTGGCAATACAGTAAAACCCTGGTTTACATAAAAATTGGTTCTGTAGCAATTTACTTAACTCTTTTTTTATGTAATTTGAGGAATCCTCATAGGGATGCATTGAAAAAGTAAAAAAAAAAAAGGATTTCAAATGGAGCAATGTCCCCACCTTTGCTGCTGCTTCCTCCTGCTTCTACAGAGAGGGAACCACGCTGCTGCTGAAGCTCTGCCACCCCTGCCAGCTCTGGGAGGGTTGGGGGACCGATCTTCACTGTTTCCCCCCGACCTTCCTAGGCAGTGCTGCAAGGCAAAATGCAGTGGGAAAACTCTGTTGTCAGTTGCAGGTTTTGCCTTGCAACAGCACCCGGGAAGGTCAGTGGACATCGGAAACAGCATGGAATGGGTTCCCCGACTCTCTCAGAGGTGGCATGGGTGGCATGGGTGGCATGGGTGGCAGAGAGCCTGAAGTGGGTGAAAAAAATCCCATCATGGAGTTTTTTCCACCCATTTCAGGCTCTCCACCACCCCTGCCACCTCTGGGAAGGTCAGGGGACCCGACCCACACTGTTTTTGATGTCCCCTGACCTCCCTGGGCAGCGCTGCAAGTGAAAACCTGCAGCCAGAGTTTCCCCCCTGCATTTGCCTTCCAGCACTGCCCAGGGAGGTCGGGAGACATTGGAAATCCCAGAGGCAGCTATTTATTTATTTATTATTCACATTTATATACCGCCCTACTCGCCGAAGGGAGCCCAAAATGGGTGAAAAAGCCTCCATCGTTGGCTGTAGGCTTTTGCTTGTAGCACCGCCCGGGGAGCATGTGTTCTCTGTCATTAGAATATCTTTTGATGATAATAAATATAAAATACACCTGATTTCATTTTTTATTTAACGTTCCTGCAATAAGGGGTACGCGATATTTAACGTTCCTGCAATAAGGGGTATGCAAGTTTGAGGTCTTTCTTGATGTGGTACGTAGAAAAAACTAATTGGGAACCACTGTCCTACCTGATTGATTAAGAGCTGCACTCTCTTGTTTGGCACATGCTGACTTATTCCATATGGCACTAGAATATTTTGCTATGGAGTAGCACAGGGACAAAGTTCTTGCTCTTATTGTTTGTGGCTGTGCTTCCTAATCTGATCCAGCCATTTTCCAAAGTATATTATTTCTGTTGGAAACTGTCTGGTTGGTGTTTAGATAATGTCTATTGAAGGCTAAAGTTTGATCCACAGTGACGTCAAAATATGTTGAGATAAGGTCATATTCCAGAATCTCACCTGCCCAGCTAACTCAGAACTTCCTTTCTGATTATCTATCTTTAAGTGGCAAGGCTACAAAGTGACAAAGTAACCAAGTAAATTTGCCTTATTATAATTTCTTCAGTGCATTTCATTGATGTAAAACTTAAAGCTGAAAAGATAACCAAAAGAAAATTAAAGCAGGCCATTTTGAATGATCAGTAATATTACTTAAAGCACTTAAGCAACAGACCAAACTTCCTAATATGTCACTCTATACAAAGTAGGGACAGCAAGCAGAAAGCTTGTGGGTATTGTGTACCATTTCAGGCTGTAGGACTGTTTTATCCCCTTTTCAGTAGGCTAAAAGTTAACTCTAAACACAAATATAAAATAGGAAGCAGTGTAATACATACACAGGAAATTACAACATGATCAGATGTAAAAGAAAAAATATACATGTATGAATATAATGTATACCCATGGTCAGATGGTCAAAGTTCAGCTGCCCTCTTACCTTAGTGTAGTAATATTGAAGAACACTATTGTATATCAAGCTGCACCACTTTCCCTTTTATGCCCCAGCTTGCTCTATTCATCCATCTTTGGTTTACCCTTTATGGCCATTCTTTGGCTGAGTCCCTTTCAGAAATGAATTTTGTTTTACAGCTCTACCTTTCTTCTCATGACCTTTACCATAACCCGACAGATCATTATCTGAGAGAGGCATTTGTTTATTGTAAAGATGTGTGTTTATTGTCTGGGAAAGGCACATATTTATCTAACTGCCTGGGAGAAGTATATTTTTTAATTATAAACGTGCTGGCTAAAGCTAGTTAGATTCAGCTCCCTTGATCTGGGGAACTAGTGTTCTCATCATTTTATCAATTAGCAAGGTACTGTATTTTCTTATTATTGTACCACATTACCAGTTACTTTTTTAACAGTTTGTCAGTTAAGAAGGAGTGTGTTGTTATTTTATTCAGAGGGAGGTCCTAGCTGCCTTACCTATCTAAAAGGTGCTATACATCAGGGGTTCTCAACCTTTTAAATCTGTGAGCCAGACTATGCCCTCTCCTAAACTGAGTGGGCTGGACTGGTGGTTCCCCATGCTATAAACATTGCAGTACAATGCATCTATGGCTGTCGTAAATGCATTTATGACAGCCGCAGGCGCATTTACGGCTGTTGTAAACACATCTACTTCTGCTTCCAGTGGGCCATATGAAATGGTGCTGTGGGCCGGACTCAGCCCACAGGCTGTACATTGAGAACTCCTGCTATACACCCACGTCATCTAGAACAACCTGTTATTGTTTATCAGAGCTCTCAGTAGGCAGAAAAGGTTTATGTCATACTTCATGCTTCACTCTTTAGGGCCAGTCCTTACTGAATTCTGTTTTGTACTACAGTAAAACCTCAGATAACACTAAAACCTGGTTCCACAAGTCTTGGTGTTATACGATTTTTAGTGTTATCCGATGCATGTTAAAATCCTATGGGATCCATAGAGATACATTGTAACCACACAGGCTTTAGCGGTTGTTATCTGATGCATCCCATAGGATCTTAATGTTATCCGATGCAATTCTTCCCCCCAGATTGCTTAATGTTATGCGATTTTAGTGTTATTCGATACTAATGTTATCTGAGGTATTACTGTATATAACTGCTCCTTTTGGATATGTTATGTTCACTCTACTATGATTTGCTCTTTTCTCTTTCCTTTTAATAAAGTTTTATAATCTCTTCTCCTTACTGGAATGATTCACTCTCAAATCCAAAAAGAACCTATTTCCCCTGTCAGAGGACAAGTTAATACTCTAACTTTTGGTATATTTATTAAATATCTTTTCAGAGATGTTTACACTTAATTTACAATCTATGGAGAGAGTCCAGGCTTTTCTGAACCTATGAATAAAATCACACTGACTAATGAAGTGTGTGATGCACATGTTTTATCCATACACCATACACCAAAACAAACAATTAAAATCTCCTTTTCAAAATGTTTCCAAAATATATTGGCGACAGTCTTGGTGGTCATGTCATTCTTCAGATCTAATGCAAAGTTGAGGGGGATTTAGGACATCACCTAAGGCAACCCCTGGTTCCATGCAGGAATGGCAATATAAGTGCTAGGCTCAACATCTCTTAGAGCAAGAAATTCCAGGAGCGATGAGGTTGGTGCAGGCCAGATGAATTGGCATTGGGGGCTGGATCTGGCCCATGGGCCATAGTTTGGACACCCCTAATTTAAGCAGAGAAAATGGCAGCTTAAAATCTATCTCAACCTGTTGCAAAACAGATTGCAAGGCATGTTTAACTTCTGCTTCCAGTGGAGGAACCATGTGACCGACCCACTGAACCATGTGACAAGCCCACTGAACCACATGACTGGCCCAAAAAACTTTGGGCACCCCTGCTTTAGAGAGAGCAATGCTACAGCCTTACTGTCTGGATTTTTGTTCTTAATATTGAGCTGATATCTGCCTCCCTATGATTTCCACCCATTTGTACCAATCTTGTAACAGAGAATGAGATTTTGCCATCTTTTATATGGCAGCCCATAATATATTTCAAGGCTGCTGACTTTACCTCTTCTAATTTTCGCTAATCCAGGCAAAACATGAACATATGGCACAATGGTGAGGATTATTTTTGAAATGGTGAGGATGTTTATCAAATAATTAAGTGCTTCTGGATTAGACGAACCATATATTGTTGGCACAACAGCCTTACAAATGTTTAACATGGGCAGAACTCTGGTCCTAGTTTCTTTCTAAACTGTAACTAACCGTGCTGAGCTACATCATTGGGTGTGGGAGGGGGGGATTATGCTGCTTGTTCATCAGCCAGAAGCATTCTAGCTCAGGAAGGAGGGACTACTCTTTATCTTTTATAGCAGTGGTTCTCATCCTATGGCCTGTGGGCCAGCCCCAGCCTATGGCACCATTTCATGTGGCCCACCGTTGCCACTGGAAACACACCATAAATGTACCGGCAGCTGTCGCAAATGTGCAGTAAACATACCCACACTGTCATAAACATGTTTACAACAGCCACAGATCCATTTTATGGTAGTGTTTATGGTGGGGGGAACCACCAGTCGAGCCCACACAACTGTCTGAGAGTGCATGGTGTGGCCCACAGATTTAAAAGGTTGAGAACCCCTGTTTTATAGAGTAAAGCTTTATGAAAGTTGCTTGCTTAGAATATATAGTTGGAAAAGCAATTGTGTTAAATGAACCTCACAAAAACACACTTTCCCTTTCACTTGAGGATTCAGTATGTTATTTTGAAGGTCAGCCCTATCGCTGACATTTAGCTTAACGACAACAGCCTCTTATTTCATAAATAAATTTCTTTTTGACAGCAGGGGTGGGCATTTGTGGCAGAGAACACTAACCACCTGCATCTCTGGCTTCCACATAACTGTTTCTGCATCTTCTGAAAATATAAGGCTCCTTATGAAAACAGAAGGCTGTATATTTCCTCATTAACTCTCTGTGGACAGTGATGGGATGTAACAGGTTCGTACCAGTTCGCCAGAACCAGTAGTAACTTTTCCCAGTGTCCCAGAGAACCGGTAGCAGCTTTTTTTTTGGGGGGGGACCACGTTCGGGGCTTACCTTTTCACTGGTTCCCCCAGTGCGCATGCCCACCAAGCACTTGGTGTGCATGCACGCCTACAGTGCTTGGTGCATATGCATGGCCTCCTTGCTGCCCTCCCAAGCTGGGAGGAGGAAGAGAAGCTGCTAGCCAGAAGCTCCCTATAGCCTGCTCCTCAGGGTAAGTGACTCACCTTTGGATGTGGTGTCTCTGTGTGTATTTTAATGTGTATTTAATACCTTTACCTATATTGACGTACTACCACAGTTTCTAAAAAGGCCTGGGGGCCAGCAGGCCTGGCGGCCTCACTTGGAGTTTTTAAGCAAAGTCTTGGAGTTACCTCATCAATAAGCTACACCTGTGCTGTTCCAATTGCTGTTCCAATTGGAGAACCCTTAAGGAGGTACAGGTGTTTTACATTTACATTAAGGCATATTATCCTAGAGAACTGGTTATGCAAAGACTTAGTACCTAACTTCTTTAACTGTTGAAAAGTTGAAAATGCCAAAATGAAGCCATCTTGTGGTGAGTTCATTCTGTAGTTCCTTCCATCTGACCTAGTGTGAGAAAGATTAGCCAGAATAAGCTTTAAGCTCTCGTTTAAAAGCTCTGGTTGATTTGTGTTAAAGAAGTTAGGTACTAAGTCTTTGCCTAACCAGTTCTCTAGGATAATATGCCTTAATGTAAATGTAAAACAGCTGTACCTCCTTAAGGGTTCTCCAATTGGAACAGCACAGGTGTAGCTTATTGATGAGGTAACTCTAAGACTTTGCTTAAAAACCCCAAGCCAGGCCACCAGGCCTTTTTAGGAACTGTGGTAGTACGTCAATATAGGTAAAGGTATTAAATACACATTAAAATACACACAGAGACACCACATCCAAAGGTGAGTCACTTACCCTGGGGAGCAGGCTATAGGGAGCTTCTCTTCCTCCTCCCCGCTTGGGAGGACAGCAAGGAGGCCGTGCATATGTGCCAAGCACTGTAGGCGTGCATGCACACCAAGTACTTGGTGTGCATGCACAATGAAAGAACCAGTGGAAAGGTAAGCCCCGAAGGTGGTTCCCTCCAAAAGCTGCTACCGGTTCTCTGGGATACTGGGGAAAGTTGCTACCGGTTCTGGCGAGCTGATGTGAACCTGTTACATCCCAGCACTGCTTGAAACTCAGTATCAAAAACAAAACAAAATCAAGATCATTGCATCTGACCCATCACTTTCTGGAAAATAGAAGGGAAGAAATGGAAGTAGTGACACTTTACCTTTTGGGGATCTAAAATCACTGCCAATTGTGGCTGCAGCCATGAAATAAAATATGCTTACTCCTTGGGAGGCAAGCTATGACAAACCTAGGCAGCATAATAAAAGCAGAGACATAACCCTGCCAACAAAAGTCTTCAGTGTTAAACTGATGGTCTTCCCAGTAGTAATGCATGGCTGTGAGAGCTGGACCATAAGGAAAGCTGAGCACAGAAGAATAGACCCCTTTGAACTGTGGGGCTGGAGAAGACTTTTGAGAGTCCCCTGGACTTCAAGGAGATCAAATCAGTCAGTCCTAAAGGAGATCAACCCTGACTGCACCATGGAAGGACAGATACTGAAGCTGAAGCTCAAATATTCTGGCAATCAAATGATAAGAGAGGACTCGTTGGGGACGGCCCTGATTGTAGGAAAGATTGAAGGCAAAAGAAGTGGGGGGGCCAGGGATGGTAGAAGATGAGATGGTAAGACAGGCCTCATTGATGCAGTGGGTGTGAATTTGAGCAGACTCTGGAGAGTGGTAGATGACAAAGGAACCTGGCATGGTGGGGTCAATTGTCACAAAGGGTCAGACTTGACTATGCTACTGAACAGTAGCAGCAGCAGCAACCTACTGTTAGGCTTCCACCTGAAATTTAAAGGAATTGAATGCTGTTTACCTGGAAACCTCATATAGAGTGGTTCGAGTTGTCCAACCTAAATGTAGATTAGCACAAATTCTTCATTTTCAAGCACTGCTTAAACAATGTTGTATTATTGCATTTCTAACCCTTCTGCATCAGAACTGACGTGTGAAGCTCATGAGAATTTTCACTGGGTGTATGAGTAACAAGAACAATGTGCTTGTCTCAGATTTCTCTATACTGTACAAATTTATATTGTTTCCTCATGGAGAAGGAGGCTCCAAAAGCAATTTTCTAATTACAACTTAATGCTGCTGAATCGACATGTCTACTTAGAAGTAATTCATCCTGAATTAACATTGATTTACTCCCAGTTAAGTGAGTTCAAGATTACAGACTTATTTTGCTAACAATGTTTGAGAGTTAAATTGTTTTTGGATTTTTTCTTGATTATTTGCTTTTTCCTATAAAAAAAGGTATTGTTTCCTTGAAGTACCTGGTTTAAACCACATTGTTTTTCATTGAAAGGCAGCTAATGTTTAGAGCTTGGTATGCTGCCAATGCTGAGGGTAGATACAACCATTCATTCTGTATACACAAAACATCTGGACTTTTGAAATGGTTAGTTTTTTAAAAGCTAATAGGACTCTTTATTTATTTATTAGTTATTAATTACACTTTTGTGCAACACATCTAGCATATTTCTTCTCTGGGTGGTATGCAACAGTTTTATAATAATAATAATTCCATGTCAGAAATTATTCTGGCTGAAAGGATTTTTGCTGGAGGAACTCCACTCAGGGGACGCCTGAATAAGTGTTGTGATCCAGTTCTCTCAGACTTCAAAGATGACCTGGATCAGGAGGCACTTCCTATGCCCAGCCCAGTTCTGCCTGCACCCAAACCTGAGAATGTCCTGAACCAGGAATCTCAGCCTGCTTCTGGCTCAACTCTGTTTCCCCAGGCAGATGACCTGTCAGATAAGGTCTGACAGTGATCAGCCCTCTGTCAGGGAAAGATTCAGAAAGGAGCTATACCTGGGATGCAAGCAAGCTAGAACTAGTTACCAGAGAAGGCTCCCAGCTGATAGTGATTATTATTTCAAATTTATATACTGCCACCCAACTTGATTAGCTGGGAGGCTTTTAAGTAAGCTTGTTGCAGCATTCCAGCGTCCATACAATTCTTCAGTACAAAGACCAATGCCCTGCTTGACTTTGGATACCTCTTGAGATTGTCTGCCTAGACCCTGACCTGTGTGCCATGACCCTGACTTCTCTGCAAACCCTGACAATACCCCTGGACATCCTTTGGACTAGATGCTGCTTGAACTACCAGTAACCAGACCTCGCCTTGCTCTTTGGACTTTGCTATTTGGACTCTCTTTGAATAGACTCTCTGTGTAGCACCACTGTGCGAAGACCCTGCCCACTGGGGTAGGTAAGCACAATGAGACTCCTTTCATGCCCCCAAGAACTTTTCCCACCAAAGTGGCCCCTATTTATCTACTTGCAATTTCTTGCTTTTGAACTGCTAGGTTGGCAGGAGCTGGGACAGAGACGGATGCTCAATCCATCATGCAGTACCTGGGTCTTGAACTGCTGACTTGCTGGCCCAGCTAACAAGGTGAGCTTCTTAAACCCTGAGCCACCACAGCCCCTACAACAATTTTAAAACACACAAATGATGAAAAGTACATTGTTTTCTACCTGCATGGTTCAATAATGTTTATCTAGAGATGTTTAAACATATGCTATGTTTGTTTTGTGAATTTATCATTTGTGTGTTTTTACAACAATTTTAAAACACAAATGATAAAATCATGAAACAAACAAAACATATGGTGATAAATATTAAGCATTATTGAACCATGCAGGTAGAAAACAATGTGCTTTTCATCTTCCTCCACCAGGTAAACTTCCAGGAAAGTGTCTCTTATGCTGTTTCTTAAAGATGTCAGGAGAAGAAGCCTCACAAAAGTTATAATGCAGGTGTCACAACAGAGAAGGCCTGGCTCCTCGTCACTGACTTCTTGATCTCCCTTGGCACAGAAACCCTGAACTGTAACTTATATGAGGATTGGGTGGGAATGGCAGAAGATTTTAGAAGGCGAGGCCCTGAAATATACTAAGGATCCCAAACTATTTATAGGTACTGTATAAGCAAATACCAGCAAATTGATCTTAAATGGAAACAAACAGGTAACCAGTGCAGGAGAGCCAGAATCAGGTAGATGTGTTCAAATCTGCTTACACCCACAATCAATATGACTGCTGCATTCTGGACCCTTTGAAGTTTCCATGCTAGTTTCAAAGGTAGTCCCACATAGAAGACATCTACAGTAATCAATTCTAGAGACTACCAGTGGATAGGACCTGTGTTCTACATAAGGTTACCACTGAGCTATATATTGTAGATGGAAAAATTCATATCTGATCACAGCTGTTATCTGGCATTCCATGGATTGTGCTGGGCCAATGGTCATACACAAGCTGCCCATCAATCATAGAGGGAGGGAAATCCCTTTCAATTTTGAGGTGCCCCTCAAACTGGTAGATGAACCATCTAACAACAATGATTTCTATCTTGTCCAGGTTCAGCTTCACTCTGTTGTCTCTTGTCCAGTCCAAGATTGTGGCCAGGCAGCATTCAAAACTAGAGACAGCATCCACTGCAGATGGTATGAGGGGGATATAGACCTGTGTGTCATCAGCATATTAATGGCATGACACCTGACATCTCTAGATGACCTTATTTGCATTTTTCTACATATGAAACATAAAAACTTTTGTACAGACTAAATGATAAACCATGTACTGTACATATATTCCATTCCAAAATATTATTCATTTCATGGTAGGACATTTCTTGTATAAATGGATCAGGTTTTTTTAAAAAAAAAATTGCTAGGCTTTGATGTGTAAATTTCCTGTTTTGAATGAGAGATGCTTTTAGAAGTTCAAGGTTCCCAGAAAAAAAAACTCACTACTCATTACACTTGTCTGACAGTAATTTCTAGTAAGAGTGAATAATGTCATGACAACTTGTTCATTAAGAAAGCAAGAGAGAGAAACAAGATAAACAAGGGAGCTGAAAATATGGTGACAAGCTACCAAGATGTGTGTTGTCACTGAGGGTATATCTATATCATCAACTGGTTTATGTCAGAAGGAGCTTGTGATCCACTGGTCCCAGTGCTCCCCTCATTTGTTCAAGAAACATTGTCTTTCACAGTGCCTCAGCTTGGAAATTGTGCAGATCTTTTCCCTGTCACTGAAATTAATGGGGAAATAATAATGATAATAGATGATGATGACATACCTGAAAAGAAATAGTTAAATTTCATCCATCATTGTCTGTCTAGGCTGGCATGAGTTGGCAGAACTCTGGAAAAGAACAATGATCAATCACTCCCTCCACCACCCCAACATCCCATTTTGGATTTCCCTGTTAATCTCCAATCTCTGTTAATCCCCTCCTGATATATTTTCCATTGTTGTATTATTCTCTTTTCTTGTTACTCTCCCAGTTCTCCTTTAAAAAAACAATAAAGAAATTTATCTACCTTCCTATTGTTTTATTCAGTGAGGTTTTATGAGTCTTATTTATAGGACATACATGATGCTAAAATCCTATTGACTAGGTGTGCAAGTTTAAGTAAGGTAAAAGTTGCCCTTGCTCAAAAGCCAGTCATATCCGACAATAGAGAAGTGCAATGGCATAAATTGCCACAGTAAATAGACAGTAATTAACAAAATGTTGCTTCTCATCTTGCACCAACTCAACTCACTGCTACATTGCAAGAAATGGTGTTAAATAGCAGAAACTTGCTGCTGCAATTGTCTTGAACATTAATTTAACTAACCAATAGGATTCTGACCGATATAAAATAACACCGTTTATAAACGTTGTCAGTTTTGGTGTTGTTGGGAAAGCGGTTAAGCAGAGTAGCCTGCGGCTTGATGTAGAGTGGCACGCACCTGGCAGAGGTTGGCCCCTTGTGTGGACAAGCAAAACAGGCAGGCAGTTTTGATACAAAGACAAACTCAGTGTTGGTTTACTTAGAAGTAAAAGTGCAGATATATACAGTGTAACACAAGTTCAATAGGCACATGCAAGCTTTAAGCACAAGTCAAGTAACAAAGTTCCACAACTTCTTTCCCTCAGTTGGGGGCTTACCCAAGTCCTTCTCAGCTTGGTAGGCAAAGGTGGCTTGTCAGAACCACCCAAAACTCAGTCCTCAAGGCAGAAAGCGTGGGAGCCTTTGTCTATACCTGGCAGTAGAGTATTTGCAGTCACAGTAGGCACGCAAACTTAGCAATATCCGAAAATGATGATCTGGAATCTGTAGAGTTAAACAGGAAGCAGCCCTGGAACGCAGCTCCAGAAGCCAGCCTTGGAACAGCTCTTGAAGCAGTACTGAAACCACTTCTTGGACACAGCTCAGCAGCAACTTTGGAAGGCAACCTTGGAACAGCTCTGAAGCAGCATTCAAGCCATTTCCTGGAGACAGCTGCTCAATCATGCTCCTGGGAGCTGGGATCTATATACACTAGTGGACAGGACACGCCAAGGTAAAGTCCTGACACTTGTGTGTTCCAGTATCCAGGCCTTAAAGGCATATAACCACAATATGCCTTTCAACTCCTCAAGGTGTTGGACAAAGACTTACACAATCTTAACAGGTGTCACTGAGCTTGCCAAAGAATTAAATGACTAAAACAAACAAACATTCATACAAACAGGAACTAAACTGGGACTGCCACCTCTGAATAAGCATCAGCTTTCTTCATTCCAGATTATATTGCCAATGAAAGCAGGCCTCACCGCCCCTTCATTCTGTCTCTCACACCCACTCAATTTCCCCAAAGTTTTCCAACCCCCCCCCCCCCGAAAATGGTATTCTGTTAGTCACTCCAAATCTCACCTTCTATACCAGGCTCTACTTGTTGCCCAATGTGCTCCATACAGGACTTAAAGATGATGAAATCATGTTTCATTGTGGTTCCACAGCTACCCAAAATTCCCTGCTGTTGGAACACCCAACTCTTTCTCAGCTCCCTCCACCAACACATCACAATGTAGAATATGATTTCTTAACTGATACAGGTGAAGAGCATTCTTTCTCCTCCCCTGCCTGAATGTTGTGAAGGGAGGAATGAGGGCTGTATTGCTCTATTAAATTCAAAGTGCTTGCTTTTGTCATTTGCCACAGGATCATGTTTTACGTAGAGACACATAAGCCAACTCATTCCAGAGTCCATTAACTTACTGGGATGCACTAAAGCCTTTTATAACAGGAAGATTATAATTCAAAATAAGCCATTTCAAAACTAACATTATCATATACAAGCAGTAGCCAGAATTTAAAGGGCCAGAAAAGGATTCCTTAGGTAAAAGCCACCCTCAGGCTTCTGACTGAAGGTCTCTCACAGACTTAGTAGAGTCAAACCTTGCATAAAGAGTGCCTTGCGTAAAGAGTAACTTGTTTAAAGAGAGGAATTTTCTCTGAATGTTCGCTTTGCTTAACAAATAAAACCAACCAAAAACTTGCTTAACAAATAAATTGGAGTTCACAATCCTCCCCAGCAGAAGTCACAATTGGTCACTTACAATGGTGTTTCACTTAAAGAGCAAACTTGCTTAAAGAGCAATCCTGTGGAACACATTATCCTCTTTAAGCAAGGTACAACTGTATAGGCAACAGTAAAATAATTCAGAGCTCTGCTTCTTAAAACTAAACTAAGAATAACGATGGGATAATTTCCTTGGCTTGCCATTTTTTGTTGTTAGCTGATTGACAGAATAGTGGTGGTAGTGGGACAGTGATGGGATGACAAAAAATCTACTACCACGCCATGACGTCACGGACGTCATGGGCGTGGCCAATGGCATGACGTCATGACGTCACGGCCGACGTCATGACGTCATGACGTTGTGGGCGGGGCCAAAATAAAAATAAATAAAAAATAAAAATAAACATACACACACACCCCTCCCTCTCAGCCCACCCACCCAGACACAAATAAATAAATAAAATAAAAACAACCACCCACCCAAAACACAAATAAATTACCCACCCACCCCAAATAAAAACCCCTCGCTTACCTTTCTTGGGACCCGGCACCCCGATTGCTGTCCACAGCCGCCGCCGCCGCCAGAGCTGCCTGCACCCCTGTGGCGTCCTCCTTGGGCCGGTACCTTTTTAGCCCGGCTCCGGCCATGGCGAGGGGCGACGGGCAGCCGCGGCTGCCGCGCCTCCCTGGGCCGTCCCCATGCCGCACCGCCGCCGCCTACAGCTTCCTCCTCCGCAGCGCGCGGCAGCCGAGCTCAAAAGGGACCGACCCAAGAAGGAGTCCACAGGGATTCAGGCAGCGGCAGCTCCGGCGGCGGCGGGCGGCGGCTGTGGACGCCGGGTGCAGGCACCCGGCCCACAGGCGCCCGGCGGAGGCGGCGGCAGCAGTGTACCCCGCCGGGCGTCCCCAGGGCATGGGGCTTGTCAGCAGCGGACGGCCGAGGCAGCCCTCAACGTGCCGCGGGGAGGCGCCCCCCTCAGAGGGCTGCTGCCGCCGCCGCTGCCCTGAAAGTTCTAAATGTTTTAAAAATCGGAGCAAAATGGCTCCAATTGACTGCGCATGCGCAGAAACTCAATCTGACGCATGTGCAATGCGTCAGATTGAGTTTCTGCGCATGCGCAGTCAATTGGAGCCATTTTCGCTCCGATTTTAATTTTTTTTTTCTTTCGGACAGGCGTCCGGAACCGGACGCCCCAAAAGTGGACTCCCCTCACGGAGAACCCTCCGGGATTGGTCTTACCGGTTCCAGAGATCCGTCTAGAACCGGTGACATCCCATCACTGTAGTGGGATAATGATGGTGGAAGGATATGAACAAGAGATTTGTTGATTTATTACATATGTATGATCACCACCAGACACACCTGCTAAGGGTAAAGTGGCAGCCAAGTTTTCAGACAATAAATCAATAGGCGCTAGCTTAGTTTTGTCTCTTGCAACCATTTTTAATTAAAGGTACAACATTTGCTCCTATGGTCCCTTTCTCCATGTTCCTTTACATTTGAGTTTCTATCATTAACCCACAGGATACCATTTGTTCTGCTGAGGCCACAGTTGAATTCACTGGAGCCCTTGGAAGTCCAGGCCCATAGAAGCACATGGAGTTTATGAATCCCAGTCCAAGATGAAACCCTTTTAAGGAAAGCTGGTATAAGTGGGCCATAGGAGCCCTGCCTCCTCTATGGCACCTCTGAATACCTGTGCCTTCAGTAGCTTAGCTGGGTAGGGGTAGACTGGGATGATGCTGGGTGGTCAGGCAATCTTTACTGGAACCTCAGGTCCTTGACACACTCTCCTGCATGGCCAGGCAGAGTGGTCTTTGTTGGCCCCAGTTGCCACCCCTCTATAATTGCAACTCAGCAGAGACCCCAAAGAGGGAGTTCCAGCCCTTTGATTATTCTTTCCATGACTCTCTCTCCCCTGGTGTCATCCTTGGATCCCCTGGGCCATCACCTGCTCCTGTTACTATCCCTACCAACATGCCTCCTTCTAGCTACCCCACATCATCTCCCCCCCCCCCGTGGTGCTACCTCCCCACTAGCTAGAGATCTGGGAGGCTTGTCATTTCCCAGGCTCCCCTCAGCTTGTGGGGTGAGGCATGGATGGTGATCCCCTCACTGTTTGCTTATTTAAAAGATTACTACACAACCCTTCAGAAATCGTTTCAGGCTGGTTTCCAAAAATAAGATCAAAATAAAACATAAAGACTTATTGAATGTTAAAAGAGTAGAGCATTAAAATATTGGCAAAATAAAATATCATTGCTTAATATTGGACAAATAGTAATACTGGTGCCAAACAAATATCTCTGGTGAGATGATGCTATAATTAGGGTTCTGCAACTAAGAAATCCCTCTCTGTGATTGCCAGATAGGTTTCTGTGTTGCTTCATATTTACACATCATTATCCTCCCATTATGTTTGAAGTGGCATACATGGCTTTTCTCCATTTTTTATCTTAGCAATATCTCTGAAAGACATTGTGTGCTCTGATGTTGGGTGGGATTTGAACATTTGCCTCTTCAGTACCAATATGACAGACACTCTATCCCATAACATCACATAGGCCCTGAAGTTTGTTCCAATCCAATTATATTTCCTATTGTATCAGTCTGTTAAATGCTACCATGGTTATGCTCTGTTTTCTCTCCATTCCCATTCCTCCCACACACCATGTTACTCATCTTTTAACTTTGTAATGTAATACTCAGCTATATGCTAGATGACAATGTTCAATGCATTTCACTATTGGGAGGGAAATGTCCCCAAATCTTCCTGTGGGGAACAGTCAAATTCTGAGTATGAAGGAAATCCATTGGGTGTGATCCAAAGTTAGTCATGCTGAAATCAATGAGACTTTGGTTAGCTGTGACAGTTATTTTAAGTACCATGATAGGTCTACTCCAAGTGTCGCACAGGCAGATTCTAACTCACTAAACTTGCCCAGGAATGTAATCTCATACTATCTTGATGCCTAAAACATCTTTAACAATGAATTTGATATGCTCTAAAAAGCCTAATTTAGAATTTTGAAATGCTCTATTTTGCACCAGAGCCTCTTGCATTCCCCCATAGCATGACCAGAAATGTTCTTTTGTGGGTTCTCAACGGATTCGACAAGCTGTAGCAGAAAGAAAAAGCCTTCCCAAACTCTTTCCCAATTTATGCACATACAGTACTATGTTTGGGAGTTCTGAGAGTACTAGCAGCAGAGTTGTTTTGACTACAGCTAGAGAGTAACCCACTCTAATCCGCCGTGTCCTTGAAATGATTCTCTCCACATTAATGCTATATGTATGCATACAAGGTTCCAGGAAACAAAAAAGATAGCAAAGAAAACAGCTCAAGATTCTATAAACAGTGTGTTTGGATACAAAGCAGGAAAGATATGCCATTATGATAAAAAGCTGAAAATCCGCTAGGCAGGAGAACTTAGATAATGTAATACAGATGGACAGAAATAGGATGCCAATGATTATGTGCTAAGAAGGTAGAAATTTCTGTGAGGTAAGATGTGAGCAATGAGGCAGGACATTTGAATTTGCAAAATAATAAGACAGCCCAATAGAGGAGGAGAAAATCAGACAGGCCTGCAAGTAAGGGGATGATTATAAAGTAGGAGAGTTGGTTTAAATTCTGCATTGTTCCGCTAATAATCTTTGATAAAAGTAGCTTGGAGGTGCCTGCCGGTTTCATAAAATCCTATCCACTATTGCCCAAGGGCTTGAAAGAATCTGTCTCTTTTGTTCAGAACAAAGGTATTTTATCACACTAAAAATAGAACAGAATAATGAATTAAGTAAAGGTAAGATGCTCTGGCACAGTTTAAAGCACCTATGCTTATTTTGTTGCTTCCCCCAGAGAAAAACATTCCAAAGCATTGCTAACATTACATGTAGCCATGGTTATGTTTGTAAATTGCTTCTCGCATGTATTGCCACCTTGTAAAGTCTCTTTTCTCAATGGATATCTTAAATGTGTGAATGGGCCATCCCAGAACTATCACCTCAGGCTTAACTTTCATGACCTCACGCCCCTGTACTTTTAAAGGTTCCCAGCACTTCCTGGTGAGGAGAAATGTGGCTGGCATAACACAGCCGCATCTCCACACCCTCACCACTTCTTGAATTAGATGCAGTTTTAGGCTGAATGGGGACAGAGTTGCTTCTGGGAGCATACTTGCACATTTCCCTAACTTCCAGCCCTTTAACCATTGTCTAAGGCAGTGGGACTACATGGATCCGCTTGTTGGTTCTGCTCTTTTTCAACACCTTGTTAATCTAGAATTCTCTATTGGGACAGAAATTCTGCTGCAGAAAGGTTGCTGTACTCATGTGGCCTCTGCTGCAGATTTAGACCAAAGCTCCTCCCCCTGCCAAGTGTAGTTCTCTAGATGTTTCAGGATTGCAGGTCTCAGCATTTCTTAGCATTGGGTATGCTGGCAACATTGTTGGGAGTTTCAGCTGATCAAGATATGGAGGGATGTTCTTTACCCATCTTTGATTCAGAACTTTAATCATGTTCCTCCCAAGAGTCTATTGCTGCTGAAAACAACATGGAGTGTTGCAGGGCAAGGCCTTTTGAAAATGATGGAAATAGGAAGAAGCTTGTTCCCAGTCATCTTTATCACATGATGGAGAACATCCTAACAGGGTTATAGCTGAGCTCTTATTTGACATTTGAGGCACAGCTAACATATGCTGATCATACGCATCGGGAGTGAGCAATTTCTAGATGGCTGAGAGTCACACAAGCTCATCTGCAAACCTAGGAAAGGGGCATAAACTACCTGGTCAGCATGCCTCCTTCTGTTTATAAAGATTTTTAAAAATTGAAATAGCCCTCTTTCTTCCTTTAGGGGAGAGGAAGAACCATTTTTCCAGGAAACCCCCAATTCTTGTTTTATTCGGGGTGAGGGAATAGCTATTTCCAAACCAATAAGGTAGCAGAAATCATTTTCAGTTACCAAAAATGCCTTCTTGGTCCTAAATCTGGTCAAGAGGGGACAATCCTCTGAAGAATTCAAGGAAATTTTAAAATATATTTGTTTGTCTTAAAAGAATGGGGCTTGTGTGAAGGAAGAGGGGTCCATTGGCTACTGATAGGGCTACACTTGGATCCCCAAGGAGGGTATACACAAGCTGGTAGCTACACTTGGCCCACTCCTGCTACACATATTTAATGAGGATACCCCATTATGTGGAATGGGTCTTATTCCTTGTCTGGGTATATAGGGTCACTGTGGCTTTGTACAGGAAAATATTGGAAAGAAGCGGAGGGGGAAAGGTCCATGTTTGTTTTAAACATCTGGCATTTAGTCCAGAAATAAACACTCAGTTCTGTTAATAACTCTGCAATAGATTGAACTCCATCATTGCATAGTGACTTGATGGAAGAGATCCAAAAGGAAGCTGTTATTTTTAATAGGAAGGTAGGAACAATTTAGAGGGAAATAGAGTAACAGGCCAAGGCAGATGAAGTTATCTAGGGATTTAGGGTCATAAAAAGGAAATAAAAAATACATTTATCATACTTAGAACTTTGATTAGCCAAGACTCAAGTTTTAATCAGGGCTACCAAAGGTTAATATAGTCCTCCTTCATCTCTCTCTCTCTCACACACACACAAACACCAATCCTGTTTGCGACAGCAATCGTGTTTGAGAAGCACAGGTTAGTGAAGGATAGCCATTTAACAAATCTCCCAAAAGGAGACCATGTATGGATAAATGAGAACACAACCATTCTGATTCAGTGATGGTCAAATATGAACTCCTAGAGCTGGTGTTATTTTTTGCTGTCATCTGATAGCAAATAACTTTAGGAGGAATGTTTTCTGGGGTTGAAAAAATGTGGGAGAGAAAGATTGAAAGCTTCTGACTTGCTACCAGAACTGCTCTAGAGCTTCAGTTTAAAACCAGATATTATGCAATTAGGCTGCACAAACAATCATATAAAGGAGACAATCATGTATTGATTCTGCTTCTTTGTTGGCTACACTCTTAAAAACAGTAGGACATTATTGTGTTTTAGCCTGAAAAATTCCAAAGTATGGACAGCAAACATTGCCTTTAATCTGATTTGATTTTAGACTTTCCTATGTGCCAAAATCAGAAAAGCTAAATGATGGTAATTTTAAAGTCTTGGTTTCTTGACATGAAGATGGTTCTGATCAAGCATGAGTGTCAAGACAGGCAGGCTAAACTTGCCTTGGTGATTGGGCCAATTCTCAATTCCTGTCTCTCCCCAGACTCCTCTACAGGTCTTTTCACATTGACATTCAAGCTCTGAAAGTAGTTTCTAAGCTCCTTGTGCCAATCTGGAGTGAAAATGCATTAATGTCACTGCGTTTAGCCAATGGTACTTAGAAATCCTTTCCCAAACCCTTGTGCTTAGAGAGGAACCTACACGGCTGATATGTTGGGGGATACGATGCATATATATTTCCTGACCTCCAACACATTCTTCAGTTCCTTTGGTTATGATATAGATTAAGATCTCAACCTCCCCTATGTCACTTGGAGGACACTGAATACGCTGAGGGTTGGAGTCTCTAAAATGCATGATCAACATGGTCATGTGTGGGCTGCTTGCAGACAACAACACATGATGTTAATGTGAAGAGACACAGAATCTGGCTCATTTACTAGTCTGCCCAATTGTTGCCAAAGACATGCACTGATGTGGACTTGGGTTTGGGCAATGACAAAGTGAAGAAGGTAGCTTCATTTTGGCATTCCAGGGTTTGATCAGGACAGGAAAGAATAAGACCTCCAACAAACACTTAAGTCTTGAGCTGACTGGTGTATGTGAAGGCAAATCAAAAATAGAAGGCATTCTGGACAGCACTCAAACATTTTTGTAGAATAAAAATAGAGCTCAGTAGGAACAGGGAGTACAGCAGTGGTAAGTGAGGTGTAAACTTGTCTTGTTCCTTTTCAGCACTTCCCTCTAACTTGTTTTATGTAAACAGGAGAACAAAAGGGGAATTTTGGCTCAGCCTTAATTTAAACCAATATTTTTATGACTTCCTTACTTGATAGTGGCTGAAATCCAGCAGTGTTATTTGTGCCACGTGAGACTGCAATTACTACAGCAATAAGGAAAAGAAGTTTTATTAATATATTTTAGTCTTACAGGCATCATATACAGTACTGTCCATTAAGTAATTTTAGGCCATCTTCCTTAAGTCAAGCCAAAACCTGATTCTACTTCAAATGTTATCATTAATTTGAATGTGTAAATCTGACCTCCAACTCTTAGTCCCATATTATTACTGTAACTTGAGTCTACAAGTATATTATAAATATAAAAAGTAAAATTCATTGCCTCCTTCTTAGAATCAAACATTAACAAATTTGATAAAAGTCTACATGCCTGATCCATTATTTGGGAAATGCTAGTGAAAAGTGCAATTAGTAAAAGTTGGAACCAGCTGGGATTAATATCTTTTAACCAATTTCTTATTGGTATAACTATTTCTGGGTTCTTTCCTTCAAATAATACAGACCCTTTCTTTCCTGTTGACTAAACTGTGATAATTTGTATTTAAAAAAATAAGTGGATGATGTAAAAATAGAATTTTAGTTTACTGACTCAAGGCCTTTAAAGTGTTAAATAGAAACGGGTTTTGAATATTACTTATGTCTCTTACTTTATAATGTATTTCAAAATAGAAGTCCTCTATCTTCATTTAAGTCCTTAAGAACACATTCTAATGGAAGCTATTTCTCAATATCCTTATTATTGAAAATGTAAATTAAATTATTGAGCTGGTATGCATCATAATATAATTGAATATTAGGAATTCCCAAACCTACATCCCTTCTATGACAAAAGTTATTAGCTTTAATAAAATGAGATTTCTTATTTGGCTCAATAAATAGCTTTATATGAGTTTGCCACAGGGATAACAAATGGTCTGGAATAAATATTGGGAGTGATTTAAACAAGAAATTAAATTTAGGGAGGATCATCATTTTAATAGCAGCTAACTGGGAGAGCTGAAGTCTAGGCTGCATGCTTGTCAATTAAAAACAATCCTTGGCAGATTTATTTTCACCATCTTTCTGCAAAAAATGCATTGTTTAACTTGGATTTCTAAGACGTCAGCTAGTGAACTTTTGATGCAAACAGTATTCAAGAGAGGTCAAGAGGTGGAGGTAGCTTGATGTCATTGAATAAAGTAGTTTGAAGTCATGAGATTATTAAATAAGATGTTACGTCTGTTATGTTACCCACAGCCAGGTCCTTTTGACCTGTTTCACATTTTTCTAACTGTGGACCTCTTTACAGCCTTGATTTCTGAGAAACATTCTTTCTGGCAACTGTCAGAAACACTTCCCTCAAAACTAAGTGCCAGCCACTTAACCACCATGTCTTTCCTTAAAAAAGAAAAGAAGAAGAAAAATCAGTACTCAAATATTTTTCATCTTCTCCTGGATAAAACTAAGATTATAAGCTCATCTCTCTTTCATGGGAAAGATTGTTCTGTTTTAGCAATAAAATACATGATAATGACTTCTGCAGATACGGACTAGATGCTCAAACAGGGTATTCATGAAATATGAGTGAGAGATGGGACTGTCTCATCCCCCCTCCCACTTTCAGCTTGTGTGGTTTGCACATACATTGTGAAAATAGGTCTACATAGATACATATAAAGAATGTCATCCAAGGAGCCAAGTTTTATGTCATTCTGGATCCAAACAAGTCAGGACTTCCTCAGGCTTTCCAGCATAATCTTAAAGTAATGTTTTATTGTTCTGATGGATTTTATTAGGGATATTACCAGTATGAGTGACAGCCATTTTGATTTGTCTTACAAATTGTAACTAATTCATTTTAAATCAACTTTGTTTTCTCTTCCTTTACTTGAAATGGATTCCATGTACTGTATTTGTATTTCTCCCAATGTTTTTAAAGAAAAGAAATCAAGAAAAATAAAAGGATCTGCCTCAGTGAGCGGGTTGAAACTCAACATCAACTACTGCATGACTTCAAATGTGCAGGCAACAGTCTGCCTTTCATTCATCCTCCATGTCTAGAGCCACACAATTTACTCAAATTTACTCAACAAAAGTGATTGTTTATGGTAAAAGGAATAGTCCTGAGTACTGGCTTTGCTTGCATCTGGATCCAACCTTATGTGACATATTCAGTTCTGATATCTTGGACTTTCAGAGAAGCAAATGGGAGACTGAACCTGCTTTATAAAAAGAATGCAGGTCCTACATGTATGCAATAGAACTGTTCAACATGTGAGTTGTTTTAACTGAGTCACTTGAGACCAAGTATCAATTTGAAGGATGATCAAAAAGGTTCAACCACCCTCATCAACATTACCCTTGACTCTGTTGATTAATTCTTTTCCCCTCCACTCAAAAAAAGACTCAGACACCAGTGATGAATGAAAACTAGGCCACCTTTATTAAAATATAACTCTGGGACCAAACATCTGTTCCATTCAAGCTGATCTTTGGCAGGAGTCATCGCAGTGCAGTCTGGGTTGTTCTTCTGCCCTTCCGAAAAAACCTTAAGAGCTGGCTGGCACAGCAGGGGGGGGGGGGACTGGAGCGATGGCCACTGTAGGCTGACTGATATAAGGGTTACCCGGGTTTTTAAGCTTAGTTTAAAAATCACAATGTGGCTGTTAGGGGTGGGTTTGTGAGTTTTTAAATTTTAACCAAATGTGAATTATTAGATTAAATTAAATTAAATTGTACCCCTTCCCTGGGCCCAGAGAACCAAGTCCTTCTCTGGACTCCCTTCCTTCTTCTACCGACCATCCAGTGGATGCAAGGCCTGGAAGAAGCAGCCCATGTCCCCAGGTGTAAACCCCGCCCTGGAACAGTTTGTTCAGAAATCCAGTGCCTAGCCCTGGGCCCTTAGGGAGCCCTCTTGACCACACTACCTGCCAAGGTGACCTAAAGCAACCCCTCCCAGGGAAAAACCCAAATCCCCTTCCATTCATGATGGGACAGGCAAAAATACCCACACCAAATGCCAATCTAGATGTGAACCAAAGATTCCTGTCCAGCCCCGAAGCGACCTGCTAATCTTGTCATGCACTTCAGGGTGGGCAGGAGGGTTGCTGTGTTTAGAAGATGACTCATGAAGCTGTGGAGGAAACAAGTTATTTATGTTAACTTTGAGCCACACCAAATCACCCCATACTTCTTGGATGGGCCCCTTCTGATGGTCTGATGTCTTTCTCTGGGCTGGAATTTGCAAATGACATTATGCTGGTGCAATTTGCATGGGCGAATGCCTGCCTTAGTTACATATTTTTGTTATCAGTCATGTTCTGAGGACCCTGATCTGCTACATTATTTTTGGATTGGTGTTAGACCAATACATACACAAATAAAATAAAAATATTGTCTATTTAAAAAAATCAAAACATTTATAGTTTAAAATATGCATCAGGCAACATACAAAAATTTACTAAGATATCGTGTCAGCCAATAACTTTTTGTCCTCCTCTCTCCACCCCAACACTGTCAAAGAGATACACCTCTGAGTCTGTTTGATGTTAGGAAACCTATTTGGTTGAATGCTGAGCTGCCAAATGGTTGTCAATAGCCTGAAGCAATGCTGCATTTAAACCTTGGATTTTAGCCTTTACCTAGAATCTTTAAAAGTGTAATTGGAGGGGATTAAAGTGCAAAAAGCTGTAAATCTATATACAGTACACTTATTTGGGATTTGAGATCCATTGACTTCAATTGGATTTATCTGTTGAACAGACATTCTATAGGATTGCATATAGGATGTGATCCTAAGGACTCTTACCAGAAAGCGGGTCTTACTGAACTCCATGTTGCTGTCTTCTGAGTATGTCAATTTGTAAGTAGTATGTTTGTGGGGTGAATAAGGGGACCTGTAGTATGTTTAGTTTTTTAGATGTTTGAGGAATTGCTTTGAAGTATAGAATGCTTTACATCACCCTGCTGGAAAAAATCAATATACTGTACACTATAAGCTATAGTCCGGTAGCTATAAGAATGCAGTGTTCAGCACCTGGAGACATGCCTCAAGTCCATTAGCCAATCCTAGCATCACAAGTCTGTAGAAACAGAGCTATGCAAAAACAGTCAGGATGAAATTTCAGTATTACAAAACCAAATATCTTTGAACTTTGTAGATTAGAGAGATTGTGAAGATTTTAAAAGAAACCTTGCGGCACATTGTTGAAAAAGATGGGGATAACTTCATTCTCTGAGTTATTTTCAAGGCTCCATCTTATACCTAGATATAAATGGTCTGGTTTTCCATGCCAAACTCTCATGGCATCTGATGATTTAAGACCTGAGAAGTACAGGTTGAAAATACCGCCCCCTCCAAATTATTATATGTTTGGAAGCCATTTGCCAGCATGGCCACTGACGTCCCAAAAATACCTTTCCCAAGGTTTGCCCAGAGAAGTATATTATGAAGGAATCCATTTTCATGAACAGCTGGTTAGTGTCTGTTAACAGAATGCTCCGATTTTGACTAAGCTGTCTTGATTGGAGGACAGATCTGGTGATGGGTTTTAGTCAACATGGCTTGGGGACATATAAATATGCTGTTAAATACTAGTTGACAGGAAACAGTTATAGGAAAAGGAACCACATACTGTCTCAGAAGCTCAGTTTAATTGGCTTCCCAGATGAACCTAGATGGTCACTGTGAGGAACAGCATGTTGAATGATAGTGTACAGGTTGATTCAGCAAGGCATTTTGTGGACACTTGGGCCTGTCTGGTGGACATCACATGATGGACAGCCCAGCTGGATGTGAGTAGCACTATGACAGAAATAGCTCAGAAAAGTGCCTGGGTATATACTATCATCTCATGCCCTCTCATTTATGCACCAGATAAGGTAAACAGCAGCAACAGCAGTAAGGATAGTAATGATGGCAATTCTAGAAGGGGATGAGTAGGCTGGTGAAGAAAGGTGAGGCTCATTGCTTGGGTGCAATGAAGAAAGGAAGATGACCTGATAGATTCTAACTTCAGTATGGAGAAAATTGCAAAGCAGCAAATATTTGAAAGAGAGGAGAATAGTAGAATTGCAGGTAGAAAAGGTTGCTTTTTAGACGGAAACTCTGATTTGTGAAGCAGTCATAAAAGAGTCAGTCTGTGGAAACTGCTGCAGGACAGCCCTGTTGAACATGGGGTAATTCTGCTGTAAGCGTGAGGAGTTTAGCCCTACAGAAGGCTGTCATAAACATGTTTACAACTGTTATGGGTCATTTGCGGCAGCATTGTGCTCATGCATGGGCACATTATGTGCACGCACATGCATGCATTACTTCTGCTTCCAGAAGCAGCACAGGCGGTGTGGGCTGGATGATTTGGCACTACAGGCCGGATCCAGCCCATGGGCCGTAGTTTGGGCACCGCTGGCCTAAAGGCTGTCTCACTCTTCCAAATGGTAGTGCCAGCCCTTCCTGGTGAATGTGATTGTGTTACTATAGCTATTCTTTTCCATGTTCTCCTCAGATTATTATATTTTTTTTACAAATATGGCTTCCTAAGTATAGTCTCTACTGATGTTACCACATCATACTGAAACTATTGTGGCTGTTCTCTGTCCTAGTCACATAGTAAAAGCACAAAAGGAATGAACGATTATTTCTACTTTCTGAACCCTAAGTTGTATTTCCATAGAAAAAAACATCTATCTATTCAAACAGGTGGCAAGGTTTTCATTGCATTTCTATACCTATAATATTGGAGGTTTCTAACACAACTTCTTGTCAATAGGCAGAAAATAATATGGGGCTTGTCATATTTGGTCATTTTCCTCCATCAAACTGGGTTCCTGAGAGAGTCTCCAAACTCTTTGTAAACCCTGAACCACAGGCCCAGAGATCCACATATAAATATCACTTCATGTTTTGCTGCAAAATTCCCAAGTAATACTTGCCAAATAGTGGCAGTGAAGAAATTTTTATGACCTCCATCATGAAGAGACTCCAATAAATGAATAAATCACAAACTGCTGATTGAATCAACTCATCGCTGTAAGAAATTTATGACATCTAATAAATTTCAGATAAGAAAACAGAGCAGGGAAAGAGGAGAACTTAATTCTTTCCAGGTTTTAATAGAGACAATCAAATTGCCAATATAAGTAAAAAGGAGAATGATAATATGTTTACTTGTTTGGTGCCCTAGGGAAATCTGAAGAGAGGCTGCAACCCCAAACAAGGATTTTGACAAGTATGTGGCGGGAAACTGTGACTTAATTTGTCTTTGCACTATAAAGGAGAAATCTCTGACTTTTGCCTTCTCAAGATGCAACAAGATAATGGGCTTTAAAAAAAATATTGTACCACTTTTTAAAATTGGGCATTAATTTGTTGTTTTTGTGCTTTTCCATAGTACTGGAAAATGAGACCACCATTGCTGTGTACCATGAACTAATAAGAATAGTAGCCGTTGATGGGTTAGTTATGTCTTTGGGATCAATCAGCCTGTCCCGTCATGCTTGCTGTAGGTCTATGTGTGCATGCTGTAGGAACAACTAAGGCCTCTTAAGGCAGATTGCCTTCCCTAAAGCTTTGTTACTTTGCAGGGGTCTGGAAATGTCTGAATCTTTCAGTTTTGGATTCCTGATGCACAGAGTGCCCAAGGTTGACAGGCTCAAGTGGTATGGTCTGGACTGGTATTCAACAATGAAAGTCTGAACTCACTAATCTAGGGGACTCAATTAGTTTCATCTCATCTAGTCTGAAGCCAAGCCTTTTGCTCCAAATGACCCTCGAAGTAGCTTTGCCTACATCCACAGGCACTGCCAATATAAGTTCTATATGAGCAATCACTTTGCTTCTGCAACAATTTAGCTATCATAGTAGATAAGGGGAATGTGCTCAATGTAGTGCAGTTCTTGCAATACCTCTTCACATCATTTGATAGCATGTTCATAATTAAATGGGAGAAATCGTGATTAAAACTGCTACCATATGGCTGATATAAACTGGAAAATAAATTAACAACAATCTGTCAAAGAGGGAAGAGGTAGCAAGTAGTAAGTGTGCCACGTATATTATTTTTCAATTATTTTTGTGACAAATGTTTGCAGTATAAAAAAAAATACAAAGCCTTTTTAAATTGACAGCTCCCTTAGAAAAATTCAAAAAAAAATGCCCACATTCAGGTTGGCCATTTTTCTTCCCATATGGTGCCTTGATTTCTATAGCACCCAATTGCCAAGTCTGATTATCTGTTGAATGAATGGAACCAAAGCCCCATGAATGGAAACTTCCACTGAGTGTCATGGGTTCCACAAGTGCATATCCATTTTAGACACTACAGCTGGGCAAATTATAAAGCAGTTCACTCTTTATATATTAAAGAAAAGCCCCTGATAATCATAAAAAAATCTCTGGTTCATCATAGGGAAAATAGATTTATCATAATCTTTGTTTTGACACATAACCTGTATTCTGGGCAAGGAGCTACTTTGCCAACAAAAAAAAAACCCCACAGGGAAAAACACATTAAATCACATGGAAAGAAGGGTTACGTTTGGATAATGGAGAAGAGAAACTGAGTTGAAAAAACATCAATCATTTAAGATATTTAGATGACCTCTTGTTATTGGGAGAAAACAGCAGTGACTTGAAATGATAACAGAAGAGAATGAGAGAAGAAAATGGAATGGCAAGATTATAGTTCTACATTAAGAAGACGAAACTAGTGTCAAGAAATGAATTTAATAACGTTGATGTTGACAATGAAAAAAAACCCTGAAATTATTAAGTGTAAGACTGTGTGTCACTGGAGACCATGGGCAAGATCCCTCATACTGTGTCTTCCTAATTACTCTACAGATTTCAAAGCTCACTGAAGAGGAAAGTTAATAGAGAATGGGGGGAAAGACTCATCTGACAAAGAGGTGTTGGAAGAGAGCTTCACAGATACCTTGGATTGTTAAAAAAAAAAAAAAGGAAAAGTAGTGAAATCTAGGGCAAAAAAGCACTAGTTTTTACTAGAAGAAAACAGCAGGAAACAAAGAAGACATAATAATAATTTGTGTCAGAAATTTTTCTGGGTTGAAAGGATTTTTGCTGGAGAAACTCCACTCAGGGGACACCAAAATAAGGCTCCTTCCATGTCCCTAAAATGTTTTCCCACCAAAGTGGTCTCTATTTATCTACTTGCAATTTCTTGCTTTCGAACTGCTAGGTCGGCAGGAGCTGGGACAGAGACACTGAATCCGTCATGCAGTTCACGGGTCACAAATGGCTGACTTGCTGGCCTTCCAAGGTGAGTTTCTTAACCCCAGAGCCTCTGCAGCCCCATGGAAGCCCCAAGGAAGACATGAGGGATTAACTCAACAGGGGGAGGTTGAAACCTTCTATTTTCAAGTCCTGAGAAGGGCTGTTAATGACGGGAGCTTTTGGAGATCATTAATTTGTGAAGTTGCCATGAATTGGAAACAACTTGATGACACAGAATGACAACAAATCACATGGGTCCACTTCAAGAATAGTTGCTTTTTTATGCAAGTGGCAGATCAGATGAGCAGCAGGCTCAGCGCTATGGCTCTTTAGATAGCGCTGTGACTTGTGCTCCATTTTGTGATACATGGAAATACAAAACATCAGCGTGCTGAGATTAAAACTGGTGACAGCAGAACCCACAGAGCAGATTGGTTAGAATAGGAAGGTGCCCTTTATGGATGGCCGCTTTTCAAAACTGAGCAGCATTTCAAAGGAGATTAAAGACACCTCACTGCTAAATATTCTAAAGTGTGCCTCTTTTATCTCTGATATGTCTATACATGTGCTCCCTGCAAAGCCCCAGGTACGCTTTCTTGTTTTTCTGTGTTCTTCCTATTTTTGTTTATTGTGTCCCTTCTCTTCTCTTGCCTGTGCCTCCAGGGCTTGTAACCATGTCATGGAAAACACTTCTGTATTGTTTCATGTACTCTACTTTCCCAGCTTGCTTGCTTTTTGTTTTTTATAACCCCCCTGTGATTAGAGCCATTGTAAGAAAATGTACATTCTGCATATAACCTCTCCGCAACAGTGCACAGCAAAGCTGAGCACTTTGCATCCTTTATCAGAGTAATCCTCCTTACAAAGCAACTCTTGAAATGACCTCTTATCAAGTAGAGAATGTGGCGGGAACAGAGGCCCAATTTATACATAACTCTGTTGATATGGAAACAAAGAAGCTTGTAGCCTTTCAAAGATGATCACACAGTCAACCCCCAATTTATAAATGCCTCAAGTTATGAAAAACTCGAATTAAGAAAGGTTTTTTTGGGGTAAATCGGTGTCCCAATTTACGGGGGGAAAAACCCCAACTTATGAAAGGGGTTTTCTGTAAAGTTGAGCCCAGCACTAAGAGCGGAAAAGCCTTTCTGCTCTTCGGACTGGGCTTGTTTCACCCCCACAGTGCTTTCTCAGCCAGAATGGAGGCTGGGAAGGCATGGGAGGTGACGTCCGAAGAGTAAAAAGGCTTTCTGCTCTTCAGACTGGGCTTGTTTCACCCCCTGCAGTGTCTTCCCAGCCAGATCAGAGGGCAGGAAAGGCACCGGGTGTGAAGGGGAGCACAGTCCAAAGAGTGGAAAAGCCTTTCCGCTCTTCATCCTGGGCTTGTTTTACGTGGCAGTGCCTTCCCAGCCAGACTGGAGGGCTGGGGAAGCACTGCAGTGCTTTCAGGGCAGTCAGTTGAAGGTTATGCCTGACTGCCCCAAAAGCCCCATTCAGATCCTCCCATCATCCATTGCCTTGGGGGGGAGGATGAAACAAGCTCCCTCCCCACAAAGGCACCGGGCGATTGCAGGATCTGAATGGGGTTTTGAAGACAGTCAGGCGAAGTGTTAGTGCATGCAAGATTGTTATTATCCCAACAAAGGCAAATGCTTAAAAAGAAGCCAAAGCCAAAGTTCTGTGTACTCAGCCTCTAATTTGTTTGTTTGTTGTCTTACTGTACACCCAAGGTGGATCATACAAAAGATATCACACACTACATTTCATGCAACACAAAATAAAAATAGGAAAGGATGAAAATAGAGAGCAATTTTAAACAGGGGACACCATGATAGGTTAGATTAGACTAGATGAGACACTTTTATTGGCCAAGTGTAACAAACACACAATGAATTTAACTCTGGTACCAAAGCTCTCAGTGTGCTAACTGGCCAAAAACAACAAATAAGTGCATGGCAATAACAGAATTCACATATACAATGAATTACTGTATTCACTATATCAAATCAAGTAATTTAACTAAATGTTCAATCGAACAATGATAGAGGGAAAAACATCACTAAATCTAGTTGTTCTAGCATGTGATACCCTAAAACAGTGGTGGCAACCTATGGCATGTGTGCCAGAGGGGGCACTCAGAGCCCTCTCTGTGGGCACGTGCACCATCACCCCAGCACAAAATTCGCCAGAGTTTGTTACTCAAAAGCCAGAGGGATGTGGGGCTGGGCTGCTCCCCTCCCACTCTCCACGGGTGCCTGAGGATATTTCTCACATCACCCACCCCTCTGCCCAGCAGCCCAATGGGAGCACTTCCTCCCTCCCCTGTCTGGGGTAATGCAGGGGGGGGGGCTCACATGCGGTGTGAGGGTGTGGCACAGACAGCAGCCTGTTGAGACTGTGGCAAAGGTGAGTTGTTTTTTTTCTAAACTAAAACCTCAGTATTCAGGAAATTGCTGTGTTGGCACTTTGTGATGAATAAGTGGGTTTGGGGTTGCAGTTTGGGTACAGGGACTCTAAAAGGTTTGCCATCACTGCCCTAGGATTATATACCTAGTGGAAAATTGGTCTTAAACATGACATTAATGTCAGTGTTTCACCGTGACTGAGTCCTAAAATAATGTATAAAATAATGTATAGAAGTGCAATGTCATACACAATGTCTACCTATTTGGCAGCCCACTGACTTCCCTATAGTTTTGTCAGTGATACAGTTCAATGCAAATGAGAACTAGCCTGAGGGATGTAGTTATGGGGCTGCCCTTCCTGTTGGGCAGATCCACTTAACGAGCATGGGTTGAGCATATTCCTTCCTGTAGCACTGGTGTGTGTGTCTAAATGTGTCAACAATCAAACTGTCATTCAGTTTAGATCAAAAAGTAACAAGATTATGAAAGGGATAAGAAGATGCAAAGTCATGCAACAGAAAGTTACTGCCAACTTTCCTGTCGCCAAGAGTCTTAGGCAGATGTTAACTTTATTTTATGCATAAGTTAGACAGAATTACCTAAAATACTCAAAGTATAATACAATACCTTATGTGATCCTAATGGGAAGAAAATAGAGGCAAACCTTTCAAGTAAAACTTGATTAAGGGTGACATAAAAGAAGACATATAGAAATAAAATATAAAAAGGGCTTTTCCTTATGGGCTGAGGGAAAACCAGATAATATCAACAAGTTTATAATAAAGTGTTCATAATAAAATGTTACTAAACACTAAATTTAATTTTGGTTTACTAAATTTGGGGTAATTTATTCAGAATTAGAATAGGTAAAACTTCAAATGAATCCTAAAAACTGAAGGTCTCAAAAAATATGAAGTTGCTAAATGTAGCATGTGAATCAGCAAAGAGATCAGTATCAGTATATCGGTAAGAGTTAAGGATTCTAAGTTAATTTAAAGTCAGGATCTGGCATTAGAATCATTTTAATCTAATAAATCAGTAAGAGTCACACAGAATTTTTTCCAATAAAGGGAAGAAAACAAAGGAAAGTGGGTGAATCAACATTTTCATGCAACAGTTTTAGTTATAGTATCCAGATCCGAGGTGTGACAGTGATAGGATTGGAATAGAATGGGTGCGTGTGTGACCACGGACAATCTACAGCTCAACTTTTCAAAGAAAGGGAAGGAAAAGGAAACAGATGTAGAACTTTTTAAAAGGGAAAGTCAAGTGCCTAATAAGGCACCCACAATCCAGAGCCACTATTAGATTCCTCACAAACCACACCAGTTCTATCATATTCATAAAATGAATACCTTATACTTAAAATGCTTATACATCAAAGACACAGATTCTGGTCGGATACTCCTCACTTCACACAGATCACTTTAAAGAATTAGGTTGTTAATTCAATCACACAAGACAGTCTTCAGCACCCTTATGTGTGGGACTTGTAGTTAAATATTTACTTTTATTTTGTTTGTTGATTTCTAACTTTCTAAAACACAGGACACTTGCTTTTATCTACAAGCAAACAAAACTGTTTTGAGGAAATTGTAAAATTCTCCTTTCCGAGGCTGCGACAACAATTGGTCGTTCTTTATCTACAGAAAACCAGCCCTTACATTTTCTTCCTAAACTATTTTTGGGAAGTTACAAAATCTCTCTGAGGTTGGCTGACAACATTTGGCCAGTCCTTATCTATGGAAATCTCAACCCAGAGGTTCTGGCACAAGCAGTTTGATAAAATTGTTTTACCACGGCTTCTCTGGCAAAAATAGAAGGAGGTCACCAGCCCTTATTTACTAGTTCAGCCTAGGTAAATTAATAATATTTTGTTTGTGCAGACTTGGGTGCTAGCCAGAGACACGTAACAAGGGAAAGTAAAAAAAAAGGAAAGAAAAGTATTGTGGCCACGGAGAGAAGGAAACGAAAAACAAGAAGTAATAGAAGACCGTTAGACAACTGGATATGAAGAAAGAAAAGGCAGAACATCACTCATACGAAGACATATTAAAACTTACCTATCTTTTCTTACTATAAACTTTTAAACTTAAACACACTTTAAACACAAAATACAAATTCCTTTAGGGCATTTTCCCCACCCTTCCGAGGCTACCTGCCTCAAGTGTGATTGATCAGATCACAACCCAGTTCACACCCATGAACTGTCAACACAATAAATAAAACTTAACCACAGAATAAAAGCTATAAATGAGAACTTAACCATAAAATGAAACTTAACCACAAGTGACAGTCCTGTAGCAGCTAAAAACCTTTGAATTCCAGGATACCGGCTTTAACCACAAGGGAGCTCATGGCAGGCAGAAATAAAACCAGAAAGCGCATGTATGCATCCAAGCGCCACCCGGCAAACTGCAAACCAGAGAATGTCCCAGTTGGTTCCCTTAGACGATATTTGGAATCCCGGACGAGCCCCCATTTTTGTCGGGGAAATTTTATTTCTATTTTCCCCAGCTGCTACACACAAAAGGACTCTAGGCACAATATCTTAAAATATTATTAATTAATTTATTGCATGCATAAGCCAAATAAAATCAGAACACATTCTATAAAGTACAATACCTTAATAATAAAGAGATGCAAGTAATATTAAGATTGGCCAATAATATAGAAATTTGGAACAAAGCAAAGACAGGTTTCCCTAGGATCCCGTGTTTGCAATGCCCACCTTGCCTGGCTTTCCTTCTCCCTTATATACCTTCTAGTACTAGGTCATGTCACGTTTTGTGGTTAGCAAGATACACGTGAGACACGTGGTCAGCATGAGTCACGTTTTGGGGTTAGCAAGATACACGTGAGCACGTGGCCAGTATGAGTCATGTTAATTCTGTCTTGAGCCACCTGTTGAGGTTACTATAGGTCACAGTGACATTTTGATTCTACTTTCAACTAAAATGGTTGCACTTGCTTGTAAAATGGCTGCACTTGCTTGTAAATAATATGAATCAAAATTTCTCTCTCACACTCCTTTGAGAAGAGCCAGCCTCTGTAGCGATGGGCAAGCTACATAGAAGAAGGGAATGGGAAATCACTTCTGAATACTCTACCATAAAATCTTTGGAAATGGTTTCTATAAAACAGAATTGATTTGATGGCATACTATTATCAAAGGGGTATATGGTCTGCTAGCTGTTTGGGCTAGAGTTTTGGAACTCCACTGCTAGGATCTTGAGTTGACCCATTACATCTGATACTCCCCCTCCCAAAAAAAAAAGGCAAGTGACAATGCATTATGTAAAAGTAGTTTAAAGAATCCTTATAGCATCTCAAAAATTTTATGGATTATTTTCTGTGATAGCTTGAAACAAACATTTTATCTCAGCCCACCATCCTTTAATGATTCCTACCCTGGCCACTATCGCATCTGTCTCTTTGAAGGTGATTCCAAAGTAGTTCACTTTCATTTAATTACGATGACCAGAGATTAATGAGGGATTTTTTCCTCCTATCCTCACCAACTATAGTCTAAGGTAGTGTTACTTCTATCTATACACATGTCTTGAGGAATTGATGTATAATCAATGCCAAACTGGCATTACAGTTTGAGAAGACATGATAGGTTTCCATTGGATTGGAGGCAAGAAGAGACCTGCAGGACATTTCATGCATTGTGCAACTATCCATTAATCCATCATCTAGAAGATAAAATGCCAAAAAACGGATAGTAGGTACAGCCACTAGGCTCTGTACCAACAGGCCCATTAAGATGAAAACTAGCTGGAGCATAACAAACAGAAAAAGTGAGCTGCTGCTTACAGTTAACTTTAATAATAATAGTTATGTCCTGTCCAGTGATGGGATGTCAAAAATTCTACTACCACGCCATGATGTCATGGACGTCATGGGCGTGGCCAATGTCATGACGTCATGATGTCATGGGCGGAGCCAACGTCATGACATCATGATGTTGTGGGCAAGGCCAAAAATAAAATAAAAATAAAAAAAATAAACACGCACACAGACCCGTAAATAACTTAAAGAAATAAATAAAATAAAAATTAAATAAAAGTACAACCACCCACCCAAAACACAAATAAATCACCCACCCACCCTAAATATAAAAGCCTCACTTACCTTCCTTGGCGCCGACGAACCTCCATGTGGCCCGGGGCCACCCAGCAAGACACGCTGCCCCCGACTGCGGCCGTTTCCTCCTACGAAGGCCGCGGCCGGCCCTGCAGCCGCCGGCCACAGCTGCCACATCCACCTGCAGCCCCTGGCCGGCTACCGAGCTCCCACGGGCACGTTGGTGCCTGTGCGGGCCATCCATCGCCGCCGCGCCCTCCTAGGGACTTGGGCCCGACAAACCCCCATGCCCTGGGTAAGCCCGGCGGGGCTCACCACCACCGCGTCCTCCTCCGCCGGGCGCCTGCAGCTTCCTCGGGGCGGTGCCTTTTCGGCCCGGCTCTGGCGGCGGCCATGGGCGGCTAGGGCCTGCGGGGAGCAGTGGGTATGGTGGCGTCTCCAGCCGCGGCCAGGGGCTGGAGCCACTGCTCCCCGCAGGCCCTGGCTGCCCATGGCCACCGCCAGAGCCGGGCTGAAAAGGCACCGCCCTGAGGAAGCTGCAGGCGCCCGGCGGAGGAGGACGCGGCGGCGGCGAGCCCCGCCGGGCTTACCCAGGGCATGGGGGTTTGTCGGGCCCAAGTCCCTAGGAGGGCGCGGCGCGGGCGGACGGACGGCCCGAGCAGGCACCAACGTGCCCGTGGGAGCTCGGTGGCCGGCTAGGGGAGGTGCCCTTCTCTTAGGGCTGCCGCCGCTGCTGCCGGAGCCACTCTAAAAAGGGGCGGCTCCAGCTTCGGAAGAATTTTTTTTTTAAATTGGAGCCATTTGGCTCCAATTTAGTGCGCATGACCAGAAACTCAATTTGACGCATGCGCAATGCGTCAGATTGAGTTTCTGCGCATGCGCAGTCAATTGGAGCCATTTTAGCTCCGATTTTTTTAAAAAAATTTCTTTCGGTGAGGCGTCCTAAACCGGACGCCTCAAAAGTGGACTCCCCTCCCGGAGAACCCTCCGGAATTGGTCCTACCGGTTCCAGGGAACCGTCTGGAACCGGGGACATCCCATCACTGGTCCTGTCAAGTCAATTCTGATTTATGGTGACCTTTTCCAGGATTTTTCTAGGTAAAGAATACTCAGAAGTGGTTTACCATTTTCTTCTTTTGAGACTCCTCCTGGGACTGTGCAGTTTACCCAGGGCTAAATGGACTGACTCTTCTCCCTAGAAGCACAGTGGGGAATCAAACTCCCAACCTCTGGCTCTGTAGTCAGATACTTAAATCACTAAGCTAGGCAGCCAGCTCACAGTTAAAAAAGAAATATACTGAATAGGCACATTTATTAATAAGATAATCAAACCGAAGTATGAAAATCTCTCAATTCTTAAATTTTGTGGCATTTCTTTGAATCCCCTTTGTATTTTCCCCCTGTTCTTATTTTGTTTCAGGTTGTGACAGGTTTTCTAAATCCCTACATTCTAATCTGTTTATACCAGAGGTTCTCAGCCTTTTTAAGCCAGGGGCCGGATCAAGCACCCTCAGAGTTTTGGCAGGCTGGACTGGTGTTTCCCTGTCCCTGCCTCTGCCTTTGGCTGGGGCAACAGTGGCTGGACCACCCCCGAGCCAGCACCATTTCCCCTTGCAGTGGTGGTGGGGGGCATCAGTCTGGCTCACCAACACTCCCCCCACACCACCACCATTGCCACTTCTCTCTATCACACCGCTGTCACCAACAACAACACTTACCTTATGCTACTGCCAACGCTTTCCCCCACACAACCAGTCTGGCCCACCAACACTCCCCCCCACACACACACACTGCCACTGCTACCCTGCTTAACAGCCTGCCATGGGTGAAGGAGGGGTCCTGACTGTCCTTGCCCATGCCCATGCTCAGCCAGAGCAGTCCCCGGAAAAGATGCATGTGGCTGAGGTGACTGCTGCTTCTACTTCCACCACTATCACTACCATCCTTGTCCCCTCCACTTGGCTTGGAGCATCCCTAAGGCCGCTCCGTAGTAGGGTGGATGTTGTAAGCCTTCTTACAACATCTGCTCTGTTATGAAGCAGAAGTGGTGGGAGTGGCGGGAGCAAGGGTGCGGGCTGGATGGAATGGTGCCACCTGTAACCCCTGGTATACACATCTGAACATTTTTTTCTAACCTTCATGTAACTTTTGCCACTTAAATAGCATGCATTTCTCTCATTGACTAAAATGTGCTTGTATCCCCCCTCCCCCCAAACACATACATTTAAATTGATTTCATATTAAGGTTTTGAAATGTGCACACGATAAACAGGCAGATTGTTGTGATGAAGTGCACATCATTTCATAACAAGTCCCAGAAGCTGTAAATATTCTCCTCCTCCTCTTTCTGTGTTTAGGCCAGACACAAAACTGCCAAAATGAAGCCACATTTTGATGAGTTCATTCCATAGTTCCTTTTGCCTGACCTAGATTCTTAGCCTGTACCCAGTGGTGGGCTGTCAAAAAATTTACTACCACACTGTGGACGGAGCTGATGTCATGGGCGGAGCCAATGTCATGACATCATGACATCATGGGTGGAGTCAACATCATCACATCATGATGTCATGATGTTGTGGGCAGAGCCAAAGTAAAAAATAATTTTTTAAAAAAAAAATTAAATAAAAATACACATTAAAATACAAATTAAAATAAATACACATAATACATAAATACATTAAATACACATAAAAACAAACTACACAAAACACACACACCACAATCCACCCATCCACCCCAAACACAAACCCATCACTTACCTGGCCTGGGGTCGGGGAACAGCAGACAGCCAGGCAGGCAGGAATAGCAGCAGCATGGCGGCAAAGCGGCACTGTAGCAAAGTGGCATGGTGGCAAAGTGGCACGGCAGTGTGGTGGCCTGGCGGTGCGGCCTACCCAGCCGGGCTGGGCTGGGCCCAGCAGCACAGCCTAGCCCGGTAGTGTAGCCTGGCCCAGCCTGGCCCAGCCTGGCGGTGTGCCGAGGAAAGGCCGCTCCCACCGCTCCAGACGCTACACCCTTTCTGGGCATCTCAAAATGGCTGCTTGGAAGTGTGCAGGCATCAAATCTCTATTTGTCCCATGCACACTTCTATTTTTCAGTGTGCATGGGTCAAATAGAGATTTGATGCATGTGCACTTCCGAGCAGCCATTTTGGGCTGCCCGGAAGAGACATTGGGAGGGCCGCCAGAGAGGCAACCGAACCGGTCGCCCGGGGATTTACTAACCCCCCCCCCCGGCGATCCCCTCCGGATTGCTGCTGTCGGTTCAGCCGAACTGGGAGTAGCCCACCACTGCCTGTACCTCAGTTCCCAACACATAGAATTGGTCTATAACAACGATAGCAAACCTTTTAGAGACTTAGTGCCCAAACTCAACAGGCTGTCATCCATGCCACAGAGAGGCAGGGTGAACTCTTTGCTGGGCAGAAGGAGGAAGTGCTCCCATTGTGCTGCTGGGCAGAGGGGCGGGGGCAAACTCTGTGCTGTGGGAGGAAAGAAAGGCTCCCATTCAGTGATGGGATGTAACAGATTCGTACCAGTTCGCCAGAACTTGTAGTAACTTTTCCCAGTGTCCTGGAGAACCGGTAACAGCTTTTGGGGGGAACCACCTTTGGGGCTTACCTTTTCACTGGTTCCCCCACTGCGCATGTGCACCAAGCACTTGGTGTTCATGCATGCCTCAGTGCTTGGCACGTATGCACAGCCTCCTTGCTGTCCTCCCAAGCGGGGAGGAGGAAGAGAAGCTGCTAGCCTGAAACTCCCTATAGCCTGCTCCCCAGGGTAAGTTACTCACCTTTGGATGTGGTGTGTCTGTGTGTATTTTAATGTATATTTAATACCGTTACCTATATTGATGTACTACCATGGTTCCAAAAAAATCCTGGTGGCCGGGAGGCCTGGCAGCCTGGCTTGGGGGTTTTAAGCAAAGTCTTGGAGTTACCTCATCAATAAGCTACACCTGTGCTGTTCCAATTGCTGTTCCAATTGGAGAACCCTTAAGAAGGCACAGCTGTTTTACATTTACATTAAGGCATATTATCCTAGAGAACTGGTACGATGACCATATCCATCTTGCAACATGGTGCTGCCCAGGCACTTATACTAACAGTTAAGTAACGGGTTTGTGTTTTGGGTGGGTGGGTGTATTTTAATGTAATGTTTATTTAATTTATTTAATTTATTTATGAGTTTGTGTTGTGGGTGTGTGGGTTGTGGGTGTGGGTGTGCTTATTTTTATTTTATTTTTTATTATTATTTCTTTTTTTTCTTTGGCCCCGCCCATGACATCATGACATCATGACATTAGCTCCACCCACACTGTGATGACATCACGGTGGGGTAGTAAAATTTTGGACATCCCACCACTGCTCCCATTGGGCTGCTGTGCAGAGGGGCAGATGAACTCTATGGTGGGATGACAGCACGCATGCCCACAGAGAGGGCTCTGAGTGCCCCACCTGGCACACATGCCATAGGTTTGCCACCACTGGTCTATAACGTGACAGCTCATGTCATTGGTTCAACCATCAACAGTACCATTTTGCAGGAGATAAAAAAATCTATTTTTTTAAAGGTGATTGGAAGAAGTTAAGCAGAAAGTTGGATGAAACTATATCAATGATAGCCAAGCTATACCTCCAAAAGTAACATCAGAAATAGTTGCCCAAATGAAAAATAGTTTTTCACTATTTGAGCAAAATCCCTTGGGTGAAAAACCCATTTTGGCTGGGCAGTGATTAATTTCTTTGGTTTCAGAAACTAAAAAGGATAATTGGATAAAACTCATAGAAGAAATAAACATGTCAAGAAATAATTAGAAGGCCTAGAGATTATTAAACTGGTGTTACAAAGACCCAACTAAAAGCCCTCCTTATGCAAACATTTCAATAAATCAAACAGCCCATGAGCTCCTTGCTAATTGCAGAGTAGAACACCACTACAGGAAATTAGAATGTAAAACTTGAAAGAAACTAGCAACTTAAGACCAGTTACCATACAAGACCATTCAGTTTAAGTGGATTTGAAAAAGCTATCTGTAGTTGCTAAAGTGGCAAAGCAGCAGTCCTAAATGATATCCATGTAGTAGAGTGCATAATATATTCTGGCCTAGTACCAAAAAGTGACTCCTTAATTTCTTTAACAATTCTCTTGTCTTCCTCAGGATTAAAAAAAATTAGCAAAATTAATGAAAGATTGCTGCTTAGAAGCCTGTAAAGAATTCACAAACCTAAAAATAAACTTATGGCTGATCTCAATACACTGTTATCTTTATAAAGAATGACTTCTTATCATACAACAGCTTGACTTTAGGAAAAACTGTACAGCACAATTCCTGTATTTAACTCAATGTACTGAGGAGAATGTTGAAACCAGAGTCACAGGGTTAGTTTTTTTGACCCCCTTGGCCACTTATGATACTGTTCATCATGAAGTACTAGTACAAAAATTAATCATCTAATCAACGATTATCAACTAACTAAAATAATAGCAGCCCTTTTCCAAAATTATAGATTTCTCATTAACTTTCAATGACAATGCAGTAGACTGAGAAATCAAAACAATGGTCTACTCCAGGGCAATATGTTGGTTCCTATTTTGTTTGACATTGCACTAATGACCAACTGCTTCCTCAAGGTACCAAAACTTTTATTTATACTGACAATCTTACACTTGCAGCCAAGTTAGACAGCTTTCAGATGATGGAATCTAACTTAACAAATGCATTAGAAGAACATGGTGCATGTTATAGTAGAAGCTAATTTAAACCCAACCCAATAAGACTCAGACATGTGCCTTTCATTTGAAAAACAAGCATGCATCTTGGAAAGTACAGATTACCTGAAAGGATTTCTGGCCATTTTCGTTTTGAGAAAAAGCATGCCTCCCCTTGAGAATTCATGAATTTACAAAGCTTATAGGTCATTTCAAAAGAATAAAATATATATAGAACTATGTGTACATTTTAAAATTAAAGCTGCTAAAATGTACATAATTGAAACAAAACATCCAAACACACTTCTGTCAATGGATGAAAATTTTATAAAATAAAATTGTAAATGATGCAAATAAATGTGCACAAAATGTCCACATTTTAGGAAATGTGCACATGAATTTCAATGTGCTACCAAAAAAGAATGGAGAAAATATTATACAGTTTTCAGATCCTCACAATCACAGTGTTTGATTTCATGCTTCTGCCCATCAAACTCCATGGAGCAAAAACATGAGGCTCGTGTTCTGCCTTCAATGTACTTTGCTGTGTCTACCCCACAAATGGAGTAAGAGCATGGGCTTCAGACACAGCAAATAGGCAGGTGGCCAGGCCCCTCCTCCATGTTGTTTAACTACAGCAGGGCTCCGCCCCTCACTTGTACCATCTAGTCCCACCACCCCTACTTACCGGTCAGTGGAAAAATTGTTTAGCATGAAACTAGTCTCTGGTGCAAAAAAGGTTGGGGACCCCTGGTTTAAGGGATATATCAATGAAACTCACACCAACCTACCTGGAACCTAATTGAACTTCATAGGAAATTAATTTTACAGGAAGGACTCTACTGGTTGTCCACAGGACTTTTTAAAAACCTATATGGCATGTTTTGAGATCTTTCTATATTGCTATAGCACAGAATAAACAAGAACTGTAAATAAAATACCCTACTGAATTCTTTAGTGACCATTTATTTTTAATGTGTTCTTCCCAATTGGAGCAGGTACATTTTTCACACAGGCTTTGCAACAGCTTGTGATATGTTGTTATTAGCAGTTTATCTGAATAGTAAATGTCTTCATAAAATATAGGTGGGGGTTGTTGTTCTTATTTTCCCCTGTTCTGCTGCTTGTGCAAATTTAAGGATAAGGCATTAGGTAGTAAGTCCTCCAATACAATAAAACACTCAACAGCATTATGCAGTAATTTGGATATTTTACTAAGTATATATATACTCCAGCAATATATTTCATGCTTCATTTGCTGGAAAACTCATTAGATTACAGTGACATCAGGATTTAATACAAGAGACTCATCCTTTCTCCCCCAGCTGTCCTCACCCCTCCTCCCACTAAGCTGAACCCTGTTTGTTTTCTTTCATGCTTGAATTAATATATAACAAACTTTGACTCTGTTTGTTTGCTCTCTTCTAATTTACCTACTTGTTTGGTGGTGGAGCTATATTTTGAAAGAATGGGAGGAGCTGTAAAAACAAATTGTGCCCTTGAGCTTATGAGATAAAGTGCTCCTTTGAGTTTATGTTCGCAGGACACAATCTCCTCATCAATTAACAGGAGTTTGCCTTTGACTCACATGCAGATTTGGCAATAGTTTTCTCAATGTTCAGTGGGTGGCCCAACAGCATGCTAAGCTAAAACAAGCAGTTGATATAAGCAATTGTCAAAGTAAATGAAGAGTAAGTACAAAGAAGAATTGAACTGAAGCATAATTTTAGGCAATGACAAAAGGAGGAGGAGGAGGAGGAGAAGAAGGAGAAGGAGAAGAAGAAGGTGGTGGTGGTGGTAGTAGTGGTCGTGGTGGTGGTGATGGATTTTATTTGTTCATAGAAACAAGCAATAAACACAGGACAGCCTGGTGATCTGAAAAATGGTTAGTAGGTATCACAAACAATGTAAGGAAGTGATTTTTTTTTTTTGCCCAAATCCAACACTCTCATAGAATTTAATTTCTAGTTAAACATTACAAATTCCAGCTATCACTGCCATTTAATTTAGTTGCAATTAATTTTCAGTTACTGTATATGCTGGTGTATAAGACTACTTTTCCCCCCTGAAAAACATGCCTCTAAGTGGGGGGGGGGGGTTCGTCTTATACGCTGGGTGCACTTCAGTTGGGATAGACATAGCTGGCCATAGTGGCCTCCCGATGCTCACCCGGTGCCCATAGTGGCCTCCCGAATCGATGCCCGTGTGGTGCCCATAGTGACCTCCCGATGTCCATCCACCTCATTCTACATACCATCCAGTATCGTGCGGTATCCAGCATTGCTGCGGCGAGCATCAGCAGTGAGACAGGGGTGACAGCCTTTTCGGCATGACCGGCCTGTTCTGCTCAGTAGGAAGCAGCGGTGCTCCATCCTGCCCCTTGTCTACACAGAGCTCACACATGCACACTTGCGCACTAGTGCCGGCCACAGGGAGATGTTGAAATCAAATCTGATGTTCTTTTATGTTTTATTTGGTGTGTGGAAGGTGTGCGGAAGAGGGGGTAGTCTTATACGGTGAGTATATAACAAACTATATTTTGAGTGGAAATGTTGTGGAGGGTCGTCTTATATGCCCAGTCGTCTTATACGCCTGCATGGTAATAAAATATCTAGAGATCTACAGTGTTTGTGTGATATAAAAATTATTTACATGTGATGAAAATAGGTTCACAGCTCTAACCGTCCAACAAACTCCTGCTTTGTAGCAGTAGATGTAGAAAGAGAATAAGTCACCTTTTCCCTCCTAGTTGCAGCACAGAGGGCCTGAAAACTGGAGAATTAGTTTGCTGAACAGTTCTCACAAAGCTCTACAATCACACTTTCCTTAGGGAAAGGGAAGTCTCTTTCCAGAATACTCAGGGACAGGGTAGAGAAGATAAAAACGAATCTTCTCTTGCCATCACTTATGGTCTCTTAAAGCTACTTTGGTTTTGTTGTTGCTAGGTGGCAACAAGTTGCTTCTGAAGTATGGCAATTCTATGAATTAGAGTGACCTCCAAATGTTTTTTATCAATAATGTTTGCTTTGAAGGAGCCTGCTAATTAGAGGCTACTGAACAATGAGACTACAGTTTCCATTAAAACCTAAGCACCCAAGGAAGTACTGGAGCAGTTTCCTTTTTGTATTGGAAGTATGCCTGAGACAGCCTCAAACGCAGTGAAATGTAGGTGTTTCCCTGTGAGAAGGAACTTCCAGAATTTTTCCTCGTAGATTCTTGGAGAATTCTGATGGTTGGAGTAAAAACAAAAATTCTTCATTTGAAAAGAAAAATACTTGCTCAAACGTAGACTCTACCTATAAGTAAGAATGCTGGAAAATCTGGATTCTTGCTCATGGGCAGAGCCTACAGACCCAAAACAGGGTAGAAGAAATTGAACTCTTAATGGGAAAAGATTCCCAGTTTGTGCCTTAGATTTTACTTCCTTACCTGAGGAATTCTATAGGGCAGAAATAATTTTTAGCATGCTCTTTCTGTGAGTAATGGGCAACATGAACTTCCCAGGCTAAGGGCATGATCAAATTGGAACACTGAATCATAATAATTCAGCTTGGCTTTGATTTGACTTTGAAGCAGATGTTACTTTTTATTCAGAATCAATTCTTGCAACAGGTTGTTTCATGAGTTCAGCGTTCATACTGGATGCTTTGCAAGTGGCATTCCAGCTCACTGGCTGTTGAGCAAGGGAAACCTTTACCTTTACTAAGATTGCTACAATATGTCAACAGTGGCTTAGAACATCACCCCCTCCTGTGGGCCCACAACAAAGGCCTGAGGAAGAAGATGCGAAGGCCTAGCAGTGGCTGGGGACTTTGCCTACTCCTCTGGGCCCACAACAACGGCCTGACGGGAGTTAGTTTATGTTCTGGTTTGGTTGCTTTATGTGGTTGCATTTTATAATTTTTATTGTACTGTTGTTGTTTTGACTGTAAGCTGCCCTGAGTCGCCTTGGCGAGTGGGCGGCAATATAAATCTAAATAAATAAATGGTGGGCATCAGCAGGTTTGCACAAGTTCGCCAGAACCAGTATCAGAAATTCTGGCTAGCCTTGCCCATCCAAGTTTTGAAATAAAGTAGTCCTAATTCGGGTGCAATGCAGAGCTTTCCTCCTAGCCACACCATGCTTACAGTGTGATAGTAAAACAAATTGGAGCCCACCACTGGTCTACTTTATTTTGGCTAACAACTGGGCACTGAGTAGGCATGTGTCATTCAGTTTTTCAGATTACAAATTCCATAATTTTCATTCTGACAGACTTCTAAATATAGCTCACCATGGAGAAAGGCCTAAACGGGAAATCTGTGTCCTAGATGTGCCTTTGTTGTTTAGTCGCACAGTCGATTCCGACCCTTTGCGACCCTATGGACCACTGGCCACCAGGCACCCCTGTACTCCACCATCTTCCTCAGCCCGCCCAGCTTTGTGCCCATTGCATTTACAATACCATCTAGCCATCTCATTTTTGGCCACACCCTTCTTCTTTTGCCCTCCACCTTTCCCAGCATCAAGACTTTCTCAAGTGAATCCTCTCTTCTCATTTGGTGTCCAAAGTACTTTAGCTTCATCTTTACTATTTGACCTTCTAAGGAGCAGTAAGGGTTGATTTCTTTTAGGATCGACTTATTTGTTCTTCTTGCTGTCCAGGGGACTCTCAAAACTCTCCTCCAACACCACGTTTCAAAGGCATCTATTCTTCTGCACTCAGCTTTCCTAATGGTCCAGCTCTCACAACCATACATTGCCACCGGGAATACCATTGCTTTGACTATGCAAATTTTTGTTTGCAAGGTGATGTCTCTACATTTAACTATGTTCACCAGGTTTCTCATAGCTTGTCTCCCAAGCATCAGTCACTATCATCTTACAGCAGGCACTAGTGCAGCTTTTACTTTTCAATAGGCCCAGGTGAGTAACATTTATAATTCTGGAATTTGCATTTAAAAATAAATAAATAAATGAAGGGCACATCCATTATATCAACCTATATATATATATATATATAGGCATATTCGTAGAAAATGATGAAAGAATTACAGGTATCTTTGTCAGACTGCATGATCTTCCACACTCATTCATCTTGCCTTTAGCATACTGTATATACTCAAATATAAGCCTAGTTTTTCAGTCCTAAAAATGAGATCAAAATAGTGGACTCGGCTTATACTCGGATCACTGAGTGCAATAGAGAAAGGCACCAGCAGCTAATAGCCTCCACCACCCACTTCTCCCATCCTGTCGTCGGTGCATTTCAATCGGCATGGAGAAAACACCTTTCTGCTGCATCTTATTTTCATGTACCGTATTTTGATTATTGAAACTCACTAAGCAGCTGCTGCATTTGCCACCCTCGGCTTATATTCGGGTCAATCTATTTTCCTGGTTTCTTAGGTCAAAATTAGGTACCTCGGCTTATATGTTGGTCGGCTTATACTCGAGTATATACAGTACTTTATTTTGTGATTGGCCATAGGCAAGTAAACACAGGCTTAATTTGTAAGTCTGTTTACTGAGGCTCAAGTGGATAAGATGCTGACTGGAAGGTGGCAGTCAACAGCTCGAAACCCAAATACTGCAGGATGGAATGAGCTCCCATCTTTGTCACAGCTCCAGCCAACCTAGCAGTTCGAAAGCAAGAAATTGCAAGTAGATAAATAGGAACCACTTTGGTGGGAAGGTAAACAGCGTTCCATGTGCACAACTGGCTTTCGAGCAAGGGTGACCTTTACTTTTATTTTTCTGAGACATCTGTTTCTTAGGAAATCTCATTGGAAGAAAACAAGTAGGGAATATGCATTGTCTTTAAAGAGGCCTGTTTTTTTTTTATTCTTTTTGAGACCATGGCTATAAAGCATATCATTGTGAATGGTTGCACTTTGATATGTATAAATTTACTCCAGCACATAATGTGTGTACTTGTTAGAAAAACACACTTAGGTTTATTTTCCTAGTATGGAATATACACTCTAAGCCTAAACTAAACTGCTATCAAACAAATAATAAAATCTACTCTGAACTTTTGTCTTTGAAAAGCACATAGACAAAAGCTCAGTAAATCATACAAAACAGCTATTACAACTGGCACAAAGGATTGGTATTCCTGGAACTTTTAAATGCTGAAAGTCTATTGTAACATTTTAAAAAGCCTGACAATAGCAGAGTTCAACAAAATCCATTATATAATTATTTCTGATATTCAGCATTTTCAATTAAAATACAGAGGAATTCTGGTACAGGGGAATTTGAACAAAAAAATGCATGGCCTGGCTGAACAAGTAAATCACAGCAGATTGAAATGATCAAATGGATAATAATAGATTTCATATCAGAAATTACTCTGGATTGGAAGGATTTTTGCTGGAGAAACTCTGCTCAGGGGACACCCAAATGTGTCTCCTTTCATGTCCCCAAGATCTGCTGTGTAGTACTTGGGGTATCAAACCCTGACATTCCAGTCTCCAAGCTCAACATCTTAACCATATATTTTCAGGAAATAAGAGGGCGTCTGTGATGGAAAACAGGGAAATGGATTATCACTTTCTGCCCACGCCACATCATGGATAGATTACTGTATTCAAATCTCTTTTTTCCTGCTTGTTTAAACAGGAACAGTTAAGCATTTCCAAATCTGATTGAAACAGTTATAAAACACACACATTCCAAATGCAACACATTAACATTTCAACATTAAAACAAATGAAATAAAAATAAGTTACAAAATCAGGAAGCAATATTGAACATCCAGATTTAGCTTTCAATATGTTGTCAAAACTTAGTTGTAAAACAGCAACACTAGAAATTTATTAGCTAGATGAGGTTGATTACAAACTTTTTAACTGACTGAAAAGTTGTTCCATTTAATCAGCTGAAAAATATTTTAAATGAATTAATTTTATACAAGTATAAATAAAAACTGTTATTGGCAAATGTCTGTGTAAAATGAAAAGTATCTCCCTTTCATTTCTTATGATTTCAGAATGCCTCTTCTAAAAAGGTGTTTTAATGATAAACATTTTCATTGTTAGCAGTCTTCTTCATCTTTGCTTCTTCTTTTACACCATCAGCAGTTGAGGGAGATGCAAGGTTCTTTTTCTGGCACTTCTAGCTGCCTCCCCCGCTGTTATTTTGTGTTCTTATAATACAGTTGTACCTCGCTTAAAGAGCATAATGTGTTCCACAGGATTGCTCTTTAAGCAAGTTTGCTCTTTAAGCGAAACACCATTGTAAATGACCAATTGTGCGGGGGATTGCGAACCTGATTTATTTGTTAAGTGAGTTTTGGTTGGTTTTAGTTGTTAAGTGAAGCAAACATTCAGAGAAAATTCTGCTCTTTAAGTGAATTACTCTTTAAGCGAGGCACTCTTTATGGGAGGTTTGACTGTATTTCATTGATGTTATCTCTCCATTTTCCTCCAGGTCTGCCTTGTGATCTTTGTACTTCTCTTTTTTCAACCTTTGCCTTTGGGATGATACAGAATCTGGCTCATTTACTGGTTTGCCAATTGCTGCAGAGGCATGCACCAATGAGGACTTGGGTTTGGGCAATGACAAAGTAAAGAAAGCACGCAATGATGTCATATCACTGGCATGCATGATTCCTGCCCCCATTCACCCCCTTTTTTGGCACTCAGTCTTTAAAAGGTTCACCACCACTGCCATAGAGAACCACTGTATCACATAGATAAGTGCCTCTAGTGGCATCTTTAATTATTAAGAGAAGAATTTACTCAGAAGAACACACAAACGTTCACACACTTTGACCTCAGGAGTCATCCACCCAAAGAGAGGGTGGAGGAAAAAATGTCCTTGGGCATCTAGCCAAGTCAAAATTAGGCCCATCTTAATAAGGTGACCTTGGGAGATCTTGAGAGATAACAGAAATCTTATGTTGCGAGATGTAATCTCAAGGACATCGTTTGACCCTGAGATGCTTGACATTCCAAAAGAGGGGGTGAGCCTAAAGAGAGACTGAGGGGGGGAGTCGTGAAGAAAGACCCAAGAATGTAGGAGCATATTCCTGAAGAACATGCAGCGCAGATGAAACTTTGAAGGAGATGTGGCCTTCAGGGCTATTACTTTATCAGCTAATTAGAGACAAACTACCGGATTTAGAAGATTTTTCCAGCTTTGGGACTTAGAAAAATCTTCACCTTGCAGCCAGATGAGGCAACACTTAGAAAATATCATGTTTTTATTTTCTAGATTCTAAGTACTAGGGGAAATTGTGTGTTTAGGAATAAGTTAGCCAGAGATATCACTTTTGCTATGATTTGCTTGGAAAAGGAGAAATTTGTTTTATGGACATCGAATTTCTTTTTATTGAATAAACTTTGAGACCACATAGGTCTCCTTTCCAAAGATTTTGGAAGTGTCGTGTCCAGTTTTGGTGTGATCCTGAGAGATAGGATTTTGGCACAATTTTATTTCCTGCTTAATATTATTTTTTGCATGCTACCACAATCTTCCAGGGCTTGTCTTTTGGAAGCGGGGATCAGAGGGGAGACAGTGAAGCCGAGTCAAGCATAACACACAAAGTTACAGGGCTGGAGTTTTCGGGAACTGTGGAAGTCACAAAATAGCCCTGAGCCTGAGGAAAAGAATTTTTAGCAAAGATTGGATACTGTCTTGGCCCCCGTCCTTCCCCACAAAATCTACTCCATTAACCCTTTTTACATTCAGAAGACTGAACCCACACTTTAGCTCAGCTGCATCTTGCACTCCTAAAATTCATCATCCAGGAACAACATGTGTTTATTTCTTCTTTCAAAAACAATTGGCTTTTTCCATTGGGATTTATGTAGATTTAATTGAGTCATGAATCTGTTTGCCAACTTAAAACTCATATTACTAATCAACGACATTTTTAATCAAGTGACAATCCTGCTTACTTGTCATAATCAACATCTGGTGTAACATTTGTAACTGCAATCCAAAGCACATTTAGCTGGGAATAAGCCCTAGAGAGACGTAGGGTGGGACTTGGGGTGGGTCTACACAGCACAGAAAGTACACTGTCATCTGTTTTGATTCCCAGTTTGTCAAACTGGGTCCCTGCAGGTTTCTACAAGGGAAATCACGGTGGCTGTCCAAACCTCATGTAATCATTGTATTCAGGGCCATAACCAGGGGGTGGCGGGGGGTGGAGGGTTGCCCCTTCCCTCATTTAGCAGTCATCCCCCTCAAATGGGCAGAGTACTACAGCACCTGTTATCCCCCGAGATAGGGTGGGCTTGTGGTTTGTCCTTCACCCAGCTGAGAGTCAGTGTGGAATGGCTTGGGCAAAGAGGAGCAGATTCTTGTTCTGAAGCAGCAGGTAGGAGAGGCAGGTAGGCAAAGAGGGTGCCATGCCTCGTCCCTCCCTCCCTGCTCCTCGGCTGACCCTCCGCTTTTGAAAAGGTGGCAGCCATCCATTGCGTTTGGGGAAGGGAAAGGTTTGTGTGATGAGTTGCCTCCGCTGGGTTAGAAAAGCCCCGGAGTATTTCTTTCATGCAAGCAGCTTTCAAGTTTGAATTAATGTGAATTAAAGTTAATCAATTTAACGTTTTGTGCCAGTGCACTAACAAATAAGGAACTGGTATTTTATAACTCCAACAGAGTCTTGATTTAATCCTCATGTGCACTCTTCCTTCCAATTTGAATTTTTTGAAATGGTAGCAGTATTAGACTGTGTTTCAAGCATATCAGAGAGTAAACAAAACAAAACAAAAAAGTTGTGGCACTTTAAAGACTAACTGCTGTATTTTAATGTAAGCTTTCGTGGACCAAGTCCACTTCCTTTCAAGAAGACTTTGTGACATCTGGGGGACCAAAATTTTGGTTTTGGACATTTTTTAATAGTATTATGCTCCCTGTTGTACTGGGAGCATGACTCATTTCTCTATAACCAGGTGCCCTCCAGCAGAACAGTGTTTCCATATGAGATGGGAAGGCATTGCTTCCTGCCTAGAATGTCTTCTTTTTCTCCCAAGAAATCCCCAACCTTGATGCTCCCACACAAATTCTATTTGTTTATTTATATTCCAGCACACCACATATAAGGAATTGATTGTTATGCCAAGAAAGTGGCAGAATCAGTGGTTATCTTTGGTGGCGGTGGAGAACTCACCCCACAATAGTAGCACTAAGTCCTACCACCTGCTTGGACTGAGGGCTGATTATGGGTAAGATAGAATCATAGAATAACTGAGTTGGAAGGGGCCTTTTAGACATTAAGTCCTACCACCTGCTTAATGCAGGAATCTTAAATCAACGCAGATCTGACAGATGGTTGTCCAATTCTCCCTTCAATGCTTCCAGTGTTGGAGCGTCACTACCCTTTGAGGTAATTGATTCCACTGTTCTACTGCCTTAACCATTATGGAGTTTTCCCTGATACTCCACCTATATCTGGCTTCATTTAGTTTGCCATTTATAGACCATACAGCCAGCGATTCAACGCTGAGTGTGTTGGGCAGCAGTACATAACCTAACTCCCTAAAGGGGCCAATGGCTATGGGCAGATGAGCCCCTTTAGGTGGGGTGATGGTCCCCCTCAGTGGAGGAAATGCCACTGGAAACCATCCTATTGGGCCCAACAGCAAAATGAGCAGCGAAGGAACTCTGATTCCCAACGACCATGGAGGTGGAAGAGGCCATGCCAGATGGACTGGCTGTGAAGCCACACCTTGATAATATCCTCAGTATTAAATCCTGCATGTCTCATTTCATGTGTGCTGCAGGAGATGGTTCTGTGATCACATTGTGTGAGTCACTTCCTGGCAAGCTGGGATCTAAACAAATTCATGCCAATGGCATTTTTCCTGCTTCAAGAAAAAAATGCAGTCTCAGATAGAAGTTGCAGCCGCCACCGATGACAACAGCAGAACTTGGTTTTGAACTGATAAGGTACCAACTGGCCAAATCCATTTGGAACATGCATTTCCGTTGTCTCTCTTTCTCCCTGAGCTGACATAACACTTCTCTGAATCAATGTTAAGTTGAAAGTATATATATTTTTATAGATGAAACACTCTCTTGATACAAAAGGTGCTCAATTGAAAGGTACTGGGACCCCCATGTGTGCCACTTTGTATTGGATCAGGCAATCACATAGGCTAAGGCATAATGCAGAGAAATGTGATGTTAGCCCAGTAGGAGCAAAATAAAGCCACACTGTGACTGAACAAAAAGAGATGATTCCCACCAGAAACAGAAAATTGCCAAGTTGGCTTCCTCTCCCTAAGCATCACAGTAGTGGCTGTTTTTTAATTCAATTTTGTCTGTGCCTAATCAGATGCAAATGGCAGGCTAGAAGGCCAGGGTAGTCATTGTCTTCACTTTAAATAAAAGTGCATAAGAAAGCAGTACTCATTCTGGAAACCAATTTAAATTCCTGGAAGCCTAAACCTCAGGAAGAATATAGCCATCTCAGGAAAAGATGATGCCACAAAGGAAGAGTTACTATTTTAAAAAATAGTTATAAAAAAAGACCTGCCTCCAGATGTAGTCAGTTTTATCTCATAAGGTGAGAGCAACCAACCACATCTCTCATTATCAGAATGGCTTGTGGGATAAAGGTACACTCAAAGAAGATAAGCCATCAAATTGTATGTTGTAGATGTGGAAAAGCTGAAGTGAATGTATGCTGATGCATCTTCCACTGCTTCATACAATAAAAGAGTTTGCAGTGATTAAATGAACAACCTGTTCCTACACAGAGTGCCTTAATATTTAACATTTCAAAGGTCGTAAATGTTATACAACTCGCCTGTCCTGCTCCCCCCTCTGCGCCCTCCTGTTTTGTTCTCATAAATTCAGTAATACCATTTGCTGTTGTTCAGTTGCACCAGACCACCTCATCTGACTTCTGAGAAATCTGTATGTGAGCCAAGATGCAACAGTTAGGACAGGATACAGAACTACTGATTGGTTTAGAATAAGAAAAGGAGTACGACAAGGATGAATATTGTCACCCTGCTCATTTAACTTATATGCAGAGTACATCATGCGTAATGCAGGGCTAGGTGAAGCACAAATTGGAATTAAGATTGCTGGGAGAAACATTAACAACCTGAGTTATGCAGATGATACTACCCTAATGGAGGAAAGTGAAGAAGACCTAAAGAGCTTCTTGATTAGGGTGAAAAAGGAGAGTGCAAAAGCTGGCCTGAAATTCAACATCAAAAGAACCAAGATCATGGCATCTGGCCCCATCACTCCCTGGCAAACAGAAGGGGAAGACATTGGAAGTAGTGACAGACTTTACTTTCCTGGAAACCAAGATCACTGCAAATGGTGACTGTAGCCATGGAATAAAAAAACTCTTCTTGGGAGGCAAGCAATGAGAAACCTAGGCAGCATAATAAAAAGTAGAGACATTACCCTGCCAACAAAATTCCACATAGTCAAAGCAATGGTATTCCCAATAGTCATGTATGGCTGTGAGAGCTGGACCATAAGGAAGGCTGAGCACAGAAGAATAGACACCTTTGAACTGTGCTGCTGGAGGAGGCTCTTGCTTCCTCCTGTTTGTTTACTTATATTCCTATGCAGTATTGCTTTGATTTGACTATGTAACTGAAAAGGTGGGAACAAAGAGTACTGTAATCAAGAAGAAAAGGAAAATCCTTTCATATAAGGAAAGGGAAATATCTCATGGGACATTCACCCCACATCCACACAACTCCTGTTTGTGTGACTGGCTGCATTTTTCCCAAATTCAAGGAGCCATCCAATACCTCCTTGTGCAAGTGGTTCTCTCTATTTGCTGAGATGGCACAATGAGCTGCCTTATATGCAGTGCAGATACTCATCTTCCCATAAATCAAGGACACAGATTTGCCCATAAGGTAAAGGTAAAGGTCTCCCTTGCACAAAAACCAATTGTGTCCAACTCTAGGGGGCGGTTCTTAACTCCATTTACAGCCCAAGAACCAGTGCTGTCTGCATCTGCAGACATTTCTGTGGTTATGTGGCAGGCATGACTAGATGCCAGAGTGCATGGAACACTGTTACCTTTCCCACCAAAGTAGTCCCTATTTACCTACTTGCATTTTCTTGCTTTTAAACTGCTAGGTTTGCAGGAGCTGGAACAGAGACGGAAGCTCATTCCGTTGTGCAGTACTAGGGTCTTGAACTGCTCACCTGCCAACCTTCTAGTCATCAAGTTCAGCTTCTTAAGCACTCAAGCCACCACAGTTCCCTGATATTCCTATAGGAAGCCTACAACTGCCAGTTGAATCTGCAGATGCCAGAACAGATGCCAAAGGACCCCACATCTCCTTCCCATCCAAACCAACATCCTGTATCATCTATATTACTGGAACTTTTTGGTCCTCCAGTATCACACTGGATGTTAGCACTGCTTGGCATCCAATGCTTACTTTATTAACTGAAAGGATTATAAGTACTACACCTAATGAATGACTTTATATATCTGCATAATCATAGCATGCTCATGTTGACATAATTTTATTCATATCTTGTTTAAGAAATATTCCACTACAATTAGTGATATTTACTTCCAAGTATGTCTGCCTAACATGGGGTGCACATGACTGAAAGTAAATACGTGAAAACAAAGGTTAATATATATTATTATAATTATACATATTATTGTACAGAGTCTTTTCAAGGGAATTGAATGATTGGAATATACAGTAATGTGAAATTGAAATATTTTATGTATAGCTTGTATGTAAGGAATAATAGTGATGATTGGAATAAAGGAAGTGAGAAGATTTTGTTATCAGTGGTGGGTGGAAGAGTGAGGAGGAAATGCAAAAAGGTAGTATATATGTATCAGCGTGACTGATTATGAAGAAACAAAGAGTGACAATGGGTTAAGTTCACCTTGGCCTTGGATGATAGAAGAAATTCTGTTGGAGGAGCATGTAAAGGGCTGTGCTATAGATCCTTACAGTTTAATCTGATCTTATTTTTTATGTAAGGTAATGGTTTTCTAGACTGTGGAAATGCTGACAATCAACTTTATTTGGATTTCAGCATAGCGTTTCATATGAAGCCACATGGGAAATTAATAGATGTGGTGGGGAAGATGGGAGTTAATGCAGGTGCTGAAAGATAAGCAAGAGCTAGTAGATAAAGGTAAGAAGAAAGAAGTGGACTGAAAAGCAAATACTGTATTCAGACTGAGAGGGGATACTAATTCAGAGATAAGATGCAACTTTATTCAATATTTCCATCAGTGTTTTTGGCAGCAGAAAAAAGAACACATTAATAGAATCTGCTGAGACCCAAAATTTGAGATACATCATTAGTGTGGTTGGGAAGTAGAAAGTATTTGAAGAGGATGAAAAGGATGAAAATGTAATAGTGTACAAATGGTACTGTTCTGCACAAAAAGATGAAGCTGCAATGTGCTTTACTGTGTATTTTGCTATAGGCTCATTTAACACAGAAGTCCATAAGACACTATTAAATAATTAGTACAGGGATGCTCAAACTTTTCGGGCAGTGGGCCGGTCACGTGGTTTGGGGGGGTCACTATGGCCTGTGGGCAGGATCCAGCCCACGCCCGTATGCCAATTCATCCAGTCCACAAAGCCCTTGCTGCTCCAAGAAGCAGAAGTAAAATGCACTCATGCGGACACATTTTACTTCCACTTCCAGGAGTGATGAAGGCTTGTGGATTTAGACTGGACAACCTTTCAGCAATCCACCATTCTGTTAAACAAGAATGGGCAAAGTGCAGCCTTCAAGATGAATGCTGGACTGCAACTCCCAGCATCATTAGCTATGCTGGTTAGGACAGCTAGGAGTTGCAATCCCACAAAGCTACAACTTTTCCTAGCCATGCTGTAAAACAACATGGCCAGGAAACTGTCAATAGAAACCCTGGCAGAGTCATAGAGCTAAGCCCTTTTTACCTAAACAGGATGGTAAAGCAGGTATGAAGGTCAATGAGATGGCATCTACATCATATCTTATGGCTTTAATAGAGGTATGTCCTCTTACAGTGACATTGTCCTGGCCAAACAATCCAACTTCACTAGCCAAACGTTATTGTGAAATAAAATGGCACATACATTTGCAAAAATTTAGTAGCAAATAATTATTCATGTTCTTTTACTTCCCAAAGTCTGAGGAAATTGTCACAGAGATGCAGTGTATTTGATGCATGACATTCATCAACGTTAAAATGATGCATCTGTCAAGACTAAAACCACTGTTTTAAATATTTCATGAGCACACAGTACCCATCACTTGTATTTAAATTTCAGTTAGTAAGAAAATTGTCAATAAATTACATTTCCCACTCCATTCCAACATATTTGTACACTTTTTTTGATAATATTGCCAGCTATAAACAAAGAGGATACAGTACATGTATTTAATTATTTTCTCAACTAGAAACAAAATGTGATATTTATTCTCTTTTTAGAACAACAAACTTTATTCACTGTATCATTTACTGTGTATTTACTGACATGACATTGTGACTTATGTATTGTTGTTACATGTCACTGTATCATTTACTGTGTATTTATTGTGGAGGTACTGGGTATATTGTCTAATTATAAGCCATCCTGAGTCGGGTTTCCTGATTGGGTAGCATATAAGTATGAAAATTAAATTACATTAAATTAAATTAAACTTCAATGCATGGTCCAGACAGTAAATGTGGTTAAATACAGCTACAGAATGGAATGGAAGAAAGAAGCACAAAATTAAAAAGCCAATTTTGTAATCCTTAGATATGCTTAGTTAGATTGCCTGCCTGCCTCTTATCTTTCTGCTGAGAGTTGAAGACCCATCTACCTCTTCAGTCAGGCTTTTAATATTTAACTTGACTGATTCTCTTGATGCTGGTTTTAAGCTTGCTTGCTTGCTTGCCTGCCTGCCTGCCTGCCTGCCTCTTCTTCTTCCTCCTCCTCCTCCTCCTTCCTCTTCCTTTTTTTGGGTTGTTCTTAATCACTTAAAATAATTTGATTATTAAGATAGTTTGGTTTTTTAAAGAGTTATTTGTTGATTTTTAATTTCACTTGTTTTAATCACATGAGCAGGCTTGGGAAGAAATTTGGCCTATAAATTAGGCTCGTTAAACAAACAAACAAAAGCACTAGCCAAGTTGTATTTGGTTTTCCAAATACAGTTGTACCTCGCTTAAAGAGCATAATGCGTTCCACAGGATTGCTCTTTAAGCAAGTTTGCTCTTTAAGCGAAACACCATTGGAAGTGACCAATTGTGGGGGGGATTGCAAACTCGATTTATTTGTTAAGCGAGTTTTTGGTTGGTTTTATTTGTTAAGCGAAGCGAACATTCAGAGAAAATTCTGCTCTTTAAGCGAATTACTCTTTAAGCGAGGCTTTTATGCGAGGTTTGACTGTACATCAAGTGAGCCACTTACTAGCATTGGTCAGCAGTTTATGGATTGATAGGAAGAACTACAAGTCATACCTCACATAACGAATTTAATTCATTCTGCGAGGCTGCTCACTATGCGAGTTTTTTGCTATGCGAGTCAGACTCGCATAACAAATTTTTCACTATGCAAGTCAGACTTTCCCAGTGGAAAAACTCGCATAACAAGCGTTTCAAGGGGAAAAACTCACATAGCAAAAAAATTTCTCTATGCGGGTTTCCCCCATAGAAACACTCGTTATGCAAATTTTTCCATAGGGAAAAGTCTGACTCACATAGATAAAAATTTGTTACATGAGTCAGACCACATAGCAAAAAACTTGCTTGTTATGCGAGTTTTTCGCTAAGCAAAACGCTCGTTATGCGAGGTTTGACTGTATTCTAGAAAACTGGTTCCTTGGTTGGCTCCTCTAAATGAAAGATTATGAAAGTAAATGTTGTTTCCCTAAATACTTTTCTTCACAGCAACCTCAGCATGCCAGTAAATAGTTGCATGGTTGCAGAATATGATGGACACCTCTCACACCTAAGGAAACATATGTACTGTATCTCAAAGGAAAAACACATATATCAAGTAAGTTATTAGTAGAGGAAAATGAGACAAATACATGGATAACTTTAGGGTTTTAGATGCCTTAATAAGGTTTGGTTGCTGTTTCATTTTTAATCATTGGCACATTGCAGTGCAATTAGTGTGGGATCAAACAAAATATTCCCTGTAAATCAGCCAACTCTTTAGTGCAGCATATAATTTTTGTGAGTGTCAATTTTGCTTATGAAATTTGCTCTTTAGAAGGAGAACGAAAGCACACAAGATTTTTGAACATTTGCTTTTGGCCATTATTTCCTACAGTCTGTTTCTATTTTGATATCAATTGTTGTTATTTTTCTCTTTAAAGGACTTCTTTCTTATATGACTCTAGCCAATTGGAAATCATGCAATGACAGACTATGAACGATTCCTGCCTTCAATCCATACACTGCCCCTACTAGTTCAATCTCTAGATTGGAACCGTTTGCAGTCCCTTTGGGTCACAACATAAGAAAAGTATTCCCACCTTCTTGGACATCCACCAACCCTGCTTCTAACTGCTCTCTACTCTTTTGAAAGAGGTAAAAAAATCACCCATTTCATAAATGTAAGAAAGTTCACGAAAAATGTTGCCCCAAACATCTTTAGTTTGTTCCTCAAAATAATAATAATTGTTGTTGTTGTTGTTGTTGTTATTTTGAGGAACAAACTAAAGATGTTATTACAGTCAAACCTCGCATAAAGAGCGCCTCACTTAAAGAGTAATTCGCTTAAAGAGCAGAATTTTCTCTGAATGTTCGCTTCGCTTAACAAATAGAACCAACCAAAAACTCGCTTAACAAATAAATCGGGGTTCACAATCCCCCCCCCCACAATTGGTCACTTACAATGGTGTTTCGCTTAAAGAGCAAACTCGCTTAAAGAGCAATCCTGTGGAACGCATTATGCTCTTTAAGCGAGGTACAACTGTATTATTATCATCATCATCATCATCATCATCATCATCATCATCATCATCATCATCATTACAGCATCAAAAATTCAATAGGCATCAATATCAGGTAATAATCAAAAATTCCAAATCTTAATTAAATCTCCGCCACCAGTCTTCTTCAAAGCAGAAGAGAATGTTTCTACAGAAAGCCCAGAAAGAATAGATGAGGAAGTAAAACCATGTCTTGTTTTTCTCAAAATTTAACACACAGAGTTTTTGAATCCTTGACAAAAAAATAAAATAAAACAGTCAGTTGTTACAATTCTACCATGTTGAGGAGAAGATCATTTTTCTCACCCTTTCTCAATCCATTTCTGATGCCTACTTATTTTCTCTTAGTGAGACATTAAATTAATAAACATTTGCACTTTATGGTAGGAAGTGACCATATTCCATCTGCTTGCATCTGCTAGACTATTAAACATGCAACAATAGCTTCTGGAAACTTTCATTATTATAGAAAATAATACTAATCGGCAAGGTAATGAATTTTACAAAATTATTTTTGACCTAGCACTTTCACATAAGGCTACCAAAAGATGGACTTGCTGAAGGTCAGGAAACCAGTCTGCATAAATGGAGAAAGAAAAAACATTTTATTATTGTTAATTCATAAATATGAAATACCTTATTTTGTAATTATTTATTTCTCTAGTATTAGTCCTACTTTGTGTTTTAATATTTCTTAGGGCATTAAACTTTCTCAGGAGAATTTTTTCAGTATATTAGTAGGAATGGGAGGGAGGAGAAGCAAAAGGGATGGAATAAAATAATGAAGTAGATAATTCTGTGATTTTGAGACAGCCCTATCTACAGAAGAAGATTTACACTTTATTTCCTTGCAGTAAAAGAAAGTAGGATAGTCAGAGCCCCGTCCCTTTAAAACCCATTTGGTTTAAACAGTTTTGCAACAATTTTTTCACAATAGCAAGAACTCTCTTCTGTCATGGGTCATCAGAAAACATCTTCACAAGCACTTCGTAGATTACTGTATTCCCATACAGTATATTCCATCCCCTGAAATTTTTTCCTCACAGGTATCCTATGTGATAGTGGATTGGGAATCTAGGGCACCATGTGATCTTGGTTTTCCTTATTTCTGAAGGCCTGGACCCAGTCAATGTTGTTGGAGGGCGAGAGGTCCAGCCGTAGAGTTCTACAATACGGGGTGCCTCAGGTCTTGGTGCTCTCCCTTCTCCTATTTAATATCTACATGAAACCTCTGGGTGAGATCATCCGTTCCCACGGGGTGAAGTATCATCAGTATGCAGATGATACTCATATATACACCTCAGCCCATGGTGATCCAAGCGATGCAGTTGATTGCAGTTGATCCAAGCGATGCAGTTAATTCTTTTTTAATTGATTTTTTAAAGTAATTTCGAACCTCAAGGTTTTAATTTATGAATTTTCTGTAAGCTGCCTAGAGTCAGGTTCGCCTGATTGGGGCGGGATAATAAATCTAAATAAATAAATAAATAAAATAAATAAATAAATAAATAAAAGTCCTATCCAGGAGCCTGGAGGCTGTGAGGGTCTGGATGGGGGACAACAGGCTACACGTTATGCGATTTTAGTGTTATACGAGGTAAACGTTATCCGAGGTATTACTGTACTATAATTTTTAGAAATTGTATTGGTTTCTTTACTTTTAATAACTTATCAAGCAGAAGATAACTTTTAAAAGTTTGGTATACTTAGCCAGTCCTCTGAAAACAAATCTATTAATCATTTGAATCCTAGAGAATAGGGGAAAAAAGAATGAAAGTTAAAACCTTGTTGTTCAGTCGCACAGTCGATTCCGACCCTTTGCGACCCCATGGACCACTGTCCGCCAGGCACTTCTGTCCTCCACCATCCTGCTCAACTTGCTCAGCTTTGTGCCCATTGTGTCCAAAATACCATCTAGCCATCTCATTTTTGGCCGCCCCCTTCTTCTTTTGCCTAGCTGTAAAACCTAGCTGTAGAAAATTACATACCATAGTTATGTTTTCTGGCAACAATAATAACACAATCTCTGGGGAAAAGATGCCTTATTCAAGTACTTCTAAAGTCACCCAGCGGAATGTAATGGTGGGGGGTACAGTGATATGTTTAAACAATGTACAGAAATGACTCTAGGATTTGAACCTGTCTGCCTAGTAAGAATCCTGCTTTCTGCATATTCAGGGCAAATGCAGAACAAACTTTGGTGGTTTGCAAAGGGCTTGCTCTGTGATTCATCTCCACAATAGTATTTAAAAAATTGCCATTTTTAAAGACATAGCTGTCTGGAAAGAAAGCTAAGAGGGATGCAGTGGCGTAGCGTGGTGGCAGGAGGGCGGATGCCCCTGGCAGCGCTTTTCAGGGGGCGGCAAAATGTCCCCACCGCTATGGGGTGGGCTTAGGGAGCAGGACTTCCCAGGCAGAAGGCAGCCCTTTTGCTGCACTGGCGGCCAGGCAGCCCCCTCTTTGCCTCCCGCCAGCCGTGGCTGCCCTTGCTCTGCCTCCTCCGCCACCTATCCCTGACGAGCGCCCCGCACGCGTGTGCACTGCTCACCTCCGCCCGCCCACCCACCCAGCTAGCCTTCAGGGGCTCTCCCTGCCCTACCGGGACTTATAGAGTTGGGGAAGGTGAACCTTTTATTTAGGCCACTGAGTCCAACCCTCTGCTCAAGGCAAGAATCCGAATCGAAGCTGACCTGAGAGAAGGTTGCTTTCCAATCCCCTCCAGAGTGCTTCCAGCGTCGGAGTGCTCTAGTCACTCCAGGGCGCCCACCGTGCACCCAGGGCACAAACCTCCCCTCTGGGCGGATTGGGGCCAGGTGTGGCGGAGGGGACCAGGCATTCCCCCCAGAAGCTTAGTGTGGGGGGGCAGGGGGGCAGATGGCCCCAGGTGGCGCTTTTCAGGAGGCAGCAAAATGTCCCCACTGCTATGGCCTCCCTCTGCCTGGGCTTAGGGAGCCAGACTTCCCAGGCAAAAGGCGGCCCTTTTGCTGCACCGGTGGCCAGACTGCCCCTTCTTTGCCTCCCGCCAGCCATGGTCACCTTTGCTCTGCCTCCGCGGCCGCCTCCCCCTGATGGACGCCAACCAGGACTTTGCGGAAGCCGGTGCAGCGAGCCAGACAATTGGGGGGGGAGGCGGCTTTGTCCGAGCCTAGCCTGGGAACGCAGGCAGGCAGGCAGACCCGGCTTGGGGAACGCTACATTGAGGGCCACCCTGGGCACGGCAGCAAGGCAGGAAGGGCGGCGGCAGCAGGAGCGGTGCTCTGATTGTCTCCACGTCCTCCTCCGCCTCCTCCCCTCACCGCTGCACCCCGTCGCGCGCCTTGTCCTGGCCGCGTCCCTGATGCTGGAGGTATAGCTCCGCAGGACCCGGTCTTGCCTCGCCTGCTCGCCCCTGCCTGCCTGTCCAGCTGGCTGTCGGGGGTTCTGCCTGCCCTGGGTTTGGCCCCGGGGACCTTGGCACAGACAGTGAGGGGTTAACTGGGTCCTGTGGGGGGCGGGTAGCAGCGTCGAGCCTAGGGGGGGCAGCAAGTTTGTTCTTTGCCCCGGGCGGCTGAAGTCTGCATGACGCCACTGGAGGGATGTGACATTTGTATAGGAAAGGAAAAGTTAGTATTGATCAAAAGAAGAGAGGGCAGAGCAGGATAGACAAACAGTAAAGCAATATCTTACGTACACAACTGATACAAAAAGCAAAACATTCTTAAACAACTGTATTTTACACAGAGCCAAACAAATTACTGGCAAGCTACCTAAAATTACCTTGAATCTTTCCCATAGGCCCAGTTTCACTCCTATTTCTCCTTAGTTCTGTTCTTTTGTTTATGCATAAATGACTTGGTTGTGATTATACTGCGATAATTTCAAGGCACCCAGAAGCTGATAATTTTAAACAGAAGCAGGTTGTAAATGGCTTTCTTAATTCCAGCTGCCATAGGCAGCTATGCAAAAACAGTTTTCTGTAAACTCCCCCAAACGGCTCTTATCTCTTTGCTTTGTAAATTTCAGGCATGGGTATCTGTTGTCTAGCTTACACTAAAGAATAAATGTGTCAAGACTATAATACGCTAATGTATCACTATCATGGCCTTTCAAAAAATGGACTGCCATTGTTAAGGTACCTTTGCAATCAAATACGTATTTTTAACTACATTATTCTATGTTCAGAAAGGCATATGCAGGTTTATAAAGGGGTACTATTAAGGTAAGGGGACTGCAATGGCTTAGTGGTTAAGATGCTGAACTGGACAACTGGAAGGTTGGCAGGTCAGCAGTTCAATATCTGAGTGCTGTATGATGGAGTGAGCTCCTGTCTCTGTCCCAGCTCCTGCCAACCTAGCAGTTTGAAAGCAAGAAATTGCAAGTAGATAACTAGGTACCACTACAGTGGGAAGGTAAACAGTGTTCTGTGCACTCCAGTGTTGAGGCATGCCTGCCACATGTCCACAGAAATGTCTGCGGACACAGACAGCGCTGGCTCTTTGGCTATAAACAGAGATGAGCACTGAACCCTAGAGTCAGATATGACAGGCTTTCAAGCAAGGGAGACCTTTACCTTTGCCTCCTATTAGGGTGGTGGCTTAGTGGTTAAGATGCTGAACTTGACAACTGAACAGACGGCAGGTCAGCAGTTCAAGACCCGAGTGCTGCATGACAGAGTGAGCTCCCGTCTCTGTCCCAGCACCTGCCAACCTAGCAGATCAAAAGCAAGAAATTGCAAGTAGATCGAACGGTACTGCTTTGGTGAGACAGTAACAGTATTCCATACATTCCAGCATCTAGTCAGGCCTACCACATGACCATGGAAATGCTGGCTCTTTGGCTTGTAACAGAGTTGAACAACTGTACCCTAGAGTCGGACACGACTGGCTTTTGAGCAAGAGTGACTTTTCCCTTTACTATTAGGGTCATGAAGTTCTTACAGTTAATTAATCTGTTAAATAGTACTGAAATTTTCCCCTTCTTATCTATTGTAATGTGTCTCCATACTTGGGTGCATCTGCTGCTTTGACTGCATAGGGTGCTATTTTAGTATTGATCTGCCAATTACTTTCAGCCATTTTTTTAAATTTGTTTTAAATTTTGACACCAATTAACCATGCTGATCATTTGAATACATCACAGCAAAGAAGAATATCAAGGTATCCTACAACCATTTCAACACATTCTTGGGCTCATCCAAACAGAAACTTTCTACCACCTCCTCCTGTTTTTCCCCTGGTCTTTGCAAAGGAGCATGGGGTTTATGGGGATCCTCATTTAAAGTTCATTCATTAAAGGCTCTTGTCAGAAAATGTCTTCCCTTCAGTAAATCCTACAAATCATTTTACAATTGCATAAGATATCAGTTTCCTGACTTTAACTATTTTTATCAAACTTTTTGTTTGTTTCCTTCCCTCCTAAATTGAAAGTAATTGAAAGGTTCTAATCTGGAAGCTCTTGACCACAGAAATGAAAAGTTAGAGAAAGAACCATAGTATTAAACTACACTTACAGAACAAAATATACACAGAGCAAAATCCTGTTGCATAGTATAGTAAATCCCACTAAAGTAGGTCTATTGAATCAATCGGTATTTATTGAGTTAACTTTCTGTAAGTTCAATAGGTTAAAATGTGCTTATTCTAACTGCTGCTTACTGTGATAAAGTAAGTTACAGTTAGAGTAGGGCCATTTCAATCAACTGAACATATGGAGAAGCTGACTCAGTCAATCCTTATTGAGACAATGGGTCTTATCTGGTGCAATTTGCTGATTTTGGCCAACCCCTTCAGAAAGGACAAAAAAGTAACGTCTTTTGCTGCTGTTATTATCAAGAAAAGTCTTATGCTATATGAGTGACAGAAAAACTACTGGTGACATCAGTAAAGAAACAGGTCTATAATGGAGAACAAATATTATATCTGGAAGAACCCAAGATCTTCAGGAAACATTTTTCTATCCTGTAACTCAGCTAGTGATGCCAATCATTTTGAGTTCTTGGCAGAGCTCAGTTTCTGTGCAGTTTGGTCTGGGTGAAGATAGGTTTTAATCAGAGGGAACAGGTTCCTAATTAGAGCTGCTAGGAAGCAAAGAAAGGGAGTGGAGATATTTGCAGCAAATAGCCTCAGCTCCAGGGCATCTAGTTAGCCCCTTCTTCATTCCTGTTTCACTTTTTTTTTATCCTGTCAGAAGCACACAAAGGTGCTTTCTGGGTTGAAAGGATTTTTGCTGGAGGAATTCCACTCAGAGAATGCCTGAATTAGGCTCCTTTCATGTCCCCAAGATCTTTTCCCACCGAAGTGGTCCCTATTTATCTACTTGCAATTTCTTGCTTTCAAACTGCTAGCTTGGCAGGAGCTGAGACAGAGACAGGTGCTCAATCCATCATGCAGTACTCGGGTCTTGAACTGCCAACTTGCTGACCTTCCAGCTAACAAGGGGAGCTTCTTAACCACTAAGCCACCACAGTACCCTGCTGTTTCATTGATCACCAGACACACATACAGAGAGAGAACTTTGCTCGTTGTAGGAGGCAGCAGGGGGGAAGGGTAATAGTCTGAGTAGGAGGAGAAATCTCAGTTCAAAATGCTGCTGGAGACATTGGTAAAAAATAAATCAATAAATAAATTAAAATGTTTCACTTTTAATGATTCATCTTCACTCATTCATCTTCCCATGATTCATCTTCCCTGACTACATGCATTTTTATTTTATTTAAATATTTATTTATTTTTGACATTTTTACACTGCTTGTCTTAGTGTGAATGCTACTGTGGGTGATTTCCAACTTATATAAAAGGTTTTCCCCCTATTTTCTCTCATTATCAATCAGTCTAAAAGCATTCTCACTATGGCCAGTGCTGTATTTCACTACTGTCATAATAGGCCATTGGGTTTCAGCCATGACATATCTTGTTCACCACAGCTGAGGTGGGGAGGAGGGGTGCTTTGTTCTATAACAAACTGTGTTGGTTATACATATTGCATTAGAACAGAAGCATAAAGTTTAGGTATCCCATATTTGAACTTAATTGAGTGTCCCATCTACATGTTTAAGGATAGCATGGGTGTGTGTGAAAATGTAATTACAATACTGTCCCATTTAGATCAGTAGAACTGAAAAGTTCTTAACTCTGTCTTGACCACATTTCATTACTTCATCGGTGCAATGAATGCACATAACAAACACAGGTTTCAAATTGAGCATATAGTTAAAGAAGGCACACATATTTACACAACCATAGTAAAAGTAAAGGTCACCCTTGCTCAAAAGCCAGTAGTATCCAAATCTAAGTTTCAGTGCTCTTCTCCGTTTACAGCCAAAGAGCCAGTGCTCTCTGCCACTGCAGATGTTTCCATGGTCATGTGGTAGGCTTGACTAGACATTGGAGCACATGGAACACTCTTACTTTCCCCACCAAAGTGGAACCTATTTATCTACTTGCAATTTCCTGTCCCAGCAGCTGCCAACTGCTAGTTTGGCAGGAGCTGGGACAGAGACGGGAGCTCAAACTACTGACTCAAACTACTGACCTGCCAACCTTCCAGTCATCATATTCAGAGTCTTAACCACTAAGCCACCACAGTCCTACACAGCCATACAAACAATTTGAAATGAGGACCAAGTGTTCTTTGCACAAGTTTAGCTACTGATACTAATGTCTACAAGAACAAGATCTGACCAGAATTTTCAGAAGGATTGTGCAAGACTCGTTGCTAGAATGTTCCTCTCTCCTTGACAAGTGTCCACTATAGTATCCACATGGATAGATGGAGAAAAACATAATTTGTTGCCATGTAAAATAAGAAGAGGCAGTCTTTTTGTCTAGAAAGGAGTGGGCAAGAAAAATTGAGAGTATAATTGAGGACAAGCAGGTAGTAACTCAGAGTCTTCCCCAATTTTTCTATGAATGCTAAGCAATTTCTGGTATAGGACTACAGTTACCTAGACCCTTGCAGAAAGCATTTGGCCCTTGATTGCAATGGCTTATGTGTCTGCATAAATACAATTCAGACTTAATCAACTTTATGGATGCAGAATGCTAATAAACTCTTGCTCGTTCTCTTTGCTGAATTTGACTCTGCAGCACTTGCTGAATTAAAAAGCAATAAAAGTGGTGGGGTTTGTCCCTTTAAAAAACCAGGAACCTTGACTTAATGTGAACCAGAAGAGATATTCTCAGAGCAAGATGGTGATTACTCTTTCAATAGCTATCTTTCAGAACACCACCTTGGAAACATTAAATTAACATTGCGCTGAACTAGAGAATAAATGAAAATACAATAATTAGAAATCAGCTCAGTAGAATAGCTTTTTTGGTCAATTTCAGACAAATCTATCCAAAAAACACTGATTTGAACTGCTGCAATTAGCAGAGGCTGCATATTCCACTCACCCAATTGGCTGTAGTATTAATGAGCCTGCTAATTAGAAAGTTGATAGGTTTTAACTACAGTTATCTACTCTACACTGTTAGGTAAGAAAACAATATATTAAAAGGGCCATTAAATACAGTTGGAGGCTTCTGGTTGGGAGAATATTTGAATCGGAAAGTTAAAAAAGGCAAATGTGGGTGAAGATATGGCTTGTATTTTAGTTATCACTAGGAAATATTTTAAGCCCTTAGCCAAGGCACTCCAGCTCAGTCCTGAGGAAAGGATTTGATTCCTTACAGCTTGCCAGTAGGCGTCAAAATGCAGCTGTCACTTCCTATGTTGCTGATGATTAATATACTTTATTGTTTCATAGCTATAAAAAAAATTAAAACCACACTTTAAAACAGGGTTCTCAGCCTACGGCCCCTAGGCTGGAACCAGCTCCTAGTGCTATCCCATCTGGCCTGTCACTGCCTCCACCGGAAGTGGGCATGTTTATGTCAGCTGTAAAACGTGCCTGTGTTTGCACAAACCTGGTCATAGCTGTCATAAACATGGACGTGGGCACATTAATGACAGCCGTAAATGTGCCCGCTTCTGCTTCTGGAGGCGTGGTCCAGCCCACTCAGCTGTCTAGGGGCATAGCCAGGCCCATGATGTAAATATTTTGGTCACCACTGTTTTAAAATGATAGGTAACATTTAATGTAAATACATAGAAACCATTAGAGAAACCTAAGATATGATGATAAAATAAGCATTCTTAAGCAAAGTATCAAGTTGTGTGGCCAACTTGTACAGATCATGAAGCAGGCAATGAATTCCATCTTTCCATAGCTCATTAAACAAATTCAGCAGTCCTATAGGATACTGTATATGATAGTCAGTGTGAGATTGCAGAAATAGAGCTTTACATAAAGTAGAATTGTTGATGAGTTCTGTTGTTAAAGTTTTAAGTTACTGATCCCTCAAATATACATATAGAGGACATTTGATTAGAAAACAGAACATGTTCTCCATCTTAGGCCATCCACCTATGCAGTATCTTCTTGTACCATGTTGATCTTTATAACGTCCATGTATCTTTTTCAATTGCAATGAGTTCAATCTACATTTAGTTAACAGTTGTCTCAGCTTAAGGGAATTAATAAGGACAAATATGGGACACCATTCCAAAAGGCAGGGGAAAGCCTTTATATGTTCGCTTGACATGACTACTAGTTACAGATGCCTTGATAGTCCGGATGTCAGTATTGTACAGTCTTTTAATAATATCTTCTTGGGCAACTTTATAATTACTTTATAATTGTAATTGTGATATTGTAATTGTGATATTTTGCAACTGTGATATTGTAATTGTATTTATTGAAACTGGTATTTTACTTCTTTGTTAGCCGCCCAGAGTCCCATTGTGAGTGGGGCAGCATACAAGATAAATAATTGAATTGATTCCATATCCTTTCCTGTGGAGACAGGCTTGGGAATTACCAAGTTTAGATATAATTGTAAATACAGTCAAACCTCGCATAAAGAGTATCTCGCTTAAAGAGTAACTCACTTAAAGAGCAGAATTTTCTCTGAATGTTTGCTTCGCTTAACAAATAAAACCAACCAAAAGCTCGCTTAACAAATAAATCGGGGTTGGCAATCCCACACACACACACACACACAATTGGTCACTTAAAATGGTGTTTCGCTTAAAGAGCAAACTCGGTTAGAGAGCAATCCTGCATTATGCTCTTTAAGCGAGGTACAACTGTATCTGAACTGCCCAAGAGTCCCTTGTCATTTCCTCATAGGCCAGTAGAACCAACGCTGAGGTCAAATGAAAAACTATCTTGAGGCAAAACAAAATGGCTGGAAGCAAAATGACTGTTTTCTTTGTGAGAGTATTCACTGAATGCCATGATATCCTCAGATCAAACTATGGCCCTGGTACCCCATTGCCCTGATTAACAATTTATGTTGAACAGGTTCCAGTATTTAAAATGTTGAAAGAGACCATATTGGGGCTCCAAAAATCATCTAAGGAAGCAGTTTATCTTTATACAGTAGTGTTAAGGGCAGCACCCTTTTTTCTGCCAGGTCCAAAGGATAAGCAATTGTTGTGACTCTCCCGGCATGGAAGAGCAGGCTGGCTGGAAGCCACTGCACAAAGGGTAGGAACAAGAGGCAGAGTCTTACTAAAGTTCAAAGGATAAGGCAAAAAATGTTGGTCAGAAGGAGCTGAGTTCGGAACCCTCAGGATGTGCTCCTGTCTTGGTCGTTTTGATCAATTTGATCGAGAGGGGACAGTTCCACACTGACTGTGGGCTGAGAGGCTGGCAGAAAGTATTCCTTCTCAGACTCAGGTTCCAGGGCCACAACAGCAATAAATAGTATTGTTGGATACTTCAATTACAAGTAAGTAATCTGTGGTAGGGCTGGGGCAAATATAAGCTGTCCTTCTCTGGCAGGTCACTGGGCAGTCAAGAAGTGGGCAGGAGAGAAAGGAGGGTGTTAGAGAGAAGAAGCTGAAGGAAGTAGCTTGTCATGTTGGGTTATGATTCCACTCAACCCTGGTTTAGACACAGACACACACACCTACTGTCAACATATAGCCTACAATCAACATATAGCCTTCAATCAATTACCTCAGCATCTTCTGTTTCAAATAGTAAACAAGTATGTATATGTTACTTTGTGTGGAACATAAGTCTGCTAGAATTACTTATAAGTCACAATTGCTAAATGGTTAAAGAGTTGACTTGTTATATAGTTTTAATGTGTTTTTACATTGTTTTGAATTATTTCAGTCTTGTTTTCAGAGTCTTTTATTGTGGTTGGGATTTTATGTCCCTCTAAGACAGGGGTTCTCAACCTTTTCAAGTCAGGGGCCAGGTCACACTCCCTCAAACAGGTGGTGGTCTGGGCTGGTGCTCCAGCCACCACAGACTCATTTACGGATGTTGTAAATGCATGTTGTAAATGCATTTACAACAGCTGTAAATGAGTCCGTGCCTGTCATGAACATGTTTATGATGGCTGTAAACGAGTCTGCAGCTGTTGTAAATGCATTTATGAAGGCTATAAATGAGTTCATGGCCGATTCCCGTGGTAGTGGCCATGACTGGAGCGGGGCAGTGGCCCAGATTATTTGGCACCATGGGCCAGATCCAGATCCAGCCTGCGGGCTGTAGGTTGAGACCCCCTGCTCTAAGACCCACTGAAATAGGGAAAGAAATATTTGTTTTAATTAACAAAAGCAAATGCCTTTCCAGGTGAGGCATATGATACCTAATGTATAGTGTGGCTGTTTTTATGGATGGATGAGAGTTTTATTTGTTCCATTTTTAGAACAACTTCATGAAATTAACAAAGCTCATCATTCAAATTCAACAAAAAATAACCTGTAGGTGTTTCTGGAGGGATTTTTCTTTCAAAAGAGAATGGGTGGGAAAGCAAAGATGACAGGTTCATTCATCCCTAGCTAACTGATCTCTACACCATATGTATAATAGAGACACATCACTTGGAGCTTCCCACTACAAGATTTATAACTAGAACAAGATGAAGCCTAGAAATCTAGTTGCTCTGAACCAATAGACAGACTGTAATGAATTAAAACGTTATCGTAGTGATGAGAATTTCAGAGTAATAAAATCAGTGTAAGAATCTATTCAGTAAACTTTTGAGTGTATTCCTTATAAACTGATGATTCATGCCTATATTGGAAGCTGTTTGGAGAACAACTGTGTGGAGGCTGAACTTTATGACAAAATAAGCCATTAGTGTGAACACTGCACAGCTGGAATGATTAATGTGCTATTACAAAAATCCTCAAATAGGTGTTTGTGATAGTTTGTTCTAAAAATGGCACAAGTAATGCTTTGAACAAACAATAGTGGCATTCACATGTAATCACCCACCTAGCGACTACATGTATCAGAGCTGTGCAAATGCCCCCCTTGTTTAGTTTGGAAGTTAATTCAGTGTAATTGACTCAAGCCAAGATGATCTAATCTGAACCCTGAATCCAAATCGTATGTCCCATTCATTTGCATGGGAGATCCAAAGTGGCAAATCTGTATAAAGACTGAAACTCGGAGGGGCAGCAATGAAGGAATTGGGGAGATCATCAAGTATAAGGATTTGACACTGGAGACCAAAACCATCCATACTATTGTATTCCTAGTCACTATGTATGGTTGTGAAGGCTGGACAGTAAAGCAAGGGAAAGGGGGAAAATGATTTCTGTGAAGCATGGTTCTGGGGCAGGTACCAAAAATATAAACAAGTGGGTCCTAAATCAAGCAAACTCTGAACTGCCTCTGGAGGCAAAAATGATGAAATTGAGATTGTTCTACTGGGCACGCCATGAGAAGGCAAGACTCTCTAGAAAAGATAATAACACTAGGAAAGGTGAAAGGCAGAAAGAAATGAGGAAGACCAGATGAAAGATGGATTGATTCCTTCCTTCATGGCCAGGAGATGAGCAGGACATTTTAAAGATGTGTCATTCATAGGGTTGTCATAAGTCAAAGACAACTTGACAGCACATAACAACAAATGAAACTTGGTGACATGATAGGTAATAAAAAGAGGAATCAATGTGCCAAATTGGAAACAGGCAGTTTTTGAGAGTCCTGTGCAAGCTACCTCTAAATTTTGCCATTCTTCTTTTACTTTTGTTTTTAAACTGCTGCTTTGGGCTATTCAGCATTGCCAATTGAGAAACTATCATTCTTTGTAGTGATTGTCTGAGGAGGAAGATAACATATTCCTGCTGCTTCTCCAGAATAGCTAAGAGTTTTACTTTTTACACCAAGGGGGAATTACTGCTAAGGAAGTCATACTAAAGGGAAGATTATTCTGCTGCTCTTTCTCCTGATTGCTTAACATTCTTTTTATTTCACGATTAACAGTATAATGAGCACCAATCAGAATGGCTCTGGCAGGTAGGTCTTTAGGTGCAATAATCCGCTGCTGTTGCTTCTGCAGCTAGGAAACGTCTGGTATTCTAAGGACAGTATAATGAGCACCGATCAAGCTGCCGTTGGCAATGAGAACCATAGGAACCATAGGAAGAAGTCTGGGACTGCTGCGTGACACTGCTTCAACAGGCAGCTAAGATTCTAATATGAGTATAGGGTCCACCTTCAGACAGTCGCGTAGCGTGGTGGGGCAGGGGGGCAGCCTGCCCCAGGCGGCCCTTTCCAGGGGGCGGCAAAATGTCCCAGAAGGAGGGAAGCCATTGCATCATCAGGGAAGGCAGAGGAGGCAGCCACAGGCGTGCTTAAGAGTGTGTGTGAGAGAGAGAGAGAGGAGTGGGTGCAGCCTTTTGGAAATCCCTCCCTCTTGTCACAGGAAAACATGGGACACTGTTTACCTTCCCACTGAAGTGGTCCCTATTTATCCCCTTCTAATTTCTTGCTTTCGAACTGCTAGGTTGGCAGGAGCTGCAACAGAGACGGGAGCTTATTCTGTCCTGCAGTACAGTACTTGGAAATCGAACTGCTTACCTCCCACCTTCCAATCAGCATTTTCTTAGCCACTTGAGCTAAAGAGAGGAGCCAAAACTGGTTCCTCCCACTTGCCAGGCAGAGGAGTGGAGCCCAGCTCAGCTTTGCTCCATTAGTTCGGTTCTCCCCTCCCCCCCCCCCAGCCCTTTATCCCCACCATCCCTTCCTGCTTTAATAACCATTTCATGTCAGAAATTTTTCTGGGTTGAAAGGATTTTTATTTTATTTTTTTTATTTTTTTGCAGAAGGAAATGCCCAAATGAGGCTTTTTTTCATTTCCCTGTTACCTGGATTTTAAGAACCAGACACATCACTCCATTTTAATTCTTTAATAGAGTATCAATTTTAAATTTAATTTAATACTTGTATTTACTACCCCGCTCCAATCGGGGAGGCCCAACTCTGAGCGGCTTACAAGTCAAAAATATAATCATCTTAAAACTTAATGTTAAAACTTTAAAAAATACATAAAAACATTAAAATCATGCCAGAAATTGAACCAAAGGGTGGCTGTCACTAGATCAGCCACCCTGTATGAGATCCTCCATTCCTGTGTCCCCACACTTCCTTAGCCAGCCAGGTTTTTAAACCTTTTCGGAAGGGCAGGAGCTCTGTCTGTAGGCGCAGCTCGATTGGCAGGAGAATCAATCATAGAATCATAGAATCAATACACACACACGAGTGCAAAGGATAGGAGATAAGGGGGGGGGGAAATAAACCAACGCTTATAAAATATACCAATACAAGATTGATATAACCTCTGTAAGGGGGCTTGATTAAAGGGAAAATAAAATAAACTTTTATAAGGCTTAATACAAAAGCACCAGAAAACCCTTGCAAGGGAAATCTAATTAAAAGAGAAGTCCCGTCCATCACGTACGCAAATGGGCAATTACTGTGGATTAAGAACTGCCAATTAAGAATTGGTCTCCCCCCCCCCCCAAGGGTTCCCTGAGTCACACAGTCAAGATTCGGTTGGAATCCATGACTTAATCATTTTCTTTGTTTCCATTTCTTAAGATAACCCGGCTTTACAGTAGGCAATTTCCGAGCCTGAAAAAGGCAAGGAGCAGCTTAGCGGAGCTTTCACCTCAGGCTGACACCAGAAGCCTCCCGCCTCCTAACGCTATTGGAGGACAGCAACCGGAGAACGCTCCTGATTGGTTAAAGCCGCTAGACTGTTCACTCACTATACAGCCTTTTGATTCATTCATAAAAGTGACTGGATACATTGTTTCACTCTGTAAATATTTCCTGACTGCAAAATGACACCTTGTAACAGATTAAGACCGCCTGAGGAAATCGCCTCCTACAGAAACAATGGATTGCTCACTGCCTTTACCATTGCCCGTGTAAATTGCTAAATGTACTTTTGGAAATTGCTTTGTACTATCAAACTACGCTTTTGTAACATGTAATCAAGAAGTGTAAAGACCCATTTAATTGACCCATTTTCAGTAAACAGCATTTGTACCTGCCTATACTTGATTGTCAACTAGAGTAAATGTATAAAAATATTGGGGAGTGGGAGGGACTTCAGCTCATTCACAGAATAGCGTGGATGAGTTCACGAGGGTGGTTTTTCTTCAAAACGGGTGAGGTTGAGATTTGTAGTTTATAGCCTGGCCACTGTAAATTAGAACCCTTTTAATACCAATAAACCAATTTTGTTTTGATCAAAACCTTGCCTCGTTTTTGAGTTCCTAGGGCACAATATTTCTCTGCCAGGGCACGAACCGAGTACCTAAAATTTCAGGTAACATCCCCAAAATCTGGGACAGAAGGGGGTGCTCAATCTGTCATGCAGCACCCCAAGTCTCTGAAGTGCTGACTTTCCAGCTCACAAGGCAAGCGTCTTAATCCCTTGGCCACCACAGCCCCTTCCTGCTTGATACAATGGTTTGTAAAAGAAACAAAGCAGGGCTCTTGGTACATTTCCACTCAGAGGTCTGGGCCAGTTTTAATCTACTTTGCACTTCAAAGAGAGGCCTCTTAAGTGTGAACAAGCAACACCTGCTGCCTCTTTTCCTGCCTTCCCCACCTCATTGTTTACATTTCTGGGTGCACGGGATTAAAGGGAAATGCAAACTCTTAAGTGCCTGCCCAAGGTTTGCAAAAGGAGATCGAGATCGAGGGGAGTGGGGCGTCTTTGCACAGCGCTCTTTTTCCCCATTTTTTAAAGGCCACACCCTCCCACTCCTTCAGTTCCTTCTCCCCAAAGGAGGGAAGCCGGCGCTGTGTGCAGAGACTCAGGTCTCAATCTCCTGCACCCAGCCCAGGATTTCTGGACGATTGGCTGGCCATGGCTTTCCCAGCCCCGGTGAGTGAGTGATTGGCACTTGGAGAGAGCGGGGAAATAGGGGCTTTGAGTTTCCCAGGAGAGGGGCTTCTCTCAGTGGCTAGTGGGGGGGGCACCTAAGGTGGCTCTTTTGGAGGGTGGCCCTTTTGGGGGTGTCAAAATTTTACACTCCCAGTATCCTGGGCCCCACCCAGGAGGCGGCGAATTTGGGCTCTGCCCCGGGTGGCTGAAACTCATGTGACACCAGTGCCTTCAGAGGATGGACCAGGCATGAAAAAGCAGCAATAAACATTTATAATTACAGCTATTGGCTCAACAAGGGTACCTCTCATTTATCAGTAAAACCTGCAAGCAAAATATCTGCTTTTTCACAAACCATGCTTCTCACATTTGAAGGACTATTTCTGTTAAAGTCCAAAGTATGACATATGAACATTGACTTCTTAGCACTATAAAACTTTATTACACCACTTGGTAATTTGAGAAGGTATTGGTCAGTTACAGCTGACATTTATCCCTGAAAGGGTTAATTCCAGTCTGAACTAGATAATCATCTGAATCATATCAAGGTCCATCTGAATATCAAGGTAAACATTGTTGGAATAATTCCAGGCAACATCAGTTTGCCAATTTCTCCAAGCTTTATTAATCTACATTGTCGTTATGCAATGTCACAGGCACATTATTTCAAAATTATCCATACCACAATGAGAAGTTGTAGGTACAAATGCTTAAAAATGTATGAAGACTAAACCTAAATTGCAGGCAAATATTTAAGTTAGAAAAAATTTATTCAGTTACAAGCTTTTAGCTATATAGGTTACAGGCAAGAATTTATGTTGTGAACATAAAATGTACAAAACCTCATATAACACTAAAACCTGGTTCCACAAGTCTTGGTGTTATATGATTTTTAGTGTTATCTGATGCATGTTAAAATCCTATGGGATCCATAGAGATACATTGTAACCACACAGGCTTTAGCGGTTGTTATCTGAAGCATCCCATAGGATCTTAATGTTATCTGATCCAATTCTTCCCCCCAGATTCCTTAATGTTATGCGATTTTAGTGTTATTCGATACTAATGTTATATGAGGTATTACTGTACAATAAAAATACCAAAATGAATGTCTTAATTGCATTATTAAAATGCAGGGGTTTATAGCCCCAAAAGCTATAGTCAAATAGTAGAATATTTCTTAAAATATATTAAAACATGAAAAGCATTATAGTTTTGAGCAATTTAGCAGGTTAGGTTTTTCTCATCCAAGCCATTGTCATTTTCCAGTTTGCATCTATGGTTGAAATCCATGTTTTCTGTTGTTATCTCTGTGCTGCTATGTTTCCTGCCTGCTTCTTCCTTCTTAGCATTTCATGCTTGGTATATGTGTTGGTATCCAGTCTGTGTGTGATTCTATCTTGCTTCCTGCCTTTATATTTCTCTCATTTATTTAAATTTTCCTTGAATTGTAAACAACAGAGGTCTGCTAATAGGACAAACTGCTATCCTATAAAATACGTCTTGTTACATTTTTTTGAAAATTTACATTTCTTTCACCAACCCAGCAAACCACTAAGAGCACAGATAGCTCTCTTCCAGGAGACTAATTGCTGGCAAACAAATTTGATGGAGGTACCAGTTTGCTATACAGTACTTCCTTTACAGTACAGTGGTACATCACTTAAAAAGCATAATGTGTTCCACAGGATTGCTCTTTAAGCGAAACACCATTGTAAGTGACCAGTTACGAACCCCGATTTAGTTGTTAAGTGAGTTTTTGGCTGGTTTTAGTTAAGTGAGGGAACCATTCAGAGAAAATGCTGCTCTTTAAGTGAGTTAGTCTTTAAGAGAGACACTCTTTATGCAAGGTTTTACTGTACTCTAGGATAGGCGTTCTCAACCCCTGGTCTGCAGGCCCATGTACGTATATCATTAATATGGCCCTTAGTGAGAACCTGGGCACTTCTAGACACCCACACCCACCCACACCCCACTGCCAGAAATCATGATAGATCACTTACCACAGCAACAACTATGGCAATCATGCCTGTTTTGGTCTCCTTCCACAGCCTCAGTACCATTTCATGTGCCCCCCCCCATATGACCTTCCTCAACACCATTTCATGTGGTCCACCACCACCTCCGCCACACCAGGAAGTGCCATGTTCCCAAACTTGTCCCCCCTCTCCCCAGATATTCTTCGACTACAGCTCCCAGAAATCTTGGCAAGCACAGCCAATTGTGAAGGCTTCTGGAAATTTCAGTCCAAGTACAGCTGGAAACCCAAGTTTGGAAACCATTACTCTAGGGGTTTTTTTTTCCTTTTAAATTCTTCCCACTCTTAAAAAACACTTTGGGACTTTCTCATAAGAGTCTAGTTCAGGATATTATTAAAAGGAAATCTGCCAACCTGACTGTGGCATATTAAAATGCCTAGTGCACAGTCATAAGGGTGTAATAAGGCTTCAGACCAGTGAATGAGACAGAGCAGGGCAGATGTCCAAATCAAGGGATGATCTACATAAAGCAGAATGGGAGAACCATACACCAAATGAAAACTGTGCAACTCAGACCAGTACAAAAAAAACCCCACACAAAACAAAACTACTTTTGTACTTCAGCCAAGACAATATAGTTTTCTTGTATTAAGGTTTAATCTGTACATATGAACAAGACCCTGGAGCCAACAAATTATGGCTCACTTTGCCTACAAAGTGCTCTGCATATTAAATATTAATGATATAATTGAGAAACAGGATACAACCCACAATAATGGATTAACTACTTGATCCTACCTTGGAATTCCGCCAGCTGGATGCAGATACAATAGCTACTAAATCCTTTATGCTGGCATAACAGGGCACTCTACTGTACCCTTGAACTATTTGTGATCCCTTATACTGACAGATCTCTGTCATTACAAGAAGCAAGAAAAAGGCATGCTTTGACAGTTGAGATGAAGGAAGGTGACCCAATCAAAATGCTTTACACCCAAATGCCAGCCAACAAAGTAAACGGTATAAGCACTGTCACTAGAATCAAAGGAGAGCCTTGGGCATCTCCTGGGCTGTTTTTTGATCTCTAGTCACATCAGTGAAAAAAGTTCTCACCAACTCAGGAATCAATTATTCATGCAATAAGATATATCAGAAAACAAAATAAAATAAACAAAACAAAATAAAAAACACTGTAGCACTTTAAAGACTAACTGCTATATCTTTATTGTTAGCTTTCATGGATCAAGTCCACTTCTTCAGACAAAGAGTGATACTTACAGACATGATTTTTATACACCAAATTCAGGGTGTCAAAGGGAGGAGGGTGTGGTCAAGCAGGATGACAGATAAGCAACCACAACAATACAGCTTCACACAGCCATTAGCAACAATAGATTAGTCAGATTAGCTCTAAATGACTCCCTTTCAATCTCAAGGTTGCTGAGAAAGCCCATTCTGGTCTCTGATCAACCTTTGACCTGCATGTCATCATGCAATAAGAGATGGTGATGCATTTATTGTGGAGTATCTCTCCTTTTCTGAAGCCAAAGGGTCTCCCTTCCCTGAGGACTTTCCTTGGGGACTCAGTGACTTCCTTTTGTTCTCATATGAATAGTGACCTTTGGCCTGGGTGGGATTGTTTTCCTTTTCCAGTTAAAAAGTCTCAGCGCATGTCTAGATTAGTGTTTTTAGAGTGCTCTTATGAGCTCTTAAAGGGGGGGGGCAGGCTCCATGAATCCAGTTTGCACAGGACGCTGCAACTGTCTGAAGAGCACTTTTTTTTAACACCAGAGAGTTCTACTATTTTTCTGCACTCAAATATATGCAGATTCCATCAGCTCTGGACACTGAGATTGTACAAAGGGAGATTTGCAAGCAAAAGGCTGCTTCCAGTGTAAACATCTGGTATGCTAACGACTGCTAAAGATCCCTATCAGCATATCAGTTGTTGCAATTAGACAGTTCTCCTGCTTACCTATGGATGGGTAGGAGACATGCTTGATTATTTCCCTCCCCCCCTTATATCCAATCTAGTGATACAATGATTGATTAGAAGGGAGGATTTTTTTTCCTCTGCTTTTCACTTTCATCAGTCACTCTACGAGTAGGGCAGCATACAAGTTTGAACAAATAAATAAATAATAAATAAATCAACAAGTGAGATGGCATTCTCAGCCCGTTTTTGATTTTTAATCAAAATGAAATATGGAGAAAAATATTTTTTTCCCTTCCTGCTCAATCGTTGTATCACTGGATTAGATGGAGGGGGGGTTCACAGTACGGGCACCGCTACCGCAGCAAAGAAGTAAAAAATGACCCAGCAAAAGGGACGAAGAAGTCCAGAGTGCAACACAGATTAGCCACTCCTGTACCTCTAGGTGGAAACTTCACCAAGCTTCCCACTACCAAGGAAAATGGCCAGAATCAGAAAAAGCTCTGAACTTCAAAATAAAATATCTTACTGATTAAAAATTTGGCCAGATTATGCTTCTCCCTGTGCTAAATGTTATATTCCTAGGACAATTATCTTTTTTTTTTTGCATTGAATAAATTTTTTCACTTGTTATAATAAAGCAGTGAAAAAGCCAGTGCCTTTACAATACAATAATACCTCGGATAATGTTTGCATCAGATAACGCTAAAATCGAATTACGTTAAGCAATCTGGGAAAAAATTGCATCGCATAACGTTAAAATCCTATGGGATGCATCGGATAATGTTCACTGGTTACAATGTATCTCTATGGAGTTTTATGCATCCCATAATATTTTAACATTATCCGATGCATGCATCAGATAACATTAAAAATCAGATAACACTAAGACTTGTGGAACCAAGTTTTAGCATTATCCAAGGTTTTACTGTATAGCAATACTTGTCTCTGGATAATTTGAGTCTTAATTTAATGAAAGAAATAGGTACAGTAATACCCCGGATAACGATTGCATTGGATAACGCTAGAATCAGATAACAATGCAAGTTTTTTGGAAAAAACTTGCATTGGATAACGATTCTTTTAGCATTGCCCGATACAATGGTCTGCGGGTGTGGGGTGGTTTGGGTAGAACTACCCAATCCACCCCCACCCCCACAGCGGTCTCTGCCACTGCAGTAGGGTCGGGGGAAAGCACCCGCCTTTCCCCGACCCTACTGCAGTCGCAAAGCCTCCTTGTCTCTTTCCCTCCCTGTATTCAAACTACTGTATGTTTGAAGATTGTGAAACAGTTTCAGTAACCATTTTTGTCCTTCCTCTTTTACATATTTCTATATAAAACTTTTCAAAGTGTTCTGAGTAGTGATCTATGATCTGGCTACACGGTAAGGCCATCCAATAATTGTTTTGGCATTGATTCAATGCTTACTGTACCACACATTCTGCAACACTAAAAAGGTAATAAATCGCATCAAATTTTTAGTGTTCTTTTTTCTTCCAATCAATTCAGGTGTCATAACAAACTATGGGCTTCTATGCTTCCTTTGATTCTCCTGGCATGGGACTGAGAAAGGGAAAAGAACCTTTTGTTTCCTTTTATTGTTGTTTAATCCCAGTTTCATGTTACACCGAATCCTTGAACAGTGCTTATTCTTAACTTGTTGGAGCAAGCCAGCTTCATATTTTCTGCTTTCAAATTGGGTCCTTTCAAGTAGGTAGCTCTGTTCAGATCTGGGTTCTGACAAAATAATAAACATTTATTCATTTTTTAAAAAGAAAAGACAGTGAAAGGAAAGGAGGATGGTACAGAGAGGAGAAAATCCACCCAGAAGCATGAGTTGGTTCTGAAACAAGGTGCTTCTTGTGTGCCTTGGTTTAATATGAAGATATCTTGTTAAATGGTGAGAGAGTTGCCAGTTGTTTTGGAGTGATAGCCATTGTCAGGAGCAACTGAGGAACACAAGTAAACATGTAATAATGCTACTGAGCAACTGGCCTAGTGTATTCAGTATTTGGCTAAATCAAACATTGACAAAGTGCACAGCTTTAGATGTTAAACTGCAGCTACCACCATTCCTTACTATTTACTATTTTGTCCAGGATGGATGGGATGTGCAGTCCAACAGAATGTGGAGAGCCACAAATTGTCCACTCTGGGCTAAATCCAGAACATAAGAGATGCCCCAAGATTAACAGGATTTGCTATTCATGAGTAACTTAAATCTCATTGATTTCAGTAGGTCTGCTTGAGGGCTGTGCAGTAGTTTAGTGTTAAGATGCTGAACTTGATGACTGGAAGTTCAACAGGTCAGCAGTTTGAGACCTGAGTGCTACACGACGGAGTGAGCTCCCATCTCTGTTCCAGCTCTTGCCAACCTAGCAATTTGAAAGTAAGAAATTGCAAGTAGATAAATAGGTACCACTTCAGTGGGAAGGTAAACAGCGTTCTGTGCACTCCGGTGTTTAGTCATGCCTGCCACATGTCCATGGAAACATCTGCAGACGCAGACCATGCTGGCTCTTTGGCTATAAACAGAGATGAGCACTGAACCCTAGAGTTGGATATGACTGGCTTTCAAGCAAGGGCAACCTTTGCCTTACTTGAGGCAGGACTAGCATTGAACAATGAAAACTTCAACTTTCTCTATACAGAAGAAATGCATTCACTTCAGTGTAATCACAATTGAATTCAGTGGGACTTGCTTCTAGATAGATCTGTATAGAATTATGATGTAAGCAATTAATAAGGTCAAAGCCAGACTTATAATACAGCCATATGCAAGTCTACTCGGAGGTAAATCTTAGTCTATCCAGTTGGATCTACTCTTACATTAGTGTGCATAAGATTGTGACCATAAATTCAGGTCATAATAAAGGAAAACCCTTTTTCTTCCTTTTATAATGTTAACCCCCAGCAGTCACCGATATGTCACCAATATGTCAGTACTGATACCTGAAATTCCTTAACTCCCACGTTGGGGAGATGCCGCTGGTCCACATGCCCTAAAGGTGCAGTTGGTGGGCCTTGGATCGCCTGGAAAGGAAACCTCTTGGAATCTCCCCATTAATTTTATGCTAGGTGCCTCTGGCAGAGAAGATAACAAACTGAGGCAATTACTGTGAGAAAAATAAAAAGGATTTTATTTTATTGTGCATCAAGATATCATGAATTAAATTCCTCCTCACAGGACCACCCTTCTAAACGTGAAGGATCAATCCTGAACAATTCAGGACCAGATATATTTATACATGAAGAATAAAGGGATACAAAGAGGAGCTAGCTGCAACTGTCACGTTTGTAGGGGAATTATATGAGCAGGAAAGTTACACCATACAATCAAGCATTTATCACCAATAACAAAGATTACCCAAAAATAATAATAATGTTTGAACAATTACATAAACACACATAAGCATAATCCATGGAAGGTAAACACACATAAACTTAATCCATAGAATACAGTCAAACCTTGCATAAAGAGTGCCTCGTTTAGAGAATAACTTGCTTAAAGAGCAGAATTTTCTCTGAATGGTTGCTTCGCTTAACAAATAAAACCAGCCAAAAACTCGCTTAACAAATAAATTGGGGTTCACAATCCCCCCCCTACCAGAAGTTGCAATTGGTCACTTACAATGGTGTTTCACTTAAAGAGCAAACTCGCTTAAAGAGCAATCCTGTGGAACCCATTATGCTCTTTAAGCGAGGTACAACTTGTATAAACATAATCCATGGAGGGTCAAGAGTCCACAAAAATTAAAGATAAAGATAAAACAAATTAGTGTTGACTTTCCAAAGGTTCCCCAAGGTTCAGGGCCCTTGCAAATATCATGGGAGAGGTGATCTTCTGGTTGGCCATGCCTCTGGCCATATCGAGGAATGTCACACCATTGATAAGATGCAACAGTCATTGTCCTTTGTTCAGAGTGGAAATAGTCCTTCGTCCGGAATTCATTTTGTATCAATGGGATTATCCCAGAGTCCTAATTAGTCCATGATAATCTTGACCCAGCCAGAAGGTAGGTGAAATTAATGACAGGTTTTTCAGATGGTCACCTTTGTCTCTTTAAGAGGGTAAAGAACTCTGGGTCTTGCAGGTAATCCTGCTTGTTTTCTGGACTAAAAACACAATCTGGAATAATGAGAATAAATATCACCATTACGTGCTCAACATTGACACAGCAGTCACATTGAAAAGCAAGTTCCCCTTTTTTGCAATCAATAGAAACCAACCCAGTTGTTTGATGTGGTTCCTATGAAAAGTTATGTATTTTTAAACATGATTTATATTCCCTTTCACTCAGTCTGCCCATTTTCACTAGCTGACTTTCCAATGTTGATTGGATTATCAAAGGCTTCATGCTTTCACTTATCATCACAGTTTTAACTTTTGATCAGCATGCGGTTACACTGCTGCTTACATGGGTCACCACTAGGGGAGCTCCAATACCGAGGTGGATTTGGTTCACTTCCCCACCTCGGAGTACCAGAAGGGCAGGTTGCTTTTCATGGAGGTCCCGACCATGTATTCATATGGAGATTGGATCTCTGTATTGTTGGGAGTCTATGTGTGTGTGTGGGGGGGGGGTAGTGATGCATGTGAGTGTGTACTACAGTACTTGTGTTCTTTACCAGGAAGGGGGCAGGGGCAACCAATGGTTAGAACAGGAAATCTTTATTGCTGACAACTAAAAATGGGGTTTCTTTATTTCATCTTTCAGTGCTAAATACCTGAAACCTCAAACATGTAAACAAAGCTCTGCTATCATCCACTGACCAGTTCCAGAATAAAGCAGACTAATTCACCTAAAGCAAATTGAGGCAAATTTCTGTTAAATAAATATATTGTTTTGCTTTTTAAGGAAACTCATCTCCATTGTCTAGTTTAATGTATTGTCTAGTTTAGCCCAAGGGCAACCTTTACTAGAACACCTCTCCATCTGGTTTAAGACTATGCCAGCCAAGGAGGTATCAATATGTTGTTGTATAACCATGCTATCTCCTGCAAAGTTCTTCTATTTTATCTTTTAACAATTTAGTTTCAGCCTCCCCCTGTGCCAGCTTGTTCATATATTCAGTCCTGAAAGTCACATGCAGTTTGTAGTGGGTTGTATGAATCAATCAGTTGCATGTGAAAAAAAAAGAAAAGCATATGACATGCCATCAAAAATCGAACACCTACAATCATTTATATAGTCATAAATGTCAAGAATATTAACTTTTCAAAAAGCTTTATGTTTTAGTCTCTTAAAAATAAACACAAATGAAAGAAGGCTTTCTGTCTCAGTGTCTCCTTTTTACTAGCTATTCTTTAAATCTGCATATAATGTTTATATTCCCACTCACTTACTTCCGTCTATTTGAAAAGAAGCAGGGGCCGCAGTGGCTTAGTGGTTAAGATGCTAAACTTGTTGGCAGGTCAGCAGTTCGAGACCCAAGTACTGCATTATAGAGTGATCTCCCATCATCTGTCCCTCTCATGTTGATGTGAAAGCTAACAACATTCTGTGCTTGCCAAATTACCATGGAAACAACGCTGGCTCTTTGGCTGTAAACAGAGATTAGTACCGCCACCTAGAATTGGACCTTTACCTTTACCTATTTGAAAAGAAGGTGATGTAGCCTAAAAAAAATGTTGGATAAGAAGATATAGAGGCCACAAGTCTGAAACAACTTGTATGAGGATTGCCATGCAATGCACAGCAAATGTTTAGACTATTTTCTTGTGATCGTTTTTTTAAAAAAAGCCTTTCTCCTCTGCACAAGAAAGATGGGAGTTTGAATGTGGTTAAAATGAAGAATAAAAAAATCACTATTACCAATCACTGTGAATGTACATATAAAGGTGGTCATTTAATGTAACTACCATATTTGCAGGTGTATAAGGACCACTTTTACCCCTTAAAATACACTGGGAAAATGGAGTGTGTCTTGTACTGTATATAGTGGCCTATAGTGGGCTATTTTGGTAATAATGGAGTGTGTCTTATACTCCGATGCATCTTATATGCCAGCAAATACAGTATAGTATATAGAGCAGGTGGATTTCTAGTATTCCTGTAAATACATTGACTTGCTTCAAACATAAAACTCCACAAGAATTTAACCATTTTTGTTGAGTAAGACAAGAATGACCTCAAAAATGTTCAAATAAGCCTGTTGTTTATTATGCCAAGAAACTGATCAACCCCACAACTCTGTCCTTTATAAACATCAACCTGTTCTTTCTAACATTTTTGTAACTGACAAGTCAGCCCCACAGTACTGGTTCTCAGACTTCTCATCATTTATAAAAAACAGAATAATATTTCTCTTACTTCCCTGCCCATTCTTGACATAGCTGAGCAAAAATAACAAATAAACAAATCCTCATGTTTCCAGTTCTTTATCTATCATTAGACAATCCTCCACAACCTCTTGATGAAACAGCCTCTTCGTTGGAAGCCTTCCACCCACACAAATCAAGAGGGTTTTTAAATATTGTTTATAAACAACTTCAGCTTCCTTTCACAGAAAGTTGCCATAAGAATAATACCTATAAAGTGACTGATTAGACCAGAACAATGACACACCAGGTAACACCAAACTTTGCCACCACATTTAACAGCTCAGCACTCAATCAGACAGAGCTGATTTATTTTCAGCAGACCTCATTTCAAAGCCAAATTTCTAATCACCTGTAATTTTTTTCAATATGGTCTCATATTGCGGCTACATATTTCTCCACTCCCAAAAATGCAAGCCATGGAAAACAATTCAATTCATCCACAACATTTCAATTTATTTCTTCTTCCTCACCATTGCTTTGAACAGAACTAAAGATGACACCTCACATCCTGTGAAGCAATCACAACTGTCACTTTCTCCAATAAGCTTGCCAGCCTTTCTAACTATGGAATGCAAGGCATTTTTCCATTAGAAAGACCTTATGGAGGAAAAAATGGGCAAGTCAATACAATTGACCATATACTTCTTATCTTCCTTTGACAGTGAAAAGACTTAAATCTCAGAATAAAGATTTGTTTATTTACAGTAATTGATTTCTATAGGTTTGCCCATTTGGAGAGGATATCTTGGAATTCCATACCTTACAAGGCATAGGTGGAAAGAGGAGAAGGACAAAGACCATGAGGCAAACTCAGAGGAAGGTAGCAAGATAACATCAAATAAACATTACAAGATCACCAAGTAACACCGGTAGAGGCTACTAGAAGTTCCAGAACAAGAATCTTGCATCTCCCTCAATTCCCAATGGGGTAGAGGGTGGAGGAAGAGGAGGAGAGGTGAAGGAGAAGGAGAAAAAGAAGGAGAAGAAGAATTGATTTCTATTCCACCTATCTGGATATTGTATCCACTCTGGGTGGTTTACAAAATAAAACACATACAGTAATACCCCGGATAATGTTATGACTTGGTTCCACAACTCATGACGTTATCCGATTTTTAGCATCGAACAACGCTAAAAAAAAAAAGCCCTGACTTCAGGGACAAACCGAGCAGGCAGTGGGGTGCTTTTAAAGCCATCCCCCACTGCTGTGACTGCAGTAGGATCAGGGAAAGCACCTTTCCCCCCGACTCTACTGCAGTCTTCCCTCCGTGTTTACCTTCTCTTGCTAACCTGCACGCTCCGATCGCTCGAGGCTTGTTTTTTTTCCCCCGTTCCCTTCATTCCCTTCCCTCCCTGTATTTAAACTACAGGGAAGGGGGAAAGAGAGAAATTTGATTGGTTCTCTAGAGAACCAATCACATCTCTCTCTTTCCTCCTCCCTGTATTGTCAATACAGGAAGTGAAAGAGAAAAACACAAGCCTCGAGTGATCGTCAGAGCGTGCCGCTCAGCAAGAGAAGCTTGCTGGTGGCTTGAAGGTAAACAGGGCCAGGGCTGGGCTGGATTCTCCCGAACAGGCAGTGGGGTGGATGTGGGGAGTCCCCAAACTGCTGGGGAGCCGATCGGAGAGGCTCTCTTGCTATTCCATCGGCTAGGGAGGCACACCTTACTAGCACTAGGAGGAGGGCCTTCTCTGTGTTCGCCCCAATCCTTTGGACCCTCCTGCCAACTGAACTGTGCCTACAGACAGAGCTCCTGCCCTTTCAGAGGGGCTTAAAAACCTGGCTGGCAGGGCAAGTGTGGGGATCCAGGAACGTGGGATCCCATGTAGGGTGGCTGATATAAGATACAGCCTCCCTTTCTGCTCTTCATCTTTCCGCTGTTTTAATCCTTTGTTATGAATTTTTAAAGTTTTGATATTGATCTTATTATAAGTTTATCCTATGATTTTAAACTATGTTGTAAGCCACCCAGAGTCGGGTTTACCTGATTGGGGTGGGATAGTAAATACGAATAAATAAATAATAAATAATAAATAAGTGGCAGGGAGAGGAGCTTTGGCCTCCTCTACTTCTTTAATACGATGGATCGGATAACGCTAAAATGAACATTCTCCGGTGCAAATCTTCCCCCCCCCCCCCAAATTTGTCATCGTTATGTGGTTTTAGCATTATCCGGTGCAATCGTTATCCGGGGTATTACTGTACATACAATAAAGTAAAAGATAATGAGTCGGTACGATATGTGACACCTATTTATATTTTGTGGTGCAAGTGACTTCATTTCAGAAACCTCTTTGCAAGAAATATTCAATTCATATGTCAAGATACATAATATTGTGTATAAAATACCCAAATAATTATTCCTACAGTTGTATGTTGTATTTTAAAAATTAAGGGTTGAACAGCAATTTATTAAGAGTATCTACAAAACATTCAGCCAGCTGTCCTGTCAAGTCTGGAAGTAAGGTCACCTCACTTTGCAAAATAATTTTTCCCTATGTGTTCATCTGACCAGACGTGGCATTGAGGGTCCTGTAACTTGCACTCTCTAGAGCAGGGGTGCCCAAACTATGGCCCAGGGGCTGTATCCAGCCCCTGATGCCAATTCATCCAGCTTGTGAAGCCCTCGATGCTCCTGGAACTATGAGGGCTTCGTGGGCCGTGAGGGCTTCATGGGCCAGATGAATTGGCGTCAGGGGCTGGGTCCAGCCCCCAGGGCATAGTGACTGCCTGCCTGAACTAAAAGACCAGCCCACAGCCTGAAAAGTTTGGACCCCCCTGCTTTAGAGCTATCATACTTGTTTTACAGGGTCTTGTGGTATTAGATCGTTTAGTTAACACACTTCTCTTCTTCCAGGCTTTACAAAATGTTATTTAAAATAAAAATACTTATTGTCATATTGGCAGCCTGCAAGACTTGGATGCAGTTAACACATATCTGAGTAGTTCATGTTGTGATCTCTCAATATTATGTGGTCAAATTTCCAACAACATAATCATAGGGACTGCAGTGGCTCAAGTCACTAAGACACTGACTGGGAGGCAGAAGGTCAGCAGTTTGATTCCTGAGTACTGCAGGACGGAATGAGCTCCCGTTTCTGTCCCAGCTCCTGCCAACCTAGCAGTTCGAAAGCAAGAAATTGCAAGTAGATAAATAGGGACCACTTCAGTGGGAAGGTAACAGCGTTCCGTGTGCTCCGGTGTCTAGTCATGCCTGCCACATGACCATGGAAACGTCTGCAGAAGCAGACAGCGCTGGCTCTTCGGCTTAGAAACAGAGATGAGCACTGACCCCTAGAGTCAGATATTACTGGCTTTTGAGCAAGGGAAACCTTTACCTTTAATCATAGTGAAAGTAATTTTTTGAATTTTCTGAATCGTCACATTAATTTCTTTCCAGAATTTTTAAATCTTTTTTTACAAGCCCACCACATATATATTTCTTTTTTTCCCACCTCCACCACATATCTATATAGTTCTTGTCTGTTTCTAAATTTCTTTTGGGGGTTATAAACTTGGGCTGAGGACCAGCAGCAGTCCTAAATTCAGGTAACCTGGATCTGAGCTACACAGACATTTTAGCTGTCTCAAGGCAAGAGCCACAAGGTTCTAATTCTTAGCCTTTCACAGCCACCTTGAACTGTTAACCCAAACACTCACCTGTTTTGCAGGCAATCTAGGGGCCAAAACACATGTCAAACTGAACCAGTATTCAACAGGCCTGAGTTGGTTAGTCTTTTGTATCAGAAATACTGGATTTACAAATGACAAACATACATCCCAAGGAACAATCAATCACTAAACAATGTAAACTAATTTGCAAATTATAAGAAGTGAGGGAAGCTCCTGCTGTGACAATCACACACAGCAATTAAGGAATTCCCTACTTGAATGGCAGCTAATTTATACTGATAATACATGCAAAATGCCAACATGGCTCTGCAAATACCATGAGAATTATGAAACACTTGGGACAAAGCAATGCACAGCTATATATAAATATCCAGTAATACCCCAGATAACGTTATGACTTGGTTCCACAAGTCATGACGTTATCCGATTTTTAGCGTTGTCCGATGCATGCATTGAACAACACTTAAAAAAAAAGCCCTGACTTCAGGGATAAACCGCTTTAAAGGCAGGCAGGGAAAGAAAGAGACCTCCCTGCCTTTAAAGCCACCCCCCCACACGCAGCGACGGCGTCTTTTTTCCTCCCTGTATTTAAACTACAGGGAGAGAAAGAACTGCTTTTTTCTTTCTTTCCCTCCCTGTATTTAAACTACAGGGAGGGGGAAAGAGAGAGATGTGATTGGTTCTAGAGAACCAATCACATCTCTCTCTTTCCCCCTTCCCTGTAGTTTAAATACAGGGAAGGAGGGAAAGAGACAAGGAGTCTCTGCGACTGCAGTAGGGTCGGGGGAAAGGCGGGTGACCCAAACCACCCCATACCCGCAGACCATTGCATCGGATAACGATAAGAATCATTATCCAGAATCGTTATCCAAATCGTTTTTTCCAAAAAACTTGCATCATTATCTGATTCTAGGGTTATCTGATGCAATCATTATCTGGGGTATTACTGTATATATAATCTGAAGCATCCTATAGAAGTATGTTAAGGAATAGGTGGATACATTAGGTTGAACTCCCTGCTCTTTCCCCCATTCAATAAAGGAACATCACATTTGCCCCATAGTCAGATTGTAGAACAAGTTACAAGAGTGCATGCATGAATGAGGCCAGAGGAAAGCACACTTTTGTGTGAAAATCTTCAGAGAATTTGCTCAAGAACACTTCATCCATGGAACAGATTACCTCTAATTTTTCAAGGCTGGTGTCAGAATGCGTTATCTGCCCAATAAGTCTCAGTCATTTATGCTGAAAAGACAGAGGTCACTTTAAAGATCAATATAAAAACCACAAATATTTTATGTCATGTTCTGCTTTTTGCATGACACCATTACATAACTGCTACTTTGACAAAACACATTAGATCCATGTTGTCACTTCAACCATGGAGAGAGCCTGAGGGGAAAGCAAAATGATGTTGCTAGCAGTAGATTGTTTTGTGTGTGTGAAAGGAGAGGAAATGTTGTATACTTCTGCTCTTGTAAATATGAACTTGAATCGTCACTAATTGCTTAAAATAATTGCTTGGAGCTCATTAAAACAAAAATATTTGATGAACTGCAGGGCGTCCAGGCATTAAGAGCCATATTTCAACAAAGCTTCCAGGTCCTCTCCTCTGAGTTTGGTATACTAGCTTCCCTCCAAAGCTCAGGCAATGTCATTCTCCCATATGCAATGTTTTCGGGAGGTTTAAGGGATTAGATCTGTAAGACATGCAAACCAGTATTGACTGACAGAAAGGAGGAAAGATACTTCCCCAGAGGCTAGTACTGTGATATCACTTGGGTTATGCTGTTATCACAGCATGAGTTGGGAGGGAGGGCCATTTTGTCACAATTGGTACAAGCTGATTTAAAAGTGCTCGAAGCCACAGAGGCCGTCTGCTCCTCTAGTGACAATGACAGATTTAAAAGCATCCCCCAAGGTACAAACCTTATACACTAGGGAGAGTGCAGTCCTCTCTGAAAAAGAATGAAAGTCATTTAATAAGACAGTTGAATAACCTGCACCAAGTGTCTCTAGCTTGTCTGATCTATATTTCAGTTTATTGGCCTTCATCCCATTCATTACTCTGTTGAAGCATTGGTACAGAGCACCAACTGTCTCATCTGCATGAGATGAAAAGAATATGTAGATCCAGGTGTTATACATATTAGGGATATTTCAATCCATAACCCTGGATCCCTTCTACCATGGTTGTTAATAAAGCCACTGTAGATGTTTAAAAAAAACATAGGGAAACTAGAGCCCTGAGGAACCCTCACAGCACAACGCCAATGGAATCAGAGCAATAATTCTCGAGAACTACCCTCTGGAATCTGCCATCCAAGTAAGACTGAAAATCATGCAGTACCATGCACCCACACCCAACTGAAACACCATTACCAGAAGGATACCACAGTCAATATTATAGAAAGCCACTGACAGATCCCAGAAAACCAAGTTGTTCCCTTTCGATTGCAAATGCAGTTCTGAAAACAAATTGGAATGAGTCTTGAAAAACCAGTTTCATCCAAATGAGTCTTAAATTTATCTATAACTACTCACTCAAACACTTTGCACAGGAAGAGGATGTTACCCACCAACCTATAGTGATTTTCATATTCTGAGTTCCACTTAGATTTCATTAGGAAACACCTGATTCCTCTTTTTAAATGGTAGCTATCACTTTCTCTCTCTTAATAAAGAATGTAAATGCTTCTGGGCCCTGATGGACACCCCTCCAAGTGGAGGAAAAATGGTCAAAGCATGTAAGTGGTAGGCCAGACATTACCAAACCACTGTATCTAATTAATCAGGCTCTAATAACTTAGACTCGTCCATAAGAAATACAAAGAACTTTCTCTCTGGAATATCAGGCATTAGTCTCATGTCACTGAACTAGACAAAATTGTCTGAAACCTTTGAGGTACATCAGGAATGCATTTCAGATGTTTTGAATTACAGCTCTCATAATCCATTATCTTTGGCTATGGTGTCTTGACCTACTGAAATTATAAATAAAAAACATCTGGACAGCCACAGTTGCAAGTCCCTGGAACACAGTATTCCTGCATCTGTAAGAGGTTGATACTTGGCCCAACTCTACAATAAAATTATTATACTTCTGATACAAGATTTCACATCAAACATGAGGCACTTTCCTGCTCTCTTTTTCTGTTCATTTTCATAATTTGACCCCTTGTTCCATTTCAATTTCTGGAACAAAGTGCAGAGAAAGTTTTCAAGGTTATCACCATAATTTTACAAACATTTGTCCATGAGGCCTTTGTCGCAAACAGTAAAAAACATGAAGTTAACCAGTATATATTTTCTTCTCTCTCTCTCTCTCTCTCTCTCTTTTTTTTTTTTTTTTTAGGAAGATCAAGCTGGACAAATATTTCCTGCATGAAGGTTGTTGTTTCCTCTCTTACTGGAAAGGGACTCATTGTCTCTGCCAGGTTGCACAGATGTTATGAGAGAGAGAGAGAGATGTTAGCCACTAGCCAGCTTCTGTCTCAAGAGACACTTACCTTGATAATGCAATAACATTTTTGCTGAGCAAATAATGAATCTGCCATTAAATGGAAAGGCTTGCGTAGAAAAAAAATAGTTTCTTAAATAGTTTCTGAAATATGTTTTTAGAGTTAAGATTATATACAATTATGCAGACATTCGTTGTTTTTAGTGGTAGATAGTTTATTTTTATAACTAAAAAATACCTCAAATTCCTAAGTGTAAGCATTATTTCAGATACTTTGGATACCTTGTAGTCATTATTCAGTGAGGTTCTGCATATTGGTAGACATCTCTGCAATGACATTTCGCACATGCGAATGGACTTGAGAAATCAAGCCCATTTGCATGCGATTTTTTAGCTATTTGGATATCACATCACCCGCTGGCTAACCGGACCATGCTTTGGTGAGTTTTAGTCCCAACCTAACATCATTGGCAAGAGATGGGCAACACTGCCTAGTTAGACAGCTGAAGCCCTCACACCTTGACAAGTCTCTCACCTAGCGGGCAATTCTTTCAGATGCCAGAGTTAATTCTATTTGTCATTGGCAATTGAAGTCAAATTCCCCAATATGGAAATAAATATTTCTTGTAACGAAAAGTGTGCATACTCCACAAATGCTGCTGCCCCATATTTTCTATCAATTTTGGTAGAAATTACCTAGGGTATCCTCAATAGAGATTCCATTGGCATGAACAGAAGGTGTGTAACACCCCTCTTCTTTGGATTGTTCTCTGGAGTTATTGAAGCAAGCGATTCTACCAATTACATCCATTAATGGAATTTTCTTAAGTTGTTCTCATTCCTATAGCTTTCCTATCTTTAACAGAATTTAGGAATAACCAACAGTAACCTGTTCCTCTAGGAATGTATTGTTTGTCTCCCTGTTTACTTCCTTGCTAGTTTATCTTATCATTTCTCTATGTCTCCATTTGCCCCCACATCTAGTAGAAATTACATTAACATACCGCTATAAACAGTGGTGGGCTCCAACAAATATTACTACCACACTGTGGGTGTGGTTTGGTGGGCATGGCCAGGGGTAAAGCCCTGTGTTGCACCCAAATTAGGACTACTTTAGTTCAAAATTTGGATGGACGGGGCCAGCCAGAATTTCTGCTACCAGTTCTGGCGAACTGGTGCGAACCTGCTGATGCCTACCACTGACTATAAACCTTCCCCCCAGCTTCGCCAAAGTAAAATGCCTCCAGCCACTACTGTACAGTGTAGAATATGTTTGTGAGGGCCTTTCCTTTGAATTGCAACATGCCAAATCTTTATCAGGTCAGGTTCATGGGGTCAATTTCATCTCAATACATGGTAAAAGAACAAAAAGGCAAAGCAAAGGGCAGAATGTTGAGGGTAGAACAAACACAGTAAAGGAAGCACAATGGAGATGAGTCACAGATAGGAGGGGGCAAGGAGAAGACACTCTTCAGCAGTAGAACTGCAAAACTACTTTCAAATTCTTGGAGTTGGGTCTGGCAGGCAGCAGGAGACCCTGTGGGAGGAAATGAGAGAGGGAGAAGCTCAGCAAAACATAGATGCTGAACCTGCACCCTACAAACAGAAGTAGAATAGCTGTATTATGAGACTTCCTACTATGTAGGATTGAAACTGAAATATGCCAGGAAGATCTTTGGTACCCCCAGATATTCTGTCTCTCTGGAGGAGAATTAGGGATGTGATGGAAAGATTGTCATTGCTCATAAAACCCACAGATATATCCATTTCTTCTCATCTATATGGGTACAAATGACAGCCGAGAGGAACTGTGAAGAAATTACATCAGACATTGAAGTTCTGGAAGGAAACTCAAGGATTTTGGGAACTAGATAGTCTCTCAGTGCTCAGAAGAGAAATAGAAAAGGTAAGGGGGGAAATTCTGGGTGAATGACTGGAAATGAAGGTAGTGCCAACATGAGGGATTTGGACAACATGAGGGGCCATGGACTATGCTTCTTGGAAGATGAACCGTTGGCAAGGGATGGGTTGCAACTCACAAGAACTAGAAAGAATGTGTTTGGATAGAGCATGAAAAAATTCAGAGGGCTTTAAACAGAATTGGAAGGAGGATGGAGACACAAACTCAAAGATAACAAAATATGAAGGCTAATGTAGAATGAGAAGAACAGAATAAATGCCTCTAATGAGGACCAGTAATAACAAATTTCACAAAAATGTAGGAAGGATAGGAGACCACAAATAACAAAAACTCCAGTGTTTATATACAAATGCCAGGAGTATGGGAAACAAACAAGAAGAATTGGAAATCTTCATTCAGGAGGGCAAATGTGACTTGATAGGAATATTTATTTATTCATTCATTTATTGCATTTTTATACTGCCCATTTGGGAAATTTCCCGCTCTTGGTGGTGTACATATAACTATTAAATAACATAATAAAACCCACAACAAATTAAAAATAAGCCAACCAAATAAATACATCCTAAAAATAAAATAACTGGGGTTCATGGGCACAGTGAATCCTAAAATACTGACTGGTTAATTTATTGCTAAAGGGATAACATTCTGAAAAGCTTCCTTGAATAGGAACATTTTTAATTGCTTTTTGAAGATATCTAGGGATGGGGCCTGGCACAGCCCCACCAGTAGTATGTTCCACAGCATTGGTGCCACCACCGAGAAGGCTCTATTTCCAGATAATAACTCTCATGACTGGAATATAGCAATTAAAGGATAGAAATTGTTCAAAAAGAACAGAAAGAATAGAAAAGGAGGTGAAGCAGCAGAATGTGTCAAAAACACATATCCCTGCATAGAAATACAGGAGAATGAGCTTGATTGTCTCAAAGGAACATGATAGTTGCAGCAGGTCTGTGCTGGCCATTTGGCGCCCCCCAGAGGTGGGCAGAAGTATGTCACCTGGTGGCTACAATCCATGACATCATGCAGTACCCCCCATAGGTGGTGCCCCCTCCCTCCCTGTCCAGCACCCTTTTAGCATAGCCAGCATACCCCAGAGTTGCAGTATACTAACAACTATCCAATCAAGCAGAAGAGGATGAAACCTTTAAAAAAACAGCAAATTACAAGAATGTCAGATGGAACCATTTACTTCAGGAGATGGCGAGCTCTCTAATGCTAAAGCCATGCAAGAGAAAATTGGACAGCCATCTGTCAGATCTGCTTTGATTTGGATTCCTGCACTGAGCAGGGGGTTGGACTCAGTGGCCTCATTGGCCCCTTCCAACTCTATCATTCTATGTGTCTATAATTAAGATTGATTACAATGAGGTCATGGACTTACCATTAAAATAAGCCAGGTTAATAAGTACAAGATGAAAGGCTTTTTGTCTGACAGCTTGGCATCTATAAACTCCTCCCAAAGGAGGGGCATTTGGAACCCTCTCTGTTTGCCTTTAAATGCCTTTTTATTTCTGCCAGACCCTACAAGAGAAGAAGCCAGCAGGGCTGTTTAGTCCAAGGCCAGGTCTTACTTCACAGGAAAAAATAATCTTAATCAAAGGTCACACCATGTCTTCTTCAAATTAAAAACAAAAACATGGCATTCTTTAGATCAAAATGTGGTTGTTGTTTTTTAATCACTCTTCCTAAACATTGAATTTTTTGGAATAGTAGCCGTGTTAGTCTGTGGTTCAGGCATCTCAGAAAACAAAACAAAACCAAATAAACAAAATAAAGTAAAATAAAAAAACAGTAGCACTTTAAAGACTAACTGCTATATTTTCACTGTTAGCTTTCGTGGATCAAGTCCACTTCATCAGACAAGGAATGAAACTTACAGGCATGTTCTTTATATACCAAATTCAGGTGGTCGACAGGTCAACACCAACCCTTCTCCCGTCGACCACCTGAATTTGGTATATAAAGAACATGCCTGTAAGTTTCATTCCTTGTCTGATGAAGTGGACTTGATCCACGAAAGCTAACAGTGAAAATATAGCAGTTAGTCTTTAAAGTGCTACTGTGTTTTTTATTTTACTTTATTTTGTTTATTTGGTTTGGTTTTGTTTTCTGAGATGCCTAAACATTGAGAGGGACTTAAATTGTGAAATGGGCTGGACCTGATCTGAACTCTCAGAGAGCCTATTTCCACTCCCTTTTTTATTGGCTTAATGGGTTGCCTTTTCAATGACAATTCTGTCACATTGTTACAGATATAATATGCTTATGACTGGTCTTATTAAAGTTGTGTTGTGCTGTTGTATTTAGTTATATGTTTTGTATACCATCTTCGTTTTGTGATGTAAGCTACCTTGAGAAGACTATTGAAAGGCACAATATAAACTCTCCAATAAATAAAAGCTACATTATATTTTACAACTTTGCCCATCACATCTCTAGTTCTCAACAAGCCCTTTTAATTCACCTAAATGTTCAAAATGTTCTTATTTCTCTATAGTAATTGGAAACCCCAAGGCTAAACCCAACTGTCAGTCAAAAGTGGTTCTATTACAGATATCAGAACCCTAATACCAAACTCCCAACCTATTGTTAGGAGAATAAAGAAAGTATACTTACACATCTTTACACATGAGGCAAGATTGTGTTTGAAAGTAATACACAATCAAAAAGTGACCCCCTTCTCTACGATAATGTTTGTTGCTTTAAAAGTATCTTTCCTTTATTATGTACTCTAGTATATCTTCAGCAATATAAGCCATGGTGAAGGTTGTTCCCTCCCCACCTCAGCTCCTCTTTTCATAAATCTTTCCCATACTATTTTCAAAATAATCATTTAGATTAGTCATTTTTGACCAGTATTACATTTACCACTGGTAAGATGCAAATTTATTAAAATAGCAAAAATCACTCTTTCAATCCCATTTTCTTCTCAGAAGTTTGCCTAGTTAGTTATGGCACTGATTGAGCAATATAACATTTGTTAGCACTATTTTGGCCTCAACATCATGTCGGTTTTTAGTTGCCAACTCACATCTGAGATATTTTTAATTTACTGTTTATTTAACCACTGAAACACAGCTGCAAATACTTGGCTGAAGAAGGCAGTAGAAATCTCAGTAATTACTTAAGAGACAGGATGAGTGCAACTAGGTGAGATAGAAGCAATAAGGAGATCAAATCATCCAGACTGCAATGCAGGGCATCACTGAAGACAGCCAAACTACACTGAGGAGAGATCTGCCAGGAACAACCAAACAGATCTGTACACAAAAGGTGAGATAGTTACATTGTCCCACCCAGTTCAATAAAAATCTTGCCAAAGTGCCAGATTTTCATCTGGCTTGCCTCTTCTCTGTTTCTGAGCCTTCCCCTCCTGCCGGCGCAGCTCTCGCAAGAGAGGAAAAGGCGCGAAGGTGACTTGAAATAGCACCATGTGGACTTTGTGGCAGGGTTGCGCATGGGGTATTTGCTTATCAAGTCCGGCACCCCAACTTGCCTACCTTGGCTCTCTGCTTCCTCCCTGTGTGTCCTTGCTGAAGTGGGGCAAGGAGTGGCAGCATGTCCCACTCAGCCTCTTTCATCTCCCCATCAATCAACAAAACTTGGGACACTCCCGGGGACTCTCCTTCTTTCCTTCCATCACTACCAGGGAACAGAGCTGGGAGTGGCTTTGAATCCATGGCTCTGAGCCAGAGAGGGAGACGAGTCCCAGAACAGTGTCTGGGTTTCCCCGCTTGGATTCCCTTCATGAAGACCCTTGCTTCAAGTTGAAAATGCCAGCTCTCAGGTAGGGCTGCTTGTTTTGGGTTACTTTTACCTATTGCTGAGAAGGTGTTGCCATAAGTCAGAGGCAACAAAATGTCAATAAGGAGGGAACAAGAGCCAGCTTGCAGTGTAAATTGGGGAGTGCACATGCACAGTTTGAAGAATGCAATGATGTCACGTGACTGTCCTGGTTTTGTGGGACAGAATTATGACAACCCTAGGTGGGGTAGAACAAGTAAATCTACTAAACTAATCAGACTTCGTTATGTCAACACCACAGAAGTCTCATGATCTACTTTTATTGAAACTAAGAAATTCATTTAGCCACAAAAGAATGGCAAATTGGAGAGACAAAATATGTTCATGGAGAGAAAAGGAAATATTGAAGACAAACTGCAAAGCTTTTGATCACATTACCAAAGTTGAAAAGGAACACTTTCATAAAACTTTAATCTTCCTCCACATTATTAAAAATGGCATCCAGTTTTCATCCAAGTTATAGGCCAGCAGCATCTAACAGATTCCTATTCATATGTATCAAGCACAATGAGTTTATTGTTCTAGTGAGAGAGCAAGGAAGACAACAGCTACCATATGGCCACTTACAAATAAAGATGCTATGAAAAAAGAACTCCAGAACAATGCAGTATGCGAGTCACTTTTACATCCAGAACTTCACAATACTGTACACTTCGTTCACAAATAGAAACTGATTTTAAAAACATTCAGCTAGCAACACAGATCTAAGGTATAAGGGGTTCTTTCTTAAACACAACAGTGTATTTTCTCCCTCATTCTGCTCCTGTTAAAATAAATGCTTATGGCACAGCTGGCTTTCCTCCTCCCCACTCTATATACAAAGCATCCATCTGGCTGCAGACAGTTTCTCAATCAGACCTTTAAGACAAAATAAAGAATTTTTTTTAACAAAAAATCCTATAAGATATAGACTGACAATCTACTAGAGTCTTTAAAAATTACTTCCTCTGTCTCTCACTTGATGAGCAGAGGAAGTTTTCAGTTTGCCAACATCATGAAGTGGCTTGATTATTAAGGTGGCCTACATAGATTTTAGTGCAATGGTGCTAATGTGTTCAATGTTTGAAATGTTTTGTTGTTTGCTTTTTAATTTTTTAAAATATCTTATGTTTTAAATTTGTATTTACATAGCTTTCTAACCAACCTTGTGATCCTGTGGTAGAGGGCATAATATAAATGAATGAATGAGCCACTTCATGATATTGGAAATTCAAAATGGAAGGAGTCTTGACAGCCAAACGACTTGTCTTTGGCTCATTCACAGTGATCACACATACTGGAAATGGACCAAACTAGAGGGATCCTACCTGACTCCCAAAAGTAGAAACTCATGTCAGGGGCTCAGAAAGATACAGAGACACTCTAGTTTACTCCAGTTCTTGACTTTGTGGTAAGAAGTGAGAACTTTAAGTTCTTAACAAGTGGCAAGCTGCCACTACAATTTATGCCATTTGACTTACAACCATGTATATCTATAATAGGATTCAAGGTTGTTGTTGTTTGTTTTTGTCTAATTCCAATTATAAGCTCCAACAGAAGTGTTCCTTTAAAAAAAACTTTGATAGGTCAATAATTACATTAAGTTATTAATTCAATGGATTTGCTTCAGATGGGACGAAAATTTAATTTAAGCCAAGATCTATATTTTGTACAGCTCTATGTTATTTGCCTATCCAAAGTACTTCTATTATATTTTACCAGTATTTATAAATCTATTTTCACTATTTTTCTTTGAACTGATGTTTCAAACAATGTTCCACCAATCAACAGATGAGAAAGATTTGTACATTCACTGTTTCATCTGTATGGATTTATAAAATGGAATCTATGAACTTCTCTACATCTTATTCAATAGATGCTTAATATTTCAAAAAAATATTTAATAGTACTTTCAGTAACAGTTTGGTATGTTATGTTGCAGTCCAATTTCATGATTCTAATATGCATAAGTTAAACTTGTTCAGTATAAGACATGCCCATGCTACTTCTATGAATTGGAAGAAAAACACCTATCTCTTTCAGAACACCTGTCTCTTTCAGAAACTTTTACTGAAAGATTGGTGGGTAACATGGATTATGTAGACCAGGATGTAAAAGTGGTTTTACAATCTTCACAATACTGTATTCTAAACTCACCAATGTTCCTCCAACAGATTTTTCTTTTCTTTTTCTTTCTTTCTTTCTTTCTTTCATTCTTTTAGCTTTTAGACTGAACCAAATGGTATTTATTTTGCACTAAAGCCAAGCGCAGAGCCTTTTAACCATGTGTTGCCATTCAGGTCCCTGGAAAGAAGACTATGCAAAACAGAAATGAAGTGGAATTCCTCACTGCCATCAATATTCAGAGCTAGTGCAACACTTAGTATGTACCGGAGGTGGAAAATCCTAACAAATGGTTAGGATTGAAAAATATTGAATGAATGTTTTAGTTTTTATGGACTCTATGTGTCTCAGAAGACTAATAAGTATGGAGAAAGGACCAGCACAGGCCACGCAGTCCTTCATATCTGCAGTGAGCTTGTAGTTAAAACAAAGGAAGTAATGGGACAGGGTATAAGTCTAAAAGTTAAAATTAAAAATTAAATTAAATACTTCACAGAAACCTCAGATGTCGGTAATCCAAAATACATGAATAAAGGCTTTAGACCAGGGGTTCCCAACATATGGCCTGTGATGTCATTTTATCTGGCCTGTCGCCACCTCTGCCACACTCAGAAGTGGGAGTGGGCACATTTATGTCAGCCATAAAATGCACCCACGCATGCACAAACGTGCCTGTGGCTGTTGTAATTGCAGAAGTGGGTGCATTTATGTCAGCCATAAATGTGCCCAGTTCCACTTCCACTGGGCATGGTCTGGCCAGCTCAGCTGTCCAGGAGCATGATCAGGCCAGTGGCATAAAAAGGCTGGCCACCCCTGCTTCAGACCTTTTAAAACAAACAAAAGTAATAAGTCATTTATGGCCCATTCAAAACACCTACTGTATCTCACATTTTTAAGCTCTTTTTACAAAACCTCTATAATTCAGTTACATATAAAGCCGCAGGTCGGGTGGCGGAGAGGACCCGCGCCTCTGACCCAGTGCCCCTTTGGCCATTCCTCTCTGGCCAGAGGGAAAGGAAGAGAGGAAGAAGGAGAAAAAGCCGCAGGTCGGTGGTGGAGAGGACCCGCGCCTCCGACCCAGCGCCCCTTCGGCCATTCCTCTATGGCCAGAGGGAAAGAAAGAGAGGAAGAAGGAGAAAAAGCTGCCCTTCAGCCAGCGAGGAGAACCCCGGTGAGGCACTGCCGACGTGAGACCACCCCAGCAGGCACTGGGCAGCCGAAACCAAGTAGCTGCATGCATAGGATAAGTAATTCATCTACACTAACATTGACTTTAGATACTTTACAAATACCTGTAACTGACTTACACAATAGTGAACTTACAGTAGAGACTTATAGCGAACTTACAGTAGAGACTTGATATATTGGACTTCATAACAAGGATACTTAGAAACTCCTGACTTATAACTTCATATAACCAACACTAATTAACTCAATTTTTAGTCTGATACTGTTTAAACTGTGATAATGTGCATGATAATACTTTGTTTTAAACTGTGATAAAATGTATGATGAGAGGATACTGGCGTAGAAATCGGCAAACCAATGTCAGGAATTTTTCCAAGAGAACCCTACGGACTAAAACAAAAGGCAAAACAAATGGGGCAATTTAGATGAAACAGGATTCATGAAGCACTTTTGCAAGCACATTGTGCAACTGGTTGAAATGGGGACTGCACAGCTGATTGCACAACTGAATTGTGCAGTCCTTGCCAGGGTGGGAGGCTCAGCACATTGATGCAGACTTAATATTATTTACAGGATTCTAGCAAACAGAACACATGCCAGTGTGACACAAACTAGAAAGAGAATGCTCCATCCATCTGGCCCATGACACATGAAAATGAATGCCATCCTAATTACGTTTGTCTTTTAAGGTGCCACAGGACTCTGCTGGTTTTCTTAAAATAGATTAATATAGCTACTGCTTCCAGAACTGTTATTAAGAATGATTTCTAAAAGGTTTGGTTGTAATTATACCAAATCATCCTAGAGGTGACAAGAGTTAAACATCAGAATTTTCATCCACTTCTATCAAAAACTTAAGTCAACAGAGTACAACCACCACCACCCAAAAAACACACACACACACACACAAAATCTAGAAAACTAGATCTAGAAAACATAGCAGATGTCCTTGGTTTCCTCTGGAAACAGAAGAATATTCATAAAGATAGGGTCTGAATGCTGACATACCCGCACCATTAATCAACAAGTGATGGTCTAAAAATGCCATCTCTTGAGTGATTGCACTAACTGAAAACCATGGGGCTGGACTGAGGATAGCAGTTTAAAACTGACCTGTTGTTATAAAAGAGTCCCAAATGTGAGTCAGATTTTATGGCCCATGAAAAGAAGACTTTCAAAATAGCTCTTCTGACTTTTGAAGGTAAAAGATTAAATACATTGCACACCATCCTCTCTACAGCAATGCTAGACAGGCTCCACACATTCTTTGAAAAGATAACATCAAATTATATAAGTTATATAATGCCAAGTTTAATATATTAGAAAACACTTTACCAACATATTTTCTGCTTGCTGGAATAAGCTGCAGTTTATGGGTAACATACCAAAAAGTTTACAGAGAGATAACCATGTTAGCCTATTTCTGCAACAAGACTTGAATAAGTGAATTGCAAATCACAAGAGCGCATACTGAAAAAGATTTGTTAATATCAAAGATGATGTAATACTGTTGTGAATTGAACAGCGAAACATAGGAAGTAGCTGAAAGCAGAAACAGTACATGGACAGTAGTGAGAGATTTGAAGTCTGTCTCCAGGAGCAGTAATAAATACTGTTGCCCACAGGTCCACAAATACTTTCATTTGGCATCAGGAGAATTGGTTTTTATAAAATAAAATTACCAAGAGGTGGCAAAAAGTTTGCAAAGCTTCATAGACAAAGAGCAGAAAAGAATTTTAAAGCAAAGCAGGCAAACTTACATTACAACCCCCCCAAAAAAAAAAATTTGTGGCTAGTGCACTCTCTGGGTGATTCACAAATTAATTAGCATTTTGCTCGCAACATGCTGGGTACTCATTTTACCAGCCTTAGAAGGATGGAATGCTGAGTCAATCTTGATCCCTGGTCAGACTCAAACTCACAAACTTTTGGTCGCAGTACAACAGTTTAACCACTGCACCACCAGGGCTCCTAACAAGGGTATGTACATAGACATATGGTATCATATGCAGATTATAAGAACTATGAAGTTCTTATTGCTAGATTACAGCAAATACGTGAAGTGACTGCATGGCAAAATATACTGATATATTTATAATTTATTCAAAGTTTTTTCCTCTAAAGTGCTCAGATCACATTGTTGTTGTTGTTCAGTCGCACAGTCAATTCTGACCCTTTACGACCTCATGGACCACTGTCTGCCAGGCACTTCTGTCCTCCACCATCCTCCTCAACTCGCTCAGCTTTGTGTCCATTATGTCTACAATACCATCTAGCCATCTCATTTTTGGCTGCCCCCTTCTTCTTTTGCCCTCCACCCTTCCCAGCATCAAGGCTTTCTCAAGCGAATCCTCTCTTCTCATTTGATGTCCAAAATACTTTAGCTTCATCTTTATTATTTGACCTTCTAAGGAGCAGTCAGGGTTGATTTCTTCTAAGATTGACCTATTTGTTCTCCTCGCTGTCCAGGGGACTCTCAAAACTCTCCTCCAACACCACATCTCAAAGGCATCTATTCTTCTGCGCTCAGCTTTCTTAATGGTCCAGCTCTCACAACCAGACATTGCCACCGGGAATACCATTGCTTTGACTATACGAATTTTTGTTTGCAATGTGATGTCTCTACTTTTCACTATGTTCCCCAGGTTTCTCATCACTTGCCTCCCAAGAATCAGTCGCTTTTTTATTTCATGACTGCAATCACCATCTGCAGTGAGCTTTGATCCTAGGAAAGTAAAATCTGTCACTGCTTCTACTTCTTCCCCATCTATTTTCCAGGGACTGATAGGGCCTGTTGCCATTATCTTGGTTTTCTTTATATTGAGTCTCAAGCCAGCTCTTGCACTTTCTTCTTTCAACCTAATCAGGAGCTTCTTTAAGACCTCCTCACTTTCTGCCATTAGGGTGGTATCATCTGCGTATCTCAAATTGTTGCTGTTTCTCCCAGCAATTTTGATCCCAAATTGTGATTTGTCCATCCCTGCATTGCACATTATGTGCTCTGTGTATAAGTTGAATAAGCAGGGTGACAAAATGCAGCCTTGTCTTACTCCTTTTCCTATTCCAAACCACTCTGTCATTCCGTATTCTGTCCTAACTGTTGCTTCTTGATTCATGTATAGGTTTCTCATGAGGCATATAAGGTGTTCTGGTATTCCCATCTCTTTAATTACTTGCCACATTTTGTTGTGATCCACACAGTCAAAGGCCTTAGTGTAGTCAATGAAACAGAAGTAGACTTGTTTCTGGTATTCCTTTCTTTTCTCCATGATCCAATAAAATCATGCAAAAGCAAGGAGACAAAACCCAGAAAAACATCTTTAATAACAGGCTGAAATTATTTTAATTGAAAAATCTGGTGAAACCATACAGGTGTTGCTGAGGTTTGGAAATCACTACCTAAACCAGTGATGGCTAACTTTGGCACTGCAGCTGTTATTGGACTTCAATTCTCAGAAGCCCTGATCAGCAGGAGTGCTGACTTGGGCTCCTGGTAATTGAAGTCCAACAACAGCTGGAGTGCTAAGGTTCGCCACCACTGGCCTAAAATCTAAAGTGATGATATCATTCCAGGCTACTATGGGAAATATATGCATGGTTAAGAGCATTTTTTCTCTCCTCCAAATATATATTAGAAGATTCAGAAATGTACAGATTTCAAGGTAACCTACACTCATCTGTTTGCCATCCCAAAGCACAATAGTAAGAAAATTGGTAACTTAACCTAGTAGCAAAGATATCTCATTTAAAAACATCTGTGTTGAGTTGTGCTCTGGAGCTGTGATCTTGATATCATATTTCCATATTAAATTAATCAGAAATATAATGCATCGGCAATGCCAATTAACTACTATATCTCCCACTGTCTTTGTTATTGTTCCTTCACTTGTAGCAAAATCACCTCAGTTGAATTCATTTTGAAATGTTTCAGCAAGTAACAATTAAAACACAGATCAAAGAAAGAGAATGAAATGTGGATCAAGCTATCAAAGCAAGAAAAAGCATAAAACATTATGCACATTCACTTTGCAGTCCAAATGGTTTAGAACTCCATTTTGTATTATTTAATGGCACTGCAGTAGTTTGTTAGAAAATGATTGTTACAAATTAAATCAATCAAAAAGACAGAAGTCCTTGTTAAAAACAGAGCTTTAAAATCTTGCTGTAACTAGTACAATATGCTTTACTGCTAGCAGTTTTGTAAGGACTGAACAAAACAGAATAAACAATAAAGAGGTGCAGAGATAAGTCACAGGCTGAGAAATGAAAAGAAGGAATGTTGAATCACTGCTAATGACAGATGTACAAAAGTCTGTGCTTGGGAATAGTTTTAACAATGAAAATATTTTATGTAAGGCTGTATTGTATGTTTAAGATACATCATTTCTGTTTGAAAAGAGGTATTTTGGAGACCATACATGTTTCTCAAAAGAACATACAAGTTCAACCTTATCATACATCTCAACCCTCCCTTTTAAACAGCTGTACAGGTTGCTTTTAAAACACTTATACTCCTTCCTCCCTTTCCCCAGGTATAATTTCAGGCAGTCACATATCAATGAATGCAATGATATAAAAGAATGTAATGATATAAAACTGAAGAGGCAACTGGATTTTTACTCATGACAGTATCAATGATGATACTGCATTAGCCTCGCTCTGTAGGAAATGCATGCTATGTGGAGAGGATACAGAGAATAAATAAAACTGCTGCATCTTCCTGATTAAAATGGATGAAACTTTACCTGTATGCTGTACCAACCACAAAACATTGTAAGCACCAAAACAGAGGAGGTTGTAAGGAATGCAAAATGAAAGAAAAGTGTAGTAGAGAGAGATTAAGGACCAAGCAGATGAACATGGTATAAAAAATGAGAGAGAGAGAGAGAGCAAGTGAAATACCCAAGGACTGATCTATACAATGAATAGCCGCCCAAAGTAGGAATACCCCCTAGATGGATGGGGCATAGATGGAATTACAGTCAAACCTCGCATAAAGAGCGCCTCGCTTAAAGAGCAGAATTTTCTCTGAATGTTCGCTTCGCTTAACAAATAAAACCAAACAAAAACTCGTTTAACAAATAAATTGTGGTTTGCAATTCCCCCCACAATTGGTCACTTACAATGGTGTTCCACTTAAAGAGCAAACTTGCTTTAAGAGCAATGCCATGGAACGCATTATGCTCTGTAAGCGAGGTACAACTGTTGTTGTTGTTGTTCTTGTTGTTGTTGTTCACTGCTTGAAACTGATGACCCCTGAATCTGATTTAACATTCAATGTTTCTTTGTAGTACAAAATAAAAACAGTGTTTGCATTTTTTTTATTCATCTATGTTGTACTCATCGTTGCAAACCTTTTCTTCTTAGATGTGGGAAAAAACACAGAGATAGATTTGTTTTTCTAATTTATGATAGAATTAATTAGATATAATTGCTTCCAACTTCTGCCCAGAAACTATCATTCATAGAGGTAACTAATTCCTTTCTTCTTTTCACTACCAATTTGTGTGTTTTCATGCATATCTTATTTTCACTTATTCTTGGGATGGCTGAGTTGTCCATTAATTTCCTTCACACAGTTGTCTTTTGCAAGTTTTCTAGTGAGAAAAATAATAAAGAAGCAGCTTTCCTGTTTCAATTCATTTTTTTCTTTTAAAAAATAAGTATAGGAGTACATACTTCTGTGAAAGAAAAGGAAAATATAGAACAAGAAAAATAGCAGAAAATTAACAGTCCAGCCTGGACAAACATTTATCTGAAGAGTGATACAGCCCCATGGCAGAAGTGCCGCAGATCTTTCAAATAGACATGTTCAGTTACTGCTCTACAACATTTACTCATAGTCTACAAAGGAGTGGATTGAGTTTGAACTGAAAGCATTATCTCAGAGATTTTTCAGACAACTAAATGCTGCAGTCAGCAACATAAGCTAAAGAGCCTTCCTTTTGGCCTGGTGAAGATCATCTCATGGTGAGTAATTTCCAGACTCTTTAATTAGTAAAGTCATGTTAGAAACTGTCAAGAGAAAGCAGAGAGCAATTATGCATTTAAAATGTCATGGCTGAACAATAGCAGGAAATGGGCAATATTAAGAGAAGAAAAAAATCAGGGACATTAAAAGATTTTTCAGTTTGCATGATATAATGTATATACTGTACAGTACTGCATTGTTCCACAATGCCCCACTAACAGATGACATAAATTAAAAAGTCTAGATTAGCTTGAAGACGTGTATTTTCTTTTTTCTTTTTTCCGTATTTATTGAGATTTTAATAAACATAATACAAAAGTAAAAACAACATCTTGATTTTATAAGTATATTTGATTGTAACAGCCTGGGAACTATTTGTGCTTCCAAATAAAACTCCAGAGTGCAATGAAATAACATAGGGAAATGTCAAAAGGTTTTCCAGACCAAACCATGATGAATACTTTGCAAACTAATGACATCTTTAATTTTAAAAATATTCCAGAAACAACTATCATGCACACATGCTTTTACTTTGCCTTCACTCAAGATGCCTGCCAATGCTGCACCACAGTACAAAAAAACACTGTAAAAAGGTTCAAGCTAACTTTTAATTCAGAAGCTTTTCTAGGTGCTTGCTACAGCATAGCCACAATATGAAATGAATGCAAGAATCCAGAAAAACCAAGCAATAAATAGTACAATGAATCACTAGTCTAAGAGTATATCAAAGAGTAAATAAAACAAAGCAATAAGATAAGATAAAAATCCTTATGACACCTTAAAAACTAACTACAGTCAAACCTCGCATAAAGAGTGCCTCGCTTAAAGAGTAACTCACTTAAAGCGCAGAATTTTCTCTGAATGTTCGCTTCGCTTAACAAATAAAACCAACCAAAAACTCGCTTAACAAATAAATCGGGGTTCGCAATCCCCCCCACACACACACACACAATTGGTCACTTTCAATGGTGTTTCGCTTAAAGAGCAGACTCGCTTAAAGAGCAATCCTGTGGAATGCATTATGCTCTTTAAGCGAGGTACCACTGTACTGTATTTTAATGTTAGGTTTCATGGATTGTGTCCATTTTGACAGACATAAAAGTGAGGCTTCATGGTATTGATTTCTACATATCAGGTGGTGGTAAAGAGGTACACAATGGTTGGATGATATAACAGAGAGGTTTACAAATCAGTGTGGCTTCTTACAACCAGTAATAACGGAAGATCCCTGATTTGTATTCAGATTTGTTAGTGTGAAACTTGATTCTGATGAACTGTAAATGGCTAGTAAGGTGAAGGTAAAGGCTACCCTTGCTCAAAAGCCAGTTGTATCCAACTCTAGGGCTTGGTGCTCATCTCCATTATAGCCAAAGAGCCAGCACTGCCTGGATCTGCAGACATTTCCATGGAAATGGGGCAGCTACGACTAGACATTGGAGTGCACGAAATGTTGTTTACCTTGCCACCAAAGTGGTACCTATTTATCTACAGTACTTGCAGTTTCTTCCTTTTGAACTGCTAGGTTGGAGGAACTGGCACAGAGACAGAGCTCACTCTGTAATGCAGCACTCAGGCCTCGAACTGCTGATCTGCTAACCTTCCAATCATCAAGTTCAGCATCTTAACCACTAAGCCACTGCAGTTCCAAATGGTTAGAAGAGGGGTGCAAAATAAACACTGTGGCAAAACAGAACTAGCCCAAGATACTTTGACACCCCAGGTAAGCAAAGTGCTGTTCCAATATAAAAAAAGTTGGTACCACAGTACTGTATCCCATTCCCTAGGACTGCAAGGCCACAGCTGAGACCAAGGGACAGGTTTTTCTGATATCATGGGGCAACAAAGGCAAGAGGGGGCAGGTCTGTTGCTGGATAATATGGAGGCCTAGAGCTCAGGGAGGGGACATCGAATTTTGTCAGGGAGGCAAGCTACAAAAAGCACCTTGGTGCCAGCTAAGAAATAATGGAAATGTCTGTTCTGACTTTGAAGCATGGTAGCAAAAGGGTACCCAGGCTTCCCTCACACACACAAAATTCAAATTCTTCTTCAGCATCATTTACCTTGATAATTTTCTCCTTATATGGAGAAATGGAGAGGTGTGGTCATTACCTGAGACTTCAGATGGCACTTTGAGATTCTTAGCAACCCTGATTCATATGGTATACATGAAGGTTGACTGGATCAACAGTTGTTTCTTATTTCATCCGAAGCAATGGAACAGTACATATGAGGCAGAAGGGTCAGTTAGGAAATGAAAGGAAGGATGTATGACACACATAATTCTGATTTCCAATATTTTGCTGCTGAGTGGAATAACTATCTCATTCTGCCTAATCACAGAACTGGCCCCAGCTTGAGACAACTATAATCATTACTCACTATAAAAATTGTGAAAATAATTCAATCTCCAGCAGGAAATATAGAGTAAAAAGAATTGTCTTAATTTTTATGTTGTCTTTTGCTCTGCAGGAAAATTCTATCCCCCAAGAAAATCAGTAACATTGAAAACCCTTCCACCCTCCTTTAAAAATAATTTGGGGTTACTACACAGTTCTGACATAGGGATGGGAAAGAAATGTACTGAGGTTGATTTTCCTATGAAAATATTGATTTTGTACTTCTCAAAACTACAATATATGAAGTGCATCTTGATTTGAAAAACTCTACATTCCAGAGGGAGGTTTGCAATACCTGTTGGAGATACAAGCAAACATTAAACCGTGCACTCATTTCAAAACTGACATTGCTAAAAATGCAGATATTTGCAAAATACACACTAACTTTTTTTTGTCCATAGGAAAATGGATTAAAAAGTCATACTTTTTTTAAAACTCAGGATGCCAGGAAGCTGTACATTTTGAGGAAATGCAGACAAAACTACACTTCAAAAATGCAACTGAGAAACCAAAAGAATCTTACAACCCAGTGTGGAATACAATGGGAAATGTGAGAAAATGTTATTTACACATTCCTCATCACAAGCTTTCTTAATCAAATGGAGAAAAGCAATTGCATGAATCATGGGGGAAGCTCTGGAGTAACTGTACAATAAATGCAGTTTAATGCCAAAAGACTTCCAAGCTATTGTTAAACCATTTTATAGCTGTTTCTTTCATTTCTGTGTTTATTACACCACCACCATATAATTTACTGCTTGGCAATAGACTTTGGGCATAGAGCCAGCCATGTACAATAAAAGTGTGGCTTTACATAACTTCTTACAGAAAAACTACCTTTGTTAGTTTGACAAAGTATTGACTGTTTGCTCAGTATAAACTTTTAATTTAAAAATAGTTTCATTCAATTTATTTCCTTTTTCTTTCCTTTCACAATGTTATCAGATAATGCCTGTCTATTTTAAGTACTTTACAATCTTTTCCACCAAGGTGATCGTTTTATTTTTTATTTTTTTTCCTTTCCTTCTTTAGTTCTCTTTTGTTCTGAACAATTTTAGGATGTACAGTAATCTCATTCCTAATGACCAGAACCCCTTTTATCTAGAAAAACTCCCACTTAAAGCTCTCCAAGTCACTGTGGAAATTTACATCAGGCGCCTCAAGAACATTGTCATTAAAGAGGCTTAAGTTTTCACTGTCAAGTACATCAGAATACCACAACAGTATATTAGAATGTAATGAACAAGGTCCCAGAAGATCCTTTGTAGTACTGAAAATGATTCCCAGTATTTTATTGCAATTTTTCTTTTGATGACAATTCAGTCAAGTTTTCCGAAGCAAAATAAAGTATATATTACATGCAAGTTTTATTTTATGCACGTGTGTGCACACATCTCAATAAATGAACTCCTCCTCCTAAGAACAATAGGATACAATTGCAGTATACAACAGACATAGACAAGTAAAAAATAACATACTATTTTAAAAAAACAGAGCAAATAATAATACACGAAATCATGGCTGCAATCACCATCTGCAATGATCTTGGATCGTAAGAATGTAAAGTCTCTCACTGCTTCTACTTCTTCCCCATCTATTTTCCAGGCAGTGATAGGGCCTGTTGCCATTATCTTGGTTTTCTTGATGTTGAATCTCAAGCCAGCTTTTGCACTCTCTTTTTTCAACCTAAGCAGGACCTTCTTTAGATCTTCTTCACTTTCTGCCATTAGGGTAGTGTCATCTGCATATCTCAAATTGTTTATCTTTCTCCCAGCAATTTTGATCCCAACTTGTGATTCCTCCAGCCCTGTGTTGCACATTATGTGTTCTGTATATAAGTTAAATAAGCAGGGTGAGAAAAGGCAGCCTTGTCTTACTCCTTTTCTATTATTTCATAATGGCTACCCTTAATTTCATCATTTGGGTGCTCTGGTTATTGAATGAACCATATGAGTGACCCAGTCTCCCAAAATAAACATCACAATATAAAAAGAAATTATACATATGTAAATGAATGAATAAGGCATGAATGAATCCATGCCTCATTCCATTCATATCTTAGTATTCACACTGACTCCACATGCAATGTTACATTTTTATTCCACTTTTATTCTACTAAAATAGTGCTCAAGACAGTTAAGAAGCAACTAAAAATAATTAAGATCAAAACTGTGGTGGTTTTTTTAAAAAAAAATAGTCTTTAAAGGGCAGATTGAAAAGACACTCTTTGTGGAAAGCAATGAAGTTAGGAACTGATTGTTATTTTATATCCCTGTGCTATTCCAAGTTCAGGTTAATGTGTTACTAACTACCTTTATAGTTCGTCATTAACAGCAGTTATATGCCACCCACTAACAGCATTATCTGGGCAATTTACAAACAATAAAACATTAGTGTACAACTAGAGAGACAGAACATGAAAACTGGTCAACAAATTATAACATAAACATTGCAGCAGTGGAAGAAAATATACTAGAGAGGAACACACAGCATCACTATATAGATACTATCAATTACCAAATCAGAAAAAGAAAAAAAACACCTTTAACTCAAGATGGATCAAAATGGAGAAAGGTTTAGCCCCTGGGCAACAGGTAAAATAGAGCTACAGTATTTGGAAATCACTTAATAGCTTGGAGTTGGCAAAACCAATGTGAGTCTCAGAAAATGAAGAGGGGAATGAACTAGCGAAGGTAAAGGTAAAAATTGCCCTTGCTCGAAAACCACTGGCATAGTCCTTTACAAACACACAAACTACAGGCAACTCCACAACTATGTCAGTCTATGCCCCCCACAACATGTACTGTGAAAGACTTGATGCTAGCCACACACACACACACACACACACATATGTTCTTGATGTTGCTCACTATTAGGCAAAATTATCTGATGTATTTATTTATTATGCTCTGGTGCTTCTGACATGAACAAAGAAAGAAAGCTGATCTACAACACTAGCTCATCTACATAACTAGTGATGTAATCAAAAAGAGAGACTACTGGAATTGTATTGTGATATTTGTTTCAATGGACATTAAGAAACAAGAAGGGTGCCTCAAAGTATGCATAGTTGGATGAGAAGGAAGTTAAATATATGGTCTAAATTTCATTAAATTTGGAGGAGCACATCTTCAGCCATTACTATTAGTTCTAAATTGAACTCTTTTCTCAGTGGGAAATTTCAGAAGTGTATACTGTAATTATATACACATCTACTGTAAAGCAGGGGATTTTTTAAAAGCTTCATACAAATAAAGAAAACAGATAGTCAACAGCCCAAAAAAAGCCAGACTATTTTTAAAAAAGTAATCAAGTCACCCAGCTTGATCCCTACTCCATTCTCAGGACAGATCGCCTGATAGAAATTTAAGTGGTTAAAACACTGACTGCAGGTCAGCAGTTCTCTACTCGAATACTGCAGAATGAAATGAGCTCTGGTCTTTGTCCCAGTTCCTGCCAACCTAGCAGTTCGAAAGCAAGAAATTGCAAGTACAGTACTGTAGATAAATAGGGACCACTATGGTGGGAAAGTAAACAGCGTTCCATATGCTCTGGTGTCTACTCATGCCTGCCACATGACCATGGAAACGTCTGTAAACACAGACAGCTCTGGCTCTTCAGTTATCAACAGAGATGAGCACTGAAACCTAGAGTTGGATACTACTAGCTTTCAAGCAAGGATGACCTTTACCCTTACTTTTACCACCTTTGTCTTGACCAAGGGATACTAACAACTAGCCCTTGATGAAGGTGCTTCTGCTAAGTGAGCTTTGGTCTACAGAACTTTCCATCTACATTTCAGAGACTTATGAATAATTGAGTAGCAGGACTTCCATCTGCATGTGCTTCTGTTGATGACCTAGCAATTTTCAGTGAGGAATATGTATCTCACTTCCATCACTTAGAAACTGTGTTGTAACGTTAAAGCCTCAAAATGCCACCTGGAGGGAGAACAAGTGATCTATATGTTGTGGGCAGAGAAAAAAATCCAACTGGTGGAGGCTAAAGCACAAAGTTTTAAGGAATGACTGTTCCCCAGAGTAAAAACAAACAAACAAATTATATCCTTTTCTGGGTGGAGCAGGATATTAATGTAGGTTCATTCCAGAATTCAACACTGTTTCAAGTCCTCTCACTGACTTGTGTAAGAATCGTATGTCTGTACAAATTGAGTGGACAGTGGCTTGCCAAAAAGTCTTCAACACTTTAAAGGTTAAGCTGGTGTATGTTCTGGTTCTGATGGCTCCAGACCTTCATAGAATCATAGAATTAACTGAGTTGGAAGGGCCCAACAAAACCATTGCATCCAATGTACGAGGGAAATTAAGACACTGGCACGAGTGTTGTCGGTGAATCATTCATTAAAAAACTTTACTGTTGCTCTGCATTTTATAGATAGATCTTACAGGAAGAGGACTCTGCCAAGATAAACAAAGTCTTGGCTTCCGAATGTGAAGAAAAATACAGGAAGACCAGAACATGTATAGATAAGTCTTAGAAGCATATGCTATCAGTAACAGAGAGCACACAGAATATTCTCTGGATAATGTTGTTGTTCAGTCGCACAGTCGATTCCGACCCTTTGCGACCCTATGTACCATTGCCCACCAGGCACCTCTGTCTTCCACCATCCTCCTCAGACTGCCCAGCTCTGTGCCTATTGAATCTACAATACCATCTAGCCACCTCATTTTTGGCTGCTCCGTTCTTTTGCCCCCCACCATTCCCAGCATCAAGGTTTTCTCAAGTGAATTCTCTCTTTTCATTTGATGTCCAAAGTGCTTTATCTTTATCTTTACTATTTGAGCTTCTAAGGAGCAGTTAGGATTGATTTCTTCTAAGATTGACCTATTTGTTCTACTTGCTGTCTGGGGAACTCTCAAAACTCTCCTCCAACACCTCATCTCAAAGATGTCTATTCTTCTGTGCTCAGCTTTCCTAATGGTTCAGCTCTCACAACAATACATTACCACCGGGAATACCATTGCTTTGAATATGTGAATTTTTGTTTGCAAGGTGATGTCTCTACTTTTATCTATGGGTCACTAGCAAGCTGAATTTGTGATGACTTCAGACCAGAAGTATTAGCTAGGCAAAAGGTGAATGCACATGATTAATACAGATCAAGGGTCAGCTTTGCAGGGAGAGCATGGAGGAGAATGTAACTTAGCGAACAGGATATTTATTGATCAGTATGCCAATCAATAATTGTCATTCCATTAAATCCTCCTACAATCCACCCACTGCTTAATGCAGGAATTCAAATCAAAGCAAAACTGGCTGATGGCTGACCAATTTTCTCTTGAATCCCTCCAGTGTTGGAACTCTCATGGTAATTGGTTCCGTTGTCACATACTCTCACAGTTAAGAGGGGTTTTTTTTCTGACATCTAAACTTTATCTGTAACTTGTGCCCATTATTATATGTCCTTCAGTTTGATACCCTGCAAAACGAAAGTGGTTCAGAAGCAGTAACACATGCTACAGCAAGGGCCATATGGAAATCATCACCCGCTTTGTTTCCTCAGCAGGAAGCTCCTGCCAAGAGCTCTGTGATAAAGAAAGAATGTTTGGCTGTCACTTAGACAATAGCAAAATTAAGACCCTAACTGTGGGGGAGAAAGTTTTCCTGGCAAACTGACCACACACCTCTGGTCTGCCTTAATTGTACATGCAACAACAATCAACATCTTCCTCTGCAAGATTTCAACAGTGAGGTGAAGCACATCAAAGGCTGGGGAAAAGGTTGGCTTGTCCTGACCTAGATGCATACTGGAGAGGAAGTAATCCCTACATGTGTTACTTGAAAGGAACTAAAGGAAGTGGCGATTCCAGTCCCGGTGATAGCGGAGTCTTTTGAGCCGGCCCGGGAGGGATGGGGCGCCGGCGGTGAAGTGGCCCTGGCGCCCATGGTTACGGCGTCCTCTCCTCCCGGTTCGAAAGAGAGGTCCGGTGGTGTTTGGGGTGTCGGGAGCGAGGTTTTATGCCTCCCGGCCGCCCCGCAACAGCTGTAGCCTGTATACATATAATTAGGAGGGTGCTTTTATAATATAAAGTAATTATTTACCACTAGCCATTAGTAAAATTATTTTTCCAGTCTCTGGTTTGCCCCTACCCTTTTCCTGTCTGCTTTCTTTTAATTTTTCTGTCTCCTTGATTTCAAGCTCCATGTGGCAGGCATGGATGGATATTTTCCCCACATGGCAGAGACTCCAGCCTTTTTCTTTTTCTGACTGCAACTACAGAGCCTAACTGTAGTCATTGCGTGAGGTGGGTTAGGTCTCACTCAAGCCTTTTCTGCTTCTGCTGTTGTTTTGCCTTTTATCTCATACTCTGCTAACCATAAAAAGGGAAAACCCAAATTCCCCAAGAGTAACTTGCTATATTGCTTCTTACTTTGGGCGGAAGAATGAAACACTTGAAAAAAATATCCACTCAAAACACTTCATCCTTTAAAAGAAACTAAAAGGTGACTAGAAACCCTCAACACACCCCAAAAATGTACTGTCATTCACCCGTTATCTCTTTTGAACAATGTGTCACCGACTACATGTAACTTGTTATCTCCAAGTTCAAAAGCAAACCAGTATCTTGGCAGAGTAGTCCTGTCCTACTACCCCTCCCTTTGAGCCACCTCCTGGCAGGAATCGTCTGAATGCAAATAAATGGGGGTGAACCATAAAGCTGTGTTGGATGCTCTAGCATGAGGGCAGAAGGTGCAAAGGGCACATGTCAGGTTATTAAAACAGTTTATGGTGGAAAATAACACTGCCAAAAAAAAACAGCTTCTGCTATGGTACATTTCAACTAATCCGATTTCTACTGGGATGAATCATATTAATCATTATCCAGAAGAGGTAACTCAGTTGGATCGAAAGAGAGGGACTCCTCTGCTAAAGCCAAAGCCTGTTACTCATCATCATCATCATCATCATCTTCACTGCTAAAATGAAACCCTCTTTTGATGGATTAATTCCATAGTCCCTTTTGCCTGATCTAATGTGAGAAAGATTTACCCGCAAAAATTGGCCATTAGGTATGCCCTATTGTGGTTCAAAAATACCACAACCTTCTAGGAAACTTTTCCTTTGTGGTTCAGTCGCACAGTCGATTCCGACCCTCTGCGACCCCATGGACCATTGCCCGCCAGGCACTTCTGTCCTCCACCATCCTCCTCAACTCGCTCAGTTCTGTGCCCATTGTCTCCACAATACCATCCAACCATCTCATTTTTGGCCGCCCCCTTCTTCTTTTGCCCTCCACCTTTCCCAGCATCAAGGCTTTCTCAAGCGAATCCTCTCTTCTCATTTGGTGTCCAAAGTACCTTAGCTTCATCTTTACAATTTGACTTTCTAAGGAGCATTCTGGGTTAATTTCTTCTAAGATTGACCTATTTGTTCTCCTTGCTGTCCAGGGGACTCTCAAAACTCTCCTCCAACACCACATCTCAAAGGCATCTATTCTTCTGCGCTCAGCTTTCCTAATGGTCCAGCTCTCACAACCATACATTGCCACAGGGAATACCATTGCTTTGACAATACGAATTTTTGTTTTCAATATGATGTCTCTACTTTTCATTATGCTCCCCAGGTTTCTCATTGCTTGTCTCCCAAGAATCAATCGCCTTTTTATTTCATGGCTGCAGTCCCCATCTGCAGTGAGTTTTGATCCCAAGAAAGTAAAATCTGTCACTGCTTCTACTTCTTCCCCATCTATTTTCCAGGGACTGATAGGGCCTGTTGTTGCCATTATCTTGGTTTTCTTGATATTGAGTCTCAAGCCAGCTTTTCCTATGTACCCCTTATGCCTTATCCCCCTACTAAAATCTCAGCATGCTTCCCAAGACTTGCTTTTTACTAAGATAAAGAGTTTCGTCTGTGTATTAGTAGCCCTCGCAGGAACATACCCTTAATCCCTCCCCGTGGTTCGAAACTGAAACGTTTCTTATACTACATGTGTGTGTGTGTGCGCGCCTACACTCAAAGGGAACAGCCCCTTTTACACGTACAGGAAGACTTCTGTCTTAATCTTAACCGCCCATCCTGAAACACCGGATCCCTCCCCGCCACCCTCCTTCAACTGTACGCCAATTGACTTAAAAACTTCTGCGTTAAGCAGCGTAATCCAGTGTGGCGCAGCTGTACGTCTGAATGAGACCAGGCGCTCATGAACATAACCGGGCAATGCCCAGAGGGTAGGGGCGCCCCTACCTCCACCCGCTCGCTCCCCCCCTTGCACATGGCCCTGAGTGAGGGACTACTTGGTGCATGTATATTCCCTTCCCTCCTCCGCCCCCCCGCAGCCCTTCCGTTATTTCGAACGGTAAGCATCCTTCCATCCCTCCCCTTTCCCACCCCCTCCGAAGGTCCCTCCTCCCCTTTCCTCTTCCTCGCCACCCCCTCCCTCCTCTGCGATTGGTCGGTCCTGCGGTTAAGCGGCGGTGGGGGGGGGGAGAGAGGGATTGTCTCTTTTGCCCAGCGCGGGCTGCCTCAGTTGCGCGCGGGGCGCCTGAGGGAGCGGCTGGGGGGTCCGCTGGGGCGTGTCGGGCGGCGCCTCTGAAAGGGAATCCAAGGGCCACTCCTATGAACTGGCAAGAGGCGTCTGCCGCCTCCGACGACTTCCCTCCTCAGCCGCCCCGACTGCCGCCTAGGGGGAGCCCCGCGGAGAGGAGGAGGAGGAGGAGGCGGCGAGGAAACTTCCCGCAGCTGCCAAGGAAAGTTCCCCCCGCCGCCGCCAAAGAGAGGAAGCGCGGGCTGGTCCCGACGCCGCGGCCGTGGCTGCTCCGGGCGCGCCGGGCGGAGGGAGCCCGGCCCCGCGGTTGCCGGGAAAGGGGAGCTGAGGTGTTGCCGGGGAGGAGGAGGCGGCCATGCCGGCTGTCAGCCTGTTGCCGCTCTTCGGCAGCCCCCCGGGTCCTTTGGGCGGCGGCGGGGGCGGCGGCGCGGGCGGCCTGGGCTCCTTAGGCGGGCTGCCCTCGGGGGTCGCCGGCGGGAGGAAAGGGCCCGGCCCCAGCGGCGCCTTCCGCCTGACGGAGAAGTTCGTGCTGCTCCTGGTCTTCAGCGCCTTCATCACGCTCTGCTTCGGGGCCATCTTCTTCCTGCCGGACTCGCCCAAGCTGCTCAGCGGGGTCTTCTTCCAGTCGACCACCCTCCAGCAGCGCCCGCCGCCGCCGCCCCCGGCCCAGAGGGACCAGCGACCCCCGCCGCCGCCGCCCGGAGCCGGAGGGAGCAGTAGCAGTTCTGGGGCGGGCGAGGCGGCCGAGAACCTGGCCAGGATCCGCGAGGACCACGAGCGAGCTCTGCGGGAGGCCAAGGAGACCCTCCAGAAGCTGCCCGAGGAGATCCGCCTCGACATCTATCAGGACAAGGCGAAGGTGGCCCAGCAGGACAAGTTGGGCAGGAGGGGGGCGGCGGGCGCCCGCTTGCCTGACCTGCCCTTCCGCAAACCCATCGGCGCGGTGGGAGCGGAGCCCTCGGACCCGGTTCTCCGGCAGAAAAGGGAGAAGATCAAAGAGGTGGGTGTCTCTCTCCTCCCTCTCTCGCCCGGAGCTCTCTGCCCTTCCTTCCCGTGGTGGGGTTCTCCCTTTCCCGCCTGCTGCCCTCCTCGCCCTATATTTGCTCTCTCACTGGGATTGTCTTTTTTTCTTGGCTTTGCCCTTGGCGATCCCCTGCCTCTCCCTCCCACCCCCAACACCATTCTTTTTAGCTGTCTCCTCACTGTGGTCGTGGTTGGGTGCGGTTCCGGGGTTGGGACATCTTCTGACTTGAGCAGGAACTTCTGATGGGGTCAGACGAAGGACACGTGTCACTCCTTGTAGGCTCACGTTCTTTAAAGAACCGACGACAGCAGCAGTGTTTAGAAAGGCCAGAAGATCCCTATCTCTTATCTGAGAATTGTACCCCATAGTAACTCAGTGATGGAGAACCTTGGCACTCCAAGTGTTTTTGAACTTCAATTCCCAGAAGCCCTGATAAGCAGGAGTGCTGACTTCTGGGAATTGAAGTCCAAGAACATCTGGAGTGCCAAGGCTGGACATCACTGTCCTAGTTTATGTGTTGGGATGAATTTGTAGAGATTTGCTTCTCTCTAGATCCTGGAGTTTGCCCATTGCAAGTAGGATGTTCGTAATAGTGGCAGCCATGTCTGCTATGCTTAGCCAGTCTTGTGAACACCAAGCAGGGAGACCCTAGGGAAGGTAACCTTTCTTTTGGGTTGGGTTGAATTTTGTCAATCTTAGAATATCTGTGGGGCAAGTAGAATGAATTGCCATATAGTGTGCCAGATGATCTTTCCATTCAAGTGCTGCTTGGGATTTTAGAGATCAAAAGCAAAATGAAGTAACCATGCAGATGAGCCACAAGGAAGAATATGTAATTTTCTCCACTAAATACACTCTGGATTAAACTCATTTGTTTTTCCAAGTAAAACCAAGAAAATACCTTAAATGAACTGCAGGGTGTGTGTGCACAAAAAGAGCAGACCTGTAAAACAAAGAATTTTAAAATCTGGCAGACTTTTCAGCTGATATTGTATCAGTTATTGTCTGGTTGAACAAGCCTTTTTTGCAACTCTGCATCCTGATCCATTTGCTCTTATTACAATATTTTACCTACAACCTCATCCACTGATGGCTCACAAAGTTCTTCACTTGAGCAGTATTTTCTTGCTGTTTAGAAAAACCAGGGGTTTTACTTAATGAAATAAGCACATTCATATGTTGAAGAAGTTAGAATGGGGTTTTCTCTGTATTGGTGATTAAACATGCTATGGAGATAACATGGTGATGTTTATTCACTGAAGTGTTGCTAAACTTTTCAAACTTGCTGACAGTTGTGAGCATGTGAGGCACATTGTTTATTCGTGTCAGAGGCACCACTATCATATAATAACATTTTTTGTTGTTGTTGTTCAGTCGCACAGTCGATTCCAACCCTTTGCGACCCCATGGATCACTGTCCGCTAGGCACTTCTGTCCTCCACCATCCTCCTTAACTCACTCAATTCTGTACCCACTGTCGCTACAATACCGTCTAGCCATCTCATTTTTGGATGGCCCCTTTTACTTTTGCCCTCCACCTTTCCCAGCATCAAGGCTTTCTCAAGTGAATCCTCTCTTCTCATTTGATGTCAAAAGTATTTTAGCTTCATCTTTACTATTTGAATAACATACAAAGCTAAAATTAACATACCTAAAACAAAAAGGACTAGATGACATCTGTCCAGTATCAGGCCACATCAACAGCATTTCCTTTTGCCAACATAGAAAAGTAGCATAAAATTTGTATGTACACTGAGAATTCTGTATATGTGGTTAGAGGTCAGTAGTATAGAACGCCAATTCTGCCTAAAGTCACTTGAGTAGGAATTATTTAATATGCAGAGTGGCCTGCAGAATAAGAAATTATGATTAGTACACTAAAGTTCTGTATAGTACACGGTGTTATCAATTAACTGTGTGTATCCCACTAAATACCACTTTAGTCTTTCAGAAAATTAAGTGCAGGTGTAGCAGACTTGGATGAAGTCCAGATGGACACGTGGTATCTAAAACTGATTGGTGTTGAAAGACTGACACTGACGTGTCATTTGCAGAACAGTGCAAATTCCATTGCCACTGGGATGTTGGTCTTTGAAAAGAGTAAACAGATCTGAGGCAAATTTTATACAGTAGTGGTGATTACCCTCCTGCCAACCTAGCAGTTTGAAAGCAAGAAATTGCAAGTAGATAAATAGGGACCACTTTGGTGGGAAGGTAACAGCGTTCCATGCACTCCGGTATCTAGTCATGCCTGCCACATGATCATGGAAACGTCTGCAGAAGCAGACAGCGCTGGCTCTTCGGCTTAGAAACAGAGATGAGCACTGACCCCTAGAGTCAGATATGACTGGCTTTCGAGCAAGGGAAACCTTTACCTTTACCTTTAGTGGTGATTACCTGCCTCCAAAGTTTTTAAAATTTTCACACTACTGCATTACTACAATAGGTTACCTTTATTAGGTTGGATCACTCAGTAAATGACCTAACTTAATTCAAGATCAAAGCTGCTACTGTTATTAGTGTTTGTTTGACTAGCACATTAGGCTTACAATGACAAGAGTCTGATTTCATGTTTCTGTGATATTCTACCTGTGCTGCCTTTTGTATGTGTGTAATAATAGCAACACGGTTTTTTGAGCTTTTGTTTCACATGATTCGTGAAATAAATTTAAAGCTGCTTTCAAACTCAAAATGAACATCATCGATGAAATAGAATGTTTGACTTCTTGGTTTCTGTTAAATATTTTACAGAGAGACTAGGTTTTTGAGAACAAATGTCAGTTAAGCAAGTAAGTCAATGTCATATCCGGGGTAAATTCATAAGTGTTCTAGTAGTATGCGCTGCATCTTAAGAGGCAGCTATAAATTTTCCATCTGTAATTATTAAACATTTCCAGAGCAGCGGCTAAGATTATACAGTTGTACCTCGCTTAAAGAGCATAATGTGTTCCACAGGATTGCTCTTTAAGCGAGTTTGCTCTTTAAGCGAAACACCATTGTAAGTGATCAATTGTAACTTCTGTGTGTGTGTGTGTGTGTGTGTGTGTGTGTGTGTGTGTGTGTGTGTGTGTGTGTGTGTGTGTGTGTGTGTGTGTGTGTGTGTGTGTGTGTGTGTGTAACCCGATGTATTTGTTAAGCAAATTTTTGTTTGGTTTCATTTGTTAAACAAAGTGAACATTCAGAGAAAATTCTGCTCTTTAAACAAGTTACTCTTTAAGTAAGGTGCTCTTTATGCGAGGATCGACTGTACTGTATATCCAATTAGATATTTTGCAGACATGCTGCACTGTCATTTTTGTGTTTGCAATCTGTGGGAAAGACAAGAAGAAGGAACAGTGTCAAGGAAAATACTATTCATGTTATTGACCACATATTCTGAATCTCTTATATCAGTTGGCAGTGATGTGAGATTCCCTCAGGTGTGTGCTCTCTGAGGTAACTTGCTTTTGCCTGATTGTCTTCTAAGTTGTTCTGTCTCTTACATTCTGTGCATCTTTACTTGTATGATACAGTAATACCCTGGATAACGTTATGACTTGGTTCCACAAGTCATGTCATTATCCGGTTTTTAGCGTTGTCCGATGCATACATCGAACAACGCTTTAAAAAAGCCCTGACGTCAGGGATAAACCACGTCCCATTTTTGTCATCATTACATGCATCTCATTCATCCTTTATAGGTGTGAAAGTCAATTTTTCTTCTCCACTTTTACTTTTTTGGTGCTAACTTAGCACATTTACAGGTAGTATTCCTGCCTTTTTTGTTTTTCAGAGTGTTAGTATAGTAAAATGTTTATAATCTTCTTGTGTTTCTGCTATAAACATTTGTCTCCATCATTTTATTTTCTGTCTTTCTCTTTTGGATGGATATTCTACTCAAGGTTCTGTAAACAGGAACTTCATCGTACAACCAATTTGCATAGGTTTCCCTCAACATTTCCTGTAACTTTTTTTATTTTGCTTCAACTTTTGTATATGTATTTAATGACATACTGTGGTAAACACAAAATGGTGTATACAGGGATCCCCAAACATTGGTTTTTGAACTTCAGTTCCCAGAAGGCTAAGTCAATTCCCCAAAGCAGTGATCAGCCAATGTACTGACATAGGCTTGAAGTCCAAGAACCAAAGTTTGCAGACCCCTAGGATAAAAAAGAACCCTTGATTTTATCTGTAGAGTTTTAGATAAATGAGGTTTGCTAACCTTTAGCAGAAGATTTCATCTGAATTGCAACAGAAACATATTTATGCTTGTTCTTTAAGTGTATCGTGTTAATACTGTTATTTATTAACTTTTTATGGCTGCTTTTCCAAATACTGTACACACACTTGAAACTGTCAGCTTGACTCTGTTCCTAATGGAAGTGTCTTCTTGATGACCATACCTTGGCCATGTTTATTTAGGAATTGGCTAATCCTAAAAATTGAGAAAGGGATGTTGTCAGATAACAGTTTTGCAGAATGCAACTTTTGAAGCAATGAAAAGTGCTTCTTGCAGCAAAAAGAAAAACCTACTTATAGAGCATTATTTGGCCATCCAAATGACATGTGTGAAAATCTTCTGTGATAATAGTTCATAAGCAGTCTTATTGGAATTTGTGGACTATTTCACAAAAAGGAATGTGTGTTAATGCTACATTTATCATCATCATCATCATCATCATCATCATCATCATCATCATCATCATTATTATTTAATTGTTTTTTAAACTTAAGATTGCATTTTCCATTGTAAATAAATGCAAAACAAAATTCTTTAGATTAGTTTTTGAAGGCTTATCATTTTATTGATTCAGATTTTTAATTTTCTTCAATAAGCTACCAATTTCATATGCTTAGAATTCTAAATAAATGCAATTATAGTTTATTTTTTGAGAAAGTAAGGCTACATGTAATCCAAACAATAGTAACACAATATGCTTTACAATATGTATCTTTACAATATTCTTATTTTCATAATAAAAGTGAGTTGTAATCAGAGCAAAAGTTTAAGCAACCTTGGTATCATCACATGGCAAAAACTTAGTTAGATTATAGTTTGCTTAGATTGTTCCTGATCACTGCATTACTCCTAATATAGTAAAACCCTGTTTTACAGAAGCATTGTTTTACAGAAACTCTATTTTACAGAAGGGGTATTTTTTTAAAAAAAATTTGCTGAAAAAGTGTCCTGTTTTACAGAAAACCCCATTTTACAGAACACGATTTCCCTGAGCGCATTGTGCCTCATGGGCTATAAAAGACCACCCACAGCCATTCTGGGCCCTATGGGTGGCAGTAGAGTGGTCTGGAGAGGAGTTCAGAGTGGTTTTATATTTTTATTACCGTATTTGCCGGCGTATAAGACGACTGGGTGTATAAGGTGACCCCCCCAACATTTCCACTCAAAATATAGAGTTTGTTATATACTCGCCGTATAAGACTACCCCCTCTTCCGCACACCTTCCACACACCAAATAAAACGTAAAAGAACATCAGATTTGATTTCAACATGTTAATTTATATTCAAATGCTTATGACATGCAGAAAAACTGTCACAAGGCTGTATGTTATCAAACATGTACAGTAAATATAAAACAGTGCAAGTGCAAAGTGGTACTTATTTATCTGCCATATATACATGAATATAAGCCGACCCGAATATAACCCAAGGTACCTAATTTTGACCTTGAAATCCAGGAAAATAGATTGACCTGAATATAAGCCAAGAGTGGGAAATGTAGCAACTGCTAGTGAGTTTCAGTAATTAAAATACAGTAATATTAATTATTTTATTGATTTTTTAGAACTGTACTTGCACCAGCCACCAGTGGTGGAGCTGCAGGTAAAGTGGGTGGGCAGGTCAATTGCACTGAGGCAGGAAATGTTGCTCTAGCCTAGCCTCTTGCTTCCCCTGCAAGCATGGCTTTTTCCTCCATTTTGGGCAGAGAAGAGATAAAGGCATGAGGTACCAGTAAATGAAACCCTTTCTTTTTCCCCACCAGTTTGAAAGGGAGACACAATTGTAATGTAGAGCTTCTTTCTTCATCTGGATGGTATGTAGAATGAGGTGGGCGAGCATCAGGAGGCCACTATGGGCAGCTATGTCTATCCCAACTGAAGTGCACCTGGTGTATAAGACGACCCCCCCCCCCTTGGAGGCATGTTTTTCATGAAAAAGTCATCTTATACACCAGCAAATACGGTACTTTTTTGGGTGGGTGGGTGGGAACGTGTTTCTTCTTCTTCAAAGCATTCTTATGGAATGCCTTGTTTTACAGAAAAAAATCAAGTTAAGGGAAAAGTTACAGAATGGACTTTTTCCGCAAAACAGGGTTTTACTGTAATTTTCAGTGTAGATATGTTAAATTTGTTTAAATTATATGAGTGTCTAGGAATATTACTGCTTGGGGAAAATGTCATAACCAATCTCATGTTGATATTTAGCAATAGTTTCTACAGTGTTTATTTTAAAGACTCAAATTCTATTCACATTTTGTTGAGAAACCTAGCTGATCTTATGGGGCTTATTTCTGTGTTTGAATGACTAAGATCAGGCTGTCAGGATCCTCTTTGGGATACATGTGTTCTGTTTTCTGAGTCTCATATACTGTATTCTCATTAGTAATTAATTTTATCTTCATTCAGAGAGAGGCAAAATCATCCAAACTTTCACAGCTAACACTAGTACCAATTCATGCTAACTGGAGGACCATGGGAAGTTTAGGTCAGAAAGTAACCTTCTTTAGGCTTTTGTCAATAGCCTAGAAGTCTAGAATTGTAGCACAGAGTTGTAAAAGTTGCACAAAGTAGCACCTAGGATTATGTAGAGTAGAACAATGCTGTCCTGTATTACATATGATAGCTTTAGGTGGCATAATTACAGTAAGCAAAACTTACTTGGCAGCTGACATTGTTTTTTGTATTTAACTGAGAATAACTTGCATAGAGATATGTACATCAGCTTCTTCTTGACACTGCCTTTTTAGTTCTAATGTGGATGTCTTATTCTTCTGAATAATTATTAATCTATAGCTTTGCTAGTTCTATTACATAAAACAAAGAGTAATACAGTACTTGCTTATGTGGTTCTTGTTCTCCACCCATCTGCAGCTGTGAGAAATGCACCCTTATGTGCATATTTTCAACTTTCAGTATGAACATCAGACTTAATTTCATGTCAGAATCAATATTTGTATATCATTGTATAACTCATCTTTATGACATATATAGTTGTTATTTGTATTAAGTGACTGAAGTAGTTCTGAGTAGTTTGTCTCAGTAAAACTGCAGTGTATTTTTTTTAACATTATTGCCAGTGTCTTTGTTAATATTTACATGTGTGAAACAACTGCAGAAGCTGCCATGGTGCTAGCAGTGAGCCTGGGCACACATAACCGACACCATGTCATATTTCAGTGACAGCTTCCATAATTGAGTCTCCAGAACAATTATAAATATTGGACCAGATGCTTGTCCATAATAAACTACATGTGGAATCAAAACCCATCTGTGTTAATCATAAAACAGCTGAGTTGGAAGGGACCTTTTAGGCCATCGGGTTCAACCCCCTGCTCAATGCAGGAATCTGAATCAAAGCAAGTTTGACAGATGGTTGTTAATTCTCTCTTGAATGCTTCCAGTGTTGGAGTGCACTGCTCACCACCTCTTAGAGGCAGTTGGTTCCACTGTTGTACTGCTCTAACTGTTAAGAGGTTTTTCTTAATATTCAACCTATATCTGGCGTTTGGTAGTTTCAGCCCATTATTATGCATCCTACACTCTGGGATGATGGAGAACAGATATTTCCCTTCTTCTTTATGACTATTAGGTATTTGAAGAGTACTATACTATCATATCTCAGTCTCCTTGCCCAGTTCCTTTAGTCTTTCCTCCTATGGTTTGGTTTCCAGTCCTCTGATCATCCTCTTTGCCCTTCTCTGTACCTGCTCTAGTTCATTTGCCTCTTTCTTAAACTGCGGTGACCAGAATTGGACATAGTACTCTAGTTGTGGTCTAGCTAGTGCTGAATAGAGGAGACTAGGACCTCATGGGTTTTTGAGACTGTACTTCTGTTAATGCAACCTAAAACAGTGTTGGTCTTTATTGCAGCCACATCACACTGTTGACTCATAGTTAGCCTGTGATCTACAACAATTCTAAGATCTTTCTCGTTTGTAGTATTACTGAGCCAAGTATACCCCATCTTATAACTGTGCATCTGGTTTTGTTCCCTGTGTCAGGGGGTTCCCCCTGGGTCCCTAGAGGCTTTTGGTGTGGCAGAGTGCTGAGTGTGAGGCAGTCCACCCCAGCTCCCTTCTTTCTAGCCTCTGACAAAAGGACCCAAAACACCCTGATCTTATGAAGTCCAAGTCCAAATCCAAGTCAAGGCCTGGGTAAATAGGGTCTAATCCTGCAACTACCGGGGTCATTCTTCTGGCATTTGACCAACAGATAGAGCCGTGAAACTGCCTCAAAACCTGATAAAGTATTAGCAATTTCAATAACATTAGTCTTTATTTCTAGAAGTCTTTGACTTGGAGATTTGGCAAATGAGCACTGCAAGTATATGCATTTCCTTTCAGCTCTTCTAAATTTCTTCTCATCTTGGTTACATTTGTAGTATTATCTGTGACCAAATTGTATATTAGACATTTGAATTTTTGTTCATATACAGTACAGTATTGTGTTAGCTTTTGCTGCCACTTCTTGTAAGCATTCTGCTGTGTGTGCATTTTCTGACATCAATTGTTTCTTTAAGAAAGGCATTCCCTTCTGTTGTTGTACAAGCACATACAACAGAACTATTGTGGACCTTACTCCACCCATCAAGACTTAGGTTAACAATGTTTTTCTCTAGAGCTGTTGTACAGTACAGTACATTGCTTCTTTTATCTGCCATACCTTTTTACAGCAGTTTCCCTGCAACATCTGCTCTGTTGGGTGGATTAATCCTGGTCCCAGTGACTAAACCATATTGATGAAGTGTGAGGTTTCAACCAGATAAAAAGAAAAGTTTGTTACCTAAACAAACTGGCCATTTCCCCCCATTAACTAACTCTTTTTCCAATCCGCTGGTTATCACAAACCTATCTATAATAGTTCTTGGATGGACAGCTTTTTCCTTTCTTTTAGGTATTATACTGTGAAAATGTGATGTATTTGAGGTGACTGAAACATTGTCCTAGGTAGATAATTCTGAAATCATAGAACAGGAGAAGAATGATCTCAGAAGTGGTTATTTCCAGAATATTTTATATTGATGATGGATTTTACTAAACAAAAAAGTCAAACCTTGCTGTTTCCTTATCATTTATACTGTTTCTGCTTCTTTAGTACTGTATTGCTCATTGTGCTCAATGCCATTCAATATTTTCCAAAAAAGGAATATTTGTGGAGGCAGTGATCTTTGCAGACACAAATTTACAGTTTTTACAACTGTAAAATCAAGCATCTGTGAAAATATATTCTAGACAGAAAAACTACCCAATCTCGCAAAAACCTCGGGAAGAGCATAGCATCATGAATGGATTACTGAAATTCATTTACCAAAAAAATTAAACATCGCATGAATATACTCATGCTACATGATTACAAACCAATCCTTATTTCATTATTAATAACCTTTGGACTATAATGTATCCTAAATAGAACACTACATTTAGATAAATTTTTCTTCAAAAAGCATTTTAGGGGGTGGTGAAAATCCAATTTAAATTGAGAATCAGGTTTAAATTAAAGGCTATCTTTTTTTTAAAAAAAAATTAAATCCTCAATTTTTTTATACACTCTATTTTGCGTCATATTTTATTTGTGCTGTATCTTGCTAACTAATGGGCTGTGGACAGTGTAATGTTGCCTAATGTATGGTTGTCTGTGGCAAAGAAGCTTCCCCAGAAGGTCTTAAAAGCTAAATCAGACTGCAGCATTTTGAACCAGTTGAAGTTTTTGAATACTCTTCAAAGGCAGTCCTACATTGAGTGTGTTATAATAATCTAAACAGCAAGTAAAGTTTCTGTCCAGTTTGATCAAACTGCAGAGAAGCACTTTTCTCTGAACTGCTGTTGTTTGAGCTGCGCTGAATAGCAGGGAGCGCCTATATATTTGTAATTTAGTTATTGATGGCATCAGGCCAAGGAATACTTGAAAGAGATGTAGTATGTTTATATCATTGTGATCCCAGTGACTGTTTCACTGACATTAGAATAGGTGGGAAAGTAGTCACTTTTCTTTCTCACGGAAACTGGTAAAAAATTAACTGGGAGTATAAGTAAAGAGAAGTGAAAGGCTATTTCATTGAAAGAAATTAAAAACACAACAAAATGGGTCAATTTATCTGTTTTCTTGTGTTCTCAAAGTAGTTATGTAAGGTGCTTGGATATCTGCTCATTTAATCATCTTGAAAATGGAAGGGCTTAAATCAAAGTACTGTACAGTACTCTGATTCAATTGTGGATCATAGCCCTACTTGTTATCCTCGGAAATGATTCATCTTATTATCTTCTGATAGTTGTCCATTAGTGTATGTAAAGAGTTAATCTCAATCCTTTTCCTGTTTGGACAGGTCAAGTCTTGGCCCATGGCTACCAATAGCCATTACCCACAAAGGGGCCAAATGTTTTGTTTATATGAAGATGCTCAGTCCAAATTCTTCCAGTCTTAGTACATATTTCAGAGTATTATGATGGAAGATTAGCATTCACAAACTGGAATTTACCTTGTGGATAAGCAACTAATTAGCTAATAACTTTTTATAGATATTCGTTGATATACAATTTTAACCTGAAAGCATGAAATGTTCATAAAACCCAGATATATTATGAAATTTCTTTTTAGCAAAGACCTTATGAGGCTACTGCATCAGTGATGGGATGTAACAGGTTCTCACCAGTTTGCCAGAACCGGTAGTAACTTTTCCCACTGTCCTGGAGAACTGGTAGAAGCTTTTGGGGAGAACCACCTTCAGGGCTTACCTTTTCACTTGGTGTGTATGCATGCCTACAGTGCTTGGCGCGTATGCACGGCCTCCTTCCTGTCCTTGTGTTGTGGGTGGGTGGGTGGGTTGAGGTGTGTGTGTGCTTATTTTTATTTTATTTTTTTCTTTGGCTCCGCCCATGTCATGACATCATGACATTAGCTCCGCCCACACTGTGATGACATCACGATGGGGCAGTAAAATGTTTGACATCCCACCACTGTACTGCATATTTGCATCCAACTCTCTGCCTTAGAACTAAATGTTTGTATATTGCAAAGCATAGCATTTGAACCTTCTATATCAAGAGTGAACAAGCTACAGCCTGGGGGCCAGTGCCGGCCTGCAGCACCATTTAACATGGCCCACGGTCACCCTCACCCTACTGAAAGTGGAAGCGGACATGCCTGAACATACGCAAACGCACCTGTGCATGCACAAACACTGCCGTAAATGCACCCACGGCTCTCGTAAAAGCGTTTGCGGCAGCCGTGGACGCAGTTTACAATGGGAGAAATTACATGACCAGCCTGCTCTACTGCTTGACTGGACCGTGGCACAAAAAGTTTGGGAACCCCTGTTCTATCTATTATAATCTTAAACTTTAATGAAAGGTGAATTGGTATATCTTGTTACTTATGTCTCAGTTTAATTCATTAATCTTCTTTTCATAGAATCAAGTTCCTTCAATCATCTAGCTTGTTTGAGAAATTAGCAGTTTATGCCAGATATCAGGTTTAAATTATGTAACTTTGGAGATGTGTGTTGCAGTTGGAGAAAATATATTAGTTTTGTTATACCTACCTCAAAAGCCTATTGTCTTAAAGGGAAATTCATAATTGGATTAATAAATTCTTAGTCAAATGTCTTAATGAAATTAATGAGTATGTGTTACAAATAGCTAATTACCAAAAAGGAATGGAATTGAATAAGAGTGGGCTTACTGCTATAATTAAAAATAGTACAATGGCAACTTGCTGCTGATGTTAATAATGCTTAATATTAAAGCATTATGGCTACATTATGATATAGATTTAATTAACCACTGAATTAAACACATGTATCCTTGCTGTACAGTATATTTTCTGCTAGTATTTCTGTAACCATTTCTTACTAAATCAACATTATAATCCTGCTTTCATTTCCCTCCAGATGATGAAACATGCTTGGGATAATTATAAACATTATGCTTGGGGATTAAATGAACTGAAACCCATATCAAAACAAGGACACTCAAGCAATCTGTTTGGTAAGTAATGTGTACTTTTGTGCTTAGTGACATCAACTGATTTTCTGCTCTGAAGTTAGAGATTACATTAGAAGCACATATGCCCTTAACCAGATGTTGTGACATGTGATTATCATTAAATGGTTGATTACTGAAAGACACCAAAGCAGCATTGCCTTGTCATGGTCCTGTCTCCCATTCACAGTGGATTTCATCTCTGTCCTGGTAGCAGAATGGTACTGTGTATTTCCCCCCCCCCCCCTTCCAGGGAATTTTGGTTCCATATGTCTGAAGCAATGATTCATGAGCTTTTTAAAATACCAACTAAACATACTGTTTAAAACTATAACATTTTTATCTATTCAGCATAGAGCTCTGTTAAACTGGTGATGATACTGAGGAGTAACCAGAACACCACAAATGATTATGCAGGTTTTTGAGTGCTGTTATATCCTTCATTTTGAGATGTGGTAGAATAGTTATACTTACTCCACTCAGAGTGAAGTTCTGGCTACTGTCTATCTTTGGTAATTTGATTCATTTGTATGGTATGTTATCAGCTTTGAGTGTCTCAAGGGGTAGTAGTTTCTAGTAGAAATGTATTGACTATTTGAAGGAACTTTATTTAATGGTAGGCTTTCATGAGCAGCAAAAAAAAAAAAAAATCACTATCGTGTAGTGTGGATTTTCTTTTCTGTCCCTTAATTTTGTCCTTATAATAATTTTTATGCCCTCATCATGTTTTCACCCAGACAGAACTCCAGGTTCCTTTTATGTCACATATTCCTCTGTAATTTCACTCTGATTTGAATTTTTTTAACCTACTAGGAGAAAGGGCCAGAAAGTGATGTTCTGTAGTTGTTAGAGCATTTAAGTACATTTAGAGAGACCAAGATTTAAATTCCGTCTTCTCTGTGAAGTTCATTATATGATCGCAGGCTAGTTGCCTTCTATTACAGTTATTGTAAAGATAAAATGGAGGGATAAGCCATGCATATTGCCTTCAACTCGCTGGAATAAAGACAATGTGAATGCAGTAAATGAATAGACAGAAGTTGTAGCTCACATAACATCCTCTGTCTCTTATGCTATAATGTAAAAGCATATTTTTCAATGTTGTTACCATCCTGCATATTTTTTCATTCTTGTTCCACTTTCTTAGTTATCATATGTGGGAAACTTGGGAGTGAAATTTCGTGTCTTAAGCCACCCTACATGACTTAAGATGTTACTCATTCAGTCACTTTTCAAAAAGAGGCACATGTCTATTGTTCTTAACAGAAGTGTTTTTCACTCCAATAATTCCAGACTTGATTTATTCCTGTAATCTCTGAGCATAGAGTATAGACTTTTATCCTGATCCCATTCTCAGTCCACCAAAGCTTTTTCTTATCCATTGGATTTCAGCAAAACTGTCTGTATTGCTGCTTTTTCAATCACATTGGAGTCGTGCAGAGTGGGAAAATATCCAAGATGGGTGGGATATAAATGCAACAAATAGATAAAATAAATTCATATATAAAAATGCACAATAATTATATTTCATTATCATTGGGATTCTGTGATCCTTTGTTCTAATTCATATGATCACAAGGAGATGATCTTTTCATTTTTGGTCAATAACAGTTTAGCATTGCATTCAATCTCCAAATTGTGTGCTGTTACCTATAAACTGTGGGTTGAAACGGAATTGTTTTTAATAATGAGCAATAAGATTTGCCAGAATTTCCTAGGTCAGACGTTATGTTTAACTTCTGTAGTCATCATCATTATCATCACAATTGCATGCCTTCCATTAATGTTTAAGCTACTCATCAGAGTGCTTGCAAGATCAATATATAACTACAGTAAAACCTCGAATAACGTTAAAACCTGGTTCCACAAGTCTTGGTGTTATCCGATTTTTAGTGTTATCCGATGCATGTTAAAATCCTATGGGATCCATAGAGATACATTGTAACCACACAGGCTTTAGCGGTTGTTATCCGATGCATCCCATAGGATCTTAATGTTATCCGATGCAATTCTTCCCCCCAGATTGCTTAATGTTATGCGATTTTAGTGTTATTCGATACTAATGTTATCTGAGGTATTACTGTATTTGTTTTGAAACTTCTTATATCCAATTGAACAGAAAGGGAACTTGAAAAGTCAACAGGCATAAAAGGTCAGCTGCTGATAGTCAAGATGGTACTAAAGAACTAAAAAAATGAAAAGTAAACTGTACCACGGTGTAGATAGATTTAAAAAAGCATTTGATTCATTAATGCACAGGTGGATTAATACTTACCTAAAAAAATGGGAATTAGCAAAAATATACAGAAGATTCTCAAGAAAACCATGGGGGAAATCAAACACTGTTTTAATATCTTATGGTGAAGAAATCAAGGGAATCAATATTGAAAGAAAAATATTTTAAAGGAGTTCTTTGTCATCATTACTGTTTAACATCTCATTAGTCCCACTGTCAGCAACTCTAAATAAAACTGGATTGGGCTACCATATTTCACATCAAGCAGGAAGAATCAATCATTTGTAATACAAAAATGATTATAAACTATATGCAAAATGTCCCACTGAGGTAGAATCACTGTTAATCACAGTGCAAATATTTTACGAAGATGTACAGATGAAATTTGGACTTGATAAATGTGCAAATGTGTAATGAAATCCAAAAAATAGATGGAATAGATTTAAGAAATGATGATATTATAACATTCTTGTCAGGTGATGACAACTAATTATATACTGTGGCGTACTAGAAGTGAATAACATCCTGCATACAAAAATTAAAGATTTGAAATTAGAATAATTCCAAAGATTGGGGAAATTTTAAAAATCAAAATTAAACTTTAGAAATATAATCAAAATTATAATCATATGAGCATTTCCAGATAACCATCTGGAGTAAAAGATTGGACCCAAAGTTAATTAGAAGAATGGAATTTAGAAACACATTAGAATGAACATGTACAGTAATACCTCATATAACATTAGTATCGAATAACACTAAAATCGCATAACATCAAGGAATCTGGGGGGAAGAATTGCATCAGATAACATTAAGATCCTATGGGATGCTTCAGATAACAACCGCGAAAGCCTGTGTGGTTACAATGTATCTCTATGGATCCCATAGAGGATCAGATAACACGAAAAATCATATAACACGAAGACTTGTGGAACCAGGTTTTAGTGTTATATGAGGTTTTACTGTACAGTCAAAAAGTGATGTGAACAGGTTATACTTAATGTGAAAAATTGAAGGCCTTGTATTACTACAAATACAAAAGATAATAGAGAAAGAAAAAACCCTAAATGATTGTATCAATAAAAGCAAAAGAAAAATTACTTAAGGGAGTGAAAATGGAAAATATTTTAAAAACACTAACAAAGACAGAATATAAGAAACAACAGATTGAAAAGATAAATGACTAGAAAAACAGAAAACATATGGGGAAACAAAATTTTCTTAGGGAGATTTTGGATTTTGGCAAAAGAACCTAGAATCTGGTTTCAGAATAAGCATTTACTGTGCAACTTGAATAAGGGGTGCTGGTTCTCATTTGAGGTCCAGTTTGAACTTGACAGAATCCTACTCTTAACAGATTATAAATTTATTGTCTAACAAAGAAAAAGTGTCATTGATTGCATATTAATAGAAAATGCCAGCTTTTATAAAGTACTGGGATTCAAAGTAATCAATCAGGGCATAAGTGACCATCTACCCCTCTCTATCAAAATATCAACAGAGGCTAGCTCAAGCGTCTGGCAAATTGGATTTAGGACACTGGCCTCCAAGTGAAGAGGATCTAAAGAATTTCTGAAGCCACGTTAGCGATACTCTGTACAGCAGAAGCACAAGAAATAAAGGAAGGATCTTGGCTGAAAAAGACTGCCATCTAGCCCTCGTTTAATTAGTTGATTCTGTTTTACTGATCAGCAAAGAAAAGAAAAGGAGGCAAAGCAAATTTTATCTCCATATAAAGAGCTGGTTTGACAAAGATTCCAGAAAAGCTAAAAGTCAAATTAAATGAATGTATAACTTATTTACGCGAAGCAACAAAACTGATGCTCGGCTTTCATTATTATAAGCCAGGTGGAAACATAAAATTATGCTAAGAGAGAAGAAGTCAAGTCAATAAAATCTGTACAGACCAAAATAATCACAAATGCAAAACAAAAACCTACTGTGTCTCTTTGTAACTACCACCCGATTTGTCTTTGGGCAATGACAGGCAAGCTGTATGCGTCACTTTTATAAAATAAACTGGTACACTGGATAGACGATGAAAAGATACTGGACAACAAACAAGCATGCTTCGGGAAAGGTTACCATTGCCTCACTCTGGTCCTGCTGATAAGCAAATATGTGCTAAATATCTTTGGCACTTTATATGCAGCCTTCATGAACCTGAAAGGCACTGCTGATTCTGTGTTGCCATGCACGCTTATGGAATAAGTTAAGTACCACATGTCTGCCCAAAAGACTGCTAAAATTAATAATAAAATTTTACTCTAGGAATACCTTATGTGTTACATTAAACAATAAAGGAATCATAAACAATAAAGGCTCCGAGGTGGCTCGAGAGTTCATGGCTTCCATGGCAGGTGTGGGCCTGACTCAAGTAATTCAGGACCCAACTAGGAGCAGTGGCCACACCCCGGATTTAGTTTTCTTGTCAGAGCAGTGGTAGAGTGATCAGAAATTAGACATCACTCCTGTGCCATGGTCGGATCACTATCTGGTGACTATGGTCTTTTTGGGGATGGGGCTTTACTGCAGGGAGGTAGAGCCTATTCGATCGGTCCGCCCCGACAACTGATGGATCTGGATGGATTCCAGAGGGACCTGGGGGGGGGGTGTCCTCTGGATCAGCAAAACGATTCACGTGAGATGTTTGTTGACCTTTGGTATAAGAAAGCAATGGTGGCCTTGGACGTAATCGCATCACTATGGCCTCTCCATGCTCGTAGGCTCTTCTCCGTGGTTCACAGAGGAGTTGAGGGTGCTTAAACGGGCAAAGAGATGCTGAGAGTGCCACTGGGTGAAGATTCAGAGTGAGTCCAACTGAACACTTGCTAGAGCTGCTATTAAGGCCTATCAGGTGGCAATGAGGGTGGTGAATCATCAGTATTTCACCGCCTCATTGTCTCTGCAGATAACCACCCAGCGACTCTGTTCCAGGTGACCAGAGGGGGCGGGCCCTGAATGGCAGGGGTCGGCTGAGGCTTTTGCTGATTATCTAGTGGAGAAAATCGCTCAGATTTGGTCGAAGTTGAATCTCAGCATGGAAACATTGGATCTCGGGTTGTCCAAAGTGCAGTCTGGTCATGTTATCTGGGATCGGTTTGATCCAGTTGTCCCTGAGGAAGTGAGCAGGCTCCTGGGATCTGTGCATACCACTGCATGTGCATTATATCCAAGCCCCGTCTGGCTGGTGAAATCTGCCAGGGCGGTGACAGGTGGTTGGGTTGAGGCTATTATTAATTCTTCGCTTCAGGAGGGTTTTTTTCCCCTGCTACCTTAAAACATGCTTTGGTGCACCCTCTCCTAAAGAAGCCATCCCTCAACCCCACGGTTATAACCAACTACCGGCCTGCCTCTAACCTTCCATTCGTGAGTAAGGTTTTGGAGTAAGGTTTTGGAGTAGGCAGTGGCATGGCAGTTACCGGAGATCCTGGATGAAGTGGACTATCTGGACCCTTTTCAGTCAGGATTCAGGCCTGGATATGGTACAGAAACTGCATTGGTCACACCTGTGGATGATTTCTGGAGAGAGCAGCATGATGGACATCCAACTGTCCTTGCTCTTCTTGACCTCTCAGCGGCTTTGGATACCGTCGACCACGATATCCTTCTGGAAAGGCTCTGAGGACTGGGGATCCAGGGCACTGTGTGGTCCTGCTTTTCTTCATTTCTGAAGGGCCAGACCCAGTCGGTGTGGTTGGAGAGTGAGAAATCCAGCCCTAGGCCCCTTCAGTATGGGGTGCCTCAGGGCTCGGTGCTTTCACCTCTCCTATTTAACATCTACATGAAACTGCTGGGTGAGATCATCCATTCCCACAAGGTGTGGTATCAATATGCAGATGATACCCAGCTGTATATCTTGGCCCGTGGGGACCCAAGCGGTGCAATCGAAGTCATTTCCAGATGCCTGGAGGCTGTGAGGATCTGGATGGGGGACAACGGGCTACAACTGAATCCTGACAAGACTGAGTGGTTGTGGGTCAGAGGTCCTGCGTTAACTTGGGAGCTACCATCTTCGGTTCTGGATGGGGCAGTTTTGCACCAAACAGACCCGGTGAATAATCTGGGGGTCCTCTTGGACTCACAGCTACTGCTCGAAGAGCAGGTGGCAGTCGTGGCCAGAAGGGCTATTGCACAACTTCGCCCACTCCTAGACTCCTTGTCATGATCACACATGTTTTGGTCACCTCCAGACTTGATTATTGTAATGCGCTCTACATGGGGCTGCCCTTGGTGACCATTCAGAGGCTGCAACAGGTCCAGAATTCAGCTGCCCAGGTCATGATGGGGTGCAGACATTACGCCCGCACCTCACCTTTGCTGCAGGAGTTGCACTGGTTGCTAGTGTGCCTCCAGGTGCAATTCAAGGTGCTAGTCATTACCTTTAAAGCCCTACATGGTAGTGGGCCAGGATACTTAAGAGACTGTATTGCCCTAAGGACATCTGTCCATTCCACCAGAGTGGACCGGAGAAGCTCTCTGGTTGTATCATCAGCTAGTGAGGCATCTCTCTAGCACTAGAAGGAGGGCCTTCTCTGTGTCTGCTCTGGTCCTATGGAACCTCCTGCCAACTGAGTTGCTTCCAGACGGAGCTGCTGCCCTTTAGGAAGGGGGTTAAGAGCTGGCTGGTGGGGCATGTGTGGGGTATGAGCCACATGGTTGCCTCAGTTTGTTGGCTCATCTAACCCCTCCCTCTCTGTGTGTGACTTGTTTAATCTCTCTTAATTTTTGTAACTTTTAATCCTGTTTAATTCTGGTTTTAGATCATGTTTTTGCTGTGTTTTAAGTGTTTTCAAAGTTTGTTAGCCGCCCTGGGTCTTTGTGAGGATGGCGGCATAAAAGTTTGATTAAATAAATAAATAAATCTATCAAATCCCCTATTGGTACAAAGAGGCATTCAACAAAGCTGTGTCCTTGAACCTCACTTATTTAATTTTTATTTAAATGACTTTGTTCCAGGTGTGCAAACCACTTCTACCCATGCTCCATGTCTGGGAAATCAACCCATACCAGCTTTGCTGTCCTCCAATGACTTTGTTCTTCTCTCAAGAACCCAGGTGGGCATAAAACATGCAATCAAAGGTCTCATTGCTTACTGTAACAAACAGCTACTGGAAGATAAATCCACAATTATGGTATTTTCAAAGTCTATCATATATTGTATCTGCAGTGATGTTGCTTGGACTAGGACTTCCAGAAATTTCAACTCAGATCCAGGAGGCTGCAATCAATTATAAATGTCTACTGTTACAGACCATCCAAATTTTACAAGGCTTGCAACCCAAGATCATAGCTGGTCAAAATGGAATTATGATGTAGATGTGAAACTAATCAGACTGGGTTTATGGAAAATAGCTGATCTCTATGAGAGGAGAGAATTACTTATGGATAAACTGATCAGACAAGACTGGAATGCCCTTCAAGAGGATGCAAGATGGAAATGCTCACCTATTCTTCTTGGAAATTGTGTATCTAATTTGACCTACTTCTTTATTTTAAAATGTTGACACTTCCAAAGTAAGGCGGTCATCAGCTCAGGTGAGGGGAGGGTTTCTTAAGATACCTTCAGACGGATGCTAATGTGATTTCTATTAGAACTTGATACTTTCTTTTATTGGCCAAAATATGTAATAACAAGAGATAAATTTCTCCACAAAATGACTACTGAAATTTTCAACTGTCTCTGAAATCTCAAGATTAAAATTACTCCTGAGCACCATTTGAAAAAATGGTTTAGTAGAAGTACCAAATTTTGTTTTAAATTTTGAAACTTGAACGGTGTATGGCCTATGGGCTATTAAACCTAACCAACTTGAATACCAGTCAATGTGTATATAATAATGTTCATTTTGTGTTTTGTCTGTTTGAATAATAACAATAACAATAATAAAGGCAATTAATACCTGGGCAGTGCCTGCTATACAATATTCAGATGGAATAATTGATTGGACCCAAATGGAATTAGACAACCTTGAGTGAAAAAGAAGCGAATGATTGTGCATCATGCCCTGCACCCAAAAAGTGATGTTCATTCTTTGTATTTAACAAGAGCTGAGGATGGTAAAAGACTCCTACATGTGAAACAGATAGTAGAGGAAGAAAAGCATAGCTTGACTACATTAAGAAAAGTGAAGAGCCTATGCTTCAAGAAATGAACAAAGGAGAACTTTTGAAAACAGTGAAGAAGAAAGATGAATACAGAAAGGAAAGGACAGAAAGTCGAACTGCAAACTGGAAAAAAATATATGCACAGTCAATACTTGGAAAACATAGATGGCAAGGCTGACCCAAGCTGACATGGGGATAGTTAAGAACAGGAGTTCTGGAGGCACTTTAGCACTATGCAACTTCCCCACGGTGGACAGATTGGGTCTTCTTCCTAGAGTCACAGAAGGAAACTGAACTCCTGTCTCTTTTTAAAAATCTGTTTACAAGGCAACTAAGTTTAAGTTTTCATTGTTTTTTTGTTTTCTTGCTCTTAGACATCTTGCTTTTTAAAGGTGCTTGTTATTAATCTTCAAACAAGATTGCAATATGATGTGTGCTGATATTTTTGAGGGAAATAAAACATGAGATCTGATGTTTGCTGAATTGGATGTCTCAGAACAAAGAAGCTTCTTTGTTGATGATATAGAAGATGTAAGAAGAAAAATTTCCAAAGCCATCATATTTCGAATTTATATTCTCTGACACTTTGTGTAATTCATTCTCCCACAGAAAGCAGTTTCTCTCATTGATTTTGTATCCTGTCACTTCATAGGATGATTACATATCATTTTGGAAGAGAAATGTTGGTCGCTTGTTCTTTAAATTAGCAAGGTAACTTTAAATATCAATGTTGGAGAAGAAATTTTAGCTTTGTTGGAGATTTGCATAAATCAACTCTGTAATATGTTAACAATTATTTATTTATGACAACATAAATTACAAATTAAACAACTACAAGCAAGGAAAGCTTAAAGCAGTGTGAAAGCAAGTTATTTAAACCTTATGCCTGCCTGCCTTGTGCATGGGCCTAGCTATACTATAAGGCAGCTCGTAGTTGCTGCATGATCTGTAGGATATTAAAGGCTGACTGTACTTTGGACATCGGTACTGAAGGACTATGTTAGACTGTTTACTATTGCATGTCCATGCTCATTTTCCTTTTCGCCTGGTTTGTCTTCCAACTACAGTTGTACCTTGCTTAAAGAGCATAATGTGTTCCACAGAATTGCTCTTTAAGCAAGTTTGCTCTTTAAGAGAAGCACTATTGTAAGTGACCAATTGTGACTTCTGGTGGAGGGGTGATTGCAAACCCAATTTATTTGTTAAGCGAGTTTTTGGTTGGTTTTATTTGTTAAATGAAGTGAACATTCAGAGAAAATTCTGCTCCTTAAGCGAGGCATTCTTTAAGTGAGGTGCTCTTTATGCAAGGTTTGACTATACGTACATTGTTTTCAGCAAGTCTGGATGGCTTATTCATGCATATCAATTATTACATCATTGTACAGGAAATATTATCAATAATACTTGTATTTGTTTCTGATTCTATTGTGAATGGGATCATTGGAGCACCCCTGGTAGGCCATCTGCCTTATCCCCATGGACCCTGTCAAAACCCTTAGCCCTACTGCTGGGTCTGAGGCAAATAACAAGGCAGCTCAGCAGGCCCAGGAGAAAGAGGAGGCTATGTTAGATGGTACACTCCTGGCAAAGGAGGAAAGAGGAGGTATGATCTTCCAGTCAGGGCTGTAAAGGAGTCACTAGAGGAGACTGGGAGAGATGAGGGCCAGCTGATACCATTTCAGGAGGAGATGAACAAGGCAGTAGGCCCATGCTAAGATACTTGAGAGGAGCCAGAGAAGGCACTGAACACAAAAGTACCTTGTGGATGAGGCCCAGGGCTGTCTCAGCTTATGAAATGTTCATTGGGCCCTAGCCTAGTACCATCCAGAGGCAACAGTGGAGGCAGAAAAGGCAAAGGAAGCATCAGTGTAGCCATCAGCAGCTGCAGCAGTCACTACTGCCCCCTCTGAGGATTCATAGACAGTAACTGGGCAAAAGACTTACAAACCTTTGTTTCTTTGGATGTCCTTGGAGACTCCTCCAACAGGAGCTAAAGACTAATGGATGTCAGTTGAGTTAATTCAAGGCCTGGACATGACTGACTTGTCGCAGGAACAAGTTCTACCCAAAGACACACACACACCCTGATGCAGCAATGGATCACTGCGGCTAAAAGGGGTCGGAGGAAAGCCGTGCGTGTGCACAGTTTGTCCCCAAAGTACACAACCCCAGCCACAGCAATCCACACCGAAGGGTGTGTGTGTGTGTGTTTTATTTTTATTTTATTTATTTTATTTTTCTTTGGCTCCGCCCACACTGTGATGATGTCATGGTGTGGTAGTAAACAATTTGACAACCCACCACTGGTTATATGGTCCTTGTAACCAGCCCCTGTTGACAATCTGATTTCAGGGGTTTTTTTATTCATTGACATTTCTGTGCACCTTCCAAAGGCAGCCCCATGTAGAACATTTTATAGTACTCCTGCTAGAATATAAATAAGCAGCGGTGGAATTCAATTTTTTTACTACCTACTCTGTTGGCATGGTATGGTGGGTGTGGCCAGGGGACAAGCCCTGTGTTGCACCCAAATTAGGACTACTTTCTTTCAAAACTTCGATGGGTGGGGCCAGCGGGAATTTCTGCTACCAGTTCTGGCTAACTGGGTGAACCTGCTAATGCCCACCACTGTAAATAAGGCACATGTGTCACCATAGCCAGATCAGATATTTCTGATAGTGGGAATCACTATCACATCAGTTTTAACTGCAAATGTTCCTAGCCATCCATGGTGGACATCCAGGCCCAGGAGACACCCAAGCTATGCTTCTATGTTTTCAGGGAGAGTGTAACATCATCTGGCACAGAATAGATCACTAATCCCCAACCTGCCTCTCAACTGACCAAGAACACCTCTGTTTTGTCTGTATTAAGTTTCAGTTTATTCAACCTCATCCTGTCCATTACTGACACCAGACACTAATATAGAACCAATACAGTTTCCTTGAATTTAGTTGGAAAGGTCAGATACATTTTGGGTATCATCTCCATACTGGTGACACACAACCCCAAAACTGCAAACAACCTCTCCCAGCATTTTCATATAGATGTTAAATAGCTCGGGGGACAAAACAGAACCCTAAGGCTCCCATTTCAGATACACACATCCAAACCTGGAAAACTAGGGGATGTGATACCTGGTGAGGGGAATGCAATCACAATAGACCACTGCATTCCACTTCCTACCCCCACAGGTTTTGCTGTTACACAGAAAACTGTGGTGAACAAAGGTGAGTGAGATTAACATCCCAGGATCTATCCAGCCAAGTGTTTGTAATCAATACATGTCAGCTTGCTCTTCCAGGAACTGGTCCTGGATGGCTATTGTTTTCCCAATCACTTACCTGCATTTAGGAGCTGACCCAAATGTTTCAACTTTTATTTTCCTCCATTGATAATAATTCTTCAATAAACAATTGATTTCAGAGGACTGGTTTCAATTAATTTTCAGGTTACCTACATACAGAAATTTTTGAAGTGGGTTTGATCCACGAAAGCTAACCTTAAAATACAGGAGTTAGTCTTTAAGGTGCCACAGCACATTTTGTCTTTGATTATTTGTTTTGTTTACTCTCTGATCTACATGCCGAGGATTCTTGTATTTATTTTATTTATTTATTTGTTCAGATTTATATTGCCACCCACTTGCCGAGGCAACTTATATATTGTCAGGTTGCTTCAAGCTTATATCCTTCAAATGACTCTAGAATCAACAACCCTTCTCACGTCTTCCAAACAGCAATAGCAATTACACGTATTTGTTGTTCCATTTTGCTTAGAGAACTCTCTGAGCAGTTCACAATGCAATTAGCATTTTGGGTACTGCATGCCCATTTTACTGACCTCAGAAGGATGGAAGGTTATCAGAATTGAACTTGTATAATCAGTTTTGGCTGCAGTACTACCAGTTTGTGCTCCCAAACTGAAGGCTGTGAATTATTTGATTGAGTCAGTCAGTCCATATCATAGATGGCCTTCCTCTTCTACTGTTACCTTCAACTTTTTCCAGCACTATTATATTTTCCAGCAAGTCTTGTCCTCTTATAGCATACTCAAATTATAATCCTCTTAAACCTACCATTTTTGCTTTAAGCAAAAGTTCAGGACTTGATTTGATTTATCATCTCATTCTTTGTCTTTTGATGAAGCTCTCATCCAAACCCATACACTGAATGAATCGACTCCCCCCCCCTTAGCTTTATTCATTGTCCAGCTTTCACATTGGTAAATACTAGCCCCATGATAGCGTACCTTGGCACTCCAGATGTTCTTGGACTTCAATTCCCAGAAGCCCAAGCCCCTGTGAATCCACACAAATGGGTTTACTGCAATTCATCCGGCCTGTGCTGCCCTTGTCGCTCCCGAAAGCGGAAGTAAACTGCACCTGTACAGGCGCATTTTACTTCCGCTTCCGAGAGCGAAGAGGGTGGTGCGGGCCGGATGAATCACAGTAAACCTATTCGTGTGAATTCACAGGGACTTGGGCTTCTGGGAATTAAAGTCCAAGAATATCTCGAGTGGCATGGTTTGCCATCATGGTGCTAGGCAGTAATGACATCATATGGACTATCTTCAATGACACATCTTTACTCCTATTTTTTATTTCTTTCATAACTGCCCTTCCAAGTTTTAATCTTCTGATTTTTTTGCTGCAATTTCTATTTGGATGATAATTAAACCAACCAGTGGAAAACCTTCAACTATTTCAGTTTCTTTATTGTCAGTATTAAAGTTGACTTATAGTAATTGTTAATGCTCAACTGTAAGCCTGCTTTGACTTAGAGGTCTATGACTTCTACAAGGGTCTTATGCACCTGCACCAAATAATTGTTGGAATTTTCCAGAGCTGAAAAGCCTTTTGTATTTCACCCCACCCCACCCCTGCACAACACTAGGCTGCTTCTACTTTGCAAGGTCATGAAATCAGACAGCACTTACACTGAAAGCCTTGGAGTCTGGTAGTAGTGCTCTGCAAATAACAGGTTACCAGGGCAGGTATCTCTATGAAAAATGTTCATTCTTGCTCTTGACACTTGCTGGCATCAAACTTCTGTTTTGTTTGCACTAGTCTTCATTGTACCACATTGTACAGTAATAATACAATAACGTTGGTGTATTGGGGTGCTCTTACTTCTTGTGTCCCCTTTCCTGACTGGGAGGGGGAGGAGAAATGAACTATTAGGCCATGCGGTGAGCCAAGGACCATTGTTATCGTTCCCCCTCCCCCGCCGTATGTTTACATTTTGATTGTATTAACTGTGTTGATACAATGTTATATTTATGTTTTAGATTGTAATATTGTATTGCATTGCATTTTTTTCTTTCCCCCTGATGTTTAGATATATTGATTGCATTAACTGTATTGTGTTATGATGATATATTTATATTTATGTTTCATATTGTAATATTGTTGTTTCACAGAATGTTATATTTGTGTGTTTTCTGTGAGCTGCCCTGAGTCGGTTTTTACTGAGTAGGGCGGCATACAAATCAAATAAATAAATAAATAACCAGAATGACCTGAGGCACACGCAGGGAAAAAACATCTCTAGTCTGTATTCCCTGGGTTTAGGCATAGTTTTAAAAAAAATAGGCTACTTTAGTAGCTGAACTGTCTATTTGGAGCCATAAACAGATGTGGAAAGAAAAAGGAATATTTGCACAGGGCCTAACTATAGTAGTCAAATGGTTTTGGTTTTATAGCTAGCTAATTAAAGATAGCACTTACATGGGTTACTGTGAGTTTGCATTAAAACGTTTGTATAATTTTATAGTTATGGGAGTCTAGTTTAACTAGATGGTGCTTCCAGGAAGTCGTCATATACGCTGTTACATTGCCACCAAGAATTTTTACATAAATATTTTATTTTGCATGTGCCTAGGACATTTAAAAAGTTAATGGATAGAAAATAGACTTTTAGAAGTAAAGCTTGCTTTACTTAAAGAGTCACTTAAAGGAAAGATAGCAACACCAAGGATGATTGTTATAAAAGGATCCCAGAACTTGTCCACAATATCAATTTTCAGTTGGAGATTCTATTTTAATTGCACCTGTGGTTTTATTTCTCTCCATTACACCATTAACCTAGTAGTACTTAATGCTCTATAATGGAATGTTTCAAAGCAAACAAAACTGCAAGCAGTCTCCAAAGATAAAAGGTGCTCAATGATTTTTATCAGTGAAAAAAATTGTATTTATTGCTAGAAATAGTGCTGTTAGAGCTCATCAGTAATAATTTTTCTTTCTCCTTTAGGCAATATTCAAGGAGCTACAATTGTTGATGCTTTGGATACTCTGTATATAATGGAAATGAAAGATGAATTCAAAGAAGCCAAAGAATGGGTGGAGAAAAATCTAGATTTCAATGTGGTGAGTCCTACTCTTTACTGCTGCTTTCATAAAGTTAAGGCAGTACAGTAATACAATCTAAATGTTCATATATCAAGTGTTTTTATTTCTTCTCCTTCCCCTATTTTTTAAAAAAATGAGATGGAACAGTAAGGTTTAAACCCCTAAAAAATACAATTAGAAATTGGTTCTAGCCAGCAATTTTTGACTGAATACATATTTAGAATGGTATATTTTTTGGTTCCACAAGTCTTAGTGTTATCCGATTTTTAATGTTATCCGGTGCATGCATCAGATAACGTTAAAATCCTATGGAATGCATCAGATAACGTTAAAACTCCATAGAGATACATTGTAACCAGCACAGGCCTTAGTGAATGTTATCCGATGAATCCCATAGGATTTTAACATTATATGATGCATTATTTTTCCCAGATTGCTTAACGTTATGCAGTTTTAGCGTTGTCTGATAAAAACGTTATCTGAGGTATTATTGTAATTGGTTCCATTGTTGTATAAAAAAATCACTGTACGATACTGTTTCGTATAGCGATTTTCCCTATGGGATGATTCATACAATGATTTCCCCCCTGCTTTTCCCCTGGGAAGTGTGTCCCAGGGCAAAGGCAGCCCTGCGGGGGTCGGAGATGCCTTCCCCAATTCCCGCAGAACTGCCTTTGCCCTGGGAACATGCTTCCCAGGGGAAAAGCAACCCAGACCTCTTAGCAAAAGAGATCCACGGACTCCTTGCCATTTCACTGAAGTGCCGCGGGGCCACAGTGTTGTCTATGATTTCAAAAGGGTTTTTAACTAAGTTCTCTAAAACAATATGAATACATTGATGTTATTTGCTGCCCAGATCATAATAATCAAATTAATACAACTCAAATAGGATTTCTCCCTCCTCAAGCTCCATAGACAGCACAAGCACTGTCCTTTGTGAAAGTGAACGGGATCCATTTCCTGTCCCTGAAGGGCTGTGGGCCGTGGTGTTGTCTATGGAGCTTGAGGAGGGAGAAATCCTATTTGAGTTGTATTAATTTGATTATTATGATCTGGGCAGCAAATAACATCAATGTATTCATATTGTTTTAGAGAACTTAGTTAAAAACCCTTTTGAAATCATTTGTTGTTTAATCTTTATTTCTTACTATATATTTCTTTATTTCGTAACACTTTTGTGCAAAATGTACATAATTCGTAAATTTGCCACATTATAATCAGTGACAGGACCTAAACAAAACAGAACAATACTAAAATGAAAAAGAAATTTCTCCAGAGATTTTTATTGAGGCTAGTGGCATTTGGTGAACAAACTGAAGACATGGAATAAATGATGTTGAAAAGTTGTGGAAAAATATTGTTCAAGGTTAGGAGATTTCAGATGAATTGTATAGTAAGCCTGAAGCAATACTAGGACATGTACCATTCATCACTGGGCACTGAAATCTTATATACATTCAATAACTATTTTTAAATTAAGTTACTCTTGGAAAACACATGCAGTGGTCAAAGAAAGATAAATTCCTTTCTTTGTAATAGTAGAGTTATTCTAAATTATAAAAGAGATTAAAAATAAAAATCAAGTATCATGCTCATAAATTTGTGGTACAGCATGCCTCTAACTGCCTTCTATTTCAAGAAAGGAAAGGTTAAACTTGAAAATTAAAATAGCTAAAATGGTTAGAAACTAGGTAAACTAGAGATAAAATGGTCTATGTCAGGGGTCTTCAAGCTTGGCTTACCAGGTGTTCCTGGACTTCAATTACCAGAAGCCCAACCCAGCACTCCTGCTGATCAGGGCTTCTGGGAACTGAAGATCAAGAACACCTGGAGTGCCACGTTTCCAGACCTGTGGTCTATGTTCTTGTTTCATATGTAGTAAAGTAAAGGTTTCCCTTGCTCGAAAGCCAGTCGTATCCGACTCTAGGGGTCAGTGCTCATCTCTGTTTCTAAGCCGAAGAGCCAGCGCTGTCTGCTACTGCAGACGTTTCCATGGTCATGTAGCAGGCATGACTAGACACCGGAGCACACGGAACGTTGTTACCTTCCCACCGAAGTGGTCCCTATTTATCTACTTGCAATTTCTTACTTTCGAACTGCTAGGTTGGCAGGAGCTGGGACAGAGACGGGAGCTCATTCCGTCCTGCAGTATTCAGGAATCGAACTGCTGACCTTCCGCCTCCCAGTCAGTGTCTTAGTGACTTGACAATGCCATAATTCAAATCGCAAACAGTTCAGAAACATGGTTAATGTATTGATTCTTTGTTCAGTTCGTATATTGTAGAAACTTCTTTCCACAGAAGCTATTTTGTCAGCGTGGTATTCTGTTAGGGTCTGTTTGTTATAATTATAATCTTTATCATATAAATAAATGTTGACTCAACTTTCCATCCTTCCAAAGTCAGTAAAATGAATACACAGCATGTTGGGGGCAAAATGATAATTACCTTGTGAACCACCCAGAGAATGCACTAAGTGCTATGGGGTGGTATATAAGTATGATTTCTTTGCTTTTTACTTTGCTATGGTATAACAGCTAACAAATTATTGGATCTTTGTGGTTCCTGAGTTCCTTGGGACATGCAGGGCAGCTGTTGTCCTGATTGTAAACTCTCAAAAACATCTGCTTGGTCAGAATGCTATAGTTAGATCATTGGTTCCCAAAATTGCTTCCTCAACATTCTTAGTGGAGTTTTGTGATATTTATTTATTTATTTATTTACTGCATTTTTATACTGCCCATTTGGGATATTTTCCACTCTGCTTCTTCTACTTCTTCCCCATCTATTTTTCAGGGAGTGATGGGGCCTGTTGCCATTATCTTTGTTTTCTTAATGTTGAGTCTCAAGCCAGCTTTTGCACTTTCTTCTTTCAACCTAAGCAGGATTTTGTTTAGGTCTTCCTCACTTTCTGCCATTAAGGTAGTATCCTCTGGATATCTCAAATTGTTGATAATTCTCCCAGCAATTTTAATTACAACTTGTGATTCATCCAGCCCTGCATTGCACATTGACATCTAGTGTAGTAATTAGATCATTAGAATCACCTCAAACATGCAAGGCTAAAGAGAAAACATGTAAGTTTATTTTTAATCATTCAGAAGATTCTTAATTTCTCCTTTACTCTGTATTTTATGGAGACCAATTTCCTGGAAGTAAGTTAAAGCCATCTGAACTCCCTATTGAACTATCTCTCATTCACATGCTTTCCCAGGGTGATCTAGCTTGCCATAATGAGCTTAAAAGTAATTATCCTATTAAAGATGGCCCTTTGAACTTTTTACTGAATACAGTTTCCTGCTTCACTTGTTCCATAGTTTAATATCTTCCATGAGAGTTGTGACTTTTGCAATTTGTTATCTTTACCAAATCAGTTAGAAGGGTTTATTTAGGGTTAACACTTTACATGGGATAAGAATCTCGATGGTTTGATAGTTGAGTTGTTCATTTAAAGTATGCTTTTAATGATAGCCTTTTATTTCCAGATTAAAACTGAAGTTTGTTTTGGAAGTAATCACTGTTCTAGCTAGTAAAAAAGATTTCAGTTACTGTATATTTAAAAAAAATTGTCATGGTTTTAAAAGATAGTATGCTTCAATCAATCAGTAGCTTAAAAGACAACGTGTGGAATGTATTAAGCATATTATTTTATTAGTATGCATACTGCTCTCACTTTGCTTTTGACAGAAAAGCAATTCCCATCAGGTTCCAGTCAGAAGCATAGGAAACTGTTTCCCCACTGGAAATTCCTTTCCCTAGCTCCTTCCACATTCAGAAGACACTATTACAGTTCATAGCACTAAGAAGTCAATGCAGAACCATTATCTAGATCACAAGCATGTTTAGAATCATTGACTCTAAAAATTACTTTTCCTTCAAAATAAGTGGATCATTTAAGCATGTTTTTTTTTAAAAAAAATGAATAATGATGCAGAAATCATATCACTATTACAGTTTTGAGAAAGACATATGATGAATCCAACAGGAGTCTACACACACACACACACACACACACACACACACACACACACACACACACACACACACACACACACACACACACACACACACACACACACACACACAGCTTTTCTTTAGCTCTCAAAATAAACAATTTTGTGTAGAAATTGTATTACAGTATATGTTTTTTTTTTAAATACCCTTTGGTAGATGAAAAACCCAGTATTGCTTTAGGCAGACGAAGCTGGATGCGTGGGTATGGATATATTTGCTGGAACATTGGATGCAACGAAATCATAGAAGATACTACCGAAACACATGTCATTAAGTTTCTTGGTATCTTAATGGACCTTAGTGTTGAATATAGGCCCAACAGTATAATGGAAATATTTAACACAATGTTGAGCAACATTAACAGAAACCTAGCATTTAGGTATAGTATGTAACCAACCTGTTCATGTTGCAACATATTTTTTTAAAAGGCATGTTTTAATTAAAATAAATCATGAGATGACCTAACAAGTTGGGATGGAATTTGAAAATTGTTTGTTGTATGGAACAATTAACAAGGCAAGATCAATTTAGACTGGAAAATATTTGAGACATGATAATGGTCTTCAAAGCTCTGAAAGACTTCCACAGTTTACTCTGTAAACCTTTGTAATTAGTGCAATTCGTAATTGTGTCACCTCAAACTCCCAAAGATGACAAGCTTTAGGAATACTTAATTCAGGAACAAAAAAAACATGTCAGAGCATTGCTTGGAGAAGAAATAGAAATTAATTTATTGTTATCTTGTATGCAAAATGGTGCCTTCTCTATGAGGAATGTTTACTATATGTCAGTGTACATCTTATATAGTAGTGTACAAACAACTTAGGGCAGAAAAACATCATCTGCCTTTCCTCCTCCCATTACAGTGGAACCCCACTTAAAGAGCATAATGCGTTCCATGGGATTGCTCTTTAAGTGAGTTTTCTCTTTAAGCGAAACACCATTGTAAGTGACCAATTGTGACTTCTGGTGGTGGTGGGGATTGCAAACCCCAATTTATTTGTTAAGAGAGTTTTTGGTTGGTTTTATTTGTTAAGCGAAGCGAACATTCAGAGAAAATTCTGCTCTTTAAGCGAGTTACTCTTTAAGTGAGGTGCTCTTTATGCGAGGTTTGACTGTATTATATTCCCAAAATATGATACACATTTCACTCAACTAAGTATATGGAGTCCTTAAGCAGAAATACTAGTATATTAAGTGTCTACAAATTAATAACTAAAACGTGCATGTCCAACTTTCAAACTGGTAAATATGTGGACCAATCATATGAAGCAATGTGCTCAGTCCTGTTTACGTAGTTTGAATTTATCTCTTAAGTGTCATGCCTGATCTAAGCTGACTCATGCAGGCCAAGAAGTAAACAAGGTCTTGCTAAATACCAGGGTCCCATTCTCTCCCCACTGTTATAAAGTCTGTTAGAATTTAGATAAGGGACTGGGTGTGTGTCTTCAGTGAGATTACGTGAACAACAACTTTGTAACTTTGAAATGAATTTCATCATTTCAAAATTACTCTGGTCATGCTAACAAGTGCCCTTTCATCAAACTTGATTGTATTTTCCTTTGTTGTTTTGTCATGAATTGTATGCACAATTAGACTGTCCGTGTCCGTGTCCGTGTGTGTGTGTGTGTGTGTGTGTGTGAGAGAGAGAGAGAGAGAGAGAGAAGTCCTTGAATAACATAATTCTCTCTTAAGCTAGTTCACAGTGAATAGCTCACTTTCAATTGTTCAGTTCATGTCTGCAACACTCCTTATACAACAGTGAAACTTAATATTTTCTTAGGCTTCTGAATTATACATACTAAAAGGTTTTGGGGGGCACTGCGATTTTTTAAAGCCTTTTTATATAGAAAATTAACCCAATTCTTAAATATCATTGTATTCCTAGAATGCAGAAGTTTCTGTTTTTGAAGTGAACATCCGTTTTGTTGGTGGGCTACTTTCAGCATACTATCTTTCTGGTGAAGAGGTAAGATTATATATGATTATGATCGTAATTAACAGTGTTGCAGGTTAAAGCCCAGAATTCTGTGAATATGATTGGAAAATATCCAAAACCATTAGCTTGTTGGGGGAAATTTGCTATTAAACATTAGATATGTAATTTGGGGGAATATCATCATAATATCTATAGCTCTTGAGCTGGGAAAAGAAATTAATATTGAAATCCACCCAGGGCTGTGGAGTTGGCAGATAAATGTGGAGTCGGAGTCGGAGGAAAGTTCGGGTACCTGGAGTCGGAGTCAGAAGTACACAAAACTGAGGGGTCGGAGCCAGAGCCAGAGCCGGAACATTTATCTACCGACTCCACAGCCCTGAATCCACCACTTAAGAAGCAGTTTATTATCTTTTGTAACCTCCTTATTTTCAAAGGGTAACACAAGGTTATAAAACAGAATTTGTCCTCATGCTCCCCTTTCAGGATAAGCATGCAACATGGCTATGCAGATTCAGCTGATATATGCTAGATTCTCATGGCATGTTAACTTTCCATGTGCTGGGCTTTTGTCTCTATGGGATTAACTTTTGAAACATAATTTTGCTATCTAATGAGGGTAATGTAAAATATTACAGACTAGACATTATTAGGGCCTACCTTGATGCTTTGTTTGACAGTTACCTGCTCTGTGTTGGTATGGCATCTCATCAGTCACCGAATTTGTCAGTCACTGATTGGTGTGAATCACAGAGACCACAAAGAAGGAGAACTGGTTACTTACCTGTAACCACAGGTCCTTGAGTGCTCACCTGTGAATTCCTATAATCCACTCATCCTTCCTTCAATCTACCATGCCAGTGTATTTTTAGCAGCAGCAGGCTGGGGGAGCTGGAGATGAGGAGGAGTTAACTTATGTGCAATGTGAAAAGCAGGCATTAGCTGACTTTTTAGGCTCTGAAATGTTCTGGAGATGCTTGTGCAGGCACTGAAGGAACCCATTCCAGTGAATTCACAGATAACCACTCAAAAGAATTTATAGTTACAGGTAAACATCCTGTCCATTTCCACCTTTGCAAAATTGTCTAGGTATAGGAGAACCAAAGCATAAACATATTCTAAGTGTTCCATCATTATAATGTTGCTGTATATTCATATTAGAGGGGAGAAAGTTGTTCTAAAATTAATAATATGTTTATATTCATCCATGTTTCCTGTAAAGTATTTGACATAGCTATGTTCCAGACTGATTGTTCATTGTAGGCAAATATTATTCATTAAAAGGCTAGAAGGATATCCCTAGTTACTGGAATATTTTAAGCATAGGTCTTTAAAATAACAGTTTAAATTAAAAATGCCTCATTGCATGATTCCTTCAAGTGAATTATTTATCAGTCTTCTGTTCTTTTGAAACAGGGCTGTAGCCAGAGGGCGGGGGCGAAAACCCTCTTGAGCTAACAGACTGCACCCCACCCCACCCCATGGTGCCAATGTTATATATGTGAGTGTAAGGTTATTGCTCTCCCCCCCCCCAAAAAAAAATTTTTTTTTGCTCCTCCTGAACCCCCCCCCCAATCAAGAATCCTGGCTACAGCCCTGTTTTGAAATGATTCTTGTTTTGTCAAGATACAGACCCTTAAAATAGTGTCTATCTTAACTTGCATGTGGAAATTGGATCATTATTCACTACATTAGCTCATTTTCAGTCTGTTCAGAAGATGCCATCTTGATTTAATTTCTAAAATGCAAATGTAGCAGCTTTAATTGCATTATCTGTTCAGTTTTTACCACAGAAAATAATAAAGGATTTCCAACAGTTTATTTGCACTGGAATTTAAACTGTCAGTTTGTGCCATGCTTTTAAATACTAGAGCACAGTATAGTATGAAGAGTTTTGTTACCAAAACGTTTCCTAACTCCACTGCATGCGGCAAAAAATTAAAGAAGGAGCTGCACCTCTAATTCCTTATGCTCTGTCTAAAATACAAAGAGAGGGCACGTGGGTTGCTAGTGTTCAGGTAAAATTCAAGAGAATTATAAGAAGTGATTTGCAACCTGGAGACTTGGAGTTACAGCTAGAACTCAGAAAAGCCAACCACTATGTAGTTTTTAGTACTTTGGGTTTCCCCAGAGGGGAGATTCATCTCTGAGCCCAAATAAACCCATGGAATTGGACTCTCCCTTATTTGACATCCCTCATTGCTAGGATGGGAGTTTAATCAGGATTCAGTTTCTACAATTCATCACTTGTTAAGACAAACTCTAGTTGGTTATAAATGCTAGCTTGTTTTATTGCTAAGGCAATAAGTGTTTGCCTTAAACCTAAAAAGTGAGGCCCACAAAACACATCTGGCCCTCAGCCCCTTTTTGCAGCTCCCTGAATCTCTCAAAAGAACTTGATTTTAAAATCTAGTTACAGTTCTCAGTTGCACAATCTTCCACTGAAATCAGTACTGAAATAATGCTTTTCTTAACAAGGTTAGAAGCTATTTACATCCCTTGGTTGAGTCTGTAAAAATGTAAACGGTACATATTTATAGAAACAGTACTTGTTATATTACGTATATTTCCTGACAGTTCTGTAACGGTGTTCTTCCTACAGTGTCCTTTGCCAACTTTCTGAGCCACCCCCAGCCACCTGTGGTCCTTGGATGTAAACTCTTCCAAGAACTATAGAGTAGCCATTGTTGCTCCTATATCTGGAACTGCTACTGTATGTTAATCTGTTTCTAGTAGAGAGATGAATTAGAATCAAACTTTAAATGCAGAATCCAGAATTCTAACCATTCTGATTCAGAATTCAAAAGTTTAAACATTTTGATTTTCCAGATACTGTATATAAAACTCAGTTACAGTCAATATGAATACTATATACTGTAATCATTATTTTTCCCCCTTTAAAAACACACAAATAGGAAAAACATTTTTAAAAGATATCCCTTTGTTGTCTGACACCTTCCCAGTGATTGTGCCAAACCAAAAGAGTATATATCAACAGCCAGCAGTGCCTAGATATCAGGAAATCACTGTAATGGGCATGATGATTGAGCCCTGAACTTGAATGCCGTCACCAGCAGCATTGGGGAAGTAGAGGACAGTTGCACTAGGGCAGAGATTCTCAACCTGTGACCTGTGGGTCAGATGCAGCCCATTACACCATTTCATGTGGCCCACCACCACCACCACACCAGGAAGTGCCATGTGGTGGAGGAAGGGCAAATTTTATTTATTTATTTATTTATTTGTTCAGATTAATATTGCCGCCCACTCACCAAGGCGACTTAGGGCAGCTTACAGTCAAAACAGCAACAGTACAGTAAAAATCATAAAATACAATCTCACAAAACAACCAAGGCAGAACACGGACTAACTCCCCTCAGGCTGTTGTTGTGGGCCCAGAGAAGGGGGCAAGGTCCTCAGCCGCCTGCCAGGACATGGAATCTTCTCCCTCAGACCATTGTTATGGGCCCAGAGGAGGGGGCGAGGTCCTCAGCCGCCTGCCAGGACATGGAATCTTCTCCCTCAGGCAGTTGTTGTGGGCCCAGAGGAGGGGGCGAGGTCCTCAGCCGCCTGCCAGGACATGGAATCTTCTCCCTCAGGCAGTTGTTGTGGGCCCAGAGGAGGGGGCGAGGTCCTCAGCCGCCTGCCAGGACATGGAATCTTCTCCCTCAGGCAGTTGTTGTGGGCCCAGAGGAGGGCTCTGTACCTGTTGCATCTACGATACCATCTAGCCATCTCATTTTTGGCCATCCCCTTCTTCTTTTGCCCTCCACCTTTCCCAGCATCAAGGCGTTCTCAAGTGAATTCTCTCTTCTCATTTGATGTCCAAAGTACTTCAGCTTCATCTTTACTATTTGACCTTCTAAGGAGCAGTCAGGGTTGATTTCTTCTAAGATTGACCTATTTGTTCTCCTCACTGTCCAGTGTACTCTCAAAACTCTCCTCCAACATCACATCTCAAAGGTGTCTATTCTTCTGCGTTCAGCTTTCCTTATGATCCAGCTCTTACAACCATACATTACCACTGGAAATACCATTGCTTTGACTTTGTAAATTTGTGTTTGCAAAGTGATGTCTCTACTTTTCACTATGTTCCCCAGGTTTCTCATACCTTGCCTCCCAAGAATCAGTCACCTTTTTATTTCATGGCTGCAATCACCATCTGCAGTGATCTTGGATCCTAAGAAAGTAAAATCTGTCACTGCTTCTACTTCTTCCTCATCTATTTTCCAGGGAGTGATGGGGCCTGTTGCCATTATCTTTGTTTTCTTGATGTTGAGTCTCAAGCCAACTTTTGCACTCTCTTCTTTCAACCTAAGCAGGAGCTTCTTTAGGTCTTCCTCACTTTCTGCCATTAGGGTAGTATCATCTGCGTATCTCAAGTTGTTGATGTTTCTCCCAGCAATTTTGATCCCAACTTGTGATTTGTCCATCCTTGCATTGTGCATTATGTGTTCTGTATATAAGTTGAATAAGCAGGGTGATAAAATGCAGCCTTGTCTTACTCCTTTTCCTATTCCAAACCACTCTGTCATTCCGTGTTCTGCCCTAACTGTTGCTTTTTGACTCGTGTACAGATTTCTCATGAAGCATATAAGATGTTCTGGTATTCCCATCTCTTTAATTAATTAATTAGATGGCTTTTTGAATTACTTTAATTTTATTAAATTAAAAAGGTATAGAGGTTGCAGGCATTTCCTTCTCCATTTCAGATAAAATAGTTCAACAGGAAACTGAAAGATCCTTCCAAGCAAATTGTAGCCTTTTGAGGCAAGGTACTTATGAGTGGCCATGAATGAAATAGTGCTTTTCTGCAATGTTAGTTTAGGTTTATACATGTGTTCATGTACATTCTGGAAATAAGAGAACAGCATTCCATGCACTCCGGTGTTGAGTCATGCCTGCCATATGTCCACAGAAATGTCTGCAGATGCAAACAATGCTGGTTCTTTGGCTATAAACAGAGATGAGCACTGAATCCTAGAGTTTGATATGACTGACTTTTGAACAAGGGTAACATTTACTTTTATCTCACATAAATTCTAAAGTAGCTAACCTTTCTGTTGGCACATACAGTATATTTAATTTATTTGTAAATGACTGGTCTTTAAAAAGAGTAGTTCTCCAAGTTTAAATTTGTTGTGCCAGGGATGTGTTACTAATGAAGAAAGATGAACTGGTATATAACTACAAGTGAGGACAGGTTGGGGCTAACTCTGGATCCTGCCCCACCTAAGATGCTTTGCAGCAGGGTAAGGGGCTGCCTCTGCACTTGGCCCAGGACACTTTCCACCTGCTCCTGGGACCTACCCTGGCTGGGGCTTTAAGAACTGCTGATTATATTGTTATATTTTTTATATTGTATATTGGACTGTATTTTGGGATTGTATTGTGGATTACACTGTGTTTATATTTATTTTGTTGTACTGTATTTTATGATATTATGATATTGTATTGAACTGTTATACAGTATTGTATTCGATTGTATGTTGTGAGCCGCCCTGAGTTGGTTTCACCAAGTAGGGCGGCATATAAATCGAATAAATCAAATCAAATCAAATCTACATAGATTTATGGAAACAAGAGAACAGTGTAAGCATTAGTAGTACTGTACTTTAATCTATTTTACTAAGAGTTAATAAACACTAAATGCTCTTACAGTTTTGGAGGACTAATGAGCCCTGCTCAGTATGTTATCTTCCTGTTACATCTATCCTTGAGTAGAGTGTGAACTAGGAGAATTTTCTTAAACAAAAGATGGTCTTGGAGGAAAAATTATCTTATACCTATTTATAAAACTGTCAAATGAAGACAAGAAAACATTGCAGAAGAAGACTGGAAAATGAATGTATGACTAATCCCACTTGAAATGCTTTCAGAGGCTAGTGGGTGTAAGTAATAGAGAGTAAACAATTGATTTGTATTGGTAAGCTATGTCAGATATGGAAATAATAGATATCTGTGCTAAGGGATATATTTAGCAGTTAACATCACTGAAATAAATAGTAATAAGTGGAGTTTGTATTACTTATGGCTGGTAGCCAGCCATTCATATTCCAAATAAGCAGTCAGTAGTGTTTCTTTATCATTGTCACCCATAACAAGTACGTAAATATTTAGCAAATTTTGAGAAGGAGGCATATTTTTAATTTATTTTCTGCACTTTATATGTTCAGTAAATGATTAGGCATTTGTTTGGATTTCTTCAAGAGATATGCATAGAAGAAAGGGCTAGTTGTCTTAATATCCAAATGCTGTGTTCATTTTCCAGAGACAGTGTGCCTTTTAATGCCACTTGCCAAGGGGCAAGAAGATAATTGTGTTCATGCACGATTGTCCAGTTGTGGACTATTAATAGATATCATTGGCCACTGTGTGAACAGAATATTAAATTAGATAAACCTTTTGTCTGGTCCAAAAGAGTTGTTCTTATTTTAGGGGGTTAGATATAGTATATATTTTCTGTGTTCTGCTGCCAAAGATCAGCACAAGACTTACCTACATGTATGAAAGTATAGTACCACCATCTTACAATCTGCTGAATCCTAATGTGATGCTGTAGAATATTCTGTACCAGTGATGACATCAGCACCATCCATATACCACCACTATCATGTTATAACTCAGGATTTAACTTGACTAAATGCAATTTGGTTGAAAAGTTTCATAGCTTCAGATGTCTCTGATTTTAAAAATGTTAGCTAAATTGTGTATCTCACACACAGAGAGAATAAGAATAGAAAAATGAAATTCCAATTAACTTTTAACACTTGATGCAGACCTGAACTGTTGCTTAAAAGGTGCAGCAGTTCAGACATTGAATTTCAACATTAATGACTTAGTCTATCAGCTTATTCAAATTGAAGAAAATACAGTTTTGATTATACTGAGGCTGTATCTTTTGTTCAGTCAGGATAAAAAAAATTGAACTGTGTCATGTGTGGGCCTAAAATCTGATAATGGGCATGAAAGCTATATTTGAGTAAGAAAAGATTGTAGTCCATTAATTTCTGACTCGAATCCAAGTTTTCAACCTGTAAGATAAACGTTTCTCAGTTTAGATGCAGAGTTGCACTTTACCACTGAATGTGTGGGTCAAGAAAAGGATTTTGTATGTAGCAAAGTAGGAAAAATTAATTTGTCACATGACCCTTTTTTAATTTTACAGATATTTCGGAAGAAAGCAGTGGAGCTAGGAGAGAAGTTGCTTCCAGCTTTTAACACTCCCACTGGCATTCCTTGGGCATTATTAAATATCAAAAGGTAAAAACTTACCAATTGAAATGGAAATAGTTTCAATTTATTCAGCTCAATAAATTAAGGATAAATCTATAGACAAACTTTGTTGTGTCATTAAGTTAGGTTCTTGGCTTCTGAGAATCTGAATTGGTATTTGTGTTGTTCTACTTCCCTTGAATGCTTATTGCAATTACAGTAATACCTCATATAACATTAGTATCGAATAACACTAAAATCGCATAACATTAAGGAATCTGGGGGGAAGAATTGCATCAGATAACATTAAGATCCTATGGGATGCTTCAGATAACAACCGCTAAAGCCTGTGTGGTTACAATGTATCTCTATGGATCCCATAGGATTTTAACATGTATCAGATAACACTAAAAATCATATAACACCAAGACTTGTGGAACCAGGTTTTAGTGTTATATGAGGTTTTACTGTATCTGATATTCTGCCAAATGAAACTCCCTGATAGTTAACACATCCAAAATATGCTCTGAATATCTGGAAGAAAGTAGCAAAAAGTACCATGAAGTAGTCTTTCAGGCTGAATATTAATCTCTGATTCACACTAAGGGTTTCTAAAATGAATGTGTATTGATCATGTTTCTGGCTCAGGAACTTCCTCTATTAGCAAATAGTTTTTGGGGTTTTGGCAGCATAGCAGATGAATTCATTTGTTAACTTTGACCTTAGATGCTGGAAACACATTATGTAGATCCCAACTTTATTTCTCATATACGGTAATAGGAAAAACACCAAAAGACAGTGGATTAAACTAGCTACATTATATTGCTTTTTATAACATAGTAGCGTAAACTATATACCTTTTGATACATAAACAAGTATTTACAGTACTTATCTCTCTGCTGGTGTGAATCGTTTATATAACAGAAATGGATGTAGTACCATCTGTACAGATTACCCAGTTAGAAAGATTCTAAAACAGATTTTAAAAAAGGAAAGTGACAAGACTGAACCATAGCAGGATACAAGATCCAGGATCCATAAGAGGGCAGTGTTTTGTTACAATCAAGTATTTATTCACAGACTATGTAAACTTTCCAGAATTCCTCAATAGGTCATCTGCTAAAAGACTTGCAAGAAGCCCAATAAGGTAGCTAGGGTGTTCTTAGCCGCAGGGAACTGTAAATTATACTCAGAGGAAAGTATGCACTTTCTTAATGACCTCTTGCAGACCTGACTTGGAAGAAAACAATATGAAAATTCTCCTCTGAAAACAGAGCAACCATTCATGCAGTTTTGTGTTGTGTACATTTTGTATAAGGCTAAAGACAGGTGCATGAGATTTTGATTGTTCTTAAAGCAAATGCAGAGGCTAGCTTCTCTAAAAATTAAAAAGGCAGAGGTTGTTCTCCTTCCCCCCCCCCGGCCCCCATGCTTGCTAGATGACTGGAAGAGGGAAGAGGAAACACTGAGGATAATGGGATATTGTGTATTAGAAAAGGACATAGCAGGTACAATGCCAATAGGAAGATACCCCAGTGGCTTAGTGGTTAAGACACTGAGCTGGAGACTGGAAGGTTGGGTTTCGATACCCAAGGTCTGCATGGGGACATGAAAGTAACCTCATTCAGGCGTCCCCTGAGTGGAGTTTTTCCAGAAAAAAATCCTTTCAACCCAGAGTAGTCTTTGACACGAAATTATTATACCGTTCTACGACATTTTGTTGCATCTCCCATTTGAATTTTGTCTCTTCTCAACTCAAAAGGTTTGTTCAGTTATAAACTTTTGCTTTGCAATCTGCAATGTTGAAGAAATTATTGAATTGGTGTGTTAGAATTTAGTTCATATTTGTTAGATAAATGTTTTTTAAAAGTTTGTTACATTCTGGGAAGATGACCATTGAGTTAGGCCTGCAACTATGTTATTAAATATCAGGGGGAAAGTATCAATAAAATTATGCACTTTCTTACACTTGATGGGGAAAAATGCATTGTGTCTTTAACTGAAGAGAACCCTTATAGGGCCAAGTTGAAGTAGAAAATGTTTGCAGTGGTTGCCCCTTCCTGTCCAATGTTTATTGCCTGCTTCAGTGCTCTTTTATTATTGTTTGAGTGTCCCATGGCTTTTAAATCTTATTCTTTCTAAAGTCACAGGAGTTTCATGAGAAGAAAAATCTATTTTTAAAACCCCCAAAGTAACTGTTTCATTTCAGATTTTTGTGAACATTGCGAATGAAAAAGATAAATTGTGTGAGAGAACACATGATATGGCATAATTACCACCTAGCCAGGGATCTCAAGATACGGCTGTCACAGAAACCTTCATGAAGTAACATTAAGTAGTTGTCTTCTGCAGAATTACTCTGATATATTTAACACAATTAAAAATACCAGTGTGTCAAGATTAATGTGCTATGGAAGATTATATATATTAGAAGAATTAACTGTCAGGTATAAATCAGTCATTATCAAAGTTAAAGCTATAAGTATAGTGATAGACAATCCCCTGTTCACTGCTAACATTCTTGTAGTTTCTACATTAAAAAACGTTTATTGAATGACAATAAAAAAGCATTGGGAATGTACATTATTAAGAATATAAAAAGTGCCATTGGATGATGGAAGGAAGCTCCAAGAGTTATAAAATCATTTTGTATTTTAAAATATTATTGCAGAATGAATACTATTTTGCCTGGCATTTTTGGGGTGATGAGAAGTTTTCTTCTGTTTGATGATTTGATACAGTCTATGCTTGCATTCAGTTTATCTTATTGCAATAAACAGAGGTGGGGAACCTGCGGCCCTCATGATAGCCTGGACTTCTGCGAATTGATGTCCATGATCACCTGGAGGATCAGCCTGTTTCCTCTAGGCCAGGTATTCTCAATTTTGGGCCTTCAGGTGTACTTAAGACTTTAATTCCCAGGCGCCCATGCTTCCCTCAAGGTCGCAGGTTCCCCACCCCTGGACTAGTGCATGGTTTGCTGTACTAGAAGCTGCAGATTTTCTGAGTTAGCACTAGAGTAGTATATAGTTCAGGTTGGGTTGTGCAAGGGCTTCCACAACTGGTTATGCAAGAATTGTGCAAGGGCTTATGCACCAGTGTAGCTCAGCATGCTGTGCTAGGGGTTTTGCAGTTAATTATCCTCATATTGGACCCCTTGCACCACCTCGTGCCCCATTTTATTGTCAGTCTTCCTTTAGATCTGGTAAAAAAATTTACAGACTAGGATTTCAGAGCATGCATTACTTGCCATCTCTCCTGCAAATTTTTGCAACACTTAGCCTGATGAAGAGGTTTTCTTTGTTTAATAAGTCCTGCAAACTTTTTTGTTCCTTTTTGTGTTAGCGTAGTAAAAATACAACCTCAGTATGAATTCTGGAATCTTTGCTTTTGTCTGTTTTCTTAATTTTATTATCTAATACTATTTTTTACCATGCCAATTTCATCACTCTTTGTACTAGTTTATCCTGCTAGCCGGCCAAGAAATCTATAAGTATTTTGGCTTAAACCCATTATTGAGTAACAACTAGAGTAAGCCTATGAGGATCCTTGTACAATAATTTATAAAAATCTTACATGAACAGTGGCAAAATTCTGGCCATTTTTTAAAAAACCACCTAAATTTGAATCCCTGCCTTGGAACCACGAATATCTGAAAAACTTTCACTGGTGCGCCCTGATAAGGAAAAATGTACAGTATGAATTTTAGTTAATTTTCTTTTTTTCATATTTCAACAGAGTGTGATACCTTTATTTCAAAGTGTTAATAAAATATTCTCCACTTCCTAAAGAATCTCTTGATAAAGAAACAGCAAAATAGGAAATGCCACATATTTTTCTTTGGGTTCTCAAAGAAGCAGTAAACTGAATTGATGTTTCTGTTGAATATTGAACCGTATATAATTCAATGAAAATATATATAGCAAGCAATACATACACATGGATATTTTACTGAGAATACCCACTATATTAATTGAGGGAAAGATGCATAAAATAAATCACCTGCTTTTCATTAGAGTACCATGGAGTACATTCTTGTGTACCAATTCACAAGTGTACTGAATGTACTGAAAGAGTAACATAGGATCCTGTAGGATGTAGAAGATCTAACACTCTGATTATGTCCATTGTATTTTGTGGATTCCTATAGTCCAGTGGTTCCCAATTAGTGGTACGCGTACCCCCAGGGGTACGCGAGATTGCATCAAGGGGTACGCGCAGCAATCTCTTAACTAAAATATTAAATCCTTAAAAAACAATAATGCAATAACAATTGCCAAAAAATTATTCAATTTAATTAAACGATTAGTAGGTAAGTCAATCGTATGCATCAAGCGGTTTCTCCCGCGGTGGCGGTTTTTCCTGCGCCTCCCGCATCTCACGTCACCCGATCGCGGCCGCCCCCGTTCCCACCTATTTGCTCCTCATTGTCAACATGCACATTTGTCACATTAATGAAACGTGTTCTCTGTCATTAGAATGTCTTTTGATTATAATAAATATAAAATACACCTGATTTCATTTTTTATTTAACGTTCCTGCAATAAGGGGTACGCGATATTTAACGTTCCTGCAATAAGGGGTACGCAAGTTTGAGGTCTTTCTTGAAGTGGTACGTAGAAAAAACTAATTGGGAACCACTGCTATAGTCTACTTATCTTGGTATATTTTATCTTCAGTAATGAATACATAAATTCCATAGTGGTAGGGTTCTTAAGATATTGCGTGATTGTTTCCCACAATTATCCTGAAGTATTCTCTGTATGCTTAAAATTCCCAATGGATAAACCTGTTTGTCTATTGCAGCAAAAATTTCTTGGCTTGATTCCTTTTTTTAAATCACATCAGAAGCAATCCAGTAATGCTTCAAAAGTGGAAAGATCAGTCAAAAGGGTGCTATTGTTGCCAAGAAGATGCTCAAATGTCCTTACATTCTACAATGGGGGTTCCCAACTTTTTCAAGCTGGGAGCCAGGTCACACTCCCTCAGTGAGCTGGAAGGCCAGATGGCTATTTTGCACTGCCTGGATGATGGGGGTGGCCATTTTGCCCCAACAGCTTCAAAGGGGTGGTAATTTTGTTTCTCAAATCCCCTTGGAGGGGTGGGGGACCACATGAAATGGCATGGAGGGCCAGATCTGTCTCACAGGCCTTAGGTTGGGAACCCCTGTTCTACAAGGAGGCTGCTTCCATGGCCCTCCATTATCCTCAGTCCAGTTTAAACCAACTTGAATTCTCAGTTGAGTCCAGAAAAGAAGTTTATTGATTAGGTCCCTTAACATCATTCATTAGATTATTTTCCTAGCCATTTTGTGAACCATGATGTCGTGATTTTTAGAGCTGGCAGCTTTCTGTCTCAAATCCTTGATGCCTTTCTATTTTGGAAATTCATATTGGTAGCTGTAATCTAATGCAGCTATTCGATTTATATTGTAAATAGTGTAACATAAAATTAGTATTGTTAAATCATTCCAACAGATTCATACAAAAAGACTTTAACTTTTCTGACTGTAACGTTGGGCACATATTTCACTGGAGCTGAAGGATTTCTTAATAAGCAAACTTTGTTCCAATAACTTTCCTCTGCTCCATACATCACAAAAATTTAGAGAGGTGAAGATCAATTCTGTGACTCTTGATGTTTCTTCCTGCTCTACAGCTCTGTGATTCTATTTAGCCCTGGATTTCTTGCTTTAGGGCAAAAGTTACCAACATTTTTGAGTTGGGTACTGGGTCATGCTCCTTCAGACAGTTGAGAGGGTCAGACTGGTAATCTCTCCACACACCCCACCCCGTTTTTCAGCTGCTGTAAACACATTTATGACAGCTGCAGGTGCATGTATAGCTGTTGTAAATGAGTCCATGGCCAATTCAGGTGGTGGCGTCAGTGGGGGCTGGAGCAAAGGTGGGGGCTGGATTATTTGCACCATGTGCCATAGGTTGCCTACCGCTGCTTTAGAGGTAGGTTATACAGTACAGTACTTGATACAGTACTTGATGACTTTTGGATTTCCTGCTGGTTCTGCACTTTTATGATGCTACAATTCACATAACATATCATTCACCATTAAAAAAAAACTACATAAACGTTCCCCATGATTGGCTCAAACATTTTTAAGGAAATCAAAGTTTTATCTTGGAGTATTAACATTCATGCCAGGAGTTTATTAATGTGATGTCTGTGTCATGATTTTAATTAGTCTTATCCGAGAATCAGTTTTTTTCAAAGTTGAAAGTGAAAGTAATGATGATGAATATTAGCAGAGATTTTCGTTATTTATGACTGACTTGGAAATATACTGCTTTGTGTACTTGGGGACAGCTACTACTAAATTCATTTCACATTATTGTGATTGTCAAACAAGTTAAATGATTCTTGAAGTGAGCCATGGGGCAATAATGTATGGTACTCTGGAAGAGTAAGGTTTGCCTGCAAGAACAGAGCTTCTTTAATAATCAAGTGTACGTACTTTTTCAAACCACAATAATAATAAAACAGCAAAAAAAGCAAAGTATTGGCTATGCTGATATTGAAATTAAATAGTGGCAATGGCAGGGTGAGTAACAGTATGTGAACTCCCAATGTAACTTAGAATTAGAAAATAATGACAATTTGAATTTCACATTAACATTCTTTTATTGAAATTAACTTTGCTTATGTGACACAAAATTTGAGTTGATATTACTCAGTTATCCAAGAAGTGTCATTGACAACAGTGGTATACAGTTATACCTCGCTTAAAGAGAATAATGCGTTCCACAGGATTGCTCTTTAAGCGAGTTTGCTCTTTAAGCGAAACACCATTGTAAATGACCAGTGGGGGGGGGGGGGAATTGCGAACCTTTATTTGTTAAGCGAGTTTTTGGTTGGTTTTATTTGTTAAATGAAGCGAACATTCAGAGAAAATTCTGCTCTTTAAGTGAGTTACTCTTTAAGCGAGGCGCTCTTTATGCGAGGTTTAACTGTAGTTGGAAGAGTATAAGATATGACAATCTACTGTAGGTATCCTTTCAAATATTGTTGATTTCCAAGTCCTCTGAAGTGCAGACAACATAGCCCAGAATTAGGAATGACAGAGCTGGAATGCAACATCTGGAAGATTGGAAGCTTTAATCCATCTTTCAACTGCTACTTCCTCTTGCCAAACTGATGTGAATCCTTGAAATGTGACATTCCCTGAAATAATTGCAATTATTCTTAGTGGCATTGGTCGAAACTGGCCCTGGGCATCTGGAGGAAGCAGTATCTTGGCAGAATTTGGAACACTGCATTTGGAGTTTATGCATCTAAGCTACTTATCTGGTAATCCAGTGTTTGCTGAAAAGGTTAGATTTTTAACAAATGTGTTTTTATAGCTAGCTGTCTTATGTTTTGAGAATATAATTGTTGTCAAATGTCCAGAATTTTACTTAATTTTAATTTATAATTCTCTGAAAAGGCTATTGCTTGCTAGCATTCTTTCAGACTGAACAGACATTCACTTAGGTGAGAGAATGGAGAATTTATGTTAAGTACAGTAATACCTCGGATAACGTTTACCTCGGATAACGCTAAAATCGCATATCGGATAACAACCGCTAAAGCCTGTGCGGTTACAATGTATCTCTATGGAGCTTTAACGTTATCCGATCCTTCCCATAGGATTTTAACATGGATCGGATAACACTAAAAATCGGATAACACCAAGACTTGTGGAACCAAGTCTTAGCGTTAGCCAAGGTATTACTGTAATTCAGGTTGACCCTGTAATACAAACAAGGAAACACTGGGAATGTTTTTGCATAATGCTAAGGCAAGGTTTTGTTTTATGGGTTTGAGCTGCAGTGAACCCACATCTACGGCTCACACATTTTCATGTAAGCATATGGTCTTCTATCTGGCTGAGAAAAGGATTGAGATTATGTTCATTTCCCTGGAAATCTGTTTTGTTAAAATCAACTAGCATAATATTCCACAATCAAAATACAGTAGCTACAAAATATTTGCTTGGCCCAGCAACCAATTTTGACCAGAGCTAATACTAAAAACAACACTGCAAAAAGGCTTGTTTTTTTTTTAAGTGTGAAGGTACCTTTTTAAAATTAAATCTGGGGTCTTCAAAAGGAGATGAAACTAGCTTTTGCCCTCTCTCTCCCCCACTCCCAATATGCAGTATATTTGATGGATTCTTACTTACATGTTGTTAACGGATATTTTTATGATGTCATTAAAACTTTGTTGTGTTTTTGTTTAGCTTTATGGACATTGTGGTAAATCCAGAGTTTTTACTAATATTATGTAGCTTTTTACTGTAATGTGATTTTGTTTACATTGATTCTTTCGTATCCAGCTATATAACCTGTTGAAGAGGAGGCAGGCTTTACTAAATCATATTACATTTCCATTGTGCCTTTTATAGCACATTATAACAGCAGCAGCTTCTGCTTGACTTAGTCCCTTGAACATCCAGTCATTTACAAATACTGTAACTAGGATATTCATTCATATTTCTTTAAACTATGTGCTGTTCCAACTAAGTCAGCCTTCTTCAGTGTTGTGGTGGTGGTGGTAGTAGTAGTTGGGATTGATTGAAACTGGTTGCTGGACCACAGCAAATATTTTGTAGCTATTTTGAGTGTGTGGAGAGTGGACTTGAAAAGTTATATGTATTAATGCATTTTTGTACAAAGATTCTCAAACATTTCCCATAAACAAAACAACAATCATATTCTTGCTTCTGGACCTTGATTCAGTAGATTTGATTTCTTTGAAAAGAGCATGGATTCTAACTGAAAGCCATTACTTTGGCTTCATAAAAGATCTCTGGAATTTGTGCACCATAGTGTGACTGTTGTAAGCTAGTTTTTGAATTGATATACAGTAATACCTCAGATAATGTTTGCATTAGGTAATGCTAAAATTGGATAGCATCAGGGAATATGAGGCAAACATTTGCATTGCACAATGTTAACATAATGTTGTGCGATGCAAATGTTTACCTCAAATTCCCTGATGTTGATCTCTGCCACAAAGACTACAGAGCTGGGGACCAGCCCTGTAGACTTTGGGGCAGAGATCTACTGAGGCAAACATCGCCGGTTTGGTTGGGGGGAGATCAGGCACGTGCCCGATCTCCTCCCAACCAAACCAGCGCTACGAAGCTCGCAGCAGCAGCGTGGCTGGAAGCAGAACGGGAGCTCCCCGGTCAGCTTCCCAAATGCACCACTGCTGCAATCGGCGCTTGGGTTGGGTGTGCGCCCCATGGTTCTTTTCCCCAACCCAAGCACGGATCACAGCATGCGATAGCCGGCTGGATGGGAGAAAGAACCAGGGGCATGCCCTGTTCTTTCCCCAACCCAGCAGGTCATTGCAGCGTGCAATGGCTGGCTGGGTGGGGGGAAGAACGGGACGCAAACCCGGTTCTTCCTCCACCCAGCCAGCCATCACATGGGTTGGGGAAAGAACAAGGCACACACCCGGTAACAATGATCCAGGCAGGGGTTTCTGAAGAGAGGCTGGGAAAAGGTTTTTCCAGCTTCTCTTTAGAACACCCCCCTTGGCCTGGATTGCTAAAGGGCTTAGCTATCCGGGGGGGGGGGGGGGTGGCTTCAGAAACCACCACCACCCCACCGCCTCGATCACTAAGCCCCTTAGCGATCCAGGCAGGGGTTTCCGAAGAAAGGCTAGGAAAAAATTTTTCTAGTCTCTCTTCAGACCCCCTCTCCAATTGCTATGGGGCTTAGCCATCCATGGGGGGCCTTCTGAATAAAGGCTGGGGAAAGGGTCCCTAGCCTCTCTTCAGAATGCTCCCCCCCGGCTTGGATTGCTAAGGGGCTTAGCCATCCGGGGGGGGGGGCTTCTGAATAGAGGCTGGGGAAAGAGTCCCCAGCCTCACTTCATAACACACACACCCGGCCTGGATCACTAAGCCCATTCTTTCCCCCAACCCCAGTGCCAATGCCAGCTTGGGATCAGCCCTGGGGTTGGCCAGAAAGAGAACAGGGCTTTTTTAAAAAATGTTGTGCGATCAATGCATCATACAACATTAAAAACCAGATGACGTTATGACTTGTGGAACCAAGTCATAACGTTATTTGAGGTACTAGTGTGCTACAATCTTTTTTTAAAAAAAAATTAATTAGCATATATATGTACTTTAAAAAGAAATGTATATATTTAAATGGAACACAGTAACTGACCTTTTGTTTTGCATTAGGTTATGAACATTCGCAAAGTTTTAAACCAGCTGGATAAACCAGAAGGTCTTTACCCTAATTACCTAAATCCTAATAGCGGCCAGTGGGGTCAACGTAAGTATAGGAGACACAAAAGCAAAAACATTTTTAGAAGTTGAGCCTTCTGTTCTTTTGTCACTATTTCTATTTCTGTGTAAAATATCAGTACTGAATATACTCGGCACCCAAAATCACACCTGATTTGATTCCTAGAGTTATGAAGAAGTTTGCTTAATTTTAATGTCTTTAACTATAGTAACGAGTTTATTGGTAAAAAATGTTAGCTTTCAGTAAATGTTCATATAATAGGGAATATGCATATACATGTGACCCCTTCCATTTTACTAGAAGTATCCAAAATGTACCTCTGCAAATCAGAAAACAGGAAACTTATACAAGAACCAGAATAGAGCAAAATATGTTCTGTTACTGTTATTCTAGCAGTACCAGATATCTGATAATCACTACTGATTTTATTGATGTTGTTCCTGTAGATTTATTTAGCCTTTGTTACTCCAACAGTAAATTGAAAGTGATTTGCAGTGTCATGGGTCAATTTGATTTGTCTCTAACAATAATGAGCATAATAGCAAGACATATTATTGATGAGACTCTGCTTCTGCTATTTAGTTTGCAAATGTCAAGAGTTTCTGAGATAATTCATTTGAGAAACTGTAAAGGTCATTTAAATGCTGCTATTCAGAGATCAGCCTTCCATTGCACTCATTCTTCTGAGGAAAGCATATTTCCTTTTTCTACATTGTAGAGACTCATGTAATTAATTAGGTATTTCTATATTTCTAAAAACTATTCAGTTTTGTTCTTCGCTGTCCTATCTTGCCATCACAGAACATGTCACTTTAAAAAAGGATAGCAAAGGTAACATTTAAGAGAATGAAATACCAAGTCACAGGCTGATGGGCAAAGAAGGACACTGTAAAGGTGAACACTCTGTGCAGAAAAACACTGTGCTTGTATAGTTTCCAGCCTTTGGTATTCCCTTTAGAAGCATAACTTGAAAAACCAAGAGGCAAGCTAATGTACTGCTCTGTACATCAGAAGTCCTGTCATCTGAGGGACAATTTTGCAAAGTTAAATTGAACTTCCCGTAGGCAGATTCTGTCTACTCTTGGTTGTGAAGGTCCATTTAAAATAAGTAATATTCAGTGTTGAAAGAATGCATTTGATGTAGGCCAGGAGTTCTCAACTATTTTAAGCCAGGGGGCAGGGTCATGCTCCCTCAGACAGCTTCAAGGGCCAGGTGGACATTTTGCCCTTCCTCCACCACATGGCACTTCCTGGTGTGGTGGAGGTGGTGGCGGGCCACATGAAATGGTGCTGTGGGCTGCATCTGGACCATGGGCCTCAGGTTGAGAGTCCCTGATGTAGGTCATAATCCTGTTGCCTTACAGAATAGGGCAAGGACACAGGCACAAGCACCTGTAACAGTTTTCTGGACTGTCTTTAAGGCTCCTTGCCTTCCTGCAGTTGCACAATCAAGCACAAACTGTGAAAAGTGCTTCTGCAGATGCCCTTACACATGTGAAAAACACCAGTAGCATTCTGAGCATAGCACTGAATGATGCTGTACTGCTTTGTGATTGCAGTTTATTATACTATACTGGAAGTTCTCTTTCAGCTGATGCAATCAGTAGTTTGAATATAGTGCCAACAGGTGTAGATTTTAGTCCAAAAAATGTTTGGTGCGTGAGTAATCCCTCTCCTTTTTAATTTAAAGACACAGTCTATGCATTTATTTTAAAGATTTTAAAGCCTTCTAGACAGATTCACCATTTACGTTCAGATGACTTTGCACATTCAGATGACTTTGCAAGTTGTATTGACAGTGAGTTCCCACAAACAAAATAAAAATACAGTGATTTGCCCCAGTGTCTATTAGGGTCACTGAGAAGATTTCGGGAACAGATTGAAACAACTCAGGTAAATAAACCAATTATTCCACGTGTAGAGAGTGGTGTATTTTGGAGTAGGTTACTGTAACTGGATTTGTAGAGAATCAATGTATCATGCAAAATCTGTTTTGCATGAAGTATTTGTGCTGGGAAATATTTAAAACTATTTTCAATGATTTTGGCCTTTGCAATGGAGTATTTTTCAGTTCACAATCTTCTTTCAGATTTAGGGTAGGTGTATTTGTGTGCTTAAACTGAAGGTAGAGTTACTGTAAAGCATCTGTCTGCTTTTCATTTCAGATCATGTCTCCATTGGAGGACTTGGAGATAGCTTTTATGAATATTTGCTTAAAGCATGGCTGATGTCAGATAAGACAGATGAAGAAGGCAAGCAAATGTATTATAATGCAGTTCAGGTAAAAAAGATATTTAAATCTTAAAATAATCTAATATAAAATTGTTCATAATGAAAAGGGCTTAATTATCTACAGGTACATTATTTAATCTTTTCAACAATAAATATGTTCAATACAGTAATACCTCGGTTAGCATTTGTATCACATAACACTAACATCGGATAACGTTGGGGAATTTGAGGTAAACATTTGCATCACACAACATTAACATAACCTTGTGTGATGCAAATGTTTGCCTCAAAATTCCCTGATGTTGATCTCTGCCCCAACGCAGAAAATCAGCTCTGCAGGCTTTGGGGCAGAGATCTCCACTCAGATCAGCAGTTTGGTTGGAGGGGGAGGGCACGCATGCCCGTCCCCCCCCCCAACCAAACCAGTGATCCGATTGCAGGCTGGGACTGCCGGGGTGTTGGGGGAGAAACCATGCATGTACACGATCTCTCCCCCAACACCCCAGCTGTCCTAGCTAGGTGATCGCTGGAACTGTCGGGGTGCTGGGGGAGAGACCGTGCATGCACACTATCTCCCCCCCCCACATCCCAGCTGTCCTAGGAGATCGCTGGGACTCCAGGGGTGTTGGGGAGAAACCATGCATGTGCACGATCTCTCCCCCAACATCCCAGCTGTTCTAGGCAATCGCTGGGACTGCCAGGGTGTTGGGGGAGAGATCATGCACATGCACACACACCAACCTGGATCGCTAAGCCAGCGATCCAGATGGAGGTTTCTGAAAAGAAGTTAGGAAAAAGTGTTCCTAACTTCTTTTCAGAAACACACACACACACACCGCCACCTGGCTTGCTAAGGGGCTTAGCTATCCAGGCTGGGGGGGGAGGTGTTCTTAAGAGAGGCTGGGAAAAGCGTCCCAAGCCTCTCTTAAGAAGCCCACCCCCTCGCCTGGCTTGCTAAGCCCCTTAGCAATCCAGATGGAGGTTTATGAAAAGAAGTTAGGGGGAAATATTCCTAGCTTCTTTTCAGAAACACACACACCCCTCTGGCTTGCTAAGCAAACAGGATCAACCCCCACCCCACCCCCAAGTTCCTTGTCCTCTTCAGATAAAACTGGATAATGTTATGACTTGTGGAACCAAGTCATAACGTTATCCAAGGTACCAGTGTACATGTTTGTTTAAAACTGGATTGAGTGACTTAACTATAATGTTCAGCAACTTCTTTCATGAATGTTATTTCTTCCTTATAGGTTGGTTTCAAACTTTGTTCCCAGTGGTAGGAGAATCCTACATGTGGAAGAGAGAAGTGGCTTTTTTCTATACCCCAGAAATTCCAAAAATCTCCAATGTAGATTGTTGTTGCAAACACTAAGGGAGACAGTAAAAAATATTGTAGAAGGGAAGGGAAAGCAAGTTGTCTAATCTAATCCAGTTAGTCAGTTACAAAATCTGTCTAGTGGATCATTTTTTAGGTACAAAAATGTTCTGTATGTTGAAAGCTAAGTCTGGTCCAGCTTCATGAATATAGAATAGAATTAAATGCAAGGACTCCATAGATTTCCCTCATAGTGAACTTTAATTTAATTTAATTTAATTTAATTGATAGATTTATATACCACCCTAATCCAATGGACTCTGGGTGGTGTACACAAGTTAAAACTTATGGTGAAAGATCAAATACTCAGTTTCTTCCAAGTGTACAATTGGTTCAAGCCTTTTTATTTTTAAATAGAGATGCAGTATTAAAACATGCAACACTGTTTTTATGCTGTTTGGCAAAAGGGGGAAGTATATGGGAATTGAGTGGAAGAGTGGAAAATTCAGTTGAAATGTTGCTTTGAAACATGAGGACACAGGGCTTTCTAAGTAGCTTGTATGTTAAAGCATTTTTATTATTCAGGATTGTAAAAGTATATTGAAAATTGTTTTCAATACTACAGGAAGAAACAATAACTAAATCATTATTTTTGAACTAAATCATTATTTTTGAAAGATACTCTTGCTCACTGTTGTGATTAAGATGTGTTTTTGTGTCTGTTCTCATAACTTTTGGAGTTTATTTATTCAGAGGTATGTCTTCTTGACCTTAGATTAATAGATAACCTAATAACCGCCCTAGTTGCCCTGGTAAGGATGGCAGTATACAAATTTGAGTAAGTAAGTAAATTAATTAATTAAATAAGTCAAGATGCCATCTCTTTAGCAGTTCAGCCACATTTCCTAGCAAAGGCCAGCCTCCAAAGAGGCCACTCCATGTGCACAGTGCTTCCATCCACATGGTAGTTATGGTAGCCACTTTACCCTTACCAGGGTAGCACCTCATTCTTCCTATAATGCCTGTCTTGATGTCTCTCAACCTTTGGAAGTAATTTAGGGTTTGGTGTTATCTTTATTAACTGCAATCCTAAAACACATTTATATTTTCACTTTCCAAGTCTATAGAGACCCATCTGATCAGGAAATCTAGCACTGGTTTGGTGTACATTGCTGAATGGAAGGGTGGCCTGCTCGAGCACAAAATGGGCCACCTCACTTGTTTTGCTGGAGGAATGTTCGTTCTGGGTGCAGATGGAGCACCAGCTGATAAAACTGAACGTCACATTGAACTTGGTGCTGAAATTGCTCGCACATGTCATGAATCTTATGATCGCACAAGTAAGCATTATAAACTTCTGAGTAGCTCTTCTCTAGAATGTCCTTTCCAGCTTTGTTACTTCTGTAATTACATTTTAGTGTTGTGCACTTTTCTTTCTTCCTGCCTTGTTGGTCTGTTTGGATTAAGAACTTCAGTGCTGAATTTCTGTCAGATATATATGTATAATTCCTTCCTTCACATCTTTTCTAGTTGGAAGAATTTTTAAGATCCTCTTGAGAGTAATCTACCCAGGTAATTGGGACCTAGATCAACATGCTTTTGAGAAGTAGTAGGAATACCATTGGTAGCCCTTCTTATATCTCTGGAGGAATGAAGCTTACCACTGAAGTGGTCAGATGGTAAAAGTGTCCTGGTCCCCTCACCTGACAGCTCCTAGGTGGTGGAGGAGGAGCTGGATCCTGAAGGAAGCCTGAATCCCAGTTGGGACGCTCCAGTGGAATGGCTGTCAAGCGAGACAGCATCCGAGCCCATGCTTGTGGAGCCATAGCAGGTGCAGTTTGACCATTTGAGCAGCTCACATAATGAGCCCTCCACTTCTGGGCATTACAGGCAACGCCTGCGGGAGGTGTTGCAGGAGTAGCAGAGGTCTGTGCATGGGAAACTTCAAAGGGGCTTCCCAGCTGATCCTGATTAGCGGTGTGTGCTGGGCTGGCCATCTAAGGTGCCATCAGGGGCAGGGCTTGCTGTCAGAACAACACAAGTGCTCAACCTAAACCTAGAATATTCACCTGACCCACAAACCCAACCACTGACTCTGGAACCAAACTTGACCCAGCTTGTTAGACTCTCTGGCAGGTGAGTAAAATGGATTCTGACCTCAACTCCTGCTAGCTCCGTTATGCTTCAAACTTTGTACCGGATAACCCCAGCTTGTCTTCCCCTACCTTGAACTAGCATTCAGCTGCACAGCAGCTGCTTTGACAGACCAGCTGACATAAAAAGTAGAAGAAATGTGTTATATTTCCCTACAATCTGTTTTCCACTGCTTTTGATTGAAAATCATGTTCTTACTTATTATTCACAAATAGGGGAGGGGTGGGAAAGGGAGAGAGATTTGTCACAAAACTGCAACAGTGGCTCTTTTGCTGTTCTGCTAATTTCATTTTTAAACGTTCCTATCCTCTTGAAGCTGACAACTAGCATGGGTTTAAGGGCATAGGTTGCCATTTGTTTGAAAGCCTGTCTGGAGCAAGAGAACATAGAGTTCAGATATTACATGGTGCCCTCTATAACACAGCAGTAATTTATGTCCATATAGCTTTCTGCAAAGATATTAGGGGACTCTGTTGAGAGGTAACACACCACCAAGAAGTCTTGTCCCATTGACACCCCAGTCAGCCTTCCTCAGCATTTAGGATAGGGTAATTCCTGCCTATATAATTAATTTTTAAATCTGTTGCCTTTTATAGAGTCCAAAGCATCATGGGTTCCTGTACCATTATTTTCATACTGACAGACATGTATGAAAAGTTATAGAAATCATTGCCATATTATCTTAAATACAAATATTCAGAGATAGCATTCAATCCCATATTTCTCCCTATTGAAACAGATACAGTGGTACCTCAGTTAAAGAGCATAATGTGTTCCACGGGATTGCTCTTTTAGCAAGTTTGCTCTTTAAGCGAAACACCATTGTAAGTGACCAATTGTGACTTCTGGTGGTGGGGACTGTGAACCCCAATTTAGTTGTTAAGGGAAGGTTGGGGCCCTGATTAGGTCTGCTTGCTTTTACATGTCTAACATTCTCTGTTTAATGGACTGTTTCGCCTGGTTGTGATTTACCAAATCCTTACTGTATCAGTAGTTCTACTTTTATTGCAGCTTTTTACTGAATTTCAACCATTGCCTTTCTGGAGCAGTTGGCTTGTGGACTCAACATATTTAAAAGTTTAAACTACCAGATAAATGTTTTCTTTACATTTTTTAAGACAAGCCTTAGAGTAGGTAATTTCAATAGAATAAATTTTCTAGGATCATCCAGATGTCTCAGTATATAGTTCAATGTCGTTTGTGCTACTCCTCAACCTTCAATGATCCATTCTTTTGCATTCAGACTTTGGGACATTTTATTAAATTTTTGTTATGAATCCATATGTGGTCCTTTTCTATTCTGTGTTATTTTCTACTGAAGATGTCAATAAAATATTATATGGTAGATGTGATAAATAATGCCGTCAGCAAAAATAACACTGGAGTTTTGTATAATAGTGACATGCTTGAGTTAATGTTTGAGTTTAGAAAAAAATGAATATTTATGCAGTACTGTACAGTAAAAAGCTAATAGTGTTCACATACAGTTGTACCTCGCTTAAAGAGCATAATGTGTTCCACAGGATTGCTCTTTAAGCGAATTTGCTCTTTATGCGAAACACCATTGTAAATGACCAGTTGTGGGGGGGGGGGATTGCGAACCCCAATTTATTTGTTAAGCGAGTTTTTGATTGGTTTTATTTGTTAAGCGAACATTCAGAGAAAATTCTGCTCTTTAGGCGAGTTACTCTTTAAGCGAAACGCTCTTATGCAAGGTTTGACTGTAGTTTTATATGGTGGTTTTACATGATGAAGTTAATAACGCCTAATAGTTAAGAAATTTTATGTTGTGTCTAGGCATGAAGCTAGGACCAGAAGCCTTCCGGTTTGATGGTGGAGTTGAGGCAATTGCTACGAGGCAAAATGAAAAGTACTATATCTTGCGTCCTGAAGTTATAGAAACATACATGTATATGTGGCGATTCACTCATGATCCAAAGTATCGACAGTGGGGCTGGGAAGCTGTAGAGGTAACATAGTTAGGTTTATTTCTTTAAATATATTTCAGAAATAACCTTGATGAAAAGGAGTTTGTATAATGTACTGTTTCTTCATTTTGAAGAATTATATGCATTTGGCACTAGCAATTGATATTATATCTCTTAAATCACACAGATGGTCATTCTATGGCAGGTGTCCCCAATCTTTAGTTGTTTTGAACTTCAATTCTCAGAAGCCTAAGTCATTTACTGCAAGCACTGATCAGCTGATGTAATGACTTAGGATTCTGGGACCTGAAGTCCAGAAACCAAAGGTTGGGGACCCCTGCTCTAAGGGGTACATAATCCATGTGAAAAAAATCCCTCTGTTAGCTGTTAGATCTATGATCTGAAGTAACAACAAGATTCTAGTCTTAATCCATCCAGTGAGACACAAAAAAGGAAGCAAGAAAGGACATCTTTCAAGCAGGAGGAAACATGGAAGCAGAATTCAAATTCTGTAAAGGGAAGACCTTGGGATGGAATTCCCCTTTTAGTATCATCTGCCCAATGACCAACCAGGTCAAAATAGAAACCTGGACCACAGGGCTGAAACAGTTTACTGCTCCTGACTTAAACAGAATCTGTGATAATGAATATTAATCTCATGAAATTTGTTTTAATAGCTATAATATATGTAAACATGTTTCATCTGAACTGCAACCTACTGTATAACTGGCAAACCTAAATCTAAATACCACAATACATGTTAGTCTTTTATTATTTTCTCAGAACAATTAAATTGCAGGAGAATTCCTAGGCTTGTTTATACAGTACAAATTATGCTGCATATTGTGGTTTTTGCTTCTTCCAACAGATTTATTTTAATCCACTTTTCTGTTTTTGGATCTATAACTTGTAACTGGTCCAAATTAAAATATGGGTCTGAAATATATTTAATTGAAATTTTACAATTTGTTAGTGATTGCATGCTCAGGATCTATATCAGTTTTAAATTAATATTTAATTTAAAGAAAATTCTCCTAGGATCTTACTTTAAAAATATTGTGCCCTATCAGAAGCTTTCTCAGCAGATAAAAAGGCAAAAACAGTCCCTCTTTCTGACATAAATTGCTGAGATTGTCTGATCTTGTTTTCCAATAGTAGTTTCCTAATTATGACACTTGTTTTATTTGAATTGCAGTGAAAAACCTGTCACCTTGAGTTAGAAGAGGGAGAGATTGATATAGTGTTACAAATGTACTTCCCTTCTGTGCCAAGGCTGTCCTCTTTCTGTGAATTTGGTAGTTGACCCAAATATACAAGTGCCTTTAGGTATTACTAAAATACCTTCAAAAAGTCTTAACTGAATTTAACTAGAACCCCTTTGGCTCCAACAGGCTTTTGTACTATTCATTATCTCACTATAGCTCCCATTTCTTGTAGCCCTTTTTGGAATTTACATCATTTTTCTCTTCCTCAGTTAACCTTGAATTCTCAGTAGATCCATAATTCTTATGGAGACTCTCCATTATTCACCACCATTCAGTTCTGCTTCTCTTAGAAAATTAACAAAATCATTATGAATTAATTTTCTTGTTCTTCTCCTTTGATTTTATTGGGTAACTATTTTTATATGTCATTTCCTGACTAATAAAGACTACTTAATAAATGCTAATGACTTGTCTGCATCATGTATGCAGTAAATCTAATAATTCATTTTAAAGAATTTCTCACCTGTGCCTTTATGTATAGCCAATATTATATTCTCCCTCAGTTCTTACTTAGTCCTAGCAGAGTCCCCTTGAACCAGACCTAAGGGAATCAAAATTAGATCTCCAAAAATCTATTAAATTTTTCCTGAAAACTCACAGATTCTCTTTTAATATGTGTCATAAATGAATATATTTAGTCTCTAATTGCTGTGTCTAAAGTTAGAGACAATTCTGTCTCAAGCCTTCAGAAGAACAAGATGAGATACAGAATCTGAGGATTGTCTGTTTGGAACCTATTGGTCAATTTAACAGATTGAATAGTCAGCTGAAATCTTCCTTCATTATATCCATCAATTTCCTATTTATCATTTTTTTAAAAATCATTTTTTTAAAATTTCTTTCTCTTTTAGTATTATTTAATTATCTTGCTTTAATAAATTTTTCTGGCCTTGTTTGTTTTAATTAATGATAGATTCATTAACTATGATGCTGACAATTCTAGTAAGTATTCAGTGATGGGCTCCAAGAAAATTGTACTACCATACTGTGGGTGTGGTATGGTGGACGTGGCCGGGGGGGGGGGAGCCCTTTGTTGCACCTGAATTAGGACTCCTTTATTTCAAAACTTGGATGGGCAGGGCCAGCCAGCATTTCTGCTACCGGTTCTGGCAAACTGATGCGAACCTGCTGGTGCCCACCACTGTAAGTATTGCATAATTCTATAACAAGGAAAGATCGAAGACTCCTGCATTAAGAACCTGAGCACTTGTTTCTTCATCTTAATCTCAATATCCATCATGCTCATAAAAACTTAATTGTCCCATCAGTATTTTAAATATGTAGAGCAATCCTAATCCATGTTCACCTTGCTGTTTTCATCTGCTGCTATTCTGAAAATTGCTTTGTTTAATTTATGTCTCTTCTAGGCCCCCTAGAAGTGGTTTTATTGAAGAAAATATGTATAAAATACTTAATAACATTCTTTTTTTTTCCTTTTAAATTCAGGCATTGGAAAAATACTGCAGAGTAGATGGAGGCTATTCTGGCATTAGGGATGTTTACAGCAACCATCAAAGCCATGATGATGTGCAGCAGAGTTTTTTCCTTTCAGAAACTCTCAAGTAAGCAATTGAAATTCTTCAGTTTAAAAATGAAAGAGATAAAAGTTAGTCTTCTTCATCTAGGCTGAGGTAATGGACAGCATACAATGGAAACAGTTGTAGAAGCTGGTTAGGAGAACAGGACAAAGAGCACACAGTTCTACCCTACGTGACCTCTGACGACAACATGTTCCATTAAGTAGTGTTCATCTGGGTGAGAATGTTGTTTATCAGGGTTACTGTCAGAATACTGGTGTGTAGTGAAGATTCTTTGGGTATTCTAGTCAGGATGAGAACAGGGAGCTTCATAGAGCACTGGCGAGATTTCCAAGAAAGAAGGCTAGTGAAATTGGTCAGGTTTGTTAAAAAATCATGACCATAAAGCAGGACAGATTGAAACAAAGCCAGGATTGGAATCCAATTCCTTGGTTCTATGACTGTGACAGCTAGCATATGATTAGAGTCTGGGCTAGTACCAGGCCAATCATCACATTTCTATCTTATCTGCTTTGCTTAGTAGTGTAGAAAATAACATCGGTAGTAAAGTGATGTTCAGGACTGTGGTGGCTCAAGTGGTTAAGACGCTGAACTCGACAACTGGAAGGTTGGAGTCAGTGATGGGCAGCTAAAAATTTTACTACCACACCATGGGTGGAGCCAGTGCCATGGGCGGAGCCAGCACCATGGGCGAAGCCAGCACCGTGGACAATCTAGTCATGCCTGCCACATGGCCATCTATACATCTGCACACACAGGCAGCACTGCCTCTTTGGCTGTAAATGAAGATGAGCACTGCACCCTAGAGTCAGATATGGCTGCCTTTTGAGCAAGGGAGACCTTGAACCACTTGCAGGGACAAAACCTGACATCAAATTTGAATATCAATCAAGGATCTTCTGTTATTAGGTAAAGGTTGCCCTTGCTCGAAAGCTAGTCATTGCCAACTCTAGGGTTCAGTGCTCATCTTTGTTTATAGCCAAAGAGCCAGTGGACTTGATCCACAAAAGCTCACATTAAAATACAGCAGTTAGTCTTTAAGGTGCCACAATGTTTTTGTCTTTTTTTTATTTATTTATTTTTTGTTTACTCTCTGATATGCTTGCACAGAATAAAACTTTTTAAATGGTAGCTGTGTTAGTCTGTGTTTCAAGCATATCAGGAAAAAAATGTTGTGGCACCTAAAAGACTAACTGGTTCAGGGAACTCCACGGCCCTCATTCCCCCCTCCCTGGAAAACCCCCTTAGGGTGCCCCAGACCCTGCCCAAGACTCCATGTTTCCCCCTCCCCTCCCCACCCCCCACAGAACTCTGTTTAACTTCCCAACGAAGTGATCCTTCTCCCCCCCCCCACCCCAGCCTGATGGAACTCTGTTTACCTTCCCAGCAAATTGATCCTTCTTCTTCCCCCACCAACCTCAGACAGAACTCTGCTTACCTTCCCAACAAAGTGGGGAAGCTCCCCCTCCAACGGTGGCAGCAGCAGCTCTTCCCCCACCTCCTCCCTGCTTAGGAGAACAGCAAGGAAGGGGAGCTTCAGTGCCCGAGCGGCACCGTGGCCATGCATCTGAGGGCCTCAGCCATGTGGCCATGGCGCCTCCAAGGACCTCAGCAGCAGCAGCTGGTTCCTCCATGGCTGTGCTTGGCTCGGCACACCAAACGCTGGAGGCGTGTATGCATGCTGAGTGCTGGAGGTGCACATGCGCAGTGGGGGAAATTGGAAAAAAGGTAAACCCCCAGAGAGGTTGCCCTCACAAGTTTCCACCAGTTCGTGTGGCACAGTGCGAACTGCCTTTTGCCCACCACTGGTTGGAGTTCGATTCCCAAGAACTGCACTACAGAATGAGCTCCAGTCTCTGTCCCAGTTACTGCCAACCTAGCAGTTCGAAAGCAAGAAATTGCAAGTAGATAAATAGGGGCCACTTTGGTGGGAAGGGAAACCGCGTTCCATGCACTCTGGTGTTAAGTTATGCCTGCCACGTGTCCACAGAATTGTCTGCAAACACAGACAGCCCTGGCTCTTTGGCTATAAACAGAGATGAGTACTGAACCGTAGCGTCAGATACAACTGACTTTCAAGCAAGGACGACCTTTAGAGTGAATTTCACTGCCTTGAGCTCAGTGGAAGTTAGATGTAGATAACATGAATACTTGTTGGTAATCCATGAACTTGCTTTTAGTTACCTTGACACAAATTTTAGCCCAGCTCTCTGTAACACATAGATAATACCAGAATATTTTTGAAAGCATGTAAGAACTGCTTTGAAGATATTGTATTATGTTAACATAATGTGTACTGTCATGGAACTGAGTAAAGCATCGGTGACCAGATAGGTGGGAAACAGATTGAATAGGAACTGATTAAAGGATAAGAATATGATTTTTGAAGGATACCCAGTGTGCTCAGCCACAAAACCTCACGGGGGAGGTGAACTATTAAAACCACTCCTTTAATATCTCACTGACCTTGAAAGCCCTATTAGGGTTGCTATAAGTTGTTTCTGACTTGACAGTTAACTTCAAGTAAGGTACTGTATACCATATACAGTAAAACCTCGGATAATGCTAAAACTTGGTTCAACAAGTCTTAGTGTTATCCGATTTTTAATGTTATCCAATGCATGCATTGCATAACATTAAAATTCTATGGGATGCATCGGATAACGTTAAAACTCCATAGAGATACATTGTAACCGGCACAGGCTTTAGCGAATGTTATCCGATGTATCCCGTAGGATTTTAACATTATATGATGCAATTTCCCCCCCCCCCCCAGATCGTTTAATGTTACACAATTTTAGTGTTTTCTGATGCAAACGTTATCTGAGGTATTACTGTATACTCAAGTATAAGCCGAGTATTTTAGCCCCAAAAATGGGACTTGGCTTATACTCAGGTCAATGATCAGAAGGGTCCCAAGACCATGCCGGATTGAGATGTGCCAACAAATTAATTAATTTTACCATATTTTCATGTATTTTGATTATTGAAGCTCACTAGCAGCTGCTGCATTTCCCACCCTCAGCTTATACTCAAGTCAATCTATTTTCCTGGATTTTCAGGTCAAAATTAGGTACCTCGGCTTGTATTTGGGTCAGCTTATACTGCAGTACATACAGTCAAACAACTATTTAAATTTCTCTCTCTCAGCAGATGATGTCTAAACATATCTGAAGGCAATGCTTATATACCGGTAGTTAAGATACTTGCAAGTAAACTGCCTGAATGATTAAATGAGATTTTGAATAGAAATTTCAGTCTCCTGAAATTGTATTCCTAAATGGTATCAGAAACATATTTGATGTAACATAGTAATCAAACGTTCATATTTGTGTGTACGTTGGTTTTTGAAGGAGTCACAAATCAATTCAACAATGATGCAGGCAGGTCTTGCCCAGCAACCTCTTTAACACTCCAGATTGTCTAGTTCAGTATGCTACAATTGATGTAGATAGAGTTGTTGTGCTAGAAACAGATATTAATGATTCAATTCTTGTTCCCTTCTCAATATATGTATTTATGTTATGTGCCATGTCCTCTTTTTCTTTCTCCTTCTTGCCAGGTACCTATACTTATTATTCTCTGAAGATTATCTTCTTCCATTTGAACATTGGGTCTTCAACACTGAGGCACACCCTCTTCCAATTCTCAGAAAGGAAGAAAAGAGGGAAAGCAAAAGCAAATAAAATAAACCTGATTTTGATTTGGGCATTTGATGCAGTTATTAATATTCCAGAATTGTCATCTTGATTTTTGAACTCTTTTTTTTTTTTTGCAGTCTGATGTCTACCCATAAAATATTTATCAAGGGACCTAAAATTATTAATTATAACTTTTTTTATTGTTTGAACAAAAACATTAACTTGTCATCTCTATATTTTGTTAGGCCACTGTGCACATTTGGCCAGAATGAATACTGAGTTCAGCATGTTATTTGTTTTTCCTTTTATTTTTGACTGCAAATTTCTTCCCTCCTCTGTGAGGAGACGTCTGCTTTAAGCTGTAATACTTTGCTGTGTTGCAAAAAGCCATAAAGAATTAAGTATGAAGAGCTTTTTCTTTTTTAATCTATGTTAACGTGGTTTGTCTGATCACTAGAGACAAATCTAACTGTGACAGCCTCTTCTTATGCGGGTCTATCATTAATTGGTAATTTGAATTCTTTAAAAGGTATACTGGTCATCAAAACTACATAAGATTAATTTCATCTCGTTTGTACACTATCATATTATGCTGTGGCTTATCTTGAAAGACAAAGGCTGGATTTTAAAACCCTTTTATGATATACTTTTTAAAAATAATCGCAAATCAAAGCTAACCACCAATAAATTTGGTTCTCAGCTTTTTCTGTTCCTGTATAAGTTTCACTAGCAGCCACTAAACCAAGAATGTGGAACCTGACATCTGGATATCTTTTGAGATTGCAGTTCTCCGTCCCTTAGTACAGGTTACATTTCAGCAGAATTTTCATCAAAATGCAAAAACTGTATTCCTGTAAAGCCTATAATCTGTTGTGCAGGTTGATTATGTGAAATCATTTATGTATTTCAATGCTTCCTCTATTTAAAGTTGAAGGCAGGCTAGTTAAATAGTAATTATTATTACTATTATTATTAAATAGTAATTATCATTATTAATGGTATTATTGCTGTATTTGTAACATTTCATTTGCTGTTCTCTAATGGTAAGAACAATGTTATAGAAGTGACAAAAAAAAAGAATCTCAGACACCATATTTCAGAAATCCACATTTTAGTTTTAATTCCCTTTTATGAGCTAAAACTGTTCTTATTCTGTGCCTTTGTTAGTAGAAGTAACAACTAAAATATGAGTTGCTATTATCCAGTTGTGTCATGAAACAAATTTTATTTTAACTTTACAGTTTTCTTTGGGAATGCTTTTGAGAGCAACATGGTTTTAATGATTGAGGTAATCCACACCTACTTGGGATAATTTTGTATAACTGATCTCTTTAGCTTCTGTACACAAAGCAAAATGAAAATCAGAAGATGTTACTAGAGGAATTTTTTTTCTAGAAATGATTTTTACTGTACCTCGGAGAGTGGGGGGCAATATAAATCTGAACAAATAAATAAATGTGGAAACATTTGGGAAGGGAGCATGAGAAATAGTACAGAAATGGTTGAAGGTGCATCAGTTTTTCAGTTTCCTACAAAATCAGATTTTAGCAAACCAAGAGCTTTAGATTGCAAATAGCACAGCACAGCATGTGGTTATATTGGTATACATTAAGGAGGCTTCAGCAGATCAACATTGTTAATCTGTTAAGCTATCAAATATGAGAACCACCTGTTTGAGCCCATGAAAATGGATAAAATGAGCAAGACAGAACCCAGTTGATTATGCATAATGTGTATCAGTTTAGTAGTGGTGAATAGCATTTGAAAGTGCTGCAATGCAGTATAACAGCATGAATTTGTCATGCTGAAATGCCATTATAACATCATAGTTTCACCTGTGAAGGTCATGAGAATGGAATCTGATAACATGAATACTGAGATCACATAAGCAATAATGCTCTTTACCTTCCCTTCACCTTATAGGATTTTACCAGTTTCCTTTTCATGCTTCTCCATGTCAAAACACATTCCTATTCACTATCCACATTTTGAAAGCTGATCTAAGGACTCTGTCATGGCAACTGAAGAACCGAGAACAGATTAGGAGGGAGAAGAGGCATGCATGTTTGTCTAAAAAATGACTGTTCTATGGGATTGGCTATCAAATTCATGCGGCCTATAATATTTTGCTTGCAATTGAGTATACATAGGTGTGTGGCTCATGAGCTACTAGGGTAATAAACATTTGCACATTACTTTTTATTTTATTTTATTAGCACCATTATTAGTTTCTGGTTCCTGTACATCCTCATAGTTCAGAAAACCAGTCAAACTGTGAAAGAAATTTTTCTTGTGCTGAACATTTGCAGTTGATATTTGTTTACATAGTTAACACCAGAGATTGGTAATTATGTTGTGCTCCAGATGCTTTTGGGTTACAGTTCCATTCACCCACAGCTGCTGTAACCATTGGTGAGAATTGCTGGGAATTGTAGTGCCAACCCAGTTTTATTCATTTATGTACTTTCAGTTAATTTTGTTTATAATAAGATGATTTAAAGCTGATCGAATTGAAGAACAACATTATGGTAAATGTTAAATCTGAAACATACTTCATTGTTAAGCTGAAATGGAAAGTACATATTCATATTTTAGCTAAAGAGCCAGTTTTTCTATTGCCAGACATGAGGGACAAATTGGTTTCTAGGTACTTTCTATACTGTTATGTCTATGAGCATGAACTGAAGAAAGCCAAATATAATCCAGTTTAATCTATTTTCCCCTGAATGATCCATGTTGAATTTCATTGCTTAGATACTATATGTTTTTATTCCTTACAGTAATGTGTTTCTCCACCACTAAGGATCATTTTGTCATATTACAGGAAGTACTGCTGTGTGTAGATTAAAAGGGAAATTAATTAGAGTGAATTTAAGTGCCCTGACATTTGAACAAATAATAGTGTTTTCTGCAGCTGCACAACCTGCCATGTGAAGCAGAAGTTCTGCAATACATAACTGAGCACAGAGGACTAGATAAAAATATATGTTTCTGTATAGGTTTTCCAAACTTGTAACTCTGATGATACAAATCTTTTAGATTAACTGATAAAATTGTTTTCCGAGTTAATGGATCTTTGAAAGAATATGAAGGTCAATAGTTACTTGTATGAGCTAATCATGTACAATGCTATTTGTCATAGTGTTTTACATCTTAAACTTTTACATCTTTAATCTACACAGTGCCATCATACTGTATCTTTCCTCTGAATTCTTTCCATCACAAATTAATATACCACCCTTGCAGTTCCACTGTATTGGCCCATGCATCAACAGTCTTTCAGTCCATCAAATTCCTGTTACCACTATCTATATAAAATATCTCAAATCCTGCCTGACATAATGTAAGAATAGTCTTACAGCAGAAGTGGCCCATCCAATATTATGTTTCAAGTTCATACCTATAAGATTGCATTGATCCTTCTTTATTCACTACAGCATGATTTTTAATTTAATATAGTTCTGCTTTGTACCTAAAACCCACATCCTCTATCTTACTGTTTGTCAATCCTTTTCTATATCAATCAATTGTTAATCTTAGTTATAAAACTGAACCATGTCATTTATTTTAAAACAATTCCTGTTAGATGCCTACTTAACCGGATACTTATATAAAAAGATGTAGTATGTGTAATACATAAAGTAAGATTTTGAAAGGTCACAGTTTAAATAACCAAACAATAGTTGAAATCTTGTTGTTTTGTTATGCATGCAGAGAGCAAAATGCATAACATTCAACCATTCCTAGCTGGCAAATAAAATGTTACTGCTGGGATTCTTGGGAGTTCGCAAACCTGGTGGCTTAAGAATCCAAACAAGGACTCATTAATTGCCAGCTAAGAACAACTGAACATTAAGCCTCTTGTATAAGAAAGCAAAAAAATTCAACCAATATTTTCCATTTGTGTAATAGACCTTCCAGTGACAACCTCGCTGGACTGAAATTGCTTTCACAGAAGTTCTCTAGGCCTTGCAACGGAACTAGTGGACATTTTCATGCATAAAGCAGTATAGTCAGGTTAAGCAAAGCTCAGAGCCCAATGTAGCTCCGATATAATGGTTTATTTTTAATAACTGACTCATGCAATATGAAATTCATCCTATGGTTCACAGAAGTATAGTTAGACTAAATTCTGTGTCCTGAGGCAGGTTATCCTGAAACATTAACCAGGGATAATCTCCTTATACAGTAGTTGTCAACACAGGTATTTTGATCAGTGTCATATTTCTCTTTACAGGTGATTATGGTGGTTTTCATGGGTATTAATATTGAAAGAGCACAATTTTTTTCCTGTAGCATAAGGTAATCAGGTTATATATACAAGATGCACTATACTGTACTTTTTTTGTTAATGTAGACAACAAGATTGTATACCTTATAGAATTGCAAAAGTATGTGAGAAATATGTTAGTGTCCTCAAACAGAGTGATGTTTTTAATACAAAAACCAAAGTATAAAATTTCAGCGTGATCACCACTTAAACAGTTACAGTTAAAAGCCTGAGATTATTTAAGTGATGTAAATGGCTTCGGAATTACCATTTAGTATTTAAGAACAGTTCTCATATAGTCAGGCTAGAAATAATATTTTTAACCATGTATATTCAAAGGATGTAACCATGGAGTGATTGAGCAAAGACTGACCACAGTATATAATTTAAGTTTAAGGCCGTTTTCATTTGTAAAATGCATTGCCTTGTTTAGACTATGTCTAAATGTCCACTGCTCTTTATCATATCACAATGCAGTTGTTTATATATATATTAAAATCCTGAAAAGCGCTAATTTAATGTGTTGTATAACAGCTCTGCAATTCCAAATGACACCTTGTGGATATGGTAAACTTCTCATGAGATCATTTTGTGTACTTAAAATGGTTTTTTTTTTAATTTCTGCATATCTCACTTAGTATTTTCCCACCTTTATAAAAAAAAATCTCTGATGTTACAAGAGTTCAGAACCTTAATTTTTAAAAAGTATATTTGTAAAAAAAAAATCTATTGTGAATAAAGCCTTTTAATACATTTACTTTGACAGACTTTTCTTCCCCATATTTTTTCATTGGTAATTGCAGGATATAAACGTGAGGCATTGGCTACATGGGAGATCATGGATCTGTTTTCTATTTCAACACTTAACTCAGTGAAGATATGGAAGTGCCAGCATATTTAGTCACAACATTGGTCCATTTAACACAGTACTCCCTGCTCTAAAGGAGAGCAGCTCTACTGAATCCCAGCATAAGATTGCTCAGATTTGCTATCTGAAAGATTTCTTTAGAAATATTAGTAACTGAATTTCTCACACATAAACTACATATCCCATGACAGAGCTATGGCACCTTCATCTTTTCTCATTGTATACTACAAAAACGAAGGTAGTATTTATTGTACAGGTGCTGCACAACAGGTTCTCAGTAGTTTAGTAGAGAATCATAGTCTTTACACCCAGTGCTCCAAAGAGGGGTGTTTTGCACTGACTTTCTAAAATTGAAATCACTTTCTCCATGAAACAATACTTTAAATGTTTGCTTCTTGCATTGTACAATTTGAAGCATCATCCTTAAGAAGAGAATCTAGAATGTGAGTAGTAAGTGTGTGTGAGTTGTCCATCTGAGCCCAAAGGGTACTCAAGTACAGGGATGTTCTGCCTACCCTCAACCAACTCTTTAGTCTATGATCTTACTTGTACATTTCTAGATTGTCACAAATGGCTGTGACCTGGGGGAGAGGGAGCAATACAGTACTAGCAATTATGGAATATGGTAGTCTTCAACCACTTAAGAACATTGTGCTAATTTTGGGACATGCACTTTCTCCAGCATGGAGTCCCATTATTTCTAAAGTAGTGTTTCAGCTAGAACCAGGAAAACAACTGAGCATTATGTTTACTGTCTTATTTCCCTCTAGCCCAGTGGTTCCCAATGTGGAGCCCATGCCCCACAGGAGGACTTTAATTCCCAGAAGCCTAAGTCAGTACATTGGCTGATCAGTGCTTTGGGGGATTGACTTAGACTTCTGGGAATTGAAGTCCAAGAACCAAAGGCTGGGAAACACTGCTCTAGCCCCTGGATCCTGCATGGAGAAAACCTTAGCTAGTCTACACAGCACCAGAACACTCACTTTGCCCTGCAGCTTGCAAAATGACTGATCAAGTAGTACCAACAGAATAATTGCCTCAATCTTTCTAAGTCCTCCCTAACTCTTGGGAGATCTTGAGCTTTACTTGTAGGTTGGGTTAACTATCACTCACCAATCTGTGCCAGAAACTCAGTCTAATGTTGTTACATGTATTTTAACCTTTTCTTTCCTTCATTCAAATTACTGGGTATCTTTTAAAACTTTTTAACCTCATTAATGTGAGATGGAAGATCGGTAAGTCTATGGCCTCACCCTAGAAGCAAATGGAGTCTCTGCTATGAAGTCACCCCAGTATCGAACAAATGCTCCTAATTCAATCAATTTTTTCACACTTGTCCAAAGATGGTGCCCATTGCTGTGTCATTGTTGAAAATGTCTGCTAAGGCATAGTGAATGGTGGCATGATTTGAAAAGTGACATGTTGATTTATATAGTGGCATGATTTACATCAGGGGTTCTCAAGATTTCTGTGCCACAGGCTGGACTACTCACCTCCAGACAAGAGAGCGGGCCAGACATGATGGTGGCAGGTGCATTTGCACATGCACAGGCATGTTTGCATGGGCACATCCACTTCCGAGGTCGTCAGGGGCCGGCCTGCGAGCCATAGGTTGCAAATCCCTGAAAAGAACATGTATTGTTTTGTTTCCACGTAAGTGTTTGGGTATTTATAGTATTATCTTGGAAACTGCTAGTGTGAAAAAATGGAATTTTAGAAACAAGTTCCCAAGGAAAATCTCACAGTAGTGTGAAGGCAACTTTCTTTTGTGTATCATTTCTGAATCTAAAAACATTATTATTGACATCACTTTTGCACTGTTGTTTACTTACCACATGTTATGGCTTTTGTGAATTGGAAATGCGTGCATTGTCACAAAAGAAAATACCTCAAAAGTTACACAGAAGTGTTTTGAAGTGTTAACATTTAGTAAGACTTAAATCTTCACAACAGTTCCTAAATATTTAGATTGGGGTTTTTTTTAGGTATCAAAGCTATTTACTCATGCTCTATTGTTGGCTTTATTTTAATGAAGTTGAAAAATAAATTGTGCAACAAACATTAATAGATCACTAAGACTGAGAATGTTAAAGTTTTGGGGGTATGAAATTTGGATTTTTAAGAAGGAGATTTTCAGTAGATGAAATGCTTTTGAAATGGAGGAATACAGAAGAACCCTTGGCATCCGATAGATGGATAGAATAAAGAAGAGGTACTTTGGAAAGCAAAAAGAGAGAGAGTTGATTATTAAGAAATACAGTCTCTCATGTCTTGGACACATAATTTTTCATGATGAATATACCATGATGTATCACTAAAGGGAAGATCAAAGAGATCTATAGAAGAGGAAGAAGGTGGATTTCTTCTGTGAGTAACATCAGAAACAGGATGGACTTAAATAAGGAAAAACTAATCCACACAGTGAGAGAGAAGCAATTGAGATCATATTCTCCAGAGGAAGAGGGACTGGAAGCTTCACCCAACTTATACTTGATATCGTGGTTTTAACTGCACTCCCCCCCCCCCCAATCAAAAGCCAGTCGTATTTGACTGTAGGGTCCAGTGCTCATCTCTGTTTACAGCCAAAGTGCCAGTGCTGTATCCATTTGCAGACATTTCCATGGTCAAGTGGCAGCCATAACTATATGCCAAAGCACATGGAACACTTATCCTTCCTGCCAAAGTTGTACCTTTTTATCTACTTGCAATTTCTTGCTTTCGAACTGCTGCGTTGGCAGGAACTGTGACAGACAGGAGCTCACTCCATGAAGAAGGTAAAATCTCCAACAGGAGTCTGAGAATCAATGATGGGCTGTCTTACCAAACTCAGACAATTGATTTTATCAATGTTTTGGCAACAAGATTTTTTATACCCCACTTTTGATTCACTAGATAATTTTTAAACTATTTGACCAGTTCATGTATACATTTTCCCCTCAGCTGTAATCCTATGAAAGCACAGCCAGCTGAAATAGTTCAGGAAAAATTAATAAACATCTACTTGGTCATTACTATTTAACAAGCTGGTGAGGAAACCACATTTCCCAACCTATTTACATTAGCAAGAACATCACGTTACTGCCACTCTCCTTTAAAGCATTAGGTCTAATGTTTGACTAGGAAGCAGAACTGGACATTCTATCCCTTTGGCACTGTGTGCCTGCACGTCTTAGTCCTCAATATGAAATTCTGAAAGATTTGCTGGCTGAGCTCCTTAGCATACTCCTCTGTAAGAGTGGGTGTCCTCCACAACCACCTTCAACTCACACAAAGAATCGTGTAAAATTACAGATCCCTATTTAGATCTTGCCTTCAAAATTCACAATTTGGAGAGGATTGAGTGAGCCTAAGAGAGCCATTCTTTCTCCTTATTTACTTTTTAGCTCTTTGTATACCCAATACTGTACATCAATATAACAAATCATACTATGCAGCATTTTTGAGAACTGAAAGCTTACACTGAACTAATGTGTTAGTCTTTAAAATGCTGCAACACATCTTTTTGTATTATACAGACCAAAACAAACACAGGATGTGACTATACAGCAAAACTGTGGTGGCTTGGTGGTTAAGACTGAACTTGATGACTGGAAGGTTCACAGATCAGCAGTTTGAGGGCCTAATGCTGCATGATGGAGTGACCTCCCATCACAGCTTCTGCCAACCTAGCAGTTCAAAAGCAAGAAATTACAAGTAGATAAATAGGTACCACTTTGATGGGAAGGTAAACAGTGTTCCTTGCTCTCCGATGTCACCTGAAGAGACAGCCCTGGTTCTTTGGCTAAAAAAATGAGATGAGCACCAAACCCTAGAGTCAAATATGACTGGCTTACAAGCAAGGGCGACCTATTCACTGTGAAGATGCAGCAAGGAAGCTGTGTTTCTCTGGGTAGTTCTCTTCAGCTGACTACAGAGGAGTCAACACAGGGGGGAGGAAATTGTCACTTCATCTCTGTTTGCTGCTTGCTATGGTAGTTCTGATGTGGATGGCCAGATTTGCAGGAGACACAGTGAGCAAAGCTACCTTCACAAGCTGCAAACAAGGCTGGTTGATAACTTCCACCACTCTGAAAGGTCTACTCTCTTTTCCACTTTGTTCTCATAGCTACCCTAACATTAGGACAGCAAGCCATTAAAAGGGGGAAAGGGGAAAGGAAAACAAGCAGACCCAGACACCAGGCTTGAGGACAAGAGGATTTAAACTGCAGCCAGTTTCTGTATCATTTTGCCTCTCACGCTGCTGCTGTAGCTGTGTGGTGGCTTCAGAAAGAGTGGCTCCACCCCATCCCACCCCTGCTTTGGCTCAAATGATCACTCCACTAAATTGATGCCAAGGCATTCAGTTATAAAAGTATAAATCCCAAGCACTGGTGAAAACACTTTGCATTGGGCCGGGGCGGGGGTGGGAAGAGACTCTGGACTGATTTGCATTTACTGTACTGTACTTGTTTTTCCACTGGGCAATGAAAAACAATACAAATCTGACAGTTACAATCCCAAAGCATTTCCAGCATTAATAGTCCATGTTGTCACCCTCTAACCCAGCTACTTCTTTGAAAGACGATAAAGCAAAAATGGTGGCATAGCTTAACATGCCGGTGTCATAGAACCATGGGATGGTTCCGACATCCACTTTAAAATATCCAGTGAAGGAGTGTACCACCCTCTGGGGCATTTTGTTACACTGACAAATGTCTCCACTGTTAGCAAATTTGTCTTAACATTTAGTTTCTGAATTATTCCTAAATCTATAATTTCTGCCCCTATCTTTCTGGGCAGGTAAAAAAAATCAAGCCTGGTACATCTTCCACATGACAGCCTTCAAATCCTTGAAGATGGCTATCATATCACCTCTCAGGCTTCTCTGGGTTAAGCATGTCAAGTTTCCTCACAGAGCTTAGTTTCAAAAACTCTTACTATTCTAGTGACCCTCCTCTGGACAATTAATTACTTAAATAAAATTAATTGCCCTCATAACTCGCAGTCACTGTATATATCCCAATAATTCATATCTTTTTGTCGTCGTTGAAGCTGCAACAGAAACCTACAATGTCCCGCTTTCCTAATCAACACATGAAAAAGTGAGGAAAAGTTGGCCAAGATATTGTGACAAATCTAAGCAGTATAATCAATTGCCTATGAACTGGAATTAGAGGCAGTAAATGTTCTGACTCCCAGAATACCACAGCAGTGACTGTGGCAGCTGGGGCATTCTGGGATCAGTCAAACAAAAAAGGGAATTTTTAAGTTCCAATTATTTTATTACTTCCATTGAACTCTAAAAAGCTTCAGCTTTCTCTAGGGACAACAACTTGATGGACTTTGATTTTCTGTTTTCCAAACCTAAAATGAACTAAAGAAATTATTAAAGAAGTTGTCCCGTTCAGCCGTTGCCTAGAAAGGCTAAGTTTAATCAAAAGTCTGGAGCAAGGACTGAATGTGGGGTTAGTGCTTCAAAAGAGCATCACTCACGGGAACCACCAGGGAATAGAAGGCCTGCTACAGCATTCTCTGCAAGCAGCTGGTCGAGGACGTGGCTTTTCTTTCTCTGCATATGGAATCCACAAAGGTGTCAGGAGGACAGCTGCCGGGAGGGCGGCAAGTGAAGGATGGGGCTTCGTAAGAATAATGGAATTAATTTAAAAATGTAAATTGGACAAATAGAGGAACAGATGCGATGGGAGTTGGAGTGCCTCTTTGGGTTATATCCCCTCACAGTCCAGCGTTCACGTTCACTTTGAAATGGCACTTTATTTACATGACCAAATGTTATTAAACTGTAAAAACAACACAAGTGCTGGGGGGGGGGGGACAGGCACACACATTTATTTGAACAAGATGGCTGACTGGAGTCTTTTAAAACTCTACCATGCCCCTAAAAATGTAGTGGGTTCTTTTGGTGCTTTCTATCTTGAAAGGAAAGAAGTACACAGTTGAGGGAAGGTGCTTGTATGAACTTCACAGGGCCTCGTTTCCCAATAGGGTGGGTAAAGACAGTACGCAGGGAATCTGGCTGTATGCTCCAGACAGAGATGAGAAGTGTTGTCTTTTTATTTTTGGCCTACAACTCATGGAATCTCACAGCCAGCATGCACACCCTGGGAGCTGTAGTCCAAAGTAATATTTCCTATCTCCAGTTGTAAAGTTTGTAGGAGGCTAATTGGTTATAGTCAGTGGTGGGGTGTAAAAAAAAAACTACCCCACCGTGACATCATGATGTTATGGGAGGAGCCAACGTCATGATGTCATGTTGTCATGGGTGGAGCCAATGTCATGACATCACGATGTTGTGGGCGGAGGAAAGGCCGCCACTGCTTCTAGAGGTGCTCCCTGCACTCTTCCTTTCCGGGCAGCCAAAATGGCTGCCCGGAACTGCACATGCATCAAACCTCCATTTGACACATGTGCTATTTTTTAGTGTGCATGCGTCAAATAGAGGTTGACGCATGCACAGTTCTGGGCAGCCATTTTGGCTGCCCGGAAATACACTTCCGGAGGGGGGGGCGGAGAGGCGAACGAACCGGTCTCCCGGGAGTTTACCACCACCACCCCCGGTGACCCCCTCCTGATGGACGCTACCGGTTCGGGTGAACCGGTCTGAACCAGTAACAACCCATCACTGGTTATAGTGCTTGGATTTCAAGATATCTTGGTCAGCTTTTCAGATTGAAGTCTGCCCTCATTATTGCCTGATCAGAGCAAAGACCTATCCTATCATCCCCCCCCCCCCCGGTTATCCCACCGTACACTTATTCCAAGATCACTCCAGAGGCCCCCTCAACTGTTAGAATAGATATTATAGATAAAGCTGCCTGGAATATGGAGTCCGCCATGCTGTCAGAATTGACCTAATGGCATACATTTAATTAAATAGCCAAACAGCCAAACATCTCACACATACTGTATCTGCTCGTTATGTTGAAACACGGTCTTCTAACTAAGCCAATATTCTGAACTAGTATTTTTAGTAGTGGGATTTTGCATCAGGAACCTGTCCTCCCGAGGGAGTAATGCAAGTGCAGGGATTCTCAACATGTGGCCCATGGGCCAGATGTGGTCCATGACACTATTTCATGTGGCCCACCACTACCTCCATCACACCAGGAAGTTCCATGTGGTGGAGGAAGAGCAAAATGGCCATCCAGCCCTTCCCCCTCCCCAAAGCTGTCTGAGGGAACATGATCCGGCCCACAGCTTTAAAAGGTTGAGAACTCCTGTGCTAGCGTATGGTGTGGCAGGAGCATGTTAATCAATGAATATGCAATGCCATTTTACCCAGAAAGAACATGCTTAGTAAAAGGTAGTTGGGCAACTTTATTGTGTACAAGATTCAAACATTTCTTAGTCTGCATAATTACCAGACTTTTCCTTTCACTAATTAGGCCATTTTACAGCTTCAGTCTCCTTAAGAGCTGCCAGTGAGAGGTTAATGGAACCTAACTTTGCCTTTATGTGCAGAGATAAGCAGAACGCTGCCCCTTAATTTAATACTTTTCATGAATTGAAGTTGCAGCTTGCTGTAAATGTTAACAAGATAAGCTCATAAATATTTGCCTCCTTGATATCTTCATGAGGAACATGCATTATAATCACTACCATATTGGGTGGCATATATAACACATAGTATAAGACGCATCCCATTATTACCAAAATAGCCCACTATAGACCACAGTTTAAGATACACTCCATTTTTCTCATGTATTTTAAGGAGGGGAAGTGGGTCTTATACACCAGCAAATAGGGTAATTTCAAATATTTATGAGTTCCATGTAACTCCAGGCTAAATGGCAGGCAGGCAGACTAATTGATCGACTGACTGATTGAACATGCATACATTGTATATAAATGTACAGTCAAACCTCGCATAAAGAGCGCCTTGCTTAAAGAGTAACTCGCTTAAAGAGCAGAATTTTCTCTGAATGTTTGCTTCACTTAACAAATAAAACCAACCAAAAACTCGCTTAACAAATAAATTGGGGTTCACAATCCCCCCCCCCCACAACGGGTCACTTACAATGGTGTTTCGCTGAAAGAGCAAACTCACTTAAAGAGCAATCCAGTGGAACGCATTATGCTCTTTAAGAGAGGTACAACTGTGTATCTAATATTTGTTCCTTGAGCATAGTTTCTCCAACAAAAAATCATTTCAACCCAGAGTAATTTCTGACATGAAATTTATTTATTTATTTATTTATTTATTTAAAATCCTTTCTTAATTTGCATCTTAATTTGTATATTTTACTATAGCTACAAAATCCAGACTTTGACCTAAATCAAGAATTGTGGCAGGAGCCATCTGCTACTGCAACTTTACACCTTCTAGGACCCCAACCAACCCTCTTCCTGTTGCCTTCTGTACCATCTATTTTTTTGCACCATGGACCAGTTTCATGCTAAACAAATTCCCCATGGTCTGGTAATTGGGGGTGGGTGGGGTTGGGTTGGACGGTGCACACAGATGGGGGTGGAGCCCCACCGTAGTTAAGCAACATAGAGGAGGAGCCAGGCCAACTGTCTATCTGCTGTGTCTGAAGCCGTGTTCTTGCTCCATTCACCAGGCAAATCAGTAGAGTATGTTGAGGGCAGAAGGCTGCCATCGGGGCTCCCAGCACCACCCACCTCCGCAGCCCAGTTCGGGCCAACCCATGACCCAGTACCAGACCACAGCCTGATGGTTGGGGGTCTCTGACCTACATGCCTACTCTGGGGCAGGTTATGAGGGTCCAAAAAGGAACTGGAGGGAGAATTTTCTCTTCCAGCTCCACTAACACAAACAGTTCTGTTCTGTTAGCAAACCAGCTTTGTTGGATCCTGGTCTTAAAACCTTACCTTCTCATCTGCCTGGCACAGTTTTTACCATGTTGTCACTGAATGAAATATATTATATATAGGAAATAATTTTCAGGAACTAGGGATAGATATTCTCCAGTGCAAATCTCTTTAAAATGTGATGTAATTTTCTACAATTGAGCTACAACATGGTAGATACCATTCACAAATAGTGTCTAACACAGGGAGAAGTTAAGAGACAGGGATCAAATGGTAAAAAGCAACCTAGGTTTAAACAGTACTGTGATGGATAACCCAACATAAGAAGCTGAATTTTCATTCAGCCAAATTTCCTGGCAGTTACAGGAGATGATTAATATGACCTCATCTAATGGGACTCAGAAATTTGAAGCAATAATTAGATGTTGCTTTAGAATTCAATTCAAAAGGGAGTGAAACAATTTAGCTTAATCTTATTAGCATGTTTGTTTGTTTGGTTGGTTGGTTGGTTGGTTGGTTGGTTGGTTGGTTGGTTGGTTGGTTGGTTGGTTGGTTGAGCAAATTCTTTTTGGGTTTCTGAAGACTCACAAAAGTCTTTCTTCTCATCTCACAGAACCTAAATCAAAAATGGTAAAGCTGTGAACCATGAGATGTTGAACTACAATTTTCATAATCCTGAAATATTTATTTATTATTTATTTATTATTTATTTATTTATTTATTAGTTCAAATTTATATTGCCGCCCACGCGCCATGGCTACTCAGGGCGGCTTACAGACAATACATTATATTACATTACAATACAATATGTTGGGGTGGGCACAGGGGGAGGGGCGGCAAGGTCCTCATCCTGCCCTGGCTTCTTCATCCCCTGGCAGTTGGTATAGGCACAGGGGGAGGGGCAGCAAGGTCCTCATCCTGTCCTGGCTGCTTCTTTCCCTGGCAGTTGGTATAGGCACAGGGGTAGGGGCGGCAAAGTCCTCATCCTGCCCTGGCTTCTTCTTCCCCTGGCAGTTGGTATAGGCACAGGGGGAGGGGCGACAAAGTCCTCATCCTGCCCTGGCTTCTTCTTCCCCTGGCAGTTGGTATAGGAATATGGAGACTATGGCTGATGGGAGTTGTGGTCTAACAATCTCAGCAGTCCCACACACTCCCCACACTTGCCATAAACATTTCAGTTCCTTCACACATCTATTTTGGCCTGGTACTCAAGGAATGTTCAACAAAACATGCAACCCCAGTGCTAACCATCCTGAACTAGTAAAAGCAAAACAGATAGACAGGCCTACTTTTATAAAGAGTCAACAGATCAAGATGAAAGGGTTAGGGCTGTACCTCATCACTGGCCATATCCAGAATCCCCAAAAGAAACACCTTGGTTTGAGCCAATGTATGTAGGTTTGGAGTGAGTTTGAATCAGCAGATTCAGTTCTGGGGTGATGGGAAGTCTATTTGAACAAATTAAGTGATTCATACATCTAAACTGAAGGGGGGGAAGCAAGGCTGTAGAAAGTGATTGTGTGAACAAGCAAGCAAGCAAGATGCTTAGCACTTCCTATACCAACTTTTTTCATGCCATCTGGCTTTTATTTCAACTGCAGTGCTTTCAAGGAGCAAATTTTAACATGTCCACTACATAAACCCTTCAGCCTTGCTGTCTACAATTTGATACATTTATTTACCTCTTGAGAGTCTATCATATCTCTAAATTCCATATATATCAGTGGAAAATGACCTGCCAGTGCAAGTCAGTGGGAAGGGAGAAATACTGGTAATATCCATTAATCCTATATTACAGCAGTCATAGAAACACAAGAAACTGCCATGTGGTGAAGCAGACCATTGATCCACCCAGCCCAATACTTTCAGTTCTGACTGGCAGCACCCGTCCACAGTTTCAGGATTCTTTTCTAGTTCTGTATGGACATCTCTGGTATTGTCTATCTGTGTCCCAATGTGTGACAAATCAGTCTTGTCTCTGTGGAGCTTCCAAAATCTCACAACATCAGGTAGGTTCACAAGGGGGGAGGGCACTTACATATCAAGACTGGCTGGGCTGGAGTCTCAAGGCTAGCTGTATCCTAACATGAATTAGCCATCAGCTCCACACAGATAGGCCTAGATTCTCAGCCCCAGCAGGATTCCCTCTTGTGTGGCTTTACCTTTATGAGGTTGTATAGCTCAGTCGTTAGTTATGTTTGGGAGTTTGATTCTCCACTGTGCCTCCATGGAGAAGGGCCAGCCTGTGTGGTCTTTGGGCATGCTACACAGTTCCAGGATACCCTTGGGAGAAGGAAATGGTAAACCACATCAGAGTATTCTCTACCTAGAAAACCCTGGAAAGGGCAGAACTGACATCATGGCACATGATTGTTATTACTAATCAAGATGTGTTTTTTTCCCTAATTCTGTATTTTAATATCATTGGCCTTCTTTAGTGCTTTATTAGCAGAAAGCTGGGATACAAATTCATAAGTAAATGTATAAGAAAGAAAATCACCCCAAAAAAATCCAAAGTTATTTTACACACATATACTTACTATATGAAACTTAAGATTGATGTTACTTCCTCTGCAAGTAAATCTTTGTTACTTATATAGTTTAATAAATACAACTCTGTCCCAGGAATCTTTGGGACACTTATCATTCTTAAATGTTTTTTGTGAAATGTGAAATCAAGACATTTCCCTGTGTCTAAAACAAGATTGACTAAATAGAAGCCAATTAATACTGCAAAATAAAAAGCAGAGATGGAAAACTATTTTTAGGGCTAATACTCAATTACTAACCATGTTCATTCAGGCATATGAGAGCTGTAGTCCAAAAAAGCAGGATAAAATATTTGATAATCAGCTCGTGATATGGTAGAATACAACTACGTATATGAAGGGATAGGTTTATGCTGCCACCTCCCGGCCTTTCAGATAATCAGCCTTTCAGCCCTGCTCTGGGGATGAATTGACTCATGTCTGCATTGCTATCTTCACAACATCTGTTAGGGTTCATATCTAATTAATACAAATAAGTAATGACTTCCATAATTAGGGCTCTTTTTATCTCCTCTAATAACAAACTGACATTTTACTCATATACACAGTAATGTTCAATTTGCAAAGAAGGAAAACTAATTTTAAAGAAAGTTTGAGTTATAATCTTTAGGACCAACAACCATGCTGCATTAGTACAAGGCTGAAAGATGATCACGACCAGAGTTTAAACTGATAACTTTTTGGAGTACAGCTGCCACAATGCTTTAGATCAGGTGTGCTCAAATTTTTCAGGCTGCAGGCTGGTCACATGGTTCAGGGGTGCCCCAACTACAGCCTGGGGGCCAGATCCGGCCCCATCGCCAATTCATCCAGCCCATGCCACCCTCATTGCTCCCAGAACCAGAAGTAAAATGTGCCCATACAGGCACATTTTACTTCCACTTCTTGGGAGCAACGGGGGTGGCACGAGCTGGATGAATTGGCATTGGGGCCGGATCTGGCCCCTGGGCTGTAGTTTGGGCACCTCTGCTTTAGTTAGACACAGTCATTGACATTAGTGATCAAGGAATTCAAGGAACTGTAGTCAAAAACTCTTTCCCTCAAACTTCAGCCTCTCCTTTGGATTTTTAATACACGAGAAATATATTGGGTCTTATTTTGGATCCAGCACTTACTATGGACCATCAGAGTGCAGCTGTGACTAGGTCTGCTTTTTCTTTGACAGATGGCCCAGCTGGGACAACACTGGTCCATGCATTGGTAGTCTCAAGAATTGACGACTGCAATTCTGTTTATGTGGGGCTGCCTCTGTACCTGTGGTTACAACAGGTCCATTTCTGGAGAGAGCCAATTTGACCATATCACTTTGATCCTTGTCTGGCTACACCAGCTTGATCTTAGAACCCTAGGAGAGAGTCACCATATTATCTTCTCTTTCCAAATATGCCAGAATAAAGTAAGCTGTAATTAGGAAGAAAAATGTCTTGTTCCTTTCTCCTTTCACTTTCATGCAGACAAATGGGACTTAATCTGAATACAAAGCGAGGACTTCTCAAGACTTTCCCACTAAGGAGTAGCCAATGTATTTTTTGAAATGGTTTCATACTTTATGAGTTAAAACCACGAGAAGCTCCATTATGTCACTGGTACATTACAAATACCTTAAGAGCACATTTATAATAGATCATTTAAAAATCCCACTACATCTGTGAAACGAGTCAAGAGATCCTAGCAAGCCATCTGGCATCTGCTTGTCTTTCTTGCACATTCCACCGCCGTCGCTTTTCCACCTTGTGATCTGTCTGTTTGTATTCTCTTTTTTGTCTCTAACTTGCCTGGCCTCCACCCTGTGATGTTTGCACATCTCAAGTGTCCTTTGGCACCCATTAAGCTCTCAGCAGAAAATTGGTGTAAGGATAAAATGGTTCACACTGACAAAAGGTGAGTGTGTTTGAGAGAAGAAAACATGGCAGAAGTGCTTAGGGCAAGAATAAATGAGGAGGGCACAGCCTGGCACTTCCTTCACTGGGCAGCAGGAGTTTCATGGAGGGATCTAAAGGCCATTGCAAAATGCTAGTGCAAAGCCCCTCTGGCCAACCTGTCAGTTTTGTACCAGAAATATAATAGTAAAAGGACTTAACGTTTCCTGTGTAAAGCAGTGACAAATGGAAGCTGTAGCAATCGGCAGTTCTCTTTTGCAAATGCATTAAAAGAGCGTGAAGGGGAAAAACAGATCTTGTGTGTGTATGCAGAAAAACAATGAGCTAGATCCAGAGATGTAATCACAAGTACACCAGACTCACATTACTCATGTCTATTCCTCTCCTTTCTCAGTGGGCCAACTCAAAGCAGGGCTGAAGCTGGATCCAGTAGAATGTACTGCTGCACTCCTGTCCATGTTTATTCATAAGGGCACCCCACAAAATGCAAAAGACTTTACTTCCATTCTAGAGATGAAAGGGCTCATTCTATTCCATTCAGGTGGTACCAGGTGTTAATACAGTAGTACCTTTTCTACAGTAAATTAGCAGCAGAACGCTTGGGGGTTTAGATAACTTCTGAGAACTTCTTGTCCAGGAGTTCTCAACCTTTTTAAGCCGGGGGCCAGGTCATGGTCTCTCAGACAGCTTTGGGAGCTGGATGGCCATTTTGCCCTTCCTCCACCACATGGCACTTCCTGGTGTAGTGGAGGTGGTGGTGGGCACATGAAATGGGGCTGCAGGCCACATTTGGTCCACAGGCTGCAAACTGAGAGTCCCTGCTCTAGTCTAAGGGAGGAGACTATCTTTAGCAGTATCTTATATAGTCGTTAGGCCTGCAGCCACATGTTTGAATCCTATTCCTCACCAAACCACTGCCCCTTAGGTGTAAAGAGTGGCTGCTAAATTAAAAATAAACACAAGAGGGCAGAGTATTGAAAGGTGAAATAATGAAGCTCCGTTTTTATTTGTCATTAATAAAGATTTCTCACGCTAACCTTTGGTAGCCCCTGTTCTCCCCCCACCCAATAAACGTTGCAGAAGCAGCACACACACAAGACAAGCTGCAGCTAGCCCCTCTTTGTGTCCAATAATAATAATAATAATAATAATAATAATAATAATAATAATAATAATAATAATAATAATAATAATAATAATAATAATAATAATAATAATAATAATAATAATAATCGTCATCGTCATCGTCATCAGAAATTATTCTGGGTTGAAAGGATTTTTTGTGAGAGAAACTCCTCTCAGGGAACATCCAAATGAGGCTCCTTTCATGTCCCCAGGAACTGGGACAGAGGTGGGCATACAATCTACCATGCAACACCCAGGCATCGAACTGCCTTCCAGCTAACAAGGTGAGCTTCTTAACCACTGAGTCACTGCAGCCCTTTCTTTGTGTCCCCTTACTCTTTATGTATAAATACACTTGGTCCCGAATTGTTCAGAACCCAATCCTTCGTATTTAGAAGGGTGGTCCTGTGAGGTGAAATTTAATTCATTGATGCCTTAGGTACACAATGAAATGAAATCCCAACAAAGTTGTTGCTGTTGTTGTTAGTCTAGATCAGCATGAAACTGCCAAAATGAAGACACCTTTTGGTGAGTTCATTCTGTACTTCCTTTCACCCGACCTGGTGTGGGAAAGATTAGCCATCGACACAAGGTTTCTGTTACCAGGGTACATCCGATTGTGCTTCAAAAATACCACAATCTTCAAGGAGGCTCTTTCTGAGTCAGACTAAAGTAATTATTTAGTCTGACTCAGTATAAATATCTTCGTATTAGTGGATGCTCCCAAGCTTTGGAAAGTGCTGGCCTGAGAGGCCAGGTTGAACCCCTCCCTCTTGGCCTTCCATTGTCCTTTTCAGGCAGACTTTTAAACCATAAGTGGTAATCTAGGAAATGCTCAGCTTACAAACTGTATATATTCTAAAATGTTTTGAAATTATTTTTAATGTTGATTTTAATCTTGTTAAATGTTTTTTAACATAGTTTTGTGTAGTATTTTAAACTTGTAGTAGTTTAAATTGTTGTGAGCCACCTAGTGTTCCCTATGAGGAGGAAATAAACAAATAAATCAGGTTAAGTAAGTAAGTAAGTACTGTAAATAAGTAAGTAAGTAAGTAAAATTAGCAGCTATATTTAATTGGTAATACATGAAAACACTCAACAAGCGGAATATGAGTTCTATTAACAAAATCAGTGCTCCAACAAACTTTTTTGTTGAAAAAAATCATTTTCACAGAAAGTATATTTGCACTGTAACCCCATAATTTTCCTACTTATTGCATCTCAAGAGAAGATAGCTATGAAACAAGATCTCATTGTTATTAATAGGGCACTTTTTAAAAATATAACGATAAGAACATAAGACGTTCACAGAAACAGCAAGGAGTTATGACTAATGTGGGGTAATTTTATTTTGCGCATTCCAGTGTGTCATTTTGCAAATAACAAGATAATTTTTTAATCAAATCTTGATTCCCCTGGCAACTGGGTTAACACAATTTCATCTTTGTGGGCTGCTAGTGTGGGAGTTATATAAAGTGATTCCATTGGACTGTTTGATTGTGTCAGAAACTTGATGGGAAATGCATGAATGCCTCTGCTGTTTCTTCCATGTTGAATGCTGCAGTCGAACATTGATTTTTATCTGCATTTTTCTGTTGCTCCAACCCATGTATACATTTGGCTTTGATGAAACTATTTTGAAACTGTTTGGCAGAATCACTAAATTCTGCTGACCCCTACCATGACAAAGAAACAGGGAAAAGCAGCTACATATGTTCATGATTATAAGGGGAACAGGCAGAAGAGCTTATAAAAGGCAAAGTCCACTGAAAGATGCAGGGAATATCATTCCATCTCCTAGCAAGAGCAACAGCATCAAGAGTTTGTCTAGTTCAGTTATCTTTGGTCACCAGAACATTTTACTGCTTGCTTCCACAAATTGCCTTTTTGCCTTAATTTGAGCCAGGACCACATCATGTGTTAAAGCTTGGCAACAATGTGTTGGGATAATGTGTTAGAATTGAATGTGTTGGGAGGTTTTCCAGATTTTTTGCTGGAAAAAGCTCTCAAAGGTTTAACATTCAAAAGCAATGTTTTAAAAAATAATTTAATTTTACTCAAAATTACTCAAATGTTAGAGTCATATTACTCTGTGGCCCTCAAGTAAAAGAAAGAAGCTTAATCTCTTTAAAAACTTGACTTATATTAGGTAAACCCGTATTGATTTTGAACTACAATACCCAGAATCCTTAGTTAACACTGAAAAGAACTCTGATAATGCTCAGAGTATCTAGAAATTATACTCCAAGCCTGTAATAAACCTCAAGATTAGAAACCATTGCTCTTTTCATGGGGCCCACTGCCCCCGCGCCCACCCCTGGAAGTGGAAGCAGGTGTCTTTAAAACAGCTGTAAACCATGCCCATGCATGCATAAATGCGGTTATGTCAGCCGTAAATGCACCTGCAGTGGGCATAAACATGGAAGGAAGTGCTTTTACTTCCACTTCCGAGAGGCGTGGTCTGGCCGGCTCAACTGTCCAGGGGGTGTGGTCAGGCACACGGTGCAGAAAGGTTGGGAACCCCTGCTTTATAGATAGATAGCTAATTTCCCTAATTTCCCAAAGTAACTGGCTGATTAATTCAGCCCTTTCAGATGGGCTAAACCAGTAGGAAAGATATTTTCTTAGTACTTCAAGAGCTAGGCATGTATTGTATTACATGCCATCAAGTCAATTCCAACTTATGGCAACCTTTTCCAGATCTTTCTAGGGAGAGAATATACAGAAGTGATTTAGCATTCCCTTCTAATCTAGGGGCATCCTGGGACTGTGTAGCTTGCTCAAAACTACACAGCTGGCACCTCTTCCTGGATGCACACTGAACTCCCCAAACTCTGGCTCTGCAGCCAGACACCTAAACCACAGAGGTATCCAGCTAGCTAAAGCAAGATTTACTGTAGTGTAAATACAGCATTAAGAGGGGAAATGCAAGTTCTTATACAGCTTTTTAAAAAACACCCACAAGGGGATGTAATCTTGTCTGAGAAGTCAATAATCAGTTTCAGCTGCAGAGGGCAGCAAATACTCAAAATAATTAATTGTGAATAATTGACAAGTTCAAACTACTAGAATAAGCTAGTGGCTGTACCCATACTTAACAAATAAATAGAAAACTTCCTTACAAGGTTTACCGTATATTAGCTAAAATCCTATTGCTTAGCATAGTAAAACTGCACTAAACTAGACCCATTGAATCAGTAGAGATTAGTGAATCAAATCCTTTGTAAATGCCATTCATTAAAATAGGCCTATTCCAGCGGTGACTTTTTAAACTAAGCCACAGGATTTCAGTCAGTGTTTATGCACTTACATAATAATGCTGAAATAGGGGTTTTTTTTAAATATAAAAAAAGTAAATATATAAACAATGTAAAAGATGTTTTAAATGTAGACATGGTAACTTCTACTGATTGAGATAACAGCAGCTAGGTATACCATGAGCTTGGTCTCTCTAGATTGTTAAATCTTTGTTTATGAAGACCTAATGTGATAGATGATCAAAGGCAACACTAATTCTTTTCACCACATCCTGTTCACAGGTGCAGTTTTTAGACAGGATGCTACCAAGGTAAGAAAACTGGTCTACCTGTTCCAGTGTCGAATCTGAGATGACAATACTGAACTCTGGAGGGGCTGTCCTTAGGGCAGGTTGTGCAAGTATCTTGGTTTTCTGAGCATTTATGGTGAGGCCAAAGTGATCGCATGCATTCTTGAAACAATTGACTGACTGTTGCAGGTGTGGGAGTAGGTGATGAAGTATCGTCGACATATTGGATTTCCATTATCCTGTTTACACTGGTTAGTTTTTGGGAGCATAGTCTAGCCAAATTAAAGAGTCCTCTGTCGAAGCGGTATTTAATCTCTACACCTGTGTTGTTGTCAGGTGTTTCACATTGCATGACAGCTAAGTAAAGGTCAAAAAGGATTGGAGCAAGCACACATCCTTGCTTTAATCTGTGGGTGACTGGGAAGGCATCTGATATGCTGTTTTGATGGAAAACCCTCCCAGACATGCCATTGTGAAGTGCCTGGACCACATCTACAAAACGCTCAGGGCAACCAAAGTGTCTCAGCACAGCCCACATAGCAGGTCTCGGGACAGAATCAAAAGCCTTTTCGAAGTCATAAAATACTAAAAAGAGTGGATTCTGTTTTTCTCTGCATTTTCCCTGAAGTTGTCTTGCACAGAAAATCATGTCCATTGTGCCTTGGGAAATATGGAAACCACACTGGGATTCTGGGAGGACCCTTTTGCAGATAATTTGCAGGCGACTGAGCAGGATTCTTGTGAAAATCTTTCAAGGAATGGATAACAATGATATGCCATGATAGTTGCCACAAGTACTAAGATCTCGTTTCTTAAAGATGGTGATATTGGTGGCATTTTTAAGGTCCTCAGGTACTTTTCCAGTTTCCCAAATCAAGAGAATGAGTGTGAAGAGCCTTGTCTTTAGAGGCACCCCTCCCTTCTGGATTAACTCCAGAGGCAGTGGTGGGATGCAGAAGCGTAGCTTACCTTGGCGGGGCCCCGTATAAAAATTGTTTGGGGGCCCTTTATATGTGGGGCGGAGCTAACGTCATGACATCATGACGTCGTGGGGGGAGCCAACGTCATGACGTCATGGGCAGGGCCAAAATAAAAATAAAATAAATAAAAATAAAATAAATAAAATAGAATTAAAATGTAAAAAAAAAAAACCCACACACACCTCAACCCACCCACCCACCCACCCGAAACACAAAAACCTCACTTACCTTAATCCTGGGGCCTCTTCTTCCTCCGCCTCTGCTGTCACCGCCGCGCCGCCGCTGTTGCCATCGCACGACCCCTCCCTCGACGCGCACGGCGAAGGCAAGGGGCAGCTGTGGAAGGCGAGCGGGCGCAGCGAGGCAGCCCCGAGGCCCTCCCCCCGGTCGCCGCAGGGGCTCCCTGGCAGGCTGCGCCAGCCCGGGCGGCGCTCTCCACCTCGACGCTGGGGTGACAGGTCATGTGGCAGGCATGACAAGCGCACGGAACACTGTTTCTCTACAGTACTTGCAATTTTTTTTGCTTTCGAACTGCTAGGTTGGCAGGAGCTGGGACAAAGACGGGAGCTCATTCTGTCCTGCACTGGTGTAAAAAAAAGTGCTGTTTTTTTTTAACTCGGCAGCTTAACCTATCAATCCACCTCTTCGGAAGCAGCTGGGCCTTGTGATTATGACTAAACTCGGATTTTTGCTATTTTCCCGAAAGAGACCCAATTAAGGCTCGGAATTCTACTGAAATTAACGCGAAGCTTAGCCGGTCTACACGGCTTCGATGCTCTCCGGGGATGGGGCGAGGGAATGGGAGCCATGAATCGGGCGCACTAGGACCCAGCGGAGGCTTGGTGAACAACTTGCCTCCCCTTTCCCTCCTCTGTTGCGGCTCCGCCTCCTGCCGTGGAAACTTAGCCATGGGTTTGGAAGCGATCCGGTACCGTCGGGGCTCCCTGCGGATCCTCAACCAGCTTCTGCTGCCGCAACAGAGCCTTTATGAGGAGATTATTTTTAATTTTATTTTTTGCCGTTGGGGGCCCCCATAGCCCGGGGGCCCCGTATAATTGATACGGCTGATACGGCGGTAGCTACGCCTCTGGTGGGATGTCAAATTTTTATTACCCCACCGTGATGTCATCAGTGTGGGCAGAGCCAACATCATGACATCATGACATTGTGGGCGGAGCCAAAGAAATAATAATAATAATAATAATAATAATAATAATAATAATAATAATAATAATAATAATAATAATAATAATAATAATAAATTTTAAAAAAAATAAGCACACACACACACACACACACACACACACACACCTCAACCCACACACACACACACAACACAAGGACAGCAAGGAGGACAGTAAGGAGGCCGTGCATACGCCCCAAGCACTGTAGACATGCATGCACACCAAGTGCTTGGTGCACATGCGCAGTGGGGGAACCAGTGAAAAAGTAAGCCCCGAAGGTGGTTCTCCCCAAAAGCTGCTACCTGTTCTCTGGGACACTGGGGAAAGTTACTACCGGTTCTGGCGAACTGGTGAGAACCTGTTACATCCCATCACTGTCCAGAGGGATGTTATCTGGCCCAAGAACCTTCTGGGTTTCAGTTTATTCAGACCCTCACAGAATTCCTGGTAGGTTGGTGGAATTGTCGTCTGTGGCTGGTGGGGATGTTGTGGCACTGCTTGAAGAAAATCCTCAGCACTACATTATAGGCTTAATAATAGTTGTAACATTATTAATCTCAAGTACTAATTTTAATACTCCTTAACTCTAACCAGAAATGCTCCTTTAAAAATATATTTAAGTACCCTCATTTTAACTTCTGTTCTTTTTGCTGTATTATGCTGATCTTGGACCATTATAAAGACTGATTGACTGGAAGGGGATATTGTTGCATGAAGAATGTACTTCTGTCTATGACCAAAGAAGGACATTAGACATAATTGCTAACAGTTATGAGAGGCTGTACAATTTGAGGCTGTGAGAAACATCATTCATCAGCCATGGGTTGCCCCTGCCAGAAACAAAAGAATGCCTTCAGTTTTGCTATCCTCTCCTGACAACTAAACCAGATTGTCAAACTGTCATACATGGCTGATAGGCTATATGGTACAGTATATGGTTTGACAAGTTCAGTGAAGGAAGGCTAAGCTAAAAAGGACATCAAGATTGTTTATTATATGATGCTCATTGTCAGGGGTTTTTTTACCATATGCAATGTGTATCTTTGTTGATCACTAAATAAAAGACATTTTACTGTGGTATCTCAGACATATCTGATCAGGGTAGAGAAAACAGGGTAACTTCCGGGACAAATACGGGTCTAAATAACGAACACACTTCTTGGATTATCCCAATTGTTAACCAAGACAATCAGCATTCCTTTTTGCAATGCAGCTATAACTCTGTCAAAGCTAAGAGCTAACTTCACACTATCCTTTTAAAAGTTTGTTTATTCTGGTGATGCTACATAAATCATGTACCATAGCACTGACCACCAGTATATGTGGGAAGTTAATAATATAAAAGGCAGGAAAAGTTTTGTTTAAAAATATACAAATAGATAAAAGGGTTTGGTGACTAAATAAAAACAAAGTACTGTATACACTTTCTCAGTTTGTCAAGTTCTCCAGCATCCAACCATAAATTTTTACTTTCCAATGTATTTTTTGTTGTTCAATCCCACAGTTGATTCCGACCCTCTGCGACCCCATGGACCACTGTCCAATGTATAGGAATTAGGAATTAAGCTTATTTCATTTTCTAAATATTAGCCAAGTCTTGGTACACATACATTTGTCCTACATCAACATCTAAAACATGATTGCTGTATTTAGAATGGATAATATTGCTTTCTGTGTACATTCTGGTAATTTAATCTGTGCAATTAAGCATGTGTTTTATTTGGAAGTAATCTATTATGATGTGTCCAAAAGAGTAAAGATGAATATTCCGAATAGTATTTAAAACAGCAGTTCTTCAAAAGCAGCTAACATTAGTATGTCAGCTTGGGGGAGGGGGCAGATCATGACAAAATTTAGGGGCTTCCCCTCATCCTTAATATGGAAAACTTGGGGAAAGTATGGACATTTCGGGGGGGGGGGAATGGCACATATACAGAGGGTGTATCACCATGCAACAGGTAGGACAGTAAAAGAAAATGGTGGAAGCACAGTTTTCATTCGGGGAGCACAAGATCATTTTGAATGGTATTTGAAAGCTGCGGAAGTACAATGGAGGCATGAGTATGTAAAAGAACATCTAACATGCCTAACAATTGCATGCATTCGTTTGAGACACATGGTACTGTGTGTAATGTGCACAAGGGAAGATCCCTGAGGCCTTGCAGAGAAACAAGTCCGGCTTCTTCTGCTATGGTGTTGGAACAGTTTACATACCAGTCACAGAAGTCTTACCAAACAATGTGAACGTGAGACAGAAGTTAGCAGAACAAGCATGTGACACATTTGAAAAACAGCAAAATAGAAAGTTTTCATCCCAAGATTATTATATATAGTGAATGAAAACAACCCTGATTGAAGGGTGTGGTATTGTGAGTGGTTCCAAAACATGGTATGAGATGATAAGAGGTTTGTAGGGAAAATTGTTTGGTCTGAAGAAGCACAGTTTAAATTAAGCAGAACAGTGAACCAACATAACTGTGTGTTGGGCTCCAGAAAATCCCCATGTTCGGGGGGGGGGGGAGTCAATTTACTGAGCCTCAATGACTGGTGTAGACTGTCATTAAAGGGGCTAATTGGACCATTCTTTTTTGAAGTTTTTGTTACTGGTCAAATATACCTAGATATGAAATGCACATCCATTTTTACCTGCAATTCGTACAACTTTGGGGAATGATCAATTTTTACTTCCAATAAAATGGTACCTTGCTGTACTTCCACAGAGATGTGAGAGCTTACCTCAATGAAAATTTGCCAGGACAAGAGCTAGGACAAAGAGGTGCGGTTGAGTTTTCCCCACATTCTGACATAACACCCCTTGACTTCTAGCTATGGGGAACCTTAAAGGATGTGGTGTGCCATAGAAAACAGGCCACATTAGTGGTACTTCAGGAAGGAATTGAAATGGCATATGGAGTGATACATGTGGATACTTTAGCCAATGTTGCTCAAGCAGTAGTTCACCGTAATTAGAAGTGTCTGGATGCTGATGATAACCACTTTGAGCACCTCTTGTAATTGTAGAGGTCAAATGTGATTCATCTTTTGTCATTGGTATATATTAAGTATTACAATTTTAGTACAATTTTTCCTTCCTTAATTTGTATTTTAATTTGTATTTTTTCCTTCCTTAATTTGTAATTTATAGACCTCATGAGAAATCTGTACATGAATCAAGAAGCAACAGTTAGGACAGAATACGGAAGGACAGAGTGGTTTGGAATAGGAAAAGGAGTAAGACAAGGCTGCATTTTGTCACACTGCTTATTCAACTTATACATAGAGCACATAATGTGCAATGCAGGGATGGACAAATCACAATTTGGGATCAAAATTGCTGGGAGAAACATCAACAACTTGAGATATGCAGATGATACCACCCTAATGGCAGAAAGTGAGGAAGACTTTAAAAAGCTCCTGATTGGGTTGAAAGAAGAAAGTGCAAAAGCTGGCTTGAGACTCAATATAAAGAAAACCAAGATAATGGCAACAAGCCCTATCAGTCCCTGGAAAATAGATGGGGAAGAAGTAGAAGCAGTGACAGATTTTACTTTCTTAGGATCAAAGCTCACTGCAGATGGTGATTGCAGCCATGAAATAAAAAGGTGACTGATTCTTGGGAGGCAAGGTATGAGAAACCTGGGGAACATAGTGAAAAGTAGAGACATCACATTGCAAACAAAAATTTGTACCTGTATAGTCAAAACAATAGTATTTCTGGTGGCAATGTATGGTTGTGAGAGCTGGACCATTAGGAAAGCTAAGCACAGAAGAATAGATGCCTTTGAGATGTGGTGTTGGAGGAGAGTTTTGAAAGTCCCCTGGACAGTGAGGAGAACAAATAGGTCAATCTTAGAAGAAATTAACCCTGACTGCTCCTTAGAAGGTCAAATTGTAAAGATGAAGCTAGAGTACTTTGGACATCAAATGAGAAGAGAGGATTCACTTGAGAAAGCCTTGATGCTGGGAAGGGTGGAGGGCAAAAGAAGAAGAGGCGGCCAAAAATGAGATGGCTAGATGGTATTGTAGACACAATGGACACAAAGCTGAGTGAGTTGAGGAGGATGGTGGAAGAAAGAGGTGCCTGGTGGACCGTAGTCCATGGGGTCGCAAAGGGTCGGAATCGACTGTGCAACTGAACAACAACAAAAATTTGTGTATACACTTTGGTACACTCTATATGTAGCCAACACATGATATATTAGTGTACACTGTGGATAATTCAGAGCCTTAACCACTGACAGGCTGGTTTTATACTTGCTAAAAATCAATATGTTTCTTCAGAGAATACGGTCAAAACCATGTATACTTAACTGTGAATGACAGCAAGAAACTCAGCAATCCACTCACTGCAGCATAGTGGTTCCAGTGCAAGGATTTATTGGAGCAGAAAACATTTCTGGGAGGAATGTGGGCAGAGAGATAGTGAGAGAGAGAGAGAGAGAGAGAGAGAGAGAGAGAGAGACCTTGTGAGTCAGAATGAAATGAGTGTGTCTGTTGTGCAATAAAGAAAACTGTGGTGGTAGGTTCTCTCTCTGGGCAGAAATGTTAGGGATCACTTAACACTGGCCTTCTGGCTGACCGCAAAAGGGCTTTTCTGTAACATATCCTGAGAAATAGCAGGTCCCTGAAGTAACTGAGAGAAACTAATGGAGTTAGCCAGGCCAATGATTCTTCCTTCAAGCCTGAGGAATCCCCACATGGATTTTGAAGGTGAATATATTTGCTGCAGATCTTTTGAAGCCACCAATATGAGATTTCTCATCTCCTTAAAGAGGAATCCTTGTGGGGCTGAACTTTACTCCTTTCCTCCCCTGGAGGGCAATGGCATGGGTCATCTCACACTTTTTTTCCTGCCACATCTTAACAAATGTTTCCGGGTGATGCTACTCATCGTAAGGATGTTAGAGGTATGAAATAAACCTGCAGTTGTGGGTGTACCACAAAAAGGAAATTAAGTTCTTCTTTTTGGTCTCTCTGAATCCATACAGATGGATTCTGTGCATATGCAGGAGCCAGTTTTGTAGATTTTAAGCTAATTGGATAAAACAAATCAACTCGGACTACCCACCATGTCTGACCATCGTTCGCAGTGAAGTATGCAATACACCTGCAGTTGTAGATGTACTGTGAAAAAAAGAACTACAGTCAAACCTCGTGTAAAGAGCGCTTCGCTTAAAGAGTAACTCGCTTAAAGAGCAGAATTTTCTCTGAATGTTCACTTCACTTAACAAATAATACCAACCAAAAACTCGCTTAACAAATAAATCGGGGTTTGCAATCCCCCCCCCCCCCACAGTTGGTCATTTACAATGGTGTTTCGCTTAAAGAGCAAACTCGCTTAAAGAGCAATCCTGTGGAACGCATTATGCTCTTTAAGCGAGGTACAACTGTAGTTTATATTCAATGCAAGGACCCAGAACATTGCCATGTTTCTCCTGCTCAGTCTCCATTCCTTAAAACTGGTTGTTTTTATTGGGGAATGTTGGTTATTCCTCTTACTTAGCAGAGTATGAGATAGAAAAAGCAACAGCAACACAGAGAAAACATGGGGAGATCACCTCAGGCTCAGCCTCTGCCTGCTCATTTGATTTCTTTGGTGCATAAACTTTGGATGATAAAAGCACAATAATACCCCGCATAAAGTGTGCACCGCACAATGTTAAAACTGCATAACGTCAAGAAATCTGAAGAAAAAATTGCACCACACAATGTTAACTTAACGTTATATGGTGCAAATTTTTCTTCAGATCTCTTGACGTTATTTAACGGGCTTTGGGGCTTGGATCTCTGGAGGTGCCCTTGCTGTTTCAAGGCTTGCCTCGGAAAAGCAAGGGCACCTCTGTAGATCTCTGCCCCAAAGCCTGCAGGGCTGCTTTCTGCCTGGGAAGCACCTTGAAATAGCAAGGGCATCCCAGGAGATCCAAGCCCCAAAGCCCGCAAGGCTGGTGTCCGCCTGGGAAGGTGCTTCCCAGGCGGAGAGCAGCCCTGCAGGCTTTGGGGCCAAGATCTATGGAGGTGTCCTTGCTTTTTCGAGGCAAGCTTCGAAACAGCAAGGGCATCTCAGGAGATCCAAGCCCCAAAGCCTGCAGGCTGCTTGCCTCTTCAGAAAGGGAACCGGGCACCAGAGCGTCCAATCCCTGGTTTCCTTTCCAAGGAGGCAGGCGAGAGGGTTGCTTTGAGTTGGGAAGGGCTGGGGGGAACCCAGCACCAACCAGGGCAGCTTTTAGGTGCTCACCCCAGCCCTTCCCAAGTCAAAGCGGCCACTGTGGGCTTTGGTTTAATGTTGCGTGATACATGTATCACACAAAGTTAAAAACCGCATAGCATTAGGGCTCGTGGAACCAAGCTTTAATGTTATGCGGGGTATTACTGTACTTTAGAACCATTTAAAGCAAAAAAAGCTATCTTTACATGACAGTTATCATTTATAGTTACAATCAGAAGAAATAATAATAGAAAAATAGAGCTTCCAGCAGAATCCCCATATTTATTGCTTGGTTGACGATCAAAAGAAGACAGGGCTATGAACAAAACAATGAAAGCAAGAGAACAACAGAAAGAGGGGTTTGGAGTTTGCCTTAAATGCAAGAGTTGGGAGAAGAATTTTACTGATCATGTTAGTGCCAAAGGATAATCATATCAGGCTATAAAGCTGGATATGCCCAGTGTTAGTGTTATCACTATCAGTACAGTATTGATATTATACCAACAATTTCACAGTTCCCTCCTGCAAAAATAAATATGCAAGAAACCCACAACTTGGCCAGAAGCATTTGTAAAATGACCAATGCTAATGAATGGAGAACATAGCAATGTCTGAAGTTCTCTCAGAAATGTGGGTAATTATGGATAAGGGGAAGTATATTCATTGTTTTTCACTTCCTCGCCAATTCGTTTTTGCAAATCCTGAATGTAAAGAGCTGGACTGAACTGAAATTCTCATCATCCCTAATTAGGAGACCTCCCTTACCAATCCCACCAGCTCAAGAATGCTTCTGGTAATGCTGTAGCATCATTTCCGGGATGTCTCTATTAGGAACTCCATTATGCTTCTCCCAGCAGGCAAACCACTTTGACTGGCAACAAGAAGTTTTTATTGTGTATACAAGTTAAGTTCTTGACTGGTTCCTTTCTAATGTTACAAGCACCATTGTGTTTTTGACACCCTCCCCCTGAAACAAAACCTGTGCATGGGAACTGGGGAGGCTTTGGGAAGGCCAGTTTTCAGCAGTGGCATTGCCAAAGCAGGCTGATGCTGCTCTTCGGGATGATTCTAATGGGTTGGATACTTTCTTGATGAGGTCTCTGTCCAACGTACGTGCCTTTCTGTGGTGGGTTTGGGTTCTGTCAGAGCTCTTTGGACAGCCTACCTAGTTCTGTCAGAATCCGGCTGTCCCACGCAAGGGCCTCTCCCTTTTAGTTCCAGAGACCCAGTCTCATTACAGGAACGTTTAGCCCTTGTTAGCTCTATGGGAGAGCCGATCTGCATTAACAGAACTTTTACTATGCTCAGGCAATGAAGCAAACAAGGGAGGTTTGGTAGCTAGGCCTGGTGTGTGTGGTGTCAGCATCTATTAAGGAAAGAGACGATCTTCAAGCAAAAACAGTAGCTTTATTGTAGTAGTAGGTTTCTTAAAGGTTTCTTAAAGGATAATCCAGAAAAGCATGATTAAGTCCAGTAAACAATTAGTCAGTCCCAAAAACAATCCAATCACTCTAGGTGATCATTTTGAAGAAGCAAAAAAGCATAGTCCCACAGGCCAAGATGTTAATCCATAGACATCCAAAACCAAACTCCCTCTGCTCTCACCAAGATGGGGATTCTGCAGTCAGCTGGGGTATCTTTTAACCAATCAGGGAACAGAGAAAATGTTCTCATAACAAGAGAAGAAGTTTACATACGTGAAGGAAGAGTGCTCTCTAATAGTCAAAACATGGGAACTCAGCTAGCCTAGAGATAAGAGTACTGGGAACACTGAACTGAAAACAAGCTGTCTCGTGACACATAGTCTTATGAGACAGAGAGGAAAGGATTTCTAGGCCTAGTTAAACTACAACCTCAAGCTTTGAGAAACATAGGAAAAGATGTCTCCCATGACACGCACCTCCCCTTTTGGAAAGTCTGGCTTCACTAGACTTTTCTAAGACATCGTTTACTAACGTGAACAAAGCGAATCAGCAAATTCTCCTGGGATAGGGTAAGATTTACCTTCTCTTGCATTCTAGTGCATGAGGAGATTGCAATACTTTGCTCCTTGGGAAGTTTGGTCAATTGTGAAGGATAATGCTAGTTGTACCTCATGAATATCGGTCAGGCTGCTTTGTATGGGGAAAGCACTAGCAAATTTATGAATAGAAGAGCTAGATGGGAAAGAGAGCTAGATGGGAAAGAGATGGGAAAGTCACATGTATCCACTAACAAGATATTCTGGGCACTCAGAAAGTGTTGCTGGATCTGAACAGTAGAATGTCCTCAAATGAAATTATCCAGATCCTCTCTATCAATCTCAGTTCACAGATTTTATTGCATTGCATTGTATTTTAGGAAAATCAGTTGGAATTATGCCAAAGAAATGGCCTGTGTGATGTGGTCGATGAATTATATGTGGCAAAAAGAAGATGGGGAGGCCATATCACCCACCTAAAAGATAACAGATAGACCTGTAGGCTAACAGACTAGGTACCAAGGGACCACAAAATACCACTAGGCAGACCCCAAAAACAATGGGATGCACCGATGGTAAAAGTGTTCAGCCAGAGATGGAAACAAAAGGTAAAGGATAGAATATTTTGGAGTTCAGTTGGTTTGCACTCAAAGCAACAACAAATCAATATTGGAATATTGGAGTTGGACAAAACAAATTTATCTCCAGATGAATTAACACATGCTGGCTTGACAACTGCTGATTTTCTTTCTTGTTTCCTTGCAATTAAATCATTTAAAAAAAAAAAAAGCTTGTGCTACCAACTGTGATTAAAATCTATTGTGATAGTGCTTACAGTCAATTGCTTCAAATACCCACAAACGAGAAAGCCATATCACTGCTGATTCATAGCAATCTTTTTCTTTCTTTCTCCAGGCATTAAATAAAGATAAAGTAGCTGACTTGACAGAGAAAGGTAAAATGTTATGTAAAAGGTAATAAGAAGGATGCACGGGGGGGGGGGGAGGTTTGGAGGAAAGATATCAACATCTGTATTCAATGCCAGTAGTAACATGCAATTACCAGAAGGACAAACAAACTGCTTTTAGGTTACTCTTTCACTAAGGGTGAAGTAAAACCTCATTCTGAAAGTATTAATAAGACTTTCCTCCTTTTTTTTTGTACAGTTATGGGAGAAGCAAATTAATTACTTTTACAAAAAGTAACCCCTCATGACACAGTGGTTAAACTACTTGTACTGCAGCCATAATTGCGGATGTGAGTTCAGTCCTGACAGGACTCCAGGTTGACTCAGCCGTTCATCCTTCCAAAGTCAGTAAAATGAGTACCCAGCATGTTGGGAGTAAAATGCTAATTACCCTGTGAACTGCCAAGACAGTGCACTAAACACTATGGGGCAGCATATAAGTATAATTGTTATTGCTATTGTTATAGAACAGATGTTCCCAACCTAAGGCCTGTGGGCCGGATCTGGCCCCTGGTGCCATTTCATGTGGCCCCCACCCCTCTAAGGGCATATGAGAAACAAAATGAACACCAATTTGAAGCTGTTGGGACAAAATGTCCATCCCCATCATGCAGGAAGGACAAAATACCCATCTGGCCCTTGCAGCTGACTGAGAGAGCATGACTCAGTCCCTGGCTTAAAAAGGTTAGGAACCCCTGTTATAGAACAACCTAGATACAGTACCATTGCTCTTGTGCTATGGCACCTAAATATATTTTAGAAACCTAACCCATGGAGGAAACCAGGGGCGTAGCTACCGCCGCATCTGCCGTATCAATTATACGGGGGCCACGGGCCACGGGGGCCCCCTACAGCAAAAATTAATAAAAACTTCCCAATTTTTTTTATTTCACAAGGGCCCCCCAAACAAATTTTTATACGGGGCCCCGTTAAGGCATGCTACGCTTCTGGAGGAAACCCTTGGTGCAGCATGTTAAGCAGTTCCTTTAATCATGTCTCCAAAACTATTTCAACAGAGCTGCAAATAAGCAAAATGCAGGGCTTTTCTTCTGTCTCTATGTGTGGCTACTGAGATGGAACAGACTTTTCACAGCAAGCATATGTATGTGGATTTGTATAGTTCTACCCTAAGACACCTAAGTGGATATCCATATTTGAGTCACATCATTTTCTGGATGAGGTCTGAGCCAGAATTATTTCAAAAGAAAATATTTACTAGCCACTGAATCCATCAGTGCCAGCTAAAGCTCAGTTAACCTCAGGGTAGCATGGGATGCAGTATTAAAAGTAATTTAATCAAAATCCTGCTTGATGTTGGGAATTTAGAACAAAAGCTTTCCTGCCAAGTGATTTATGGGGAGGGAACAGCACAACAATATTTACATCTTGATCAGCTTGTATGAGAATACCTAAGGTCATGAAAAATGCTTATCCATAGACTCACAAGCCAGCAAGTTTAAATACAGAAACAATGAAATAAGAGCAAATTGTACCATTCATTTTGGACCTGGATATTAATGCATTTCTAATTTCTAATACAACCATGAACTTTAAAGTATACACGTAAGACACATTCCTTCCACTTTAAAGCACTTTCAAGGCCAACTAAGTTTAAACTATCTCCCCTTTAAATGTATAGGGCTTGTACCTGTTTGATTTTGGCTGAATTGGGCTCTTAATTTTAAAACTTCACTTAAAGAGTGCATAAAATGGATGTGAACAACATGCAGGGACAGAAGAGTTTTTAAATGTATTTCTGAAAAGTGTGGCAATGAATTTTAGTACAGGTATATGGTTGTGCTTTTGTTCTACATAATTTAACTCTTACTTTCAGTAAATTAGGTTCACTCAGAAAGCTCCAGCATATTGCTCACAACAATTAGTATTTATAATGGGTTTTTAAAAACAACTCTAGAATAAATCCCTTCATCTTCAATAATGATCATTCCTAGGTAATTATGTATAGGATTGCAGACACAATCAATTTTTTCATCTAAACATGGATGCTCCATTTGTCTTTTGCAATTATAGTCACTGATTGATCTATATACAGTAAGAATCCATGAAACTTCACACTTGAATGTACTTGGCTTAAAAGTATCAGGGGCTGCAGTAAAACAAGATAAATATCCTTTTGGAAGATATTAATCTAACCCAGGGGTTCTCAAACTTTTTTACCCATGGGCTGGACCACACTCCCTCAGACACCTGAGCAGGCTAGACTGGTGGTTCCCTCCATGGTTAACACTGCTGTAAATTGTGTGTGTGGCTGTCATAAATGCATTTACGATTTGCCATGGACTCATTTGTGGCTGTACAAAATGTGTTTACAATGGCTGAAAATGAGTCCACAGCAGATTCTGCTGGCAGTGGCAGTGGTGGTGGCAGCAGCTGGAGTGAGGTTGGGGGCTGAATTATTTGGCACTGTGGGCCAAATCTGGCCCACTGGTGTCGGCAGTCTGAGACCCAAGTGCAGCACAAAGGAGTGAACTCCCATCTCTGTCCCAGCTCCTGGCAACCTAGCAGTTTGAAAGCAATAAATTGCAAGTAGATAACTAGGTACCACTTCGGTGGGAAGGTAAACAGCGTTCCAGCATTCCATGTCTAGTTATGCCTGCCACATATCCACAGAAACATCTGCAGACACAGACAGCATTGGTTCTTTGGCTATAAATAGAGATGAGCACTGAACCCTAGAGTCAGATATGACTAGCTTTTGAGCAAGTGTGACCTTTACCTATACATTATGAAGAGAAGAAATAGCATAAATAGAAATTCTTTTAAATGTTTACTTTTAATCATATTTATTTAGAAACTAAAAAAAAAAAGCTAGAGTTGATCCTTTCCTTCCAGATAGAATGTTCCAAAATCTTGGGTAACAGGCTTTAAAAAAACACCTCTTTTCCAATTCTGTACCATAGGTTTGAGATACCAGTGGGATACCAGACCTTTGCATTGATTCCAATTAGGGAACACAATTTTTGGTGAAATTCTGTACATTTTTTTGCTGGTAGGACAGTCATTTCATAATGGGGGTGTCCCCAACATGGTTTTGATATCAGTGGACAGATGAATCTACTCTTGGTTTTAAGATTTAGGACTGGAGGAGCTATCTAGGGTGCTGAACTGTATTCGAGATATATGTGCTCCTGAAATGTTTAGAGCAAAAACTGGAACACATTAACAGCCCCATTGATGCAAGAATGAACAGTCTGTGATGCCAAAGAGACCGTTCAAGCATATTCCATGTGGAATGCATAATATTTATATTTATTTATATTTATTTCTCTCTCTAGAATTTTATGATTGTTACTGTATTGTTGCTGTTTTGACTGTAAGCTGCCCTGAATCGCCTCTGCGAGTGGACGGCAATATAAGTCTGAACAAATAAATAAATAAATGAAACAGCTGTGGTATCTCTGACATCTGCACAAAATCAGTGGCAGAAAGGATTCTTTCAGCTTTGTGATCTTCCTGTCATCCTCTAACTATCCTTTCACATATCTTTAATCTCTTTAAATAGGTATGTCTTTCATTTTTATGAAATCATCAAATTAATTTTTTGAGTCCCTAGATTAATCATCTTTTTTACAATCAAGGGCTGTGAGCCAGTCATTAATGGAGTGTCTTAATAACATTCCCAAATTAGTTATTGTAAAAAAAGTGTCCAGATACTCAGCCTATTCATTAGCTTTTGTTCAATGGATTTACTCACAAGATTACTTGGTACTATTTCCTTGTTCACTATCCAATATGCCATATGCTAGATAATATGCTCTGCAAGATAATGAAAGCAATTCACTTGTAAAATCTACAATATTGAGGCAAATGTAGGTCATTTAAAACTGCAAGTAAGGCAGCTTCACAGTTCATTGCTTTTTCACCTGAACTTTGCCTAAGGGTGTCTGGGAAACTAGCGTGAAAGAGTATTATGCATTAAATGCTTGTGGAACGTGCATTTAAAACTCTGCAGTTATGCCTTTGATCTCTGTAGGACAAAAAGGAAAGTGGACCCAGTTAGAAGAGAGTTGAACTAGAAAAGGCATTTGTAATAGGAATTAAATATCGTATACTATTTTAAAAATAAAATATCATGTTACATATTTCATTATGATCTTTGAAAGCTTGCTCTAATTGATTTGAATTATCTCCTTTGCCATAGTTGATTTAATACACCAACATACTGTGCATGATCGGATGTCACGTCTCAAGCTGGCAAGTCTGGGGACTGCATATAGGCGTCAAGGACAGGGGAAAGATCAAAATCTTGCTAAAATCTAGAGATCAGTTTCTCTGAAGTACAGCCAATGGTCTCAAAGACCCTACTAAGTTTCAAGCTGCAAACACACTGGGGAAATGTGGGAAGTATTACAGGTTTGTGGTCACATTTCCCCCATTTATCACATAATGCCAGGAGTCTCTCCCTTAAAAAAAAATTCCATAGCTTTTCCTCTCCACTGCTGGAGCCCTGGTGGTGCAGTGATTAAGCTTCTGTTCTGCAACCAAAAGGTTATGAGTTCAATCCTGGCTAGGAATCAAGGTTGACTCAGCCTTCCAGCCTTCCAAGGTCAGTAAAATGAGTACTCAGCATGTTGGGGGCAAAATACTAATTAATTTGTGAACTGCCAAGAGAGTACACTAAGTTCTATGGGGCTTTTTTGCTTTGCTTACTTTTATTATTATTATTATTATTATTATTATTATTATTATTATTATTATTATTATTATTATTATTATTATTATTATTATTATTATTATTATTATTATTATTATTATTATTATTATTATTATTATTATTATTATTATGGGGTGCCTTAGGGCTTGGTGCTCTCACCTCTCCTATTTAATATCTACATGAAACTGGTGGATGAGATCATCCATTCCCATGGGGTGAGGTATCACCAATATGCAGATGACACCCAGTTATATATCTTGGCCCGTGGGGACCCAAGTGATACAGTGGAAGTCCTGTCCAGGTGTCTGGAGGCTGTGAGGGTCTGGATGGGGGACAACGGGCTACAACTGAATCCCGGCAAGACTGAGTGGCTGTGGGTCAGGGGTCCTGCATTATCACGGGAGTTACCATCTTTGGTTCTGGATGGGGCAGTTTTAACCCAAACAGACCCAGTGCGTAACTTGGGGGGTCCTCCTGGACTTGCGACTACTGCTTGAAGAGCAGGTGGCAGTCATGGCCAGGAGGGCTTTTGCACAACTCCATGTTGTGTGCCAGTTACACCCGCTCCTGGATCAGGATTCCTTGCTCATGATCACACACGCTCTGGTCACCTCCAGACTAGATTATTGTAATGCACTCTACATGGGGCTGCCCTTGATTACCATTCAGAGGCTTCAACTAGTCCAGAATGCAGCTGCCCGGGTGGTGATGAGGTGTGGGCGGTATACACATGCCTCGCCGCTGCTTTGAGAGCTGCACTGGTTGCCAGTATGTCTCTGGGTGCAATTCAAGGTGCTGGTAATCACCTTTAAAGCCCTACATGGTAGTGGGCCAGGATACTTAAGAGACCACCTCACCCCAAGAACATCTGTCCGTCTCACCAAAGCGGACCGGAGAGGCTCCCTAGTTGTTCCATCTGCCAGAGAGGCATATTTTTCTGGCACTAGAAGGAGAGCCTTCTCTGTGACTGCTCTGGCCCTTTGGAACCTCCTGCCAACCAAGCTACATCTCCAGAAGGAGTTGCTGTCCTTTAGGAATATCTTAAAAACATGGCTGGTGGGGCAGGTGTGGGGTCCTGATGGTACAATGACCCCAGCTCGCTGCTTAGTTTGAGCTCTATCTCTCCCTTGGTCTGTTAGTCTTTTAATCTTTTATTCTTAAAATTAGTTTTTAATTTGTGATTTGCTGCTGTGTTTTTAATGATTTTTAAATTTTAAGATTTTTATAACTGTTTCATTTTATGATGTTGTAAACCGTCCTGGGTCGTTCCGCGAGGAGGGCTGTATACAAATTTGAGTAACCAAATAAATAAATAAATAAATACATAAATAAATCAGGTAGTTGGTTGGCTGGAAAAATATTTATATGGATGCTTCCAGTGAATGTGTGTAAATATATCTGAAAACAGATTTTCCTAGAAAGCAAAATTACTGTACTGTATATATATATTAGAGTCAGTGGCTAAAGATGGTATGTATTCAAGAAAAAACACAACTTCAGCTGTGCTAGATTTTTAAAATCACTGGAGAAACCCAGCCTTCACAGCTCTGACTAGGAAATACATATACTGTACATCAGTAATAACTGCCCATTTATCACACAGTAAGGGGTTGGAACTGTATGCCAAGTTAGTTAAATTACCTAAACCACACAAACACAAGCAAAGAAACCAGAATATTCTTCCTAGGAAGCAAAACCCTGACATTCAAAACCATCAAAACAGAAATAAGATGGGTAAACAAAAGGCCATTTTCAATTCATTGCACTAATGAAACAGGAAAGGATGATGGTCCCCAAATGGATTAAATCCCACTTGAATCCATCTTTTTGGAGGGCAACAGCTTCATCAATACTGGCCTGGGGAAGATGAGGACTTTGTATGCTAAAAGTGCTCAGGACCAGAAAGTGATGCGGAACTGGATCAGTGGTACGGGGGTGAGGCTGCGATGCAGAAGGATGGAAGGCCACTGCATTATATCCTCAGGACAATCTTCATGGCTGATCGCCATGATGATTGCCAATATTCAGAATTGGATACAGCACAAGAAGTAGAATGAAATAAGTGGTGACAGGCAATTAGCATGTTACAAAATAGCAATACAGTATGTTAGTTACTCCAATTCTCTCCCCATTTCAACTCCACTTTCCCAAGAATTCACCTTACTACATAAAAGAATATATTAAAATAGCTACTGTTAGATTAGAATGCAGAACATTTCATTTCACCTTTTCTTCTCATGGTGGCAAGGTAATTATATCGCTTTGTAGCCACTGCATACTTTCTTCTCTTCTCTAGCAAGGCTCAATTCAGTTTATAGGAATGTAAGAAGAATTGTACTGGCTCAGGAATATTGGGAATAATTCAGCAGGAAGCCCGTAAGTGTCACTCAGTCATCTGAAATCTGTTGCCATCCCCCTCTTTCCACGCCAAGTATAATATCATCTACAGTATTTGTATCACAACCCTACTTACCCTTTCCCCCCCTCAACTGAGAACACTCCAACCGTCTTTCATTGGAGAGTTGCTGCAACCTCACCTTTTCCAGGTGTGCATTATCCATTTTGAACCTCATGGACTAGAATTGCAGAAAGGCTTCCAAAAGTGGTCATGCCACAGATTTGTATGATAGTGCTAGATTTAAATTTCAGTTCTTTCCCAGTAAACAACCCTCCATATTGAATTTGCTTTGTTACATGATTTGCACTGTGTGTCAGTGTAATGTGCAAGATAAGCATCTTTTTAACACCACTCATTTAAAAGGTAGTGCAGCTGCTTTACTTAGCTAAATTGTGCCTGCGGTAAATACTCAAAGCTGCCATAATGGAGTTGGTCATTCTCATTTTTTTTCTATAACAATTTGAAACCATGACAGGTACAAACTATGACCTTTAGAATAAACTAGTTAACACGAAGAGAAATTCATATTTCTGAGTGATCAGGATACATTAAACACTTAAACAAAAAACACCACATTTTGTATGTGGCAAGCAACTATGAAATGATATTTCCCAACTGTTTAACACAAAGTTCAGCAACTAATTTTGACATATATTTACCCAAAACACACACTAAAAATGAACCACAGTTTATGTGAAAATACCAACACATCTAAATGTAACTATAGAATGTATAGGCCACTAGTCTGAAACATTTTTTCACACTTTCAGGGCCTATAGAGTTAAAAATCTATGCAAGAAGGTTTAAGTGCCCAACTGCAATGTGGCATCAGCAACTAGATCAAAATAAATAAATAAAAAGGTTAATGTAGATGTCTTCCAAAATAACAGTTTATCATCTTTTCTTTGTTTTTTAGGACTGAAATTTTAATACATGCGGAACAGATGTCTTTAGTATCAATGATTATTTTTAGTGGTTTAGGCTGGTCCTTTAAAGTATGAATATTTAATTAGTTAATTAGTTCATATGCAATAGTTCTCTCAGAAATGGGACTCAAGGTGACTTACAAAACAGTTAAAACCAACAGAAATTTAAAATACAAAAGTTAAAACAGGATTAACTTCATTATAATATTAAAATTAACATTGGAACACTTTAAAATATTTAATTAAAATGCTAGCACAAGTTACCCTTTAAAAAGAGAACCAGCATGTTAAGAAAAATCTTATCCTTTAATGGACTTAATTTCCAACTGGCTTTTTCTCTTCTTCTTTACTTCCTCTTTTACCCCACTGAGTGTTGAGGAAGATGAAATGTTCTTGTTCTGGCACTTTTAGTGACTACCACCTGGTTATTTGGTGTCCTTGTAATATTTCTTGATGTTGTCTTTCCACCTTCCTCTGGGTTTTCCTTATGGTGTTTTTTGTCCTTCTCCTCTTTTCACCTATGTCCTTTGTTAACTGCATGGATTTGGACCAGCCAAAGTTTTGGACACTCTTCAAATCTAACATACAGCATGTTGCAATTGTCATGTCAAGATGTAACTAATGTATATGTCACCATAGCTAAATCAGATATCTCCAGCAACATAGCTCTCTCTTTCTCTACTCTTACACACTAAACATATCTAACACATATTCAGTTCCCACAAAGCTTTCATAAATGGTTTGGCTTTCAGACCTTTTACCATTTTTTTACCTTTCTCTGAATATATTCTAGCTTCAACAGACAGATTTTCTGTTCCATTGACACAGCATTTAATCGGGCTTGGTTTCCTTTGGAAGGAGGTCAGGAAAAGTTTAGCAGCATTGTGTAATATTTTGTATTTGTTCACACATAGACTGAATATAAATGCAACATACAGGTCAAGCACTCTAACACAACCACTGTTCTTACACTAGATCACGAGAGAGACCATCAGCCCACTAAGATGCTAACAAACACAACTCATTCTGTCTTTCCCAGTCTTCCTCAAGCTGTAGATCTCCTCATGCACAGAGATTTGGGTTGCATCACTCTACCAGACATGAGGAATAGAGATGGTATAAAAATACTTTGAATATGTCAGGAAAAGAGATTTCCATTGTGCTGCCCCTATGCTTTGGAATTCCTGTCCTGAGTCCTTGTCAATTATGAAATCCCTGCAGGGATTCAGGAGGTGGAATTTTCTCAGCAGGCCTTCAGATATTATTAAGCTGTTATTCTACTACTAATTATGTGGTGAAGCATTATGCGATAACATATAGAAGATGAAATTGTTTGGAGGGCTTCTGATTGTAGCTAATATATACCAACATTTTTACCATTTCATTATTATGTTTGCTATATACATAATACCGTAGTTTGAATGGTGATGTGTGCCATCCTGTGGTTTTTTTTTAATCAGAAGACTGGCATAGGAATTAAATGAATGGATAGCATCACCACCATCACTTTAAGGCATTACTTTAAAAAGTAATCAAGTCACATAGACACGTGGAAATATTCATACTCATGTACAACCCAGTGCTATTTCCAGGAGTGGAGTCAAATCATTACTTCGGCAAACAGCCCAGAAAGAGATGCAGGAAAGAGAAATGTAGTAAGACCACTGGCTTTTAACATTAAATGCAGCTATTAAAATATCCCTGAAATGACTGGACCATGTCACTTTCAAATGCACTTCCCATGGCATAAAAGATGAGATGCTTTCTATCAAGGCTTATAATCTCCTGGAATATTAATGAATAAAAAACCTATATGCCTGAAGTTCTATTTGCTGGTGAACTGGCCTAGAAATATCTAAAAGAAGGGTCCTAACCACAGGACTATGGATAATATTTTGACTCAACGTGCTCCATTGGCTCTTCAGATATTGGATCTCTGTTGAGTCTCCAGACAAACCGGTAGTAGATAGGCAGGTGGCTGGCCCTCTCCTCCACGTTAGTTAACTATGGCGGGTCTCCACCCCCCACCTATGTAGGTCTTCAGACAGTGGGTCTCTGTTGGGTCTCCAGACATAGTAGATAGGCAGGTGGCCAGCCCCCTCCTCCACATTAGTTAACTATGGCGGATCTCCATACCCCCCCCCCATGAACCCTGACCAATCCCACCATCCTCACTTACTGGTCCATGGAAATTTTGTTTAGCATGAAACCGGACCGTGGTGCAAAAAGGTTGGGGACCCCTGCTCTAAAAGGCAGAGTTTCCCTTGCTTTCATGTGGTTGAAATGGAAGCTATGTTGTATTCTAGGGCCATTTTTTTTTTTTAAAAAAGTATACCTGCCAGGTTTTATATAATAGTGTTTCTCTACAGAATTATATCTGTTGCTGGTATAAAATGTTGCAAATAACAGGAGTGTGTAACAGTGCATTCCTGTACATGTTTGCTTATTTCATTCATGAATACTGCCACTACCAAAGGCATCACAATAAAAACAAATACAATAAAATCAACAATATCACTTAAAAATAAAAAACCCAAAAAATAAAAACAGTGAGTCCAAAACTATTATAAAAATAAAAAAACAAATACCAAAAAGCATAGAGAATGGCAATTTTGAAAAAAGTTTTATGGCGACTAAAGTAAGTTGCAAACTACATTCAAAGTTAAATACATAGATATTAATAATCAATTTAAAAAATTCCTAACCCTGACCACAGTCTAGGAATTATTAATAATTATGAAAACTCTTTGAAATCAGTATGCTTGAAAGTGCTTAACGTTGACTGGTTCTTGTATATTTTGCCTGCCAGATAAGCAACTGAACAATTTCAACCTGTTTGGCCAGGTTATTCTGCTATGATAATAGAGTAGACCATACTGTCAACTAATCAATGCCGATTGTCAGGCAGCGATTAACTAACCTAACAACTCTGAGAACTAACAGCCACGGGTGGCAAGGTCCACAAGGAAGGGTGGTGGTCCCTAAATGGATTAAATCCCACTTGAATCCATCTTGATGGAGCAGCAGCTTTATCGATACTGACTGGGGTATGATGAGGACCTTGTGTGCCGAAAGGGTTCAGGATCAGAAAGTGACTTGCGGAACTGGATCAGTGGTATGGATGTCATGCTGCAATGCAGAAGGCAAATGGAAGACCACTGTATTATATTGTTCTCAGAACAATCTTCATGGCTGATCTCCATGATAATAGCCAACATTCAGTATCGGATATGGCACTTGAAGAAGAAGAAGAACAATTTCAAGCATCACTGTTACAACTCATATATTTTATACAGTGCAATTCTATTGTTCTATTGATTAGTATGTCTTGTTTTCTTTACACTCAGTGGACAGCACAGGAAAATGGTGCATATTAGATAAGACTATTAGTTTCTAGCTCCTTTATCCCCAGGCAGATTAATCATTAGGATCTGAAGGAAAGTGTCCCTATTATCTCCTGATAATTTAAGCCAAAAAAGGGTTTGGATCAGAGCCCCTCTATATGCAAAGCTTATGCTGTACATCTACTCTAATTTTCTGTAAGAGTGTTTGGCAAAATAGCTTTTGCTGTACTTATTCAAAGAAGCATCATTTCTCACCTCCTCCCCTGCATTATCCTCTCCTCCATACAGCTTTTAGGATCATATCTTTATTGTCTGTACCCCCACGTCCCAAAACACAAATACAGAGTATCCTGTGCCATAAATATTTTCACATAATATCTCAAGAACTGTCTTCATTCATATTTAATTACCACTTTCTTGGAAGAGCAGAGGTCACAAAGGAGTACACTTTTAAATACGTTCTGTTAGAGTAGCCTTGTTCTTTCCAACCTTTGTATTGTTTGACTTTGTGATCTTTCTCTTTGAAATGGAGAAACATAAAAAAATGCAAACTGCTAGTTAAACAAAGGTAACATTCCTGCTATATTTCAGAGCATCATCAGAAAGCCTGAGGTTCTAATATGTTCTAGTGGCAGAAACTATTGCAATATATCAACTACATGTCAAAGCTTCAGTTCTTGGGGGGGGGGGGGGGGAACTAAAAGGAGAAAAATCTTTCTGCAAGCTGTCATTTTATCCAATAGATATTATGAAGCCAGGCCAAGAGTCTCAGAAAATATATGCAACACAAATATGTGACATACAGTATATAAATAGAAGCATTGTTACTATATAAGAAATACAATCCTAACTAGCCAAGATGGCTGAAGGCTGGCTGAGCTGGCAAAATCCTAGCCAAAACTTTGCGAAATCCAAACCCCTTCCAGCTGCTGGAAATTACTTCAAACTACTGTAGTGGTTAAGATGCTAAACTTTATCACTGGAAAGGTCAGCAGTTCGAAACCTGAGTTTTGCATTATGGAGTGAGCTCCTGTCTCTGTCCCAGCTCCTGCCAGTCTAGCTGCTTGAAAACAAGTAATTGCAAGTAGATTAATAGGTACCACTTTGGTGGGAAGGTAAATAACATTCTATGCACTCTGGTGTCTAGTCACGCCTGCCACATTACCATAGAAATTTCTGCAAACTCAGACAGCGCTGGCTCTTTGGCTATAAATAGAGATGAGCACTGAACCCTAGAGTTGGATATGTCTTTTTGAGCAAAGGGGACCTGTACCTTTACCTTTTACGGTAGCCCAGGCCAAACTTCATCTAAGCATAGTGAATGTAAGAGGGATTTTGATCCAACATAACTCAGTTCCTCCCCTTCTTCAATCATTTTTGTTCCTTCTGCTAGCTAATCTCTGCCAGCACAGCAGTGGTGCCTGCACATCCAATTTTACTGCCAGATCTGAGATCAGCCAGCACAAATAGATTGTGCTGGCACCATTAGTTACTGCCCATTCCAAACCCACTGTAGATGGCATATCTTTGAGTTTGAATTGTCCTCACAGCATGTAGCAACATTGTTTAAACTTTAATTAGGGGCCCACAAACTTGCCAAACATAAAAGCTCTACAACTAATTTTGCAACATTATTTTGATATAATGTTTTACATTTCTTCCAGATGTTTAAGAAGAGAAGCTTTCTCTAGCTTTGGAAAATTAATACAGAGTTTAAAATCTATTCATGTGTATCATGGCACACAAACAGTTGAAATTGCCTTGTCACATTAGTGCTTACTATTGATTTTGAAATGCTAGCTAGTAAGAGCCTGATTACACAGGGGAAAAATACAGGAAATACTACAGATTTGGGGCAGGCTGGTTCATTTTCTCTCTCTGATCACATGACACAATGGGAAATTCAAATCAGCCTGGAGTCTTCCAGCCCCAATCTATAGCTTTTCCTCCCCACCAAAGAACCTTCTGGGGTTTTTAAAAAAGTGAATCCTTTCAGATCGATTGGAGCATGAGAAAGCCTCTTACTGTAATAGTTTTGCTTTTCCTTGGATTGTCAGATCTCCAGTTTATTTATTATATTTTAAGGGAGATCTCTTGGTAGGTAAAATATGGTGAGAAAATTGAGTAACTGGGTAACTGAGGAAGGGAATGCCTTCGTAAAGCAGTTGCTTTTAGCTCCAATACTTACAGGCACTACTTACTGGCACTTCAATTAAGCTACAGTGAGAAGGCATTTACGGTACTCCTATGCCTGTTTGGCCACTAAAATAGAAGGAGGTGGAATTCTTGCATAAGATGAGATTTCTTTGTTACATTACTTCTATCAGGAACATCTTTTAAACCATAATGATAGGCATAGTCTTGGTAAAACAGGCAGTCACACTCTTAATAAAATGATAGCGCTGCTCTGATGGACACTGCAATATGCAGCTCAGCTCTCCTGCATTGTCAAATCTTTTTGTGAGGAACTTTGTATTTTGCTGTAGAACAATATGGCCACATTGCACTTTTGCAACTTCGGATGTTGTGGTGAAGGCTTGAATACGCAAATACCATTATCATTATTTCCAAATAAGCACTCTATAAATAAATATCCAAGTGGCTGCCTGGCTTGCTTATATCTGATGTAACTTTCTGACCACAGAACTAATATGTAAGCCTTCATTTTGAATCATCCAAATTAGGAATCCAAAGAAAGTTTTAAGCTCTAGAATCTACTCCCATGGATAAACTTTAGTTAGCTAGTATGGACTTTGTTGCTGTTGTTAGGAGTCTTGTGACTGGTGTCTTTTCTTTTTCCAAATAAATTCCTTTATACACATTGACTTTCTCAGTAAAATTTACCTCTTCTGCCCAGATTGCATGATTATTAAGCTGCCCCTTATGTTCTTAAGACAGCCAACAGTGTCCTCAGGACTCTGGAAAAAGCAAAGCCAAGATTCTTTACAGTTTGATAATTCTAGAACTGGACTGAATGAGGTGTTCTTTGGCAGCAGAGTTTTAAAACTTCCAAGTGACTAGGTAGCCCAGAGTGGGTTCAAACTGTTTTGCCTGGCATCCCCTGCTCAGGCAGTGAGTTTTCATAGTGAAGAAACCTCATCCTTCCAGCAGGATGTGATGCAACCTCATGGATCAGACATGCTGTAAAAGAACTACCATTTTGCTTAGATCCCTGCTAGTGGTATCCTGTGTTCTTTCTTCATGCTAAAAAAAGTGCACAGGAGAATTGTATCGTGCTTCTTTGTGCAAAGGATAAGGTCTCCAGAAGAATAGTCTTCCTCAACAATATCAGAGACTTTCTACCTTTCTCTAGGACTGTAAATCCCTGCTATTGCCTCTTAGTGATTTACAGTTAAGAGCATGGATTCTTCTCTCACCAGTAGAGAAAGGCTGCCCAGTGCTAAGGACAGAGTTTCTCTAACATTGGGGAAAATGGTAGTAAAAGCAAGTTTCTAACTGGCCAAAACTTATACACAGAGCACATAATGCACAATGCAGGGTTGGACAAATCACAAGTTGGGATCAAAACTCCTGGGAGAAACATCAACAACTTGAGATACACAAATGATACCACCCTAATGGCAGAAAGTGAGGAAGACCTAAAGAAGCTGCTGCTTAGGTTGAAAAAAGAGAGTGCAAAAGCTGGCTTGAGACTCAACATCAAGAAAACTAAGATAATGGCAACAGGCCCTATCAGTCCCTGGAAAATAGATGGGGAAGATGTAGAAGCAGTGACAGATTTTACTTTCTTAGGATCCAAGATCACTGCAGATGGTGATTGCAGCCATGAAATTAAAAGGCAACTGATTCTTGGGAGACAAGCTATGATAAACCTATGAGGAACATAGTTAAAAGTAGAGACATCACCTTGCAAACAAAAATTCGCATAGTCAAAGCAATGGTATTCTTGGTGATAATGTATGGTTGTGAGAGCTGGACCATTAGGAAAGCTGAGCACAGAAAAATAGATGCCTTTGAGATGTGGTATTGGAGGAAAGTTTAGAGAGTCCCCTGGACAGCGAGGAGAACAAATAGGTCAATTCTAGAAGAAATCAACCCTGTCTGCTCCTTAGAAGGTCAAATACTGTAGTAAGATGAAGCTAAAGTACTTTGGACATCAAATCAGAAGAGAGGATTCGCTTGAGAAAGCCTTGATGCTGGAAAAGGTGGAGGGCAAAAGAAAAAAGGGGCGGCCAAAAATGAGATGGCTAGATGGTATTGTAGATGCAATGGGCACAAAGCTGGGCAGGCTGAGGAGGATGGTGGGAGAGAGAGGTGCTTGGCGGGCAATGGTCCATGGGGTCGCAGAGGGTCGGAATCGACTGTGCGACTGAACAACAACAAAATCACCCCATTTCCATATTAGCAAGATATTAAGTACTTTATTAGAAATAATGTTTTTGCCATGTAGGTTATGAAACATTTACATTAGTATAAATAACAATAAATGTATAAAATTAGATGGAGAACCCTGACAAAGAAATCACCTCCAGAACAGAGACCAAATATCCAAATAAACTTCCGAAGGGATGGGAACAATCAGAAAACATGGGATAAGAGAAATTGTTGTCTACCTGCTGCTAATTGTATTTTCAGTACATGCATCTACCTTTGCTTTTTGTACTGAAATGTCTATGGATGTCCAACCATTTGGTCATTGGGATCAACATCTTAACAATATGTCCACGAATGTGGAGAAAAAAAAATAATGGCCCACAGGCTGGAAACATTAAATACATATTGCAGTCCAACAGAAAGGTAGATGCCAAAGAATGCAGGAAAACTGAGACCATTGCATTAGCTTTGTACATTAAAACCTCGAATAACGTTAAAACCTGGTTCCACAAGTCTTGGTGTTATATGATTTTTAGTGTTATCCGATGCATGTTAAAATCCTATGGGATCCATAGAGATACATTGTAACCACACAGGCTTTAGCGGTTGTTATCCGATGCATCCCATAGGATCTTAATGTTATCTGATGCAATTCTTCCCCCCAGATTGCTTAATGTTATGCGATTTTCGTGTTATTCGATACTAATGTTATCTGAGGTATTACTGTATTTGTATTAGTATTTTCGACTTATATGCCGCCCCACTCGCAGAGCGACTCTGGGCGGCTTACAGAAGAAACAGTTACAATTACATACCATATTCCATAGCATAAAAATAATTACAGATAAGTTACAAATATCACCTATATATCTACAATACCAATTGCAATTACAAAACATCAAGACATCCTAAGGAATAAAGCAAAAATACTATAATATAAATAATTACAGGATCAAAATTAAAGCAACAACCAAAAATTCAAAATATCAGTCCTGTTACAAGCAAGACAATGCTCAAAATCTTCCAACAACCTATGTGTGCAGTAGGAAATGCAAGATATTCAGGCTGTATTTAGAAGCCGTACTGTAAAAATGCAGAAAAAGAGGAGGGGGGGGAATGCCTTTTTTTTTTTTACTCCTGATGCCAGAAGCAAAGAGGCCATTCATTGCCTATACAGAAGAATTCCCACATCTACGGCATATACGTGATAGAACACTTAATTCTCCCCCCCCCCTTCCTCCCGCCTCTGACAACGACGCGCATGCGCCCATCGAGGCTGGGCTTTCAACCGACCACCCTGGCGCGCGCGCTTCCCTCCCCCGCCCCACTTTTTCCTCTCCTTTTTTCAAAATGCCTCTTTCCGAGGTTCTGAAAGGGGGCGGGGCTTGGAGGGCCAACGGCAGCCGGAAGTGACGCCATCCGCGCGGGGTAAACAGTTTGGCCAGACCCTTGGTAACGGGGAGTTCGCTGCTCAGGCCCTTTCAGTTCTCGCCCGCCGCGGTTGTTGCTGCTCCTCCCTCCCCACCGCCTCCTTCCTCCTCCTCCTCTTCCTCCTCCTCCTCTAGTGTCGGGAGAAGGGGGGGGAACCCAGTGGGCGCAGTGAGAGGGCCTTGGCCTCTCCCCACCCTTCCCTCCCCACCTCAGGGGACCCTTAACCCAATCCCCCCCCGCTGTTGCCAGGGGAAGTTGCCGCTCTGTGAGGGAACCGAAGCAGGGTCCTCCCCGCCAAACGGCAGCGGGAGTCCCCCCCTGAGGAACGGGAGGGGGGGGGAACGGACTCTTGCCGTTCCCTCAGGAGAACCGGAGGTCACCTGCCTTTTGAAAATTACTATTATTTCCTCCTTCCCTCATCTCCTCAATCCTCCATCACCCTTCGCCTGGGCTGAAGGGGCCAGGCGGGAAATTGGTTTGGGGCTGCTGGCCTCTCTCTTCTCTCTCAGGATAAGGAGGAGGTGCAGGAGTGACAAATCCAGTTGTGTGTGTGTGTGGGGGGGGAGACAGGTGTGGGGTGAGCGTGAGTATGAACGTCTGCTTGAGGAAAGGTGGCTGAGGGGGTTGAAGATCCCCTTCAGCCACCTTTGAGCAGCCCCCATCTTTCCTGTCCCCCCCCTCTTTCTTTCCTCCCCCCTCCCCCAATCCTTTCTCGCTTCATCGTCACAGGCACCGGTTTCCGAGCTCTTCTCTCCCTTCCCTTCCCTTTCCCCCCCGTTTTCTCACCACCCCCACACACTCGCCATCCTCCACCACCTCCTCCTCCCGGTGCCTGGCAGATCGCTTGAACAGGGTCGTTTTTTGCGGCACCAGGGATGAGCTGGCAGCAGCAGCAGCATTATTACGGCGGCAGCTCCTCGGCGAGCGCTGGGAAATTCACCACCACTTCGTCGTCTTCCTCCTCGGCCACCTCCTCCCAGCTCGGAATGGAATATAATCAGGACCTCCATCTCAAAATGAGCAAGAAAATAGCTCAGCTCACTAAGGTAGGAGGGCGCCCTCCATCCTCTGAGCCTCTCTGCTTCCTTTTCTCTCTCTCGCTCTCGCTCTCTCGCTAAGCATTTTCACAAGACATTTGTTGTTATGTTTTGAACCTCCCCTTCCCCCTCCAACTCATTACATATATTTCAGAAATGTGGGCTTAAAATCTTACATCAGTTGAAAAGAGAGGAGTCCAATGTCCCATCCACTTACACATACATATACAGTATTTCTTCACCAAAAGGAATTCATTTGACATTTGGGTACGCTATATCTTTTCTCACAGAGATGCTTTGTGCATCTTTGACACTATACAGTTGTCTACTTGTCTCATTTGTATAGAGAGTGCATAATAGGTGATTGCCTCTGAATGGATGTACGGACTGTTTCAGTCCTGCATATATTGACTTCACACTAAGTGCCATTAGACACATATGTATGAGTGAATATGCACAGAATCAGGATGTGTGTTTGCCCTCTGCCCTTGGAATCTAGCCATGTGTTGGCCTGTGTCTTTTAATTATTCTCTTTAATTATCCCTATCTGTCTTAAGCTTGTGGAGCATGCATTTGTTGCTGTCACTCAAACTAGGAATTTTTATTCCAAAAAATTCAACTAGGAATAACTTTCTTCTAAGTTTTATTTCACTCTTTTTGCACAATAGTTTCACAAAATAGAATAACACAAGAAAAAACCTAATGGTGAATTAGCATGCTTATAACCAATTTCAAAGTGAGTGGCAGGATTTTGCAAAGGCCTAGGATGGGCTCTATGTCTTCTATGCAAAGTACACAGCAGGCACTTGCACTTTATCCTGAAGACCAGATTCTAGGTTCTTTTGCCAAAATCCAAAGTTCCCCAAGAAAAAATTGTGTGTCCACAGCAACTCTGTGTATGTTTCTCAGGTGTACTACCCTTTAACAAATTTTGAGAGGAAATGAACATGACAAAGGAAGGATTTCTTTTTTACATAGTTGGCAAAACAATATTGAAAGGCACTTAGTACTTGTAAGTAATTACTTAACTAAGTAACTTAATTGAATTACTTAACTGAATTATTTAATTGAGTGGCAAGAATATATGAACTTTTAATGCTGCCACCAAACTTTATAAAGTTGTAATCAAAAGACGTAATGTAAATATAAGCAAATATGAATAAAAACAGCTACATATTACAAGGATATATAGTTCTATGGTATAAGTATTAAATGCACAGTGATATTACTAATTTAACACATCTATTGCATTAGTAAATATAATGATAAAAATGTTTGTACCTTCCTCAATATAAGATATGATGATGTCTTATATCAGAATGATAAAACACAAACTACTGACAAATAACACTAAGGCATCTTTTGTTTCATGTGAGCCAGTGTTTCCCAACCTTTGGTTTTTGTATTTCAATTACCAAAAGCCTAAGTTAATTCTCCCAAAGCACTGACCAGCAAAGGTACTGACACCAGTAAGCTTCTGGGAATTGAAGTTGCCCTGTGGGGCCTGGGCCCCACGTTGGGAACCACTGACATAAGCCAAAAGAGAAGCAACATACCATGTAACCTTTGGATATAGGAATATATTTGTAATATAAACCTAGTTACCTATGAAGCCTGGAAGACTTCTGATATGTTTCTACTTTTGTAAACAAAGCAGAGCACATGACAATCACAGAGAACAGCTTAACACTTTTTAGAAAAAAACATTTTCTGTTTAGAAGCAAAAAGATGTTATAGGTACTAAATCACAACTTTTTAAAAAAAAAATGAAAAAAGCACCCTTAGAATCAGTGATGGGATGACAAAAAATTTTCTACCCCACCGTGACGTCATCACAGTGGGGCGGAGCTAACGTCATGACATCATGACATCGTGGGGAGCCAATGTCATGACGTCATGATGTCATGGGCGGGGCCAAAAATAAAAATAAATAAAATAAATAAATAAAATAGAATTAAAATAAACAAACACACACACACCTCAACCCACCCACCCACCCAAACAACCACAACACAAACCCGTAAATAACTTAAATAAATAAAATAAATAAATAAAATAAATAAATAAAATAAAAATTAAATAAAAATACACCCACCCACCCAAAACACAAATAAACCACCCACCCACCCGAAACACAAAACTCTCACTTACCCTCCTTGGGGCCGATGAGCCCCCATGGCCCGGGGCCACACAGCAAGGCGCGCTGCCCCCGACTGCGGACTCCTCCTCCGGAGCCGCTTGCCGCCGCTGCTGTCACCGCCTGCTGTTGCCGTCGCCACAGCCACCTGTCGCCGCTGCCTGGTGCTACTGTCGCCGCTGCTGCCTCCCACCATCGCCGCCACTGCTGCCACCGCTATTGCCGCCATCGCCGCCGGAACCGGAGGAGGAGGAGGCGCGCTCCGCTGGGCATCCCCAGGCCATGGGGGCTCGGTGGCGGCGGACGGCCCGGGCAGGCCTCAACCTGCCCGTGGGAGCTTGGCGGCCCCAGGGGAGGTGCCCACCTCTGAGGGCTGCCTCCGGAGCCGCTCTGAAAAGCTGCGGCTCCGGGTCTAAATTTTTTTTAAAAAAATTGGAGCCAAAATGGCTTCAATTTAGTGAGCATGCGCAGAAACTCAATCTGACGCATGCACAATGCGTCAGATTGAGTTTCTGCGCATGCGCACTAAATTGGAGCCATTTTGGCTCCAATTTTTTTAAAAAAAATTCCTGCCAGTGAGGCGTCCGATCTGGACGCCTCAAAAATGGTATTACCCCCACGGAGTACCCTCCGGAAATCTTCCTAATGGTTCTGTGGATCCGGTCAGAACCGGTGTCATCCCATCACTGCTTAGAATAGTATGTTTAACACTCCAGCACTTACACTTTCAATTCAAAAGATTAGTTTATTTCAATCAGGATGGAAACACAGTAACACAGTTAAATATAAAGGCAAATTAAGTTATAAGGCTTTGAAAAAGTTTTTATCTCTGTCTGCAGTAAACCCTCATAGCTAACACTGGATCATATTACTGAATACAGACCATACCCTCCTCCTGGTCCAGTGATGTCCTAGGTAGCAGCTTCCTTCATTGGGGTCCATGACTGGCTCAAAGGCCAATTGCTGCATGGTTTGGCTTGGCTTGGCTTGGCTGGTGGGAATATGATTTATATAGCTCAAACAAGGGCTGATGTGTGTGGAAACCGCCCCTGCCATCATTGAGAAGCTTACACTAGGTAGATGGAGCAAAAATGCCTCCTTCCTCCTCTTAAGGAAACTTCTTATATGAAGTTCCTTTTTAAAAATTTCCCTGTAGTTACCTTTGCTTTGAAGCTCCATTTTAAGTAGCCAAGCCTTATTTAATGGCTAGTTAATTCCTTTTTTTATTTTTTGATACAAATGTCTGTGTCATATTTTAGCAAAAATGAACCCTGACACAAACACCTTTCATTAATTAAAACATATTTTTAAAGATTAAAACAAACAGTAAAATAATATAATATAAATTAAAAGAAGAAACTTAATACAGTAAACCCATATGGAAATAGTCATGACTTCAAACTTTTCAAAGTTCTCTTGTTTTTAATCCCGAGTAATACAATGAATCCCAATGCTGGGAGAAAATCAGGCTGTAAGCCAATTGTCTGTCTGACTACAGTAGGGATTCTAAACGTATGGCCCATGGGCTGGGTCCAGCCTGCGACACCAAGTTATCTGGCTCGCACACTTGCTCCAGCCACTGCTTTTGGTGGCAGAACTGGCTGTGGGTGTGTTCTCGGCGGCTGCAGGTGCATTACTGGCAGCTGTGGACACATTCTTGGTGGCTACGGGGGCTTCCAGTGGCCATGGAGGCATTTCTGGCAGGGGCGAATTGTGAACCTCGATTTTGTTGTTAAGCGAGTTTTAGGTTGGTTTTAGTCAGAAAATTCTGCTCTTTAAGCAAGTTAGTCTCTAAGCAAGGCACTCTTTATGTGAGGTTTTACTGTACACTAGTACTCCGGATAACGTTATGACTTGGTTCCACAAGTCATGTCGTTATCCGGTTTTTAGTGTTGTCCGGGGTATACACCGAATAACGCTAAAAAACATCGGGCGCGCTAGCGTCAAACGCAGTTCGGGGAGGATACGGAGATTTTCTCCGTATCCTCCCCAAACTCCATTTGACATGCGCTGCCTGCACGGTGTTTGGAAAGGGTACGGGGGCCTGTACCCTTTCGAAACATTAGGCGGGCTGGCGCGCGCGTCAAACGTGGTTTGGGGAGGATACGGTGATTTTCTCCGTATCCTCCCCAAGCCGTGTCTGACAGGCACGCACCTGCATGGTGTTTGGAAAGGGTATGGGGGCCCGTACCCTTTCCAAACATCGGGCGGGCTGCCGCATGCGTGTCAAACGCGGTTTGGGGAGGGTACGTAGATTTTCTCCGTATCCTCCCCAAGCCGCGTCTGACTGGCGCGCGCCTGCACGGTGTTTGGAAAGGGTATGGGGGCCCGTACCCTTTCTAAACATCGGGCGGGCTGGCGCACGCGTGTCAAACGCAGTTTGGGGAGGATACGTAGATTTTCTCCATATCCTCCCCAAGCCGCGTCTGACAGGCGCCGCCTGCACGGTTTGGAAAGGGTATGGGGGCCCGTACCCTTTCCAAACATCGGGCGGGAGGGCGCACGCATGTCAGAGGGGGTTTGGGGAGGTACGGGGAAGATCTCCGTACCCTCCCCAAACCCCATTTGACACGCGCGCGCCTGCATGGTGTTTGGAAAGGGTACGGGGGAACTTCTCTGTACCCTTTCCAAACACCGTGCGGGCGCAGGCGCGAGTGTCAGATGGGGTTTGGGGAGGATATGGGGAAGATCTCCCCGTACCCTTTCCAAACATCGTGCAGGCAGGCGCTGGGGTTTTTTTTTGATTGGGTAGATGTTCTACCCAATCCAGCCTCCCCCCCCCCCCACCATTGTACCGGATAACGCTAAAAATCGCGTTATCTGATACAAGATTTTTCCAAAAATCTTGCATCGTTATGCGGTTTTAGCGCTATCCGGTACAATCGTTATCCGGGGCATTACTGTATATTCATTCTTGGTTTGATAATATATTCATTCTTTCATTGATCATTCTTGGATTTATAATAGTATCACTAAGGAGATTACTTTTTGTGGTTTTGATTTTTTCCTGTAACTCTGCACATAAACCTGGCAAGAAAGTGAACCATAAAAGAATTGGAAAAGACAGGACTAGAGGAAGAAAGGATTGACAGAGGTAGGCTCACAGGAAGGGGAGGAAGGAAGCTGTGGGTTGGAATGCCAGTTTCATCACATTGAATGTGAGCACTTGAAATCTTGATTCAGTCCATAAGCCTAGTGTGGATTCCCTTTATTCAAAAAGCCTACTTTAGTTGTGACTTTCTATCACAACAGGATTTCAGTCTGTGTGTACTAATAAAGCTTTGGAAGCCTTATACGTTTCAGCAATTATGATTGGAAGAAATGAGTGTCATAGTTTAGATAAGTTATTGTATGTACTGTATATACAGTGGTGTCGCGTACGGGGGGCTAGAGGGGCGGCCGGCCCCGGGCATTACATTTGGCTTAAATTGTCATTGATCTCAGTTGGAGGAGATTAACATTCAGAAAGTTGTTAACTCTGAGTGCGAGTTTAGTGTTACTAATGTACAGATAACTTCTATAATATATTACTACAGTTCTCAACCTTTTAAAGCTGTGGACCGGGTCACACTCCCTCAGATAGCTTCGGGGCCAGATGGCCATTTTGCCCTTCCTTCACCTCATGGCACTTCCTGGTGTGATGGAGGCAGTGGGGGAACCACATGAAACGGTGCCATGGGCCGCATCTGGCCCATGGGTTGCAGGTTGACAATCCCTGCCTTACTATATTTGATTCATTTGCTTAGCTGGTTTTAAAAGTGTATGGTTTAGAGTTTAAACAAAATTCTAATGGCTACATAGAAGTTTAAACTAAGAGACAGCATGTCTCTGACACTGCTGGGGAATGGCAGTAGGAGACGATTTATCACCTTCACGGTGTGCTTTTGATTTTCCTGAGGCATCAGGCCACTCTGATAATCTGGATGTGATACTGAGTTGGCTGAAGTTATTTTACTACTTGGACTGAAAGAGCAAATGGCAATTCCTTTAAAAATCAAGGTGCAAAATACCCAAATCCAGATTATTTTGACTGGTGAGATATAAGGTCTTATAAGGAGATGCTCACATCTGTTCTTATGTGCCATTAGGTTGTCCCAAATTTATAGTGGCTGTATGAATGAGCAAAAAATATTGTGTCCTCAGCAACCCTGCTTGGCACTTGTAAACATAAGGTTCTGACTTTCTTTAGGGCAGTGATGGCGAACCTTTTAGAGACTGAGTGCCCAAACTGCAACCCAAAACCCACTTGTTTATTGCAGAGTGCCAACGCAGCAACAGGGGAGGAAGGAAATGCTCCCATTGGGCTGCTGGGCAGAGTGATGGGTGAATTCTGTGCTGGGGTAGGGAGGAAGTGCTCCCATTAGGCTGCTGGGCAGAGGGATGAGTGAAATCTATGCTGGGGTAGGGATGAAGCGCTCCCATTAGGCTGCTGGGCAGAGGGACGGGTTAACTCTGTGCTGGGATAGGGAGAAAGTGCTCCCATTTAGCTGCTGGGCAGAGGGGAGGGGCGAACTCTGTGCTGGGGTGACTGCACAAGTGCCCACAGAGAGGGCTCTGAGTGCCACTGCTGGCATAGGTTCGCCACCACTGCTTTAGGGAGTCAGTCCGTCTCATATGTGGTCTTCCTCTTTCGCCAGTATGATGTTCTTTACTAGAGAATCTTGCCTTCTCATGATGTGCCCAAAGTATGACAGCTTCAGTGTTATCATTTTCGCTTCCAGAGACAATTGAGGCTTGATTTGCTCTAGGAGCCCCTTGTTTGTCTTTGTAGTAGTCCAAGGTATCCACAGAGATCTCCTCCAGCATTATATTTCAAATAAATTATGTCACTCCATATTCTGTCCTGATGGTAACTTCTTATCCACAATACAGGTTTCACATCAGGACAATCAAAAGCTGAAGCACATGCATTTCTTTTCTGAACAACCCATAGATAGTTGTTCATGGCCTGTATAGTCAAAGGCTTTGCTGTACAGTGGTACCTCGCTTTACAAACTTAATGTGTTTTCTGGAATGTTTCATTTTACAAAAAAAAATTTGTAAAGCAAATTTCTCATAGGAATGCATTGAAAACCAAAATTTGTAAAGGGAAACATGGTTTCCCATAGGAATGCATTTAAAACCAATTACTCTGTTCAATTTTTTTTGTAAAGCTAGGTATTATTTTCAATGAATCTTCATTCATAAAGCAAGATACCACCGTAGTTTATAAAACGTAGGTTGGCTAGACAGTTCAATGATTTAGGCATCTGTCTATGAAGCCAAAGGTTAAATGCTCATTTTCTCACTGTGCTCCCCAAGAAAAGAATCAGCCCATGTAGTCATGGGTAAGCTGCACAGTTCCAGGATGCTCCCAGAAGAAGAAAATGGTAAACCACTTCTGTGTGTTTGCTATCTAGAAAACTCTGGAAGGGCGGGTCACCGTGAGTCAGAGTTGACTTTAAGGCACACTGTTGCTGTTGCTGTTGCTGTTATAAAGCATAGGAGCTCAGAATGGCGTCCGGGGCCGGGGCTAGCCCTTAAATAGGGCTAGCCCCGCCCCGGAACGTCATCACTGTGCGTCCCGGTTCTGGGGCTGCAAAGCGCGCGCCGGAAGCACTTGCTTCCAGCGCGCTTTCAGTTGCTGTTGCTGTTATAAAGCATAGAATAATCTCCTGAAATTATTTGGTGTGCTCCAGTAGCCAGCAGATACTTGCAGTATGATATTGAATGCCTCTTCTTTTTTTGGAATCAAGCTTGAACATTAGACATTTCTAGCTCTATATAAGCTAAAAGTATTTGGGCAACACCTTAAGTACCACTTTTTTTGTATGGAAAATTAGAGCAATGGTCCTATAGTTGCTGCACTCCTTGGCACCTCCTTTCTTGGGGATTGGGATATACTGTACAATATATTGAATGATTTCAATATGTGACCTATTGTTTTGTTTCCAGATTTGTTGACATAGTCTTGTGAGGATTTTGACATAGTCAGTCTCTGTGGTTTGAAATACAGTGATGCCTCGCTTAAAGAGCATAATGCGTTCCACAGGATTGCTCTTTAAGCGAGTTTGCTCTTTAAGCGAAACACCATTGTAAATTACCAATTGTGGGGGGTACTGCAAACCCCAATTTATTTGTTAAGCGAGTTTTTGGTTGGTTTTATTTGTTAAGCGAAGCGAACATTCAGAGAAAATTCTGCTCTTTAAGCAAGTTACTCTTTAAGCGAAACGCTCTTTATGTGAGGTTTGACTGTACAGTAGTTTTATCAGTAGCTTATCTATCCTAGTGATTTATTTCTTCCCAGTGCCTTTAGATCAGCTTTCACTTTGCTTTCTATAACAGTAGGTTGTTGGTCATAGGATATCTCTTCAAAGGAGTCCAACATCATCTTACCTCTTCTCTGTAGGTCTTCCATCTAATGTTTCCATCTTATCTTTATTTCTTCCTAGTCAAACTGTATGCTTCTCTGTGGATTTACCTGAAAAACTCTGGAAAATGTCACCACAATTCAGATTTGACTTGACGGCACACACATATAATCAACTGATAATTACATATTCAGCCTATTTGTTACTGATCTGCATGCACAGCCTTTGCCATTCTGGGGGTACATGAATGAAGAGGACTAAGATTTTGCTAGATGTAAATTATAATCTCACTGGATGTACCCTGAAATACTTCAACATCAAACACACCATAGCATTTGTCCATGTTTCCTTTGTTTTCCTTTGTCTGTTGTGTGAGAGGGAAGGGGGAGGAGAATACTTCTGTTATAGAAAGAATCTTTGTTCTTTCAATCACTGAATTCATTGGAGTGGAAATGCTGGCTGCTTGCCTGGAAAGTAACAAACATTACTTCGGAGTGAATACCGTGTCTACATGAAAATACTTGTGACAGAGTTAGTTCTTTTTTTCTAGTGGTAGTCTGTCTTTAATGAGTACAGACACTTCTCCACAGTGCAAGTTTTTTCAAAGAACTGTACTAGATTCCAACAACCATACAAAAAGTGTTGTGGGATCTTGAGAGCCTGACTAATTCTTCAGATAGAAGGATATTTTGTTAACTGATGAATTGGACTAAGAAGATAGAATATAACTTTTGCACATGACATATCTAATACACCAATGTGACTTTACATAAAGCTCATAGTGGCTCTGAAAAGAAAAAGGGCACATATAGGAAATAGGAGGAAGGCCAGCCCACAAAAGAAACATACAGACAGGTACCAAAGAATTGCAGGGGTGGCATTAGGAATATAAATGCTGAGAATGAGATGTTGAAAACAATAGAAAAAAGACTGCAGCTTGAGACTGATAAAAAAACACACACAAATACCTTATTATTTTGGACAAGTTCAGATCTCCAAGGCCTGATTAATTACATCCAAGAGTATTGAAAGAACTGGCTGTGGAACTCTCAGGCAACATTAACAGAAGCATAGTTTCCAAATCCCATGAAGTACAACTTTCCCTCTATTCAGCACTTATTAGGCCTTATCTTGAGTACTGTGTCTAGCTCTGGACACCACATTTTAAGAAGGATGCTGGCAAACTGAAACAGATTTGGAGAAGGGCAACAAGGATGATCAGGGGATTGAAATATCAGGGGGAAAAACATCCTGCCAGAACAGTGTGGTTGAACCAATTGCCATGGGATGTGGCGAGTGTTCCTGTGCTACAGGCATTCAAGAGGAGACAATCATTTGTCAGATATACTTTGATTTGGATTCTTTCATTGAGCAGCACTCAGTGGCCTTATAGACTGCTTCCAATTCCATTATTTTATGATTCATTCTGGCTCTATGAATTTGTGAGCTATGATCACATCCAGGCATCCTCTGGGAAGAACAGCACTCTTTTGGCTGGTTTTTCCACTCCAGAAGCACCATTGGATTGCTTCAGAGATTAACAAAAAAAAGTGAATGTTGAAAGGCATGCCTAGTGCAAATTAAAGTGCCCTAGCTGTTTGTGAAATATATCTAGATCAAAATCTGTATCTTAGATTTGTTATTCACAAGATCATTGCACATTTTTAAAGTCTGGCATAACAGTTTATTTCTACCATTGAAAAAGAAGTAAAATTATAGAAGAAGCAAGCATTTACAATGTTGCTATATACTGAGAGATGGTATATAAGAGATGTACCATTTAGCATTCAGATGTATATAACAAGGAGCCCAGTGTAATTTGGCAATTCATTCACAGCCAATCTGGTGTTCATGGTTAAAGAAAAACCAAGTGTAATGTACTGTGGACAGCTAGTCTTTTTTTCCTATGTTATTTACCAGCCAAGTGCAAGAACCAGAGCATCTGGAATAACCATGCTTAGTACTACACACTTCTGATGTCTTTTAAAAATAGTTTCTGTGGACTGGGCCTGTTTTATTTTCTAAACAGCTAAATACCATATTTGCCGGTGTATAAGACACATCAGACTATAAGACACACCGTTATTACCAAAATAACCCACTATAGGCCACCATATACAGTACAAGATGAGCTCCATTTTCCCAGTGTATTTTAAGAGGGGGGAGTGGGTCTTATACGCCAGCAAATATGGTATATATGTTACAGTTAAAATTAGTTTTCCCTAGTTAAAACTAGTTCTGACTAACTGTGTTTGTGAAAACTAGAATTAACTGACAATAAAAGATCCATTTCTTGTGAAAACTAAACTGGTTTTAACTGCAACATATAGATTGAGAATTTTAATGAGGTCATATTTTTTGGCCCTGCTATCGTTAGTTGTCACACACTCCAGAAACCAGCACTTCATTTCTATGCAAAGAAGATAAATGGATTGTGAAATTATATGTGAAAAGCTTTCTCAATATTTTTTATCTGCTTCTATACTGTGTTGAATAACTTTAGTTGTTAGGATGCTTATTTTCTCAAACAATAGTAGGATTTGGTGCACACAGTTTGGTTCCCTGAAATCAATCTTGCCACCATAAATAACTTCAGTACTGGAGGGGGGGGGGAGATCAGACATCGGGGGACTTCATTTATTCATAGGGGGCAGAGGGGCAAAAACCCTCCTAAGCTTTATTTTTTTTTTATTTTTTTATTGTTTTTTCTTTTTATGTAAATTTTATTGATTGCATTATCTGTTGTTATATTTTTATATTATGCTGTATTTATATTTGAGATTGTGATACTGTATATGTTGCTTATATTATGTGAGCCGCTCTGAGTCGCCTCAGTGAGGTGAGTAGAGCAGCATATAAGTCTAATTTAATAATAATAATAATAATAATAATAATAATAATAATAATAATAATAATAATAATAATAATAATAATAATAATAATAATAATAATAATAATAATAATAATAATAATAATAATAATAACCAACCCACCCCACCCCACCCTGAGATGCTAATATTATATATGTGAGTGTGACATTGTTGCTCCTCCTGATTCCCCCCCCCCCCTAGAATCCTGGTTACGACCAGACTGTTGATCAGTTTAAAATTATGAACATATATGAAATATAGATCAAATTCAAACAAATTAATATGTTAAAATTATTAGACTAATTTTACCAGAAGCAGGCTACTTCAATAGCATTATTTTAGCTGTTTACTAGATCTTATTTTGTATATCCAATAGAGCACAAATTACTTTCATATAAATGCTACATTGATTATATTCCTCCATATTTAAATAATATTTATGCCATATCCAAATAGCCACATTTTACTTGATTATGCTTTGATCTTCAGAGTCCATTAAGTGATTCCCAGATGATCCACTCAGAATTTTGTTCTGGTGGGAAACACTCTTCAGAATTCATCCATTCAGCAAGCAATATTGTTTTTTCTCTCCATAGGTTTTGCCCTAGCCTCTTTTGGTTTAATACTTAGAGCTTGAAAGATGTGCAGAAAACTTTTCTTTGATTTTATCTGACATCAGCAATGTTGGTATCAATGAAGCGTATTTGATGCTGTATTACTTTATTTCCTTCTTTATTTGCTAACACTTCTCCATGTACTTTTGGAGGGGGTAATTCCAGCCAAATAATAAATGTTTTCCATGGGGGATATTTTCAAGCTGCCATTAATAATTTCGCATGATTCATTACTTTCAGTTGTTTGGCTTGTAGTGTTTTATATATGACACTAGCATAGTCTGCATAGAACAGCAAAGAATCAGCCATTTTTCTTATTTGTGGATACACATCCCATCTAAACCAGTACTGAGTTCAAAAATCTTGCTTTCCCAGTTAACTCAGAGTTTCTGCAGTGTTTTTGTTCTTTAAGTGTTTTTTCAAGGTTTTCGTTAATGCAGAGGTTAGCTGGTACTTGATGGACATAAAGGTTTGCCCCTGGGCTGTTAAGGGAGGATCACGAGCATAGATGAAACTCCTGTGGAGTGTGGGAACACTGGTTGATCATTTGTGTAAATGCTAAAAAATGATGGTGCCAAGACCTTACTCTGTGACAGACCTTTCCTTTGATTTCCCCAATGATTGTCTCTCCCTTGAAATTCAAGAAAGTATCTTCAGTTTTGAAGCAGAATGGCAAGTTACAAAAAGCCAGATTTCAGCTGAATATCAAGAAAAATGTCCTAACTGTTGGAGCAGTACAGTGGAACCGATTACAGTGTACTTCAGAAGACGATAAGCACTCCCAACATTGGAGTGATTGAAGACAAATTAGCATATCTGTAATGTATATTTTAATTAGAATTCTTTCATTGAGCAAGGAATTGAGCTCAATGACCTTATAAGCCTCTTCCATCTCCATTATTGTATAATTCTATTATTCATTGATTCTCTTGCTTCTGCACTTGGACATCTCCTGGGCAACAATGTGTACCAGACTAACATTTCTATCCAGAAGCAACGCACCTTAAATATGCTGATGAGTCATTTTGCTCTTCTTGAGTGAACAGAACTTTCCTCTTTTTATCCTTGATAAGAGGATAGCTTTCTTATTCTGGTCAGTTCATTAACTATTCAGTAGAGAGAAGGGACTGCGATGGCTCAAGTGGTTAAAACGCTGAGCTCACTGACTGGAAGATTGGAATTGGATTCTTGGGTACTGCATGACGGAGTGACCTCCCATCTCTGTCCCAGCTCCTGCCAACCTCGCAGTTTGAAAGCAAGAAATTGCAAGTTGATAAATAGGTATCACTTTGGTGGGAAGGTAAATAGCATTCCACATTCTCCAGTGTTGAGGCATGCCTGCCACATGCCCACGGAAATGTCTACAGATGTAGACAGCACTGGCTCTTTGGCTCTGTTGCCCGTCTCTTGCACTTCGATGCCTTTCTGGTCCAGATGTTCCTTCTTATCTATCTTTCAGTATTTTTTCACCAGTGTTTGAGCTAATGTATATGTATCATTGGGTCTTCTACTTCACTTGCATTTTTGGCTTGATACCAATTTAGTTTTGTAACTTTCCTTTCAATAAGTCCCATGATTTTGGATCCATTTTTCCTTCCTTCAACTATGACATCTCCCAGTGGTGTTTTGGGTGCATTATAAAATGGTGTTTTGTGGCCCAGAAACAGTTCTTAATTTAGTATATCATGTATAATACAATCCATACAATTTTATGAGATTAAAATCTTCAGTATACTGTATACCTGCACTGTTGTGAGCACATGCTATCCCTATTGATTTATAGGGACACCATAGTCTTGGTGTGTGTGTGTGTGTGTGGTTGGTTTTTTTTTTTTGGGGGGGAGGGGAGTTAGACTTTTTCATGGGATTTGCTCTAAATATAGGGGGCTGAAGGGGCTTAGTGGTTGAGATGCTGAGCTTGACAACCTAAAGGTTGGCGGGTCAGCAGTTCAAGAAATGAGTGCTGTATGATGAACTGAGATCCCATTTCCCCCCAGCTCTTGCCAGTGTAGCAGTTCAAAAGGAAGACATTACATGTAGATAAATATGTATCACTTCGCTGGGAAAGGTAACAGCATTCCATGCTCTCTGGCATCTAATCATGCCTTCCACATGACCACAGAAATGTCTGCAGATGCAAAAAGCTTGGTTCTTTGGCTGTAAACAGAGATGAACACTGCCCCCTAGAGTCGGACGCAACTGGCTTTCTAGCAAGGTAGACCTTTACCTTTTACTCTAAATATGTATAAGGTAGTAGTCCTAGAAAAGTATTTGTGGAATAAGTGGTCATTTGAGGGAGATTTAAAAAAAAGTGTTTGAGGTACCGTATATGCCGGTGTACAAGACGACTGGGTGTATAAGACGACCCCCCAACATTTCCACTCAAAATATAGAGTTTGTTATATACTCGCTGTATAAGACTACCCCCTCTTCCGCACACCTTCCACACACCAAATAAAACGTAAAAGAACATCAGATTTGATTTCAACATGTTAATTTATATTCAAATGCTTATGACATGCAGAAAAACTGTCACAAGGCTGTATGTTATCAAACATGTACAGTAAATATAAAACAGTGCAAGTGCAAAGTGGTACTTATTTATTTGCCATATATAGATGAATATAAGCCGGCCCGAATATAACCCAAGGTACCTAATTTTGACCTTGAAATCCAGGAAAATAGATTGACCTGAATATAAGCCAAGAGTGGGAAATGTAGCAACTGCTAGTGAGTTTCAGTAATTAAAATACAGTAATATTAATTATTTTATTGATTTTTTAGAACTGTACTTGCACCACCCACCAGTGGTGGCGCTGCAGGTAAAGTGGGTGGGCAGGTCAATTGCACTGAGGCAGGAAGTGTTGCTCTAACCTAGCCTCTTGCTTCCCCTGCAAAGAAAGCATGGCTTTTTCCTCCATTTTGGGCAGAAGGTACCAGTAAATGAAACCCTTTCTTTTCCCCCACCGGTTTGAAAGGGAGACACAATTGTAATGTAGAGCTTCTTTCTTCATCTGGATGGTATGTAGAATGAGGTGGGTGAGCATCAGGAGGCCACTATGGGCAGCTATGTCTACCCCAACTGAAGTGCACCCTGTGTATAAGACGACCCCCCCCCCTTGGAGGCATGTTTTTCAGGGTGAAAAAGTCATCTTATACACCAGCAAATACGGTAGATACAATGTATGATATGCACTATATTTAGTTCACTCTTCATTAAGATACTGTAAAAGTATAGTAAATGGCTATTAAACATTCTTGAATAGCAGTTGCTTTATGTTGGTGTTCTTCTAGAACAGTGGTGCCCAGAGTCCCGTCCCCCCCGGGCCAGTCCCGCCCCTGAAATGCAGGTGCGGGGTCCAGAGGCAGGCTACTCCTTTCACTGACGCTTCTGACATCATCCTGGGTGAGCCATGGGGCTTTCCTAGTGCCGTAAATTTTGAAAGGGGGAAGGCTCCGAAAATTTCCCCAATGCAACGATCCATGTCCCCAAAGGCTGCTGAAGCGAGGGGACAGAGCCAGAGGCTGCTTGGACCAGCAGGGACAAAGCGCGATTGTCACCACTGCCATGGCTGACATTGTAAGTGACATCAGGCAGTGGGGATGGTCCTAGGAGAGCCCGGGTACTCAGCCCGGGCCAGATTAATTATATGCATGGGCCTAATTGGGCCCGTGGACCATAGTTTGGGCACTACTGTTCTAGAGCAAGGTTCAGCTAATGTGGCTCTCCAGATATTCTTGTACAGTAGTACCTCGGATAACGATGAGACTTGTTTCCACAAGTCTCGTCGTTATCTGGTTTTTAACATTTTGTGATGCATTGATCGCACAACATTAAAAAAAGCCCTGTTTCCCTGGAGACTGCAGCAAGCCAGAGCGTTGGGATTTGAATCCTGATGTTTTGGCTTGCTGCAGCCTCCAGGGAGGTGGGGGAACTTTAGAAACAGCTTGGATTGGGTCTTCCCACCTCCCTGGACCCGGCAGGGGGGTCAGGGAGCCCAAAATGGGTAAAAAAAAGTCAGGGTTTTTTTTTTACCAATTTTGGGCTCCCTGACTCCCTTGCCGGGTCCAGGGAGGTGGGAAGACCCGATCCAAGCTGTTTCCAAAGTTCCCCCACCCTCCTGAAGGCTGTAACAAGCCAAAACGTCAGAATTCGAATCCTGACGTTTTGGCTTGTTGCAGCCTCCAGGAAGCTGGGGGAACTTCAAAAATAGCACACATCGGCTCTAGGGAAGTTGGGAGACCCGATGAGCGCTAATTTTGAAGTTCCCCCTGGGCAGATAAGGCCCTGGATTAGGAAGCAAAGTCAGTTTTTTTTAACCAATTTTGGGCTCTCTGACCCCCCCCCCCCCGGCCAGGTCCAGGGTGGTGGGGAGACCCGATCCAAGCTGTTTCCAAAGTTCCCCCACGTCCCTGGAGGCTGCAGCAAGCCAAAATGTCAGGATTCAAATCCCGACGTTCTGGCTTGCTGCAGCCTCCAGGGAAACAGGGCTTTTTTAAACATTGTGTGATCAATGTATCACACAACGTTAAAAATCGGATAACGACGGGACTTGTGGAACCAAGTCATAACGTTATCCGGGGTACTAATGTACAGTGTTTTTGTTTGTTTTCTGACATGCAAGTAAGAGGTTAATCAGAAACCAGAATGGGCTTTCTTCACACCTTTGAGATTGAAAGGGAGACATTTAAAACTAATAAGAATAATCTACTGTTACTGATAGCTGTTAGAAGCTGTATTGTTATGCTTGCTTGTCTGTCATTCTGCTTGAGCAAACCCTTCTCCCTTTAACCCCTGCATTTGGTGTATATAAATCATGCCTGCAAGTGTTACTCCTTGTCTGAAGACGTGGACTTGATCCACAAAAGCTAACAATAAAAATATAGCAGTTTGTCTTTAAAGTGCTACAGTGTTTTTTATTTTGTTTTCTGATACCCTATTATTACTAAAATAACCAACTGTAGGCCTCTATATACAGTACAAGACACACTCCATTTTTTCCATTGTATGTTAAGAGGAAAAAAGTGGGTCTTATACACCAGCAAATAGGGTACTTTTTTGTTCTGATGGTTGATGCAATGGGTAGCATTTTCCTCCAATATTACATTTTGAAGGAGTTGATTTTCCCCCATCAACTTTATTTCTTGTCAGTTTTTAAATTCATAAATAGTAACTATAGGATGCATGATTGTGATCTTGGTTTGCAGCAACTCATCCTTATGCTTAAGAATCGTTTCCACTTCTTTCATAATTATACTTCTGATGCTTTGGTTGCTGGTTCCTTATCTGTTTTTGGATTGAATATTGAGCTGGGGGCATAGAAACAATTAATAAGTTTTCATTGTCAGCAGTAAAGTTACACAAATCTTCCGTAATGTCTAATTTTTGTCTTAATATACAATTGTAACTCTTCATCTTCACTTTATCTTTGATCCTCCTCACCATGTTGGCGAGACATCGTTTCTTCTCCTCAAGAAGGATTGTTTCCTTCTGAAGGCTGGGGGCAGCAGCAATGGCCAAGTTGGATATATAGTAATACCTCGGATAACGTTTACCTCGGATAATGTTAAAATCGCATAACGTTAAGTATCTGGGGTGGAGAATTGGATCGAATAACGTTAAGGTCCTATGGGCTGAATCGGATAACAACCGCTAAAGCCTGTGCGGTTACAATGTATGTCTATGGAGCTTTAACGTTATCCGATCCATCCCATAGGATTTTAACATGTGTCAGATAACACTAAAAATCGGATAACACCAAGACTTGTGGAACCAAGTCTTAGCGTTATCCGAGGTATTACTGTAGTCTATTACTCCACTTGGCTGTTGGGTGGGCTCCAAAAGGCTTCGTGAAGGCAGCTCTTAAGCTTTATCTGGCCAAATCTCTTACACAGATGTCATATGGGTCTCCATTTTGCATTGGCACTAACATTGCCAGCTTAGAGAAAATCCAATCAAAATTCTTGAGATCTATACTTCAGATACCACCTAGTACTGTATCTCTAACCCTGCGGCCAGACTGGAAACTGGAATGTATACTGTTCAGTCCAGGTTATGGATATGTTTATTGATGGCTAAAATTGTTATTTTCCCCAAACGGATTCCTGAAACTAACATTGTCAGATACCACAGCAGTTCAGTGGATATCTATTCTCAAAGCAGTTTGTTGTTTCTCTTGGTTCTGCTCAAGCAAAAGAGACAATAAAACAAAGGATATTGGATATCCATCAGCAACATGATTTAAATAAAATAAACAGTCCGGTCTTTGAAATGCCCCCACCTAATAATATAAGGCCCTTATCTTACTTACCCAGCATAAGTAACCCAGAGCATTGGAGATCATACACTCTTTTGCATTTTAACATGTTACCATCAGTATTCATAGAGGGGTTATTTAAGAAAGTTTCAGTTCAGGAGCGCTTATGTATCTGTCAGGCTGGAAAGGTGGAGACATCTGGACACGTATTCCTAGAATGCCAGTTTTATGATAACCTTAGACATGACCTCATTGCTGTCTTCCCTCAGATTGAGTTGAATATGTTTAAAACCATGCTCTCAGATAGAACTACTGACCTGACGGCCGCTTTTGCCATATTTGCCTGGAGGGCAACCATGGTACGAAGCATAAATTTTAAAAACTGATTTTATTCTGTTTTGTTTTAAGTCAAAAATCTGTTTGTGGTGGTGCATTTTGACAGTATTTCATGCACTTAAACCTTTTTTACTGCACTGGTCATTAACTGCAATAAAGTTTGATTAATTGATCCTCCTCAGCAGTAGTGTCACATCATTATTGTCGTCTGCCTATAATGCAGTGTTGCCTGCATACCTTACATTAATTATGACTCGTTCACCAATTTTCACTCCTCATTCAACTGAATCTTATCCAACTTTCCATTTAATTTTAACATATACCCTTGTGTGACTGTTTTTTCAGTTAGAGTCCATTTTGTTTCTCCACAGTCTTTGCTCGGATACAGCCTCTTACCCAAAGTATAGGTTACAAATTATGATGACCAGCTGTTGTGGCACACCTGTGTTTTAAAACCAATCCATAACTTTAAAATAATCTGTACAGACTGATCACACCTCGATGCCCAAAAATTCTCATATACACTTTGCAGTGAAATATCTTGGGTCTGATGACCTCTAAATATGCCAATGAACAAGGGCAAACATTCTAAGAATAACTCTTGAAAATAACTTAGCATAGATAAGTAGGCCAAGCTGTTACCATTCCTGCCTACTTAGCTTGTATTACTCTCATGCCCTTTCTTCACCTAGCTATGTCTAAAAAAATCTAAATGGAAATCCTTTTATTTTGCAGCAAAAACAAGAAAAAGCCACGTGCCAACTTGAAGACTTCTTTGTTGCTATGCACTCTCATGGAATGTAGTCTGTTTCTTCAAATGCAGTGAAATTGCAATCTAAAGAATATAGTCCACACAAGCTTGTGTCAAATAAAATATCTTAGTTTTTAAGGTACACATGACTTTGTATTGTTTGTGCTTCTTAAGACAAACATGGTTATTTCTCTGGGAATTTTTGTTTCCTTTAGACCAGGAGTTCTCATCCTTTTAAAGCCGGGGGTTGGGTCATGCTCCCTCAGATAGCTTTGGTGGCCTGATGGCAATTTGCTCTTCTTCCACCACGTGGCATTTCCTGGTGTGGTTGAGGCGGGGGGGGGGGGGGCGGCGGCGGCGGCACATGAAATAGTGCTGTGGGCTGCATCTGGTCTGCAAGCCGCAGGCTGAGAATCCCTGCTTTAGACAGCTGCGAAATATAAGGATTTAAGAGCTGTTCTATTCAAATATTCTTTGATATATACCCTGTTTCCCCGAATATAGGACCTCCTCGTATAGTAAGGCACTCACCTATTTTCCCTACTTTGGAAATATAAGGGCCTCCCCGAAAATAAGGCACTCACCTAAATCTTGCCCTGGCGATCCACTGTATCAGCAATAAATGTGTACTGTATTCTTCTTCATCATGGAAAAATAAGACATCCCCTGAAAATAAGACTTTGTGCATATTTTGGAGTTTTTAAAAATATAAGACAATGTCTTATATTCGGGGAAACACGGTATAACATTTTAAACACAAAGTAGCATAATAGCTGGGATTCACATTCAAAGAGTTACTCTTTATGTCAGGGGTGGCCAAACTACGGCCTGGGGGCACCATTTCATGTGTCCCACCACCACCTTCGCTGCTACCAGCAGCAGAAGCGGGCGTGTTTACAACAGCCATAAAATACACCTATGCATGCGTAAACACGCCTGCCATAAATGCACCTGCGGCTGACATATGACAGCCACGGATATGTTTTTTGGCAGTGTTTATGGTGGGAGGAACCACGTGATCGGCTCATTCAGGTGTCAGGGGGGGATGGTCAAGGCTGCGGCACAAAAAGTTTAGGAACCCCTGCTTTATGTTTTGCAAATATCGCAATAGTCAAACAAAAGAAAAACAAACCAAAGGCTAGATGCCACACTATAGCTTACAGATTTTATTCTGCAATTTATTATATAATTGGTATAAAATGGGTACTGGCTGGATTAGGGACAGAGGCTGGGAATTCAATTGCCCATTGTGTCTCAGGAGAAGAGCCATTGTGCGTCATCCTAGCCAAGTTGTATAATCCCAGGAGCCCCCAGAAGAAGGGAATGGTAAACCACTTCTGTCTATTCTTTACCTATAAAACTCCAGAAGGGGTCACCATAAGTCAGCATTGACTTGATACTGCACAATCATAATCGTATGGTTACCTGTAAGTTTTATAGCTAGCAGTTGGACAAGCAACTTACTTAAATGGTAAAAATTCATAAGTGCTTAATGACAATAATGATGTGCTTATATTGACTTACAGTGGCCCTTCCCAGGTCTTCTAGGAATAAATTGCTCAGGAATGATTTACCAGTTCTTTCTTCTAGTGGTACTTTGGACTTCCCAAAGTCACAGAGGTGGTAAGACATGTAACACTATTAGCCATACACATTTGGAATAGTCTCACTTGCCTTCTTTCTTGGAAGGGGTTTTAAACCCCTGTCCCTTGGCTCCATAGCCAGGTGCTCCAACCCACTTCTTCTTCCGTGTCTGACGTGAAACTGCCAAAATGAAGGCACCCTTTGGTGAGTTCATTCTGCAGTTTCATTTGACTGACCTAGTGTGAGAAAGATTAGCTGGCAACACAAGGTTGCCATTACCAGGGTACACCCAATTGTGGCTCACGAATACCAGTCTTCGAAGAGGCTCTTTCTGTGTATCCTGCTCCAACCCGCTGAGCTATACCAATAGGCTTTGCCATATATATATTTTAACTTCAATCTAATATATAGCCCTTTGAATTATGGTACAGTAGTACCTTGGATAACAATGAGACTTGGTTCCACAAGTCTCGTCGTTATCCGGTTTTTAACGTTGTGCGATGCATTGATCGCACAACGTTAAAAAAAGCCCTGTTTCCCTGGAGACTGCAGCAAGCCAGAACATTGGGATTTGAATCCAAGGAGATCAGAGGACCCGATCTACAGCTGCAGGGTGGCTGGGGAAGCTGACGGGGACTCACTGTCGTCTTCCCTAGCCACCCGCCCTTGCCTCTGCAGCTGTGGGGTGGCTGGGGAAGCCGACGGGGGAGCCCCCCGTCGGCTTTCCAGCCACCCCACCCCTGCCTCCGTAGCTGCAGGGTGGCTGGGAAGCTGAATGGAGAACCCCGTTCAGCTTTCCAGCCACCCTGCTGCTACGAAGGACTGAATCGGATAACGCTAACAGATCGTTATCCGATGCAAAATTTCTTTAGAAATCCGTTATCCGATTTTAGCGTTATCCGATGCAGTTGTTATCCGAGATATTACTGTATATCATCTAGCTCTGTGGTTCCCAATGTGGGGCACACACACCACAGGGGGGCAATTTGAGAATGAGTTATTAACAGTGAATGGCATTTTAGGCTTCCTCCACCTGAATAGGAGTTCACTTTTTGAATATTAAGAAATGTATGTCACCAGTTGGGGTGGGGGATCAGGATTTTGGAGATGCTTAGGTGGGGACCAACTAGTTCTTTGTGCCACAGTAATAACATAGATAACTGTACTGCTGCAATTCTATCATAAGAAAACAAACCATCCAGACATACTAAAGCAATTGGAATCCCATACTATCTAGAGTCTAGTAGTCCAGTGTTTCCCAATGTGGGCCCACGCCCCACCTGGGGACATAATTTCCCAGATACCAAAGTCAGTACATTGGCTGATCAGTGCTTTGGGGAATTGACTTAGGTTTCTGGGAATTGAAGTCCAAATACCAAAAGTTGCAAAACACTGGTCTAGCCTAATGTGTTTGAAATTACAGTAAGATACCATTTTCACACATGAGAGTAACAGATCTGCCTCCTCAACTATTCTAGACTGCTATAGTTTGAAGGTGAATTAATTTACTACTCTTTCTACTTCTTGTGCTAAGCACATTGGGCTACAAGTGTCTTCCACAGTGATCAATCTGCAGCCACAGTTTCTGTATCCTTCCACTTAAGATTAATGTTTCTTCTTTGTTCTTCCTCTATTCCTTCATTCACCTGATGGTATCTATCAGGTGCAATCTTGGCAGAGCATTGTTTACCCATGCAGAGTACATGTCCAGCAAAGCATATACTTTTTTTCTAATATCAAAACAGAAAGTCTCCGGGAATCACATCTTTGTAATATTTCCTCATTAGTAATATGATCTTAATATGTAATAAGGAAGATCTTTCTATGGCAACTTTGCTCGAAGACATTACTCTTCTGAGTGATTTTTGTGGTAGTTTTCCAAGTCTTATGGCATAGATGGCAATTGGTACCACAATGGGATTAAATATGCAATATTAATTACAATATCTATAGAGGGCGGTGTCTAAATTGAGCACATTTGTTAGAAAGCAGCAGTTGCTTTGCCTATTTGCCATTTCACATAAGCTTCTGTTCCCCCATCTACATCCATGATGCTATCAAGATAATTAAACTCCTCCATAAATTTTGGGACCTGGCCTCCTATGCTTACTACGATATTGTCTTCAGCACCTCCTTTTTGCACTAGCTTGGTCTTAAAGTCATTTATTCTTAAACCTACTTTACATGCCTCTGTTTAAAGTACCAGTGTTATGTCTCTCAGATGTCTCTTAGTACTGTACTTGCAAATAAGGCAATGTCATCAGCAAAATCCAGACTAGTCAAGTTGCCTTGTTTATTCCACCGAATGCCAAAGTCTACATTCTTAATTGCTTTTTTCATGGTATAATCCATGATGATCAAAAATAAAAATGGGGATTAGATACAGCCCTGTTTCAACATTAAAATACCCAAAAGGGACAATTTAAATCATTGTAATATTGGAGAGGTATTACAGTTCTCTCAGTCACTGGAAAAGTGTTTAGTATTGTCCTATCTAAAAGATTGAATATGTATCGGTATATTTAGTTGTCGTTGTCAGCTGCTGCCCATATCCGAGCACACATTTTCCCTGGAGGTCATTTTCTCAGTTGGTGGATGTGTCTCTGGTGACTCCACAAACCAATCCTGGCATGGGACATGCAACCACACACAGTACATTGAATAGATGGTGGAGGGCATAGTTAGGTTTGATGAAGCTTCCATGCTTGTCACTTAGCCTCTTCATGTCTGCGGTGTTCCTCTTCAAAGTGATCAGTAGCAGCAGAGATTATTGGTTATGTTAACATTTTCAGAAGCCTTTATAACAATTCTAGATGCTGTGTGAGACCTGAAAACAGCACCACTGACTGTTTTATAATTGATACCAGTGTCAGACAGGTGTTTTTAAAATGGATATATTTTTGACCAGACAAATTGGATTATATTTTTTTCTGATATGCCTGAACCACAGACTAACATGGCTTCTATTCCAAAAAATCCAAGTATGAAAATCTGGTTTATGTGTCTAGAACAGGGGTTTACAACCTACAGCCCACAGGCTAGTCCCGGCCCCCAACGCCATTCTATCCAGCCCGCAGCAACCCGCTGGAAGTAGATGTGCATGTGCAAACACGCCTGCCACCACTGCGTCTGGGGCGCTCAGCTGTCATAGGGAGAGTTGTCTGACCCGTGGTGCTGTAAGGTTGAGAACCCCTGGTCTAGAACTAAATAAGTGGCATTTGTCTCAGTAAGGAGAGACAATGAACCTCATATCAGAGAGCAAATGAAACAAGACAACATGAAAGACAAAAAAGTTGTGGCACCTTAAAAGATTAACTCCTTTATTTAAATGTAAGCTTTTGTGGATCAAGTCTACTTCATCAGACATAAGACATTTACTCTCTGATACGCTTGCATAGACTAACATGGCTACTACTTCAAAAATTTCAACAATGAACCTCATGTTCCATTTATAAATGTAAGATACATGTTTTGGGTTTATTTTTCAAAGAAACTATATGTTTAAAGGAAAGGTGCTTCTATAGTTGTGGCTACTATAATATGGGAAACACAGTCAGAGCCCAGGATACAATGGTTTATGTCTGTCCTTCCATGGTAAAGTGGTGCATTTGAAAGCTTATTTTATCATTTAAGACTCTACATACTTTTAAAAAAAATCACCTCCATGAAGATCAAGGGATACTTATAGTAGTATTCCAACAGGTACAAGGAATTTTGGGTGGAAGGGGAAAAGGAAGCCAGAGTGTGCCTTTGCAAAGCTATCAGTCATTCAATAGAAGCATATTGGAGTCATTCAATACCTACCATTTAATTAGAATTTTGTTTTAAACTTATTTTGCTACAAACGCACTTTTGAAAACCTATATTGTTTTTTAAATTGCATTTAATTTTTAAAGTATATTCAGATTTTTTAAAAAAAGTAATGTATAACTCAGGATGAAGGTCTTTTCTTACTGTTGAGTGCCATGTTGCCTCTGGGCCAGTGCCAGAGCAAATGGTAGTTAGCAGTCAGTCCCTGTTTCTCTTTGTGATTGTCTCTCTTTTTGTGACAAGTTTTCTCTGTGTTCTTTGCTGTTAGAAGTGAATTTTTCTTTCTTTCTGGAAATTTAATCTGATTGCTTGCAAAGGCCTGCATGGAATTAATCTTGTATGGATAGATAGGCAAATAGCAAATACCGTATGGCGACTGGGCGTATAAGACAAGCTCCCAACATTTCCACTCAAAATATAGAGTTTGTTATATACTTCCTGTATAAGACTACCCCCTCTTCCACACACCAAATAAAACGTAAAAGAACATCAGATTTTATTTCAACATGTTAATTTATATTCAAATGCTTATGACATGCAGAAAAATTGTCACAAGGCTGTATGTTATCAAACATGTACAGTAAACATAAAACAGTGCAAGTTTATTAAACGTAATTCACCAAAGACAATTCACTAAAGCTGAATGGAACAATAAACCTATGGGAGCTGCCATGCTGTTTGTTTTCTAATCTGTTAACCAAACTGGAACTGTCAATGATAGAAGGAAGATAACAAATAGAAGGAGAGAGCAAGTGCCAGGCAAGTCCCTAGAAATTTTGCTGGCGTGACAGTTTCCCTTTAAAAGCCTTCAAACTCCTGTTCATTATCTGATATTAAAAGTTGTTATCCGATTCATCCCATAGGACCTTAACGTTATTCAATGCAATTCTCCTCCCCAGATTGCTTAACGTTATGCGAGGTAAATGTTATCCGAGGTAAACGTTATCCAAGGTATTACTGTACAGTAATACCTCGGATAACGATAAAACTTGGTTCTACAAGTCTTGGTGTTATCCAATTTTTAGTGTTATCCGATCCATGTTAAAATCCTATGGGATGGATCGGATAACGTTAAAGCTCCATAGAGATACATTGTAACCGCACAGGCTTTAGCGGTTGTTATCCAATCCATCCCATAGGACCTTAACATTATTCAATCCAATTCTCCTCCCCAGATTACTTAACGTTATACGATTTTAGCGTTATCCGAGGTAAATGTTATCCGAGGTATTACTGTATTTTATTCAACTGAAGTGCACCCGGCGTACAAGATGCCCCCCCACTTGGACGCATGTTTTTCAGGGGTAAAAAAAGTCATCTTATACCCCAGCATATACGGTAGCTATTGTAAACCTGCATGCCATATATTTTGAAAATATATCTCCAAGCTTAAACTTGAATTCTTAACTTAAATCTATCTTAAAGACTAACTGCTGTATTTTAATGTTAGCTTTTGTGGATCAAGTCTACTTTTTTATTTTATTTTGTTTTGTTTACTCTCTGATATGGTTGAAACACAGACTAACATGGCTACCATTTCAAAAATTTAAATTCAGTCTTTGCTTTGAACTATTTACCTTGTAATATGACAATCCAGTCACATTTTTATAAATTTATTCTGCTTTAGACATAAAATGTATATCACTAAACATGACTTTATGGTTGTAAATATCATAATATTAATATATAATGTTTTTAAGCCGTTACGGTAAAGTGTTCTAGGTACCCACTGTTACACTTTGTAGGTAAAAATGTGAAATGACACATACATATTATAGCGTAGTAATGTGTACTACTTACTTGCATGATGAATGCACAATAAGCTCCTAAAAAGTGTTCCAAATAAGCTGTTACATTCTGTCTCTGTTGATAGGCTTCAAAGTTAAAGCTGAGCCTGAGGAGAAGACTGCATTGGAAGGAAGTATGATAGAAACAGAACTGACACCAGAAGCAATTTTACATAAATCTTTAAAAATCTCTGATAAAAGGCTGCATACGCATTAAAGTTCAGAGCTGTATTTTCTTAGGGTAAAGGTTTGCATGTTTATAACATAACTTGTGTATAGATAAAACATTAAGATCTGAATAGAGTGCAGAAGTGTGTGAAATAACTACACTAATCCATGCACTATATTATCTTGTTGATATGACAACAAATTTAGTTTTCTCTTTGTCTCTAAAACCTGATACTGTTGTAATGTTCAAGTTTACAAAAGACCCTCATTATTTATCACAACGTGCCATCATAGCAACAGGGGAGGAAGGAAACACTCCCATTGGGCAGCTGGGCAGAGGGGTGGGGCAAACTATGCTGGAGGTAGGAAAGAAGCGCTCCCATTGGGCAGCTGGGCAGAGGGATGGGGCAAATTCTATGCTGGGGGAGGGAGGAAGCACTCCCATTGGGCTGCTGGGCAGACAGGTGGGGGAAACTATGCCGGGGAAAGGAGGAAGTGCTCCCATTGGGCTGCTGGGCAGAGGGGCGGGGTGAACTCTGTGATTGGGTGGCTGCATGGGTGCCCACAGAGATGGCTCCGAGTGCCACCTCTGGCACACATGCCATGGGTTCGCCACCACTGGCCTAGATTCTAAAGAATTTAAGACTATATTAAAATATAATGAAGGCAAATGCTATTGTGTGACCATGAAACAAGATTTATTTATTTATCATTTTTGACGCATTTTACACATCATAGCTTTTCCAAGATGGCTAGCAAAATTAGGTAAAGGTAAAGGTTGCCCTTGCTAGAAAGCCAGTCATATCCGACTAGGGCTCAGTGCTCATCTCTGTTTATAGCCAAAGAGCCAGTGCTGTCTGTGTCTGCAGATGTTTCCATGGACATGTGGCAGGCATGCCTCAACACCAGGGTGCATGGATAGCTGTTTACCTTCCCACCAAAGTGGTCCATATTTATCTACTTGCAATTTCTTGCTTTTGAACTGCTATGTTGGCAGCAGCTGGGACAGAGATGGAGCCTCACTCCGTCATGCAGTATCTGGGAATTGAACTCCAACCTTCCAGTCAGTGAGTTCACCATATAGCAAAATTAGAACCACATAATTAGTTAAATACCCTATATTCATACTGATAATTGTAGAATATGTGTGCAAATAATATATTATAGTAATCTTCGCCAGTCTGGTACCCTCCAGATCTCTCATATTGCTACTCAGCGAATTGTAATATATTAGCATCAGTCACCAGTAGTCCAAACTGAAGCCTTCATAAAACTGTTATGTTTTAACAACAAAAAAATAGATTTCCATCAAGGAAAGGATGATCTGGGTCTCCAAGAAAGAAGGAGTAGAAGAGTGGGAGCATCAGTCATGATGGCAGATTTGTCTCCAAGTTAACTGGTTGGATGAGCTAAGTCATGTTGAAGCAAGGTGTTGTGGTCTCAAATGATTTAGACACCACTACAAAAATATGCAGGTACGAATGCTATGGGGATGGACTGGTTCCCTTCTGTGATTATATCATGTGATCTCTGGGGAGGGAAGCAAACCAGTCCTTCTGCACAGCAGACCAAACAGTGGGCCAAATGCCCATCTGATTGAACCTAACACATATACTGACCACATTTTCCTTTTCCAGAAAATGGTGCAGCTCTTAAGAGTAGCTTAAGATGGATGAAAGCATTACTACTCACAACTGTGACTTGGCTGCCCAGCAGCATCCCTAAGCTTCAGATGTAATTCTTCAAGCAAAAGTGTATTACTATCTAAATGTTTGTTTGCTTCTGGTTTTCTTGTTAGCCAAAAGTGTTTTCATTCAATCTGGATTAATTGTTTTATTATCTCTTAAAACTTTCAGTGATCCCAGATGCTGGTTCAGGAACTCCACTGCCTTTCTGGAATTTAATGGGGAATTACTTGAATGCTGTTTGTATAATGATTGCACTGAACCATGAACCTCCAGAATAAGTCTGTCAGAAAATACTTTGGTATTTGTCTGTTCTAAAGGATTATGAGGGTTTTTTTCTACATTTGAAGCATTAGATGCATATTTCAAGTTGGCTTATTCTCTGAGGAAAGATGCAATGTTATTTGTGCATAGATGAAAAGAACAGTTAAACTTAAGTTTCAGTTTTATTAAAGAGCTGATACAAAACGGTCATAGTAGATCCCCTTTCTGATATGTGCGGTCAATGATATTAATGCTAATCTTGGCAAAAGAGGTTTTTGCCCTAAATCTTTGAATTGATGCAGAATCTACATGATTGAGAAGTTTAAGTCATCCACTTCAGTTTAACCTCCCTTTACAAGTGGGAAAAAGGAGTTTGAAATAGTGCACAGCAGTTAATATACTGGTACATCTATCCAAGCATTATTTACTAATGCTTACATTATGCATTTACTATATTGGAACTCCCTACACTTTGAAGATTCATAACCTAATTTTGGTAGTGCTGTTTCCGTTGCTTCTGAAATGAAGAGGGATTACAGAGAGAAAAGGACATTGAGGATTATGTTTTATATCGGAAGCACATTCCATTTTATCACTCACATTTTGTAATAGTTAAGCTATTCGAGGTTGTTAAATTATACATTGCATGCTTTTATCATTCCTTTTTGTTTGTGCTGAAAGAAGAAACTTCAAGGATATCTTTTTTCCTATGGGCAGATTTTCAGACCTGAATCTGAAGTGAGGTGGAAAAATTTTCTATCAAAAATTAAGTTGTTTTAATGTCTCTTTTGGGAAGGTATGCATTTCTATGTTATGTTAGCCACTCTGAGTTGCTTCGGCAAGTAGAGCAGCATATAAGTCTAAATACAAATACAAAAAAATTGCAAATAGTATGGGCAGTGGTCCAGCTGAATTCATGGTAATATATCAAAGAAGTCATGGTCCATATTAAAAGTCTAATATACATGTGAATATGCAATGGACTTCTTTCATCACTGAGAACATATAGGCAGAAAGGTTGAATCTGTCAGATTTGCTGGAAGAATAAGTAGAGGGAATGCACTGGTGTGTGCAAAACTCAGTATCCCAGATGTTTTTGCACTGCAACCCCCATCGCCTTACCTAACCAAGGAGGTCTCACCATACCAGCTATTCAAATTTGGTGCAAAAATCACCTGTGAAAGAGTCCCTCTGTGTTGACCTCTCCAGCTCATTCTTCATATTAAGCTCTCAGAAACTGGAGGGACCTCTGCAAACTGATGGCACTCCATCTCAGTCAGCCTTAGGATACCCAGTATCAATGACCAAAGAGGACTACCAAGTCTATCCATCAGACAAAGTAAACATAGAGCCTCGTCAATATCAAAGATCTCTGATTTGATGGCTTGCCAGAAACACTCCACCTCTTTCTCTTCCTCCACATTCAGGTCTCCAATGCCACAGTCAATTAAGGAACAAGCCGGGGGGGGGGGGGGACTTAAATCCACTATCCAGGCATCTAAGCATCCTCAAAACTGAAGATCCTGGAAAAAAAAGTTCTATATCAAATATTGGAAATGGTAGCTGTGTTAGTCTGTGCAAGCATATCAGATAGTAAACAAAGCAATAAGACAAGAAAATGTGAGACCTTAAAGACTAACTGTTGTATTTTGATATTAGCTTTCATGGACCAAGTCCACTTCGTCAAACATAAGAGTGAGACTTCATAGCATTGATTTATAGACATATCAGGTACAAAGGTACACAATGATTGGTTAGTAGAACAGATAAATATACATATCTATGTGGCTTTTTACAATTGGTAATAGCAGATCATTTATGGCAGCGGGTCATTTACAGCAGCATTCTACGCACACGCATGCACGTTTTAATTCCACTTCCGGGTGGGAGGAACCACGTAACAGACCTGTTCGAACAGGTGACAAGCCCAAAAGGTTTGGGCACCCCTGCACTAAACTATCCAGCCAGCTACTACTTCTTTCTATATGTCACTGGACACAATTCCTGCTGGATAACTGATTTCATTGATAGAGGTTGGCTTCAGGCATCCAGTAAAGATTCTGCAGCTTTCATTTATTGCTACATCTACCTATTTAGTGTGGGCTGAACTATATCGCAATAGATTGTATATTTCCCTGCAAGGTAGGATAGGACCAAGAATCAACTAGTTCTCAACACTTTTGAATATTGTTCCTTACAGGGAATTTTTGCTTTACATTTTGACAATGTTTCTTATAGGTTAGTGCATGATCCAAAGTAACAGATGTTGGGGAGCAAAACAATAATCTAGTTGGACACTTTTCAGTGTTTTTGAGATGCCAGCTTTTATGTCAAAGGGAAGGCACGTACAGTGGTACCTCGCTTAAAGAGCATAATGCGTTCCATGGGATTGCTCTTTAAGTGAGTTTGCTCTTTAAGCGAAAGACCACTGTAAGTGACCAATTGTTGCTTCTGGGAAGGGGGATTGTGAACCCTGATTTAGTTAAGTGAGTTTTTGGTTGGTTTTAGTTGTTAAGCAAGGTGAACATTCAGAGAAAATTCTGCTCTTTAAGCGAGTTAGTCTCTAAGCGAGGCACTCTTTATGCAAGGTTTTACTGTATTTGAGTCTTAGTGGGGTTGGGTTTTAGTTTCTATCATAATATGCACATGATCTTTTAGTTCATCTGTTAAGAAATGTTCTACCATCTAAAACCTGTCAGACTGAGCAGCATGATCATCAGCATAAATAGAACTTCTGGTGCCTTGGGGAAGTAGTTGATGATTGGTATACATGTTAAATAAAATAGGAGCCAGTATGCTGCCCTGGGGTAGGCCATTCTTTTGATTCTTTCTACTGCATTGTCCTTGACAATGAAAAATCTGCAACATAATTGCAATTGTAATTGAAAATAGTTTGCAATTACTGTACTTTGGTTAACTTTTAATCTTTGGTTAGACTATAAACGCTTTGCATTGCTGTATGATGATGGACGGTGTATCATTGGTAACAAAGAGGTGAACAAAAGCTGCACCATCATCTTCCTAGTTTCAAAACCATCCTCTATAAGCTGTTGTAAACATAGGATTTGTTCTGTATAATTCTCAGGTCTTAAGTCAGCCTGTTGTGGTATAAGAAAAGCATCTGGATTTAAAAAATTGAGGCAAAAATTTTTAAACAAATATGGTACACTAGTACCTCAGATAACGATGAGACTTGGTTCTACAAGTCTCGTCGTTATCCAGTTTTTAACGTTGTGTGATGCATTGATCGCACAACGTTAAAAAAGCCCTGTTCCCCTGGAGGCTGCAGCAAGCCAAAACGTCGGGATTTGAATCCTGACGTTTTGGCTTGCTGCAGCTTCCAGGGAGGTGGGGGAACTTTGGAAACAGCTTGGATCAGGTCCCCCAACCCCCCGGAGCCAGCAGGGGGCCCAGAGAGCCCAAAACGGGTGAAAAAAGTTCATTTTTAACCCATTTTGGGCTCTCTGACCCTCCTGCCAGCTCTGGACAGGTTGGCGGACCTGATCCAAGCTGTTTCTGGGCTTCCCCGATGTCCCTGGCCAGTGGAGCAAGCCAAAATGTCAGGGTTTGAACCCTGACATTTTGGCTTGTTGCACTGGCCGGGGACGTCAGGGAAGCCGAGAAACAGCTTGGATCGGGTCCTCTGATCTCCCTGGAGCAGGCAGGAGGGTCAGAGAGCCTGAAATGAGTAAAAAAAAAAAAAAGGCCAGTTTTTTTACCCATTTCGGGCTTTCTGACCCCCCCTGCCTGCTCCAGGGAGATCAAAGGACCCAGTCTACAGTTGCAGGGTGGATGGGGAAGCTTACGGGGACTCCCCATTAGCTTCCCTAGCCACCCGCCCATGCCTCCGCAGCTGTGGGGTGGCTGGGGAAGCCGACAGGGAAGCCCCCTCCATAGCTTTCCAGCCACCCTACCCCTGCCTCCGTAGCTGCAGGGTGGCTGGGAAGCTGAACGGAGAACCCCGTTCAGCTTTCCAGCCACCCTGCTGCTACAAAACAACTGCATCGGATAACGCTAACAGATAGTTATCCGATTTTAGCGTTATCCGATGCAGTCATTATCCGAGGTATTACTGTACTTGGATTCTATTACCAACTACCTTATCAAGAAGATGCAGATGAAGCCTTTGAAAAACATTGCAATATTTCGGAGAGACATGATGTAGTAGTAGTAAGAGATTTCTGTTACCATGTTATCTATTTGGAGGCAAAGTCTGCCAAGCATGAACCTTCCAAAAAATTTGTAGCATGTGTAGCTGTATAAAATCTTTCATTCTTAAATGAAGACCAGCCAGATGTACATCAACCAGAGGTCACAGTGTACAATTGGTCTGTGACTCATTTTAAAACTAAGGTTGAGAACATCCGTCAGGACCTGGACTCACCTTGTCTGGTTTTGTGGGTTCATTTTCAGCCTATCAACCGAGTTTGTCCACAGGATGCTCAGTTGCTGCAGTTCAACTACTTTCCCCCTTTGGATCCTTGCCCATTCTGATTAGTTAAGTCAGCTAGGGACACAACTGCTGAGTGGGCTATGCATATTATAAATTTGTCTCTGAGGGAGGGTAATTGAAAGGGATGGCTATACAACCCATTCAGAAAAAAGCAGTTGGTGGCAATTAATTTAAAAAACTATAGGCCAATCGCCAACATAACATTTATGGGCAGCTGCAAGCATTCCTGGAAGAAACAGCCCCTCTGATCCTTTCCAACCAGGCTTCAGACTGCACCATGTTACCAAGAAAGACCTGGTCATGCTGTTATACCTACTAAGATAACTGATAACGGTTAGGTTACCCTATTGGTTCTCTTGGGCCTCTCAGTGGGCTTTGATACTGTCGACCATGGTATCTTATTGATTTGGCAGGCTGAGGTTGGAATTGAAGGTCAGTTCTGCTCCTTTCTTGACATTCAAATCCAGAGGGCACAGATCAGAGTGTGACGTTGGATTTTGGATCCAACAATGTGGGGTCCCACAGGGTTCAGCCCAATCTCTGATGCTTTTTTAACATCTATTGCCTCTGCAGATATTATTGCCTCTGCGGATAATCGCCCAGCGACCTTGTTTCGGGTGACCAGATCCCTCCTTGGTAGAGGGGGGTCGAACCCCGGTTGGCAGGGATCTGCTGAGGCTTTTGCTGATTATCTGACAGAGAAAATCACTCAAATTCGCTCGAAGTTTAATCCTGGCGTGGATAATGTAGAGCTGGGGTTGCCTGGAGCACAGTCTGGCCAGGTTATCTGGGATCGGTTTGATCCAGTTGCCCCTGAGGAAGTGGACAGGCTCCTTGGATTTGTTCGTGCCACTGCCTGTGCATTAGATCCATGCCCCACCTGGTTGGTTAAAACTTCCAGGGCGGTGACAGGCGGTTGGGTCAAAGCTATTATAAATTCATCATTACGGGAGGGGGTCTTTCCAGCAAATTTAAAACATGCTCTGGTGCGCCCCCTCCTGAAAAAACCATCGCTCGACCCTGCAGTGCTTACCAACTACCAGCCTGTGTCCAACCTGCCTTTTTTGGGCAAGGTTTTGGAAAAGGCAGTGGCGCGACAATTACAGGGTGTCCTGGATGATCCTTTCCAGTCAGGATTCAGGCCTGGATATGGCACCAAAAATGCATTGGTCGCACTAGTGGATGATCTCTGGTGAGAGCGGGATGGCGGTCATCCATCTGTCCTGGCTCTTCTTGACCTCTCAGCGGCATTCGATACCATCAACCATGGTATCCTTCTGGAAAGGCTCCAAGGATTGGGGATCCAGGGCACTGTGTTGTCCTGGTTTTCCTCATTTCTGAGCGGCCGGACCCAGTCGGTGTGGTTGGAGGGCGAGGTGTCCAGCCCAAGGCCCCTTTGTTATGGGGTGCCTCAGGGCTCGGTACTCTCGCCTCTCCTATTTAACATCTACATGAAACCACTGGGTGAGATCATCTGGTCCCACAGGGTGAGGTATCATCAATATGCAGATGATACCCAGTTATATATCTCAGCCCGTGGGGACCCTAGTGATGCAGTGGAAATCCTTTCCAGGTGCCTGGAGGCTGTGAGGGTCTGGATGGGGGACAACGGGCTTCAGCTGAATCCCGGCAAGACTGAGTGGCTGTGGGTCAGGGGTCCTGCGTCATCTCGGGAGTTATCATCTTTGGTTCTGGATGGGGCGGTTTTGCCCCAAACAGACCCGGTGCGTAATCTTGGGGTCCTCCTGGACTCGCGACTACTGCTCGAAGAGCAGGTGGCAGTCGTGGCTAGGAGGGCTTTTGCACAACTTCGTGTGATTCGCCAGTTACGCCCACTCCTAGATCAGGACTCCTTGCTCATGATCACACACGCTCTGGTCACCTCCAGACTTGATTACTGTAATGTGCTCTACATGGGGCTGCCCTTGACGACCATTCGGAGGCTTCAACTGGTCCAGAATGCGGCTGCCCGGGTCGTGATGGGGTGTGGGCGGTATGAACATGCCTCGCCTCTGCTTTGGGAGCTGCACTGGTTGCTGGTTTGCCTCCGGGTGCAATTCAAGGTGCTGGTTATTACCTTTAAAGCCCTACATGGTAGTGGGCCAGGATACTTAAGAGACCGCCTCACCCCAAGAACATCTGTCCGTCCCACCAGAGCGGACCAGAGAGGCTCCCTAGTTGTTCCATCGGCCAGGGAGGCACATCTCTCTGGCACTAGAAGGAGGGCCTTCTCTGTGTCTGCTCCGGCCCTATGGAACCTCCTGCCTACGGAGCTACGTCTCCAGACAGAGTTGCTGCCCTTTAGGAAAAACATAAAAACATGGCTGGCAGGACAGATATGGGGTATGGGAGGTATAATGACCCCAGCACATTGGCTGATCTGAGCCCCTCTCTTTTTGTACTTTTAACTAGTAGCTGTAGCATCTGGTGTGTTTTTAATCTGTTTTTAATCTTTCTCAGTTTTTAATTTTTAATTTTTTAAAAGTTTTAAGGTTTTTAGATGGAAGCTCCCACTTCCTAATCCTGGGCCTTATCCGCCCAGGGAAGAAAAAGACTAACGTCCTCTGGCCAGAAGGAGGAATGGATTTTAGTTGTTTGTGTTGTGTGTGAATCATTGTCGTTTTGTTTTTGTTTGCTTGTTGTTGTTGTTTTCTTCTCCTGATTGTAAACCGCCCTGAGTTGCCACGGCGAGTGGGCGGTGATATAAATCTAAATAAATAAATAAATAAATAAATCTATATGAGACTGCTGGGAGAAGTCATACAGATATTTTGAGTTCACTATCACCAGTATGCTGACAATATGCAGCTCTATCTGTCTTTCAACATCTCAGCAGTAGATGGCTGTGCAGGCAAAGACCTCTGGGAACTACAGTCCAATAACATCTAGGGAACAGAGTTTGGAAAATGCAAAGGTACAAAATAGTCATACCAATTTTTTATAAAATATTTACAATTCTCTATGTGTTGGCCACTTCTTTCTACACATACACAGAGTCTTCTCCCCCAATCATGGGAAATGTATTCCAAGATATCTGTTGCTTTGCAATTTTGCCTAAGTATGGCAACTTTTGGGATACATTGTGTTTATGGAGGGATTTGGTGATTATTTGTGTTCTTGTACACTCTCCTGAGTTGTGGAACATACTAGACTAGTAGTACAGTATATCAAGTTTAGAAGATAAATAAATAAAGTTACTGCCATGCCATCTGGGAAAGTAATATACAGTAAACCTCAGATAATGCTAAAACTTGGCTCCACAAGTCTTAGGGTTATCCAATTTTTAATATCCGATGCACAGATAAAATCCTATGGGATGCCTCGGGTAACATTAAAACTTCATAGAGATATATTGTAACCGGCACAGGCTTTAGCAAACGTTATCCCATGCATCCCATAGGATTTTAACGTTATGTGATACAATTATTGTATAATCTGGCCCTTTTGAATTATCTTTTTTGTTTGTAAACTTATTTAAATACATTAATTATTAAAGTACATAACTATCTTGCACCCTCCACCTGAAACCTTAACTATTATTCCTTTTAATTTTCATATTTTCCATTTGCTATTTCCAAAATTTTATGACTTCCTGGTTTGGTTTAACTCTCTTTGCTTTCTTAAAGACATGCTGTACTTGACAAACTCTCCCCATATAAATTCAAACTCATTGTTCTTTTTCTCTCCTTTCTTAAATTTTCATTTGCATGTTGAGTTTCCAGAGACCAAGTAAAACAGTAAAGAGATCAAATGCCTAGTGAATATGTCTTTTTAAATATTGTGTCTACGTTGTTTTAGAGTAAACATTTTTGTTCCTGTTCATTAAGCATGCATTGTTTTCTCGATGTAAAGAAAACAAAATAATAGTGCCCCTACACAATCAAATAATTATCTTGACATTTTTGGAGACATACATGGAATTGAACTGATTTTTACTTATTGTTTGTAATAATATGTTATTCCTGAAAGAGAACTAGGAAATCTATGAGGGTATTCTGAACTTTGTGACTCAAAATACATTGTAGCATATATTTACTGTAAAATGAAATCTTTCTCTCTTTTCCTGTTTTGGGTTCAGATTGAATTATAATATATTATAAATAAGTAGACTACACAAATAGTTTTGCTAAAGCAAACCAAACATGCCACTAAACATGTCTCTTGAGATCTCATGTTTTTAAGGCACACATTGGGACGATTTTCTTCAGGACAAAGAGATCTAAGCCCTTTCTTTTTGGCTATACTGTACTCCTGAAATCCTCCAACATAAGCTATTAGGTCCAGGAAGAAGCCTCCATTGCTCCTGTTCCCCATATCTTACTGTCTCTTTGATTATGGTTGCAAATTACATGCTTATTGTCATGTATAGACTGACTCAAAACTGCTTTTCAGTCAGTTAGTTGCATTACACATCAAGTTGTTCTTTTCTACAGTCCTTAGGCTCCCTCAATTCTTTCTACGCCATTTTTTTTGTGTATAAGACCCTTCGCGATATAAGATGCACCCTACTTTTAATACACATTTTAAAGGAAAAATAATAATTTTCTAAGTTTTTTCATAAATTTTCAAAATTAACTCTAGGAACCGGGAAGGGCGGCCAGGGGCTGTGGCATGGGGGAGGGGAAGAGACTTCAAAGGAGCCCTCCTTCCAGTCGATTCCCCCCGCCCCAGCTGCTAGCAGCCAGTAGCTGTGGGATGAGGGGAAGCCCATTTTTCGGGAGTGGAATGGGATGGGAAGAGGGCTCCTTTGAAGTCCCCCCCCCCCAAGATCCCACAGCCATTGGCTGTCAGCAGACAGGGGTAAATGGGCTTTCAAGGAGCCCTCTTTCCATCCTGTTCCCCCTGCTCTGTCTGCTGGCAGCCAATGGGTGTTGGATGGGGAGGATGGACTTCAAAGGAGCCTTCTTTTCTCCCCATTCCACCCCCCAAAATGAGCTTTACCAGCATATAAGAAACACCCTGTTTTCAAGTTAATTTTAAGGGAGGGGGAGAAGTGTGTCTCATATGCCAGCAAATATGGTAAGTTTAAAATGCATAACACTGGGGAGCTACTGTCCAGCAAACCCTAAGCCCAGGAGCCACAATCAACATGCTAGGCCAATAAAAAATTGGTAGGTTTAAGGTTTTTTTATCGTGGTAATCGGGAATCTTCCAAAACTGAAAGAAGCATTTGGCCTCTTCCACTATGCTGCTCACATGTTATCACCGAACGGCTCTCCTCAATTCATTCTTTACCAGAGTGAGGACTGGCTGTGGTAGACACGGAGCCACTCTGCTCACATGGAGTTGGAAGTCCTCAGTGTGACTGTGGAGAAGAAGAACAAACCATGGACCACATTATATTTAAGTGTCCCTTACATGCGTTTAGAGGCACATTGGAGGATTTGCATAGTGCCACAGAAGAAGCCCTTCAGTGGCTTTCAAATCTAGATGTGGAATTCTACTTAGGAACTTGAGATGGTCAATTTGTGCTCACTGTATATATCTGTATTAATGTAGACAACTGAAGTTCATCATATAATAAATACATCTTTACCACCTGAATGAAAACATTATAGGAGTTTTTCAGAGCCTTTGCTCGCTGCAGAGAATAAAAACTACAGTTTATAAATAGTTTGCTTACTGTTTGTAAGTTGATAGGTCCATAATATCGAGGCATCACTGAAAAATTGTTAACAAGTCAATTTCTCTCTTTCCAAAAGATTCCACCACTTGGGCTGTGGGCAAACAAACAACCAAGAGTAGAGTTTTCCCTCAATGTGTCTGCTTATTTATCTAGTGATATATGTGGACCTGGCTAAGCAAAGGCACATTAATTTAACTTGTGAATGTATTTGATGAACATCTTCAGTTAAAAATGCTGGATTGCATCCACTAATCATTGTAAGTGGAATAAATACAGATAGTGACATGCTTTCTTTTCCATTTTGGTAAGATATTAGCGAGGTCTGTGGAGTAGTTTTACATGTGATAGGAAGAAGCACTTTTGTGTCAGGAAAAGTCTTCTCTTGTGCCACTACCCAATCAATATGCTGCTAGAAGTGTGACTTTCCCTCATGATATCTCAGAAAAAATCAGGCCATCTTCTTTCATATTAATGTATTTTATATACTGTATCACTTTTTTCTAGAAACATTACTTTAAACTGTGTGTGGTGTTCTAATCCATTCTGTAAGATGTCATTTGTCAGAGTACCTTGAATTTCCTTCTTGTGAAAAGGGGAGTTATATATATATATTTTTCTGTACAGGTAATATATGCACTGAACACAAAGAATGATGAACATGAAGCTGCTATTCAGGCTCTCAAGGATGCTCATGAAGAAGAAATCCAGCAAATTCTTGCTGAAACGAGAGAAAAGCTTCTGCAATATAAGAATAAAGTTTCTGAAGAAATGGATTTGAAAAGGAAGATCCAGGTTTTAGAAGAATCTTTGGAAGATCATAAAAAGATGAAGCATCAAGCCTTAACAGAGTTTGAAGCTTATAAGGACAGAGTTGAGGATATGCAACTTTGTGCAGAAGCTCAGCATGTCCAGCGTGTAGTAACTATGTCACGAGAAGTAGAAGAAATTAGAAAAAAATTCGAGGAAAGACTACGGAATTTTATCCAGTTACAAGTACAGTTTGAGAAGGATAAGCGTTCAGCTCTTGAAGAACTGAGAGCCGCACATAGACTTGAGGTCCAAGAACTTATGAAGACCCATCAGAATCAGAATGCTACTTTAAGCAAGGGACAGGAAAAAATAGAAGAATTACATAGACGGGATGTGGAAGAGTTGAATGCCAAAGTTGAAGAACTAAGGGTGGAAAGAAAAAAGCTAATTGAGGAGTATGAAGGTAAACTCAGCAAAGCTCAATCTTTTTATGAGCATGAGCTTGATACTATGAAAAGATCTCAACTATTCACAGCTGAAAGTCTGAAAGCTTGCAAAGAGAAAGAAGTGGAGCTAAGAAAAGAATTTCAAAGCCAAGAATCTAGTTTACGGAAAAACTTGGGGAAGCTTAAGACTGAATTGCAGATGGTACAGGATGAAGCAGGTGGTTTACGAGAAAAATGTCAGAAGCTTCAAGTAGCACTAAGTACAGCAGAAAACAATATACAGGTGAGATAAGCATTCTCATGATATTTGTTTACAACAAACAATGTACCATGTAGGACATAACAATTAGACATGTATATATGGCTTGATCATGAAATGTTGAGTGTATATCATTATGACTTCCTTTCCTACCTTCTTGGTATGCCACTCTATGAATACTGAATCTCAGAACTTTTACCCCACACAATGTGTTTACATGTGAGTGCCATATGTTTTATAGTACCGTAATACCCCGGATAATGTTATGACTTGGTTCCACAAGTCATGACGTTATCCGATTTTTAGCCCTGACTTCAGGGACAAACTGCTTTAAAGGCAGGCAGGGAAAGAAAGAGACCCGGTCGGGTCTCTTTCTTTTCCTCCCTGCCTTTAAATCCACCCCCCATCCGCAGCAGTCTCTGCGACTGCAGTCGGGTCGGGGAAAGGCGTGTGCTTTTCCCCAACCCTACTGCAGTCGCAGAGACCGCTGCGGGTGGGGGGTGGATTGGGTAGTTCTACCCAAACCACCCCACACCCGCAGACCATTGCCTCGGATAGCACTAAGAATCATTATCCAGGATCGTTATCCGATGCAAGTTTTTCCCCAAAAAACTTGCATCGTTATCCGATTCTAGTATTATCCGATGCAATCGTTATCCGGGGTAATACTGTATGTGAAAAGAAAGTTATAGTCAGGAAAGTAATAGTACGGTACATGATTTTCAGCCTGCAATTGTTTTATTTCAGCCTGTTCAAAAATGCTTCATATGAGAATAGTTAAATGAGGCTTGGGTATCAGTGTTTCATAAACAGTGATGTGGTAGCTTGCTATGAATAATGAAATATCAAACTCTAATTGATTTTATCTCCTTTATAGGGAAAGACTGACTGAATCCAGCATTTCTAAGTTTCAGGATGTTCAAACATCTATATAGGTGTTAATTAAGAACTATTATTTAAATTTATTTATGCACAAATCATTTGAAATTAGTGGTAAACATATGAAGTTACCAGGAGAGTATCAAAAAAACTTGCAAAACTACCTTCTTTATCCTGGTCAGCCAAACCCTTTCTTACCAAGGAAATTAAAAGCTCCAGAAGGTTCAGGTCTCCTTGTTGAAATGCTTAATGTTTCTCCCACTGTGAAAGTAAAGGATGACCAAAAGAAACTTGCAGGATTTAGTTGAATGCTTTAGGCCTGGGCACCACTGCTCCTCAGCCATTTGTGTGTGTGTGGGGGGGACGACGACACTAGTATTATTCAGGCCAAGAGAAGTAGACATGGAACACAGCAACACATTGGCTTTCATACATAAGTTGGAGAGGTTTCTTGGGAAACTATTAGAGATAAACTGTAATGGCTGCTGCCAGGCCTAAAGTACCACACCAATTGTTTTGTGTGGGAAATTTCACCTAATTCAATTTTGTATCACATTTTTCAGGAAGCTATACTATCTAGGCTAAAAGCAGCCTGAAAGACACAATTTTTGAGCTACAGTAGTGTCTCTGGTGCTCATCCATCTTCCTCTGCCTGGTGTATTCCACCAGCAAATGACAACCACCCCCAAATCCTTTAACTGAATTTGAGACTGCTATTTAACTTGTAATAGGGACTTATTCACCTAAAGCAGGGGTCAGCAACTTACGGCCTATGGGCTGAATGTGGTTCACTGCAGCAAATAATCCCGCCCTTGCTCCAACCACTACTGCCACCGCTGCTGGAAGCAGTCGCGGGCACATTTATGACAGCCGCGGATGTGTTTACGGCACTGTTTCTGGTGGGGGAACCACCATTCCAGCCTCTGAGGGAGTGTGACCCAACCCCTGACTTAAAAAGGTTGCTGATCCCTGACTTAAAGTATTCCTTTCATTAAAACCAGTCAAACAGCCAGTGTTTCCTTTCGGCTGCTACTTAAACAGTACAACAAATAAAGGCTGCATTTACATTGCTGTTTTCTAAAGGTAAGAACATTTTATTTATTTATTTATTTATTGTTCATATTTGCTACCCCGCTCCAATCGGGCAAGCCCGACTCTGAGCAGCTTACAGATCAAATATCGTCATCCTAAAAACTTGATATTTAAAACTTTAAAAATTCATAAAAGCATTACAATTCATAAAAGCATTACAATTCATAAAGCATTACAATCCCACCAAAAAATGAACCGAAGGGTGGCTGTCACTATATCAGCCACCCTGTATGAGATCCCACGATCCTATGTCCCCACACTTGCTTAGCCAGCCAGGTTTTTAAACCTTTCCGGAAGGGTAGGAGCTCTGTCTGTAGGCACAGCTCAGTTGGCAGGAGGTTCCAAAGGGCTGGGGTGGACACGGAGAAGGCCCTCCTCCTAGTGCTAGAGAGGTGTGCCTCTCTAGCCGATGGAACAACAAGGGAGCCCCTCCGATCCGCCCTGGTGGGGTGAACAGATGTTCTTAGGGTGACGCGGTCTCTTAGGTATCCTGGCCCACTACCATATAGGGCTTTAAAGGTAATAACCTTTTGATTAAACAGCCTATGTTAATTTGGTGGCATAACTTTAATGATATGTCCTAGCATTTGCCAGTGGTTTCCATGGAGTAATAAATTGTGGCCACTTTTTCTTTAAGTATAAGGGGCAGGATTTATAAACCAAAGGAGTATTATTTTTAAAAAAGGATCAGTATTATGAATGTTTATTTTATTTCTTTTTCCTTATAGTTTTAACAAAATTATTTATAGATTGATAGATGCTGGATGTTACACAAATTTCAGTGAAAAACACAGTACTGTATATTTCCAGAGCATCTTCACAAAATAGACACTTCTCAGCACAGCTCTTAATGAACCACTTCACACCCCTCACTCTTGGATTGTCATTCTAACTTCATACAGCTCACTCACTCATCAAATAGACTGCTTCTAACAAATCCAGCTGAACTGCTCAACTAGAACTGAACTTAACTGCCCTGAGCTTATACATAAACCTACAGAGCATATCTGTAGCCAGGCACCATACCATTCAACCAGAACACATTTCAGGCCACACATGTTCCATTCGATCTCCCACCAGACTCTCCCAGCACCCATACAACTTAGAATTGTCAATCAAAACTCTTTCTCATCCTGAATACCAATATTTATACAAAATATATACGGTACAATGTGAAAGCACTACAAATCTAAATGCTGTAGATAAACCTCACTTGTATTCCTAATCCACAATACATATAGAAATGCAGTTGAGATCTTTATTCTTCTATTCCAATGACGTTGAACTTTGGCACTCCAGGTGTTCTTGGATTTCAATTCTCAGAAGCCCAGTAAACCCATTTGTGTGGATTCACAGGGATTTGGGCTTCTGGGAATTGAAGTTCAAGAACAGCTCGAGTGCCAAGGTTCGCCATCACTGATCTGTTCAGCTGTGATGAGTAGCATTTGCTGTGAAATATAGATGTTGGTTACTAGATTGTCTAGTGCCCATGTTAGCTTCCTCATCCCTGTAATAAATTTAAGCAGCAACAAATTCCGTATATATCTAAAGCTACAATGAAGGTTGATGTTCCAGGTGAAACTGCTGTAGCTTTTTTAACAATGAAAGCCAAAGGCGACTATTGTGCTCAGTTTAAATTAATATCTGAGGTCTAGAAAGCCCAGCAGGCTACTGACTTGATGCTAAAACAGGCACTTAGGTTTGTACAAGAGAATTGGTCCAGAATCCTGTTGAGGTTTAACTGAATGAAAGTTCATGCTACAGTAATAGCACAAGGTTGTACTGCTTGCATAGGCATTGCCACTGTGCACGTGAAGCCTGTGAAGAAGGCCCACATGCATAATGGTAACGCTTGTGCAAGCATACAGTTTCACACTGCTATATTGGCAGAACTTTGAATTCAGTGGAAGCCCAATAAGATACTGGTCTTAATCTCAAATTTCTGTTCTTTTTCCTATTCATGTTTGATGGAATCTTTATTACATTTATATCAACCAGTGGGTTCAGTCGCACAGTTGAGTCAACCATATCATAAAATAATATGCCATCCCAGAGAGTTCTTTGATCCAAAGGAGTGGTGTTTAGAAGCACTGTGGATGAGAAGAGGGAGGAAAATCCTCTTCGTTTTCCAGATTTAGAGTGATTTTTTTCTGAGTGGATTTTTCACAAACCTAATGGATTTTCAACTTATTTGTATGTTTTTAAACTTAAACCTTCAGAGAGAATATTGATGGAATAATTTTATTACTAACCTGTAAGGTTCCTGATCTTTTAAAATCAAGTTTTATTTGCATAAAAGTGATTTCAGGGTTTCAGGCATGCCATATGATTTTTTTTCTGGTTTCCACTCTACTGTCAGGTGGGAACAGTTGAGCGGGCCTGACCATGCCCCTGGAACAGGACATGTTTGTACATGTGCATCTGGACCCACTTTCAGGAGTGGCACAGACATGTTTGCACATGGCAGGGACATCCGTAACCACTTCCGGGAATGGCATGCAAGCATTTGCGTATTGGGTGGGGATGTCCATATCCACTTCCGGGAGTGGCGTGTACACCCCACACCACTCCTGGAAGTGTTTCTGGGCATCCCACGCATGTGCAGACATGTCTGCGCCAATCCCAGAAGTTTTCCGCATGTGCATTGGTGGGCACATCCCCCATCCACTTCCTGGAGAAGTGAGGGCACCGTGGGCTGGATGAATTGGGATTGGGGGCTGTATCCAGCCCACGGACTGTAGTTTGGACACCCCTGGCTTAAGAGTTTGAAGAAAATATAAAAGTTGTATATTGTGCATGTGTAATAAATGACACTGATTTGCATTTAATGGCAGAGCTTGTTCACTCCTTTCTTCTTACTTGCAAGTTGCCTTTAAAAGTGACATTTTGTTGAATAAAGTTCCTTTTTAAAACAAGAACTGAATATTTGGACTAATTAAGCTACATTTCTGTCACTTGAATTAACTCTTCTTTGTTAAATCACAATGCCAGTTTTGTCTGTATTGTTATTAGAATAGTTACTTAGCTTGCCTGAATAACAATGGAACTTTTAAATGGGATTATCAGTTGTAGAGTCCATGGGACAGGATCTTTCTGATGATTATGAAAAGACTGACTGAAATCTTTCATTACTATAAATTTTCAACTATTCTCTGTATCTCCTGTGTATTTCAAGAAATTAGATCTGGGGTTGGGTGGCTACCAAAGGGAGTTGCCAACACAGTATCCCCGACATTTGACAAATGCTTTTCATCATCAGACTAAATCTTGTTTGATTCCATTCATTGTTGTTACCATGTTTTGCACTTCACCACTATCTTACTCCAGGATGCAAGAATGTGAGAAAATTGAAACTAAGTCTGGTGATGTTCTTCAGTTTCTATAAGAAATTATCTACTATCACTTGCACAAGTGGGAATGTGAGAGCTATGCAAGGAAATTTAAATGGTACTATAGAAGTTTATGAATTCTCGTGCAAGCTCATGCATAATAGTGCTATTGGATGTAATGCTTCTAGTCATGGTTTTCTGATCCAACTCTATATGGGAAGAATGCATTTGCTGTTCACTTATTAATCTCCAGCAACTGCAGCACTCCAGCATGCCTTAAAATGTACAGTATACACTCAACTATAAGCTGAACCAAATATAAGCCGAGGTACCTAATTTTGACCTGAAAAACCAGGAAAATAGATTGACCTATATATAAGCTGCCAGTGAGTTTCAATAATCAAAATACATGAAAACATGGTATAATTAATTAAATTGTTATTGTTTCTCAATCCGACGTGGTCTTGGGATCCTTGTGGTCATTGACCCGAGTATAAGCCTTTTCCCCTTTTTGGGGCTCATTTTTGGTACTAGAAAACTAGGCTCATACTTGAGTATATACATACATATTTTAACCTGAATATCAGCAAATATTTATTGGGAAAAAGTATAATTATAGATACATATTAGTCAGATTTTTCCTCAGAAGATACCCAAAGTTTGAAAAAATAGCAAAATTATCTAATTAAATATATGCAAAAGAATGCAGGTAAGAAAGTGATAAACTGTCTTTGTTTTAAATTTGGCTTCTAATTCTTCCATTCTAGATTGTCAAATGCATTGGTAAATTTCATTTCCATTACTTCAATTGTAAGAATATTACTTTTATCTTTTTAATAATACTCTCTGTTCTCTTAGGCTCTTCAAAAACAGCTAGATGACGTCAAAGATGAGGAACTGTCATTGTTAAGCAAACACAAAGAGGTTGAAAGTGAGCTGGCAGCTGCTAGAGAACGCTTACAGCAGCAGGCTACTGACTTGGTGCTAAAAGCCAGTATGTTTATGTGTGTGTGTGTGTCTGATTTACTTTGAAAACCATATTAGGTCACCGTATGTTGGTTCTAACTAGACAGCACATAACTATTTTAATAGAAAATAAATTATGGATTTAACACATTTTCTGCAAAGAAGTCTTTTAAAAAATATTGGAATTAATTGTAGAATTTTAAAAAGAGTTTTTGAAACAGGAGGTAAGAAAGAAAGAAAAACCAAATCAAGCTGTTCATCAGTAGCATCTTGAATAGAAGTTAGTCCTTTCAGTCAACCAGTTTAGTACTATTTCTGCATTCCACCTTTGTAAATGGAGTGTTCTGTTCCCTGTTTAGCCACTGTCTGAATCTGTGTGAGTTGGAAACGCTGGTGGGATCCAGCCTTACACATATGTCTAGAACAGGGGTCGGCAACCTTTTCAAGTCGGGGGCTGGGTCACACTCTCTCAGACAGTTGAGGGGGCTGGACTGGTGTTCCCCCCACCGCAGACACTGCTGTAAACTTGTCTGCAACGGCCATAAACACGTTTACAGCTGCTGCAAACAGGTCTGCAGTCACCATAAATATGTCTGCTTCTGCCTGCGGTGGTGGTTGGAGTGAGGGCAGGGCCAAATTATTTGGCACTGCAGGCCTGATTTGGCCCATGGGCCGTAGGTTGCCGACCCCTGGTCTAAAATAATCCTGTTTGGAGGGTGGGACTTTATTGTTCTTTTTAGAAGCCTGTGGTGGTTCTGAAAGAAGAAAATATTGAGGCCATAGGAAGCCATGGGAATAAAATATGGCTACCAAAGGCATGTTTGGAAATCATAGTATGGGTTGCATAGTTTAGGGATGATGTCTGAAGGTTAGCATGAAGAAAACAGTCAAAATAAAAAATGGTGCTTCCACACATGTCTCTGTCAATGATACTCTTCATATCAGGTTTTTAGACATTGCCAAGGACTGCTGAAAGCAGAAAAGAAAGTTGTGGTCAAAGGCCAGCAGAACATCCATTTTAGGCAAAAATTAATAGAGAGTAGAGTTAATAAAACAGTTATCTAACACTACTGAAAATTAGAATATTTATTCTCAAGCATATCTACTGCTAAACAGTCGTGGACTAGAACAGAGGTTCTCAACCTACAGCCCGTGGGCCAGCCCTGGCCCATGGCACCATTTCATGTGGCCCACATCACTGCCACTGGAAATGGAAGCAGACATGTTTATGACATGTAAATGTGCCCGCAACTATTGTAAACACATTTACAACAGCTGCGGATGCATTTTACAGCAGTGTTTACGGCAGGGGGAACCACCAATCTGGCCTGCTCAGCTGTCTGAGGGGGCACGGTCTGGCCCACAACTTGAAAAGGTTGAAAACACCTGGACTAGAAGATAGATGAAGGGCTTGTCACTCTCTGGCCTCAGAGACATTGGTCATTGAATACTGTATTAGGATATTTGATTCTAGTTCTCCCAATTCTCAGTCTCCTGCTTTTATTTCTTCTCTCCCTCTGTGTGCTCATTCTTCTTTCAAATCTCCCATTCTTTCTCATACTTGAGAAAATGACTGGGGGGGAAACTGCTCAGGAACTTCAATAGCAGTTCCTCAGGTAGGAAGGACATTATTTACATATTGTGTAAAACAACATTTTAATTATTCTTAAAGTGACCCATTCAAAACAGATTTGCCTGTTTTTCTGGAAACTAACATTCCCAACTTGTAATTAGAATTTGTGAAGCCCCTGTGTTATAAAATCTTGATGCTAGAATCCCCATTATAAAATTTGATGATGATGATGTCCACTACTACAAACATAGCTATGGTGACCAAGGGTCAAATGGTATAACTATAAATATTATATGAGAAATTTTGTAACAGAAAATGAGATTACAGTAGTGACACAAATGTTTACTTTAGTAAGGTACAGTAATACCTCTGATAACATTTGCACCACATAACGCTAAAACTGCATAACGTTAAGCAATCTGGAAATTTTTTTGCATTGCATAATGTTGAAATCCTATGGGATGTATCGCATAACATTCGCTGAAGCCTGTGCCGGTTACAATGTATCTCTATGGAGGTTTAATGTTATGCGATTCATCTCATAGGATTTTAACATTATGCAATGCATGTATCACATAATGTTAAAAATCGGATAATGCTAAGACTCATGGAACCAATTTTTAGTGTTATCCAGGGTTCTACAATATAGTCCTCTGTGTCATCAGTGTGACATTTTTAAAAAAAAGTTAAACCTTGCTGTGTAACATGGAAACAACATATTGTATTGTGATGTGGTGCGGTGTGGTGTATTGTCTGTAGGCCGCCCTGAGTCGCCACGGTGAGTGGGCGGCAATATAAATTTGAACTAATAAAATAAATAAAATAATAAATTGTCAAGTGGTTAGCAAGCCAAGATTTTAAAAACCCATGTAAACAACTCATGCATTATCCCTTCTCAACATCCTGAAGTTAACCCTGGAATTATTTAAGTACATTTAATTTCCTGTTACATCCAAACTAAGAAACTGTAATTATCAGGTTTAGGAGAAATCGGAAACCACAGCCAACTTCAAACCATAGTTTATAATGCCTTATATAGGATTTAGTTTCTGGTTTATTTATTTATTTAGATTTATATTGCCGCTCACTTGCCATGGCGACTCAGGGTGGCTTACAATCAGCAAAACAACACAGCACAAAAATTAATACATTTTTCTAAATCAATAATAGATTTCTCTCTCTCCTCCGGCTATTGGTGGGTGCCCGGAGTATCTTGAAAAGTTGTGAGAATCATATAACCATGGTTCAAACGTAGCTCCCCCTGGGCCTCTGCGATGTCAAATGGTAGTTGGGATCTTGGTCGCTACCTCCTTCCTGCTCTTGCCCGGGGGGGGGGGTTGTCCAGAGATAATGGGAGATTATGCTAAATTGAAAACTTCCTGTCTTATTCCAACCTGGAGAAGAGAAAATTGAAGGCATGGTGCAGTGATAATGTACACAGGCAAATGACCCAAACAGAATAAGATGTGGTGTTAAAACTGTGTGTGTGTGATGCCATCCCAATAAAATAACAGTTCGATGTATCTCAGACTCTCAGTTAAATGCTTCATTTTTACAGGTCACATTGGGATGCTTCAGGCCACTCAGATGACCCAGGAAGTTACAATAAGGGATCTGGAATCAGAAAAATCTAGATTAAAAGAGAAGCTATCTCAGCTAGAAGAAGAAAGAAATCTATTACAAAGCAAAACACAGAGCCTGGATGAGAGACAGAGGCAGCAAATTCTTGCATTGGAAAAGGTGAAAGAAGTGGTCTTTTAAAAATGTCTTTATGATGGAACAGAAAAGTGTGGTGAGAAATTAAAATGGCAGACAGTACCTGCAGAATGCAGAATCCAGTGTTGGACTTTATCTGATAGAATATCAAAATCCATTGGGAGCAGGAGGGTCAGTCTTCCCTTTCTGATCCAGTTCTTATACCCTGTGTTTCCCAGAGCCTGTTGAAGAGTGCTGAATTACCCTCTGAAGCTAGTTTTCAGGGAGCTCTGAAGGCTGAAGCAAGGAGAGAAAGCATGTTGCTAGTGACCATTAGATTTAGACCTTTGAAACAAATAGCATATTATACTAAGGTCTTTTCAAATGATAGCACATGTGCTAGTGATCAACCTCAATAATGAATAGAATAGAACTGAATATTTGAATTAAGAGGAGGAGGGGTTAGTAATGAATAGAGTGGGATTATTGCTTCCTATTAACTCACTTTCAACACACTCAGTTTTCATATTCTCTCAGAATTAATTTCCATAAGAGATTTGTAGAATACAGAATTGTTTAAAAAATTAAATTGCGATAGGAAACATTAGTATTTGTTGGTTTATCTTTATGGATAATTTTCAAGTGTTAATGTTAATTGAATTGTATGCAGTGGTGTTACGCAGTAAAGTTCAGAAATTAGTTGGGTTTGCATTTGTATGCAAACTTACTAAATTGTAATATCCAAGCCAATATATAAAGCACCATAGAGCTTAGAATGACAATGGGAATTTAACAGAATAGGGACAATAATAAGAATGGGAGAGAATAGATGTGGGTGGACAGTATGTATTTGGACCTGATTGTAGTTTGAGTGAATCCAGTGCATTTATGAAGGAAGTGAGTTTTAAAAAGGGATTACCGGTAAAAAGAGAAGGTGTGAAACTGTTGGCAGAATTCTTTTGAGAAGCATGAGATTTGTGAGTTGAAGAATTTGAGACGGGCCAAAGACTGTAGAGACAAACCTTATAAAAATATAAGTAACCCAACGGTGATGATTTTGCATGTGTTGTGTTCTTCAAATTGACAGAAAGTGAATGAAGCAAGAGAAACACAACGAGAATATTATGAAAAGGAGCTAATAAAACTGCAAGCCAGGTTGGAAGGGGAGGCTGCACAACTAAACGAAGCTCATTCTAAGACATTGGAGGAGTTAGCATGGAGACATCATACTTCTCTAGAAGCAGCACATGCCAATACTAACAAAGAGAAGAAAAAACTACAAATGGTAAGATAACTAATATGATAAACATTTCTAATTTTCCTATCTAAAAAGATTTTGAGTGAAGGATTTCAATCTGTAACATGACTTAATTAATACTGTACCTTAATTATTTCAAATCTTTATCGCAAGATGGACTGGTAGAATCTTCAGCTTTACAAATTATTTCAATTACGAGAGAGAGGCTGTGTACTAATACAACTTTATTTATTTTTTTTAAAAAAAATCTTAAAACCTCTTCCATTGATAAATATAGATGAGGAAGGTGGGGGGAAAGGAGTAGAAAGTACATGTGGTGATGTGAACTGGGAATATTCCCAAATTGCTTGAAAAATTTTAGAGTGGGATTAAGTCCTTAAATTCTCAGTCATGTAAATAGTCAGCATACATGACTGATGGAGGATGAGAGATGGGTGGTGAAACAGCGCTGTCATTGGCACCAGCAAGGCGGAGTGGGGCTTGCCCGTGATGACGTGTGTGCCCACAGAAAGGGCTCTGTGTGCCACTTCTGGCACATGTGCCTTAGGTTTGCCAACATTGGCTTAGAGTATTGACTTAAGTCTCAAGGACTTGTTGTATTTCTCCAGTTTGAATTTTATATATGAAAATGCCTGAGTACCCATCTCTATCCTTTCCTTTTTAGAGGCAAAGACTCAATGGGTCAGCATGTAGATTTTTGCATGTACTGTATGTCATGCTATCAACACACCAAATACCTAGGGAATGGTGGGAGTGGATGGAGAGAGAGAAGCAGGGAATATGGATGCTTGGCTATTAATGGATGCGGGGTAGAATGCTCATAACTTATTTTCTTGTTGTTGTGCAAATCTTGGCTGCAGCAGTGTGTGGCTTAGAAGTTTAAAAAACCTACCTGCAAACTGGTAATTGGCTTTTCAGTAACTGACAGTCTGTTTACTTGTATGAAAACACAAGATTCAGTAGCTGTATTATTATATTTTTCAGTAAACATTTAAAAAAATCTTCATGTTCTGTACTCATGCTTTATTCAATAGTATCATTACAGCATGTTTTCAAAAGAACTATTTAGACTAGAAATTTTTAATTTCTCCTATTTATGAAATTTAACATTTTATTCAATAATTTATTTGGAAATATCCCTGCATTAGACTTGTATTAAATATTAAACGTGTAGCAATAGCAATTCTATACTGCACCATAGTGCTTAAAGCACTCTTTGGGTAGTTCACAGGTAATTAGCATTTTGCCCCTAACATGCTAGGTACTCATTTTACTGACCTCAGAAGGATAGAAGGCTAAGTTAACCTTGAGCCCATCATACAATAATAATACAACATTATGTATTAAATGTTACACATGTATACAATATTAACACAGCATACAACATTATGTATTAAATGTTATGCACTTATTAATATTTAATCTCTTGTGAACAGTGAAATTAGAGGAAACCTGTATTTCTGACATTTTTTACTAATTTGCAAGGTATTAAGACCTCTCTATGGGTTTTATCATATCAAATAACTATGGTCACTTGAAAAATGGAGGAACATCTTGATTTGCAGTGTGATAATTAAGTTGTGCTTCACTACACAACAATCATTGACCACATAATATTTTTGTATTCTGTTTTGCCTTTTCTTTCCTTAAGGAGCTAGAGCAGCAATTTGAAAAAGAGAAACAGCACTTTGAAGATGAGAAGAATCAGCTTCGACAGCAGTTGGAAAACCTGAGGGAAGAGCTGACAGCTAAGTTGACGTCATCCAATCAGGAGGCAAGAATCAACTTAGTCATATCCTCTACTTGTCACGTGCATTAGACCACAATTAATCAATAATGATACTTTTCCTAGCAGAGGATTTATAGTAAGATCTGGTTTGTCATATCCTATTTATTTCTGTTTAAAGGATGCATTCTCTCTATATATTTACTTAAATATGTGCACACATGTATACAAGGTTTGCTTGTATGCATGTTGTAGACTTAAATAACAGCAGCTGTACTTATAGTTCTAGAGCAGCGGTCAGATCACTAACTTTTTTTAAAATTACTACATTAACAACATAATACATAAAAAGAAAAATTACACTTGCAAATAAAAGGGAAAATGTAATATAACCTTGTGCTCCACCTCGCCCTCAGGATCATTTAGACAAACCAATTTATTTTTTACAGTGGAACCTCGCTTAACAAACGGCTCGGTTAACACAAAACTCATATAACAAAAGGAAATCCATAGAAAATAGTGGCTCGATTAACAATTTTTTTCAGAACAGATTAATTGGTTTTCAATGCATTCTTATGGGAAACTATGTTTCAGTTAATAAATTTTGGTTTTCAATGCATTCTTATGGGAAATTCACTTTACAAATTTTTTGTAGTAAAAAATATCCGAGAGAATGCATCAAATTTGTTCCGTGAGGTTCCACCGTACTTATTTCCTTCTCTGTAGTTACTGTACCCCGTTTCTCTCTTTAAAAATTACATATTTTTTTCATTGACACCTGACCATTTTGGAGAAATATTTTGCTTTATCTTACATGTTAAGTTATCTATCATTAATAGCTCAATTTGAACTTATATTTCACTTTCCAATATTTTGTAATATGACCTAGTTGTTGTTGTCCATTTATAACTTCTCCCCCCCCCCCCCATTTCAGTTGATCATTCCAAAACCTAGACAGAAATGCAAATTTTGGACAGATTTATATTTTTATATGTAAATTTTTATTCGTTTCTTTAAAAACAAATTTCTGAATTTTATTAACTAACCACCATAGATGAAAATAAATACCACCCAATGCAGAATATTTAGCATTATAAGGATTTTTACTGGTAGTAAATGCTATATATAGTCTTATGACAATTCTTTTTAATCCTCACATACGGTACATTTTTAAATCCTTTAATTCCATAATCTTTTCCACTCTTCATCACCTATTTCTATATCTAAATCTGTTTCCCAAATTATTCTTAGACTGTGCTTTGGTCTTCTGCCTCTACCAAGATTTTATAAATTTTAATAATCCTTTAATTTTTAAATTTTCTTCATCTATTTGGTTCATAAGTATTAGTTCTTCAGACTTTGTCATCTTTCTACACTTAAATTAATTCTTTTCTCAATGACCAATACCATCACATTATTTATTTATTCATTCAGATTTATATTGCTGTCCTCTTGCCGAGGCGACTCAGGGCGGCTTACAGTCAAAACAGCAACAGTACAATAAAAATTATAAAATATAATTATACCATGATATTGTTCTCCTTCTAATATTTATTTGATTTCTGTTAATCAATTGATTTTCAACTAGTCTTTCAGTCTAATAACTTGTTTAATGGCCATTGCCTTGAATAGTTTTAAAAATCTACACTGGTTATAGATCTACCCATTACTGTTAATCATGACAACTAAATGCGAAGAACCAAAGGCAGTATAAGTATCTGAATAAGAAATGCTAGGGCCAGATAAGGAGAGACCATTGTTGCCATGTTTTACTTTGAAAAAGACATAAATATTTGAAGACCACAAAATAGAAAGCTTTGCTACCAATTTTTTAAAAATAAACAGTATCCTGTTTTTACTAGTGTAAAGTTAAGACAGCATAAATGCGCTGAATGTTACACCTGACAACAAGGAATTGGAGTCTAAAATTGCACAATCAGTTGAGTGTCCCTGAGATGACAGATTGTACAGTGTACAGAAGTATTTCAGGAATAGGATTTTGCTAATAGTAACAAATTTAGCTTCCCCTGGGGCTGAATTTTCCCCGTGTGCATATTCTCTGACACTTTTTGAAGGCATCTTCCTTACGTATTTACTGTGTTTGCACCACATCCAGAGAACTTAGATCCCCCCTCCCAACTTTCAAGCAACCTTATCATGAGAAATAATGACTGGCCTACAGCCATCACGGCAGGGTTTTAATGAGTAAACGCAGGTTTGAAACTCAGTTGCCTCTTCTGAGTTTAGTCCCCCTATCTGTTACACTATAATGATTTCTCAGCTTTCTTTCTAATATGTGCAAATGATTTAGTACAGTAATACCCCGGATAACGCGAGTACCGGATAGCGCTAAAACCGCATAACGTTACAAGATTTTCGGAAAAATCTTGTATCGAATAACGCGATTTTTAACGTTATCCGATACAGTCGTTCTTAGCAGTAGGGTGGCTGGAAAGCTGAGCAGGGTTCTCCGTTCAGCTTCCCAGCCACCCTGCAGCTACGGAGGCAGGGGTGGGAGGCTGGAAAGCTGATGGGGGGGTCCCCCGTCGGCTACCCCAGCCACCCCACAGCTGCGGAGGCAAGGGTGGGTGGCTAGGGAAGCCAACAGGGAGTCCCCATCAGCTTCCCCAGCCATCCTGCAGCTGTAGATCGGGTCCTCTGATCTCTCTGGAGCAGGCAGGGGACACGATCCAAGCTGTTTTGGGACTTCCCCGACGTCCTCAGCCAGTGCAGCAAGCCAGAATGTCGGGATTCGAACCCTGACATTCTGGCTTGCTGCACTGGCTGAGGATGTCAGGGAAGCCCAGAAACAGCTTGGATCGGGTCTCCCTACCTCCCTGGACCCCGCCGGGGGGGGGTCAGAGACCCCAAAATTGGTTTTTAAAAAGTCCATTTTTTTTAACCAATGTTGGGGTCTCTGACCCCCCCCCCCCCCGCCGCCGCCGCCGCCGCCGCCGCCGGGTCCAGGAAGGTGTGGAGACCCAATGCAAGCTGTTTCTGGGCTTCCCCGATGTCCTCAGCCAGTGCAGCAAGCCAGAATGTCGGGATTCGAACCCTGACATTCTGGCTTGCTGCACTGGCTGAGGACGTCAGGGAAGCCCAGAAACAGCTTGGATCGAGTCTCCACACCTCCCTGGACCCAGCAGGGGGGGGGGTCAGAGACCCCAAAATTGGTTTTTAAAAATGGACTTTTTTTTAAACCTATTTTGGGGTCTCTGACCCCTCGCGGGATCCAGGGAGGTGGGGAGACCCAATCCAAGCTGTTTCTGGGCTTCCCCGATGTCCTCAGCCAGTGCAGCAAGCCAGAATGTCAGGGTTCGAATCCCAACATTCTGGCTTGCTGCAGCCTCCAGGGAAACAGGGCTTTTTTCAACATTGTGTGATCAATGTATCGCACATAGCGACGGGACTTGTGGAACCAAGTCATAACGTTATCCGAGGTACTAGTGTATATTTAATTTAGATGGAAAAGCAAATCAGCTTGTTACAAGTTTTTTTAACATGTCAGGCGATCCTACTATGGCTTTGAGTAATTGCTTTATTATGTGTATCAACTTTTGAGGCACAGGTGCTTTGTCTTTTTTAGGAACATGGAGCTTAAAGTGGTTTACATTCTAGTGTCCCCAATACATGAACTCCAGTAGACAAACCCTGTAGAGTTTGTTTGTTTGTCCGTTTCTCCGAGTAGCAGTCCTCCATGCCACATTGCAAATAGCTTTTAAAATACCGTTTGTAAGGATACATACTTTTGTCTGGCTATTCCAATATCGTTCTACCTCTTCATGCCCCTTGTCCTGGGTTATGTGGAAGGCTCAAGGATGCTCAGAGGCTTCAGAAATATATTCATTGTCCATGAATCAATTCCTAATTAATTGACTGTTTTGCTCCACTGATAACACTAATTACTTAAGGACATCCATTAAGCAAATCAGATTATCCTTCTCAAGTAGAAAGACTTTTAATATCAATTTCCCAACATAATCTGTATTTTCTTCCCAATAAAAAGAGTCTATAAGTCAAAACTATTAAATTTTATTTTAGTTTAGTTTATTTTTTCTCCTTGAAAACTGAGAAACAATCTAGTAGAATAAGGAACAGGCTGAATACCCTGCTTGCCATTATATTTAAGATTTCAGTGTGTTACAGAATGCTTATAATGTTTTCAGATCTCAAAAGCAAGATTATTTAGCATATATCAAGACCATTTTGAGGCAAATTTTGATTATGCTTTTCTAGGTTACAGTGTTTAGGAAAGTGCATTAGAATAATAATTTTCTAGGATAATAAACTTCTTAATTGATCCCTCTCTATCTCTACTTTCAAAATTAGACAACTCCTGTGTTCAAGGAGCTACAGGATATCCTTAGAAAATGTTTAAAAAATTCAGTTTTCAACTAAGAGCAGCTTGCAGAGTTTATTGAAACTAGGCAAAGGCAATTTCTAAATTTTGTTTATGAAGCCTGGTTTTGCTACTCTATTTAAGACCAACTGGTTTAGAATTTGTACAGCTGAACTTTAAGCAAGTGTATGGCATATTTCATTTTATGCAAGGAAAACTACCATTCTATAAAATACAGACTATGTTGCTTAATATTGGTACAAAAGCAATATACAGTATCTTCATTCTTGAGCCATTCATTTTTAATATTGTTTTGCTTTAATCTCTGAAGAGGCTTATTTTTCTGGAACTACTTGGTAATGGTAACAGGAACATTTTAATATCCTGTTATTGTTGTAAAAATACATAATGCACCCCGAGAACTGCAGCTTATCATAATTTTCTTGAAGCTTCTCAGTAATCTTGTAAAACTTTATGATTATCCTCAGAACAGTAAACTAGAATGTTAAAATCTGTCTGACTTAGAAAATTACTTAATTGTTCATAATTTGTTACAGAAGAGGTTATTATAAATCAGTATCCTGAAAAAGCCAATTGAGACAATCCATCATTTCAAGTCTATGTATTAAATTATTCATTATGTCATAGAATTAGAACAGGAACAGTTCAGAATAAATGCTGCTTATTTAGACAACAGTTAGAAAAATTGTTTATTATTACAAAAATGAATTTTTGTGAATTTAATGGGGTTTGTTTCTCAGTAGATACAGTACATGTATTTGTTGTTAGTCCCTGAACAGCTTTTGCAGAGCAGCCAAGGTAAAAGTTTCCTTATAGAGGCGCAAAAAATCTTTTAAGAAACAAACACAGTGTTCTTACCGTATTTGCCGGCGTATAAGACGACTGGGCGTATAAGACGACCCCCCCCCAACATTTCCACTCAAAATATAGTTTGTTGTATACTCGCCGTATAAGACTACCCCCTCTTCCGCACACCTTCCACACACGAAATAAAACGTAAAAGAACATCAGATTTGATTTCAACATGTTAATTTATATTCAAATGCTTATGACATGCAGAAAAACTGTCACAAGGCTGTATGTTATTAAACATGTACAGTAAACATAAAACAGTGCAAGTGCAAAGTGGTACTTATTTATCTACCATATATACATGAATATAAGCCGACCCGAATATAACCCAAGGTACCTAATTTTGACCTTGAAATCCAGGAAAATAGATTGACCTGAGTATAAGCCAAGAGTGGGAAATGTAGCAACTGCTAGTGAGTTTCAGTAATTAAAATATAGTAATATTAATTATTTTATTGATTTTTTAGAACTGTATTTGCACCACCCACCAGTTGTGGCACTGCAGGTAAAGTGGGTGGGCAGGTCAATTGCACTGAGGCAGGAAGTGTTGCTCTAGCCTAGCCTCTTGCTTCCCCTGCAAGCATGGCTTTTTCCTCCATTTTGGGCAGAGCAGAAATAAGGGCAGAAGGTACTAGTAAATGAAACCCTTTCTTTTTCCCCACCAGTTTGAAAGGGAGACACAATTGTAATGTAGAGCTTCTTTCTTCATCTGGATGGCATGTAGAATGAGGTGGGTGAGCATTGGGAGGCCACTATGGGCAGCTATGTCTATCCCAGCTGAAGTGCACCCGGCGTATAAGACGACCCCCCCAATTGGAGGCATGTTTTTCAGGGTGAAAAAGTCGTCTTATACTCCAGCAAATACGGTAAATCTACATTCCTAGTATTCTGGTTCAAGAAGTTATCTGTTTTCTTTGAAACAACGAATCGTGACTATAGGATACATTATTAACATCCAAATTTATATGAGCAGTTTGGTAGGAAAGCAATTTTCACTGGTGAATTTATGGCCACTGAGTGGGATGACAGTAAAGGAGGGATGTAATAGACTGATGACTGTCTCCCTGTCATTAATAAGGGCCACATGGTTATTTCTCAGGACCTCTAGATCAGGGGTTCCCAACCTATGGCACACAGGCCAGCGCCACCCCATCCAGCCTAATGCTGCCTCCACCATACCTGAAAGTGGAAGCAGGTGCATTTACATAAGCCATAAAACACACATGCACAAACGAGCCTGTGACTGGTGTAAACGCAAAAATGGGCACATTTACATCAGCCATAAATGTGCCTGCCACTTCTGGAGTGTGTGGTCCTGCCTGTGATAGAAAAAGGTTGGTCACCCCTGCTCTAGATGATGAAAAGAATGTTAATTAAATGACAAATGTAAATATATATAATGAAACAAAGACTGAAACCCTGTTGCTTGATATAGTAAGGTGTTTATATATATATATAGCCAGTGAGCTAAAATTGTATTACCAATGATCAACAAATTCTTGTATTCAATAACTTGGAAATAAGACCTAATTTTAAGACGAAAATGATTAAAGACAACTTTCCTTGTTCTTTTTCCTTTCACTTGTTTTTATTTTAGGAGTTTAGTACATTCTTTCTTCTTCCAATGCATCAGACAGAATTTATAGCTTAAATCATTAATAACAAAAGGGAATGTCTAAAAATGCCGCCTAGAGTCAGGTTCGCCTGATTGGGGCGGGATAATAAATCTAAATAAATAAATAAATAAAAATGATGAGCAAGTGTCATTACCATTTTGTGTGCCGTTAGGAATGCAGTTAATAGGGAACAATCTACTACTCTTCTGGTGTGCCTGCTTAGATGTTTTGTCCAATCCCTGTAAAGCAGGGGTTTGCAACCTACAGCCCACAGGCCAGCCCCTGATGGCAAATCATCCATCCCATGACAGCAACCCCGGAAGTAGATGTGTTTACAACAGCTGTAAATGCTCTGTGCAAACACACCTGTGTATACGCAAATGCACCCGCTGCGGTTTATGGCAGTTTTTGCGACAGGGGAAACCATGTGTCTGGCCTGCACAGCTGTCTGAGGGGGAGTGGTCTGGACCATGGCACAAAAGGGTTGAGAACCCCTGCTGTAAAGGTAAAGGTCTCCCTTGCTCGAAAGCCAGTCGTGTCTGACTTTAGGGTTCAGTGCTCATCTTAATTTACAACCAAAGAGCCAGCACTGTCTGCATATGCAGACATTTTTGGTGGACATGTAGCAGACATGACTAGACATAGAAGTGCATGGAACACTGTTACCTTTCCCACCAAAGCAGTAACTAATTACCTATTCACAATTTCTTGCTTTTGTACTGCTAGGTTGGCAGGATCTGGTCCAGATGGCAGGAGCTGACTCTGCCATGCAGCACTTGGGTCTTGAATTATGATCTGCCCACCTTCCAGTCATCACGTTCAGCATCTTAATAATTAAGCCACTGCAGTTCCTCCAATGGATCCCTGGGCCCTGACATAAGAGGAGAAACCTTCTTTCACAATTCAGTTTCATTAACCAAACTAACAAAAGAGCACTAAACTGCTTTAATCATTTAGATACTTCTTTAGTCTGCTCTAGTCAGTCCAATTCTGGGCAGCAAAGATGGAGAGCAATTAGTTTACTCTCCCAATAAGAGTCTCTGAAGGCTGGCCTTTGCTCTGTGCTATGGAAGGAAGATACTGTATTTGCTGGATATATCACACCTCCCAGTCATCAGAGGCAATTCAACTATCTCTGCCTCCTTCTCTGTTGTTGTGGGGTCAGCTGGTGATTGCTTGAACCTTCTTGATCTATGGTATCCCTTAGTTAGCCTGTAGGTCTTCTTTAGGCTTTTTGGGCTGGGGACTTCCACCCAGGTCTCTCCTTTGTTGTCATCTTCCACCTTTTCCTTGTAATCCAAATAGGTAAAATTCAGACAAGTATACATATAGCTGAGTCCATCGATGTATATCTGATCCTGCATACCATCTACCTCTCCACTATTTTTTCTTTTTAAAAAGAAGAGTTTGACATTTATGGGCAACTAGTTGGGAAGCAAATATGAAAATACATGGGAGTATGATGCAGTGATTAGAATATTAAATTGTGATTTAGGTTCATAGTTCCCTGCAGAGCCATAAAACTCAATGGATGACCCTAAGCCAGTTATTGTCTCTCAGCCTATCTAAGTGGTGATGTGAGGATACAGTGGGAAGAGGCGAATATATATGCAATCCTGAGCTTGTTGGAATAAACATGAGGTATAAATATATAAGAAAGAATACAAAGTGTTTTGATCATCCTTTAATATATTATTAGAAGGTGCTCAATAAAAGGTATGGAGGATATGAGACCTTTGTTTGCTAAAGAGATTATCAACACTTTAGCTTTTCTGTGTCCCAACAGGCAAGGTATAGCTGATCACTCATATGTCGTATGAGTAGTATTAGCCAAAGATCAGTTCATATAGATCATCATTCAGAAAGACCCTCCTCAAAGATTGTTATTTTTGAACCACAATTGGGCATACTCTTATAATGTCATCCTTGTGTTGCCAGCTAATCTTTCTCACACTAGATCAGGCGAAAGAAACTGCAGAATGAACTCACCAGAAGGTGGTTTATTTTGGCAGTTTTACATCTGGCATAGACATGGAAGAAGATCTTCTTTGTTTGTGTTGTCAACAATCTAGTGTCAGAAACAATCCAGCCAACAGGCTCCTGTTTTTACCCAGGGGATGCCTGAATGCGTTAACGGTCCTCACATTCTTCACCTCTCAGTTTGAATATATGCTGCATATATAAACAGCGCCAATGTTTCAGGCAAGATGCAACAATTTTGTTTAAGGTGGTGACAATGTTTCACTCATTCTCTGAGGAGACTGTACAGTTTTAGCAGGAAAGGTAATTGTCTGCTTTGTAGACAATAGGACAGGAGACAAATATTGAAAGGTTTCTCAATTTTTACAGTTAGAAGCCAGAGATAGATGTTTTGTTTTCACAGCTATCTTCCTCAGATTTGTAGTCTCATTCTAACTATCACTTATTCATGGAGACCATCTGTATCCTGAACTTAATTACAGGCTGACTCTCATATTTTGTTATTTTATGATAGAGAGGGAAGGCAGCAGTAAGGGGCTTTCTTCTTTGTGGTCTCTCTGCATCTACACCAGCACAGAGCAACTTCTTCAGAACCTTCTAGAAGTAGAAAGTGTCTTCTGATGGTAGTCCTGCTCCTCCACTGTACCAAGCATGGCTTAACATAATGTTTCAGTGAAGAAGGAATGCGTAACATAATCTCTAAGAAGCTGAATAACATTCAGTAAAAAAAAAAAAAAGTAAATGTCTACTGGTCTGTCGGTACTTTTTTCTTTCCTTATTGCAGGTGAGCCGTCTACAAGACCTTATAAGAAAAAGTGAACAAGGGCTTGGTACTGCAGAAGGACACATCTCCAGTCTCCAAGAAACCCAGGAAATACTGCAAAAAGAACTAGAATTAACAAGAGCAAGACTAAGGGAGACCACAGATTCTCTGTATAATGTTGAGGTAACTATCTGACACCTTAGAATATTATTTATTTTGTTACATTTTGTAAATTGAGCCAACATATGGATCTGCCCTTCCACTGGCTTATAAAATTTCCCCATTTAGTACAGTATTACTTACTGTAATTCCATCTGTGTATCGTCACTATGCTGTTACATCCTCCTGCTTAAAACTGTATTTAAAAAGGATTAGACAAATAAATCTAAAGGGGGATAAATCTAACAATAGCTGCTTGATTATTGTGACTTTATGCAACGTCTAGGTTTAAAGTCAACAAACCTCTTACTATTAACTGATTGAAACAGTATGATGGGGCTTCCATTTCTAGGCCAGACATTAAACTGCCAAAATGAAGCCACCTTTTGGTGAGTTCATTCTGCAGTTCCTTTCACCTGACCTAGTGTGAGAAAGATTAGCTGGAACAATAAGGTTGCCATTGCCCTGTGTACACCCGATTGTGGTTAAGAAATACTATAATCTTCAAGGAGGCTCTTTCTACTTGTTGTATTTTCATCTTTTAAGACCTGAGTGGAAAACTTGACACTGGTCTAGTTGAACCATTGGTCTGCTGCAGGAGAACATTTCTTTCACTCTACACACATATCTCTGTAATATCTACATTCTTGAAAATCCAAGTTTGTTGAGTAAATAGGTCACAGAAGAAAGAGATTCAGTTTGTACGCTAAGCCTATATTGAAAAATACTCATTACACTAGTACCCCGAATAACGTTATGACTTGGTTCCACAAGTCCCGTCGTTATTCGGTTTTTAACGTTGTGCGATACATTGAACACACAATGTTAAAAAAAGCCCTGTTTCCCTGGAGGCTGCAGGAAGCGAGAACATCGGGATTTGAATCCTGACATTTTGGCTTGCTGCTGCCTCCAGGGAGGTGGGAGAACTTTGGAAACAGCTTGGAGCGGGTTTCCCCACCTCCCTGGACCCGGCGGGGGGGTCAGAGCCCCCAAAATTGGTAAAAAAAACGTCCGTTTTTTTTTTACCAATTTTGGGGTTTCTGACCCCCCCGCCAGGTCCAGGGAGGTGGGCAGACCCGATCCAAGGTGTTTCTGGGCTTCCCCGACGTCCTGAGCCAGTGCAGCAAGCCAGAATGTCAGAGTTCGAATCCCGATGTTCTGGCTTCCTGCACTGGCTCAGGACGTCGGGGAAGCCCAGAAACACCTTGGATCGGGTCCCCACACCTCCCTGGACCCAGCGGGGGGGTCAGAAACCCCAAAATTGGTAAAAAAACCATCCGTTTTTTTTACCAATTTTGGGGGCTCTGACCCCCCCCCCCCCCCGCCGGGTCCAGGGAGGTGGGCAGACACGATCCAAGCTGTTTCTGGGCTTCCCCGACGTCCTGATCCAGTGCAGCAAGCCAGAATGTCAGAGTTCGAATCCCGACATTCTGGCTTGCTGCACTGGCTCAGGACGTCGGGGAAGCCCAGAAACACCTTGGATCGGGTCCCCACACCTCCCTGGACCCGGCGGGGGGGTCAGAGCCCCCAAAATTGGTAAAAAAAACGGACGGTTTTTTTACCAATTTTGGGGTTTCTGACCCCCCCGCTGGGTCCAGGGAGGTGTGGGGACCCGATCCAAGGTGTTTCTGGGCTTCCCCGACGTCCTGAGCCAGTGCAGCAAGCCAGAATGTCAGGATTCGAATCCCGACGTTCTCGCTTCCTGCAGCATAAAAGAGGGTGGGGGAAGTTCAAAATTAGCGCACATCAGCTCTAGGGAGGTCGGGAGACCCGATGCGCGCTAATTTTGAACTTCCCCCACCCTCTTATGCTGCAGGAAGCCAGAATGTCGGGATTCGAATCCTGACATTCTGGGTCGCTGCACTGGCTCAGGACATCGGGGAAGCCCAGAAAAAGCTTGGATCGTGTCTGCCCACCTCCCTGGACCCGGCGGGGGGGTCAGAGACCCCAAAATTGGTAAAAAAAAGTCCATTTTTTTTACCAATTTTGGGGTTTCTGACCCCCCCGCTGGGTCCTGGGAGGTGTGGGGACCCGATCCAAGGTGTTTCTGGGCTTCCCCGACGTCCTGAGCCAGTGCAGCAACCCAGAACGTCGGGATTCGAATCCTGACATTCTGGGTCGCTGCACTGGCTCAGGACATCGGGGAAGCCCAGAAAAAGCTTGGAGCGGGTTTCCCCACCTCCCTGGACCCGGCGGGGGGGTCAGAGACCCCAAAATTGGTAAAAAAAAAACGTCTGTTTTTTTTACCAATTTTGGGGTTTCTGACCCCCCCGCTGGGTCCTGGGAGGTGTGGGGACCCGATCCAAGGTGTTTCTGGGCTTCCCCGACGTCCTGAGCCAGTGCAGCAACCCAGAACGTCGGGATTCGAACTCTGACATCCTGGCTTGCTACACTGGCTCAGGACGTCGGGGAAGCTCAGAAAAAGCTTGGATCGTGTCTGCCCACCTCCCTGGACCCGGCGGGGGGGTCAGAAACCCCCAAATTGGTAAAAAAAACCGTCCTTTTTTTACCAATTTTGGGGGGTCTGACCCCCCCCCCGCCGGGTCCAGGGAGGTGTGGGGACCCGATCCAAGGTGTTTCTGGGCTTCCCCGACGTCCTGAGCCAGTGCAGGAAGCCAGAACGTCGGGATTCGAACTCTGACATTCTGGCTTGCTGCACCGGCTCTGGACGTCGGGGAAGCCCAGAAACACCTCCAGAGAGATCAGAGGACCCGATCTACAGCTGCAGGGTGGCTGGGGAAGCTGACGGGGACTCCCTGTCGGCTTCCCTAGCCACCCACCCATGCCTCCGCAGCTGTGGGGTGGCTGGGTAAGCCGATGGGGGAGCCCCCCGTCAGCTTTCCAGCCTCCCCACCCCTGCCTCCGTAGCTGCAGGGTGGCTGGGAAGCTGAACGGAGAACCCCGTTCAGCTTTCCACCCACCCTGCTGCTAAGAACGACTGTATCGTGTAACGTTAAAATCGCGTTACTCGATACAAGATGTTTCCGAAAATCTTGTAACGTTATGCGGTTTTAACGATATACGGTACTCGCGTTATACGGGGTATTACTGTATTTAAGAAATCAGGATTTAATTAAACAAAACTGTGTGAACTGGAATATATTTTTGGTACTCAGTGAAGAAATCACATGCAGTACTTGTACATTTGGAAAGGATAAAAATTTTATGTCATAGAAAACATTGCCATTATTTTATATGTGTATTGCTTATTTATTTATTTATTTGCTTTATTTATTTGTTACCTTTATATACCACCCATCAAATCTACATCTGAACTTTGTGTTGGTAGGGGGAATTAGAGCAGGAAAGACAACAACATGATGTAATGATTGTCGCCATGAGGGAAGAAGAAAAATTCAAAGTAGACCGAATGGCTCGTGACCTGGAAATAAAATGGACAGAAAATCTTCGGCAAGTGTTTTGCCCCTTCTTTTATTCTCTTTTAAAGAAATAAATTTATAATGTAATATTGGTCAAAGCTGAGAGTTTCTTCAAATTCATCAAAGTCTGTGTCAATGAATAAAAGAATGTTTTTGTTTTTGTCTTCTTCTCAGGCAGGAATGTAGTAAACTTCGGGAAGAGTTGCGGCTGCAACATGAAGAAGATAAAAAGTCAGCAATGACACAACTCTTGCAACTGAAAGAGCGGGAAAAAAATGCTGCTAGAGATAGCTGGCAGAAGAAAGTGGAAGATCTCTTGAATCAAGTAAGATATGTGTTGTTGCAGGGCTAAATTTTTTAGAACTGGAAGGAAGAGAGAAAAAGTCAAAAGAAGATCTCTGAGACTGTTTAATCTATTATAGCAACACTGTTTATGTTCTGAAACATTATGCCATGTCTCAGTGGCAAACTAAAAAATGAGGTATGATTCTGTTCTATGCATTGCACAATTTTAGACTAGAAGAAGCTTAGGAAAATTTTCTGTAAAGGCTAGTGTTGATGGGGGTTGCAGCCCAGCAACCTCTAGAGGGACAGAAAAACCTGGAAGAAAAATAAGGAATTCATGTGACTGCCATGTCATGATCCAAGTTTAAAAGTAACCTAGCATAAAATATTGAAAAACAAGTTTTCAAAAATCTGCTGTTTACATCCTTTTATTTTAAATTATAATATACAGTAGTTGAAATGTAAAAGCTAGCAGAAAAGGAGGCAGTTATCGTACCTAAATGTTACACAATATACAGATTAGAGAGTGAATTGACTTGCTAAACCAGTTGAAACACACCCATTTTGTTGTTTAGAAAGTAAGCAGACACACATGCTAAGCGAAACACTATTTAAATAAGTCTCTTGATTCATAATGGAAATTGTTTCATATATGAACATTCATCAAAACCTCTCAAAAGATGTGAAATCATTATGGCAGGGGTTATAAGAAGAAATGTTCCTCCAAACATAAAGTACACTAGTACCTTGGTTCCACAAGTCTTAGCGTTATTCAGTTTTTAACGTTGTGCAATGCATTGATCTCACAACCTTAAAAAAATCCCTGTTCCCTTTCCGAAGATGAAATGAAACAGGGGGTCGAGCCGCCTGCCTCTTTGGCAGCCACCAATTTCTCCCCAAACACCTCCACAGTCCCAGCGCTCGATCACTGGCAGAGACCCCTACCCATTTTCCTCCTAAACAAGCCTGATCCCTGTCTTGGTTTGGGGGAAAGCGGGACGCACAATTCCCAGCTTGGTTTGGGGAAAACGCTCAGACTGCCCATTTCCTTGGGGTGGTCTGAGTGTTGGCAGGCAGGCAGAGAAAGCCCAGTGGGATTGAGGCTCAGATCTCCACTGGTAATGTACCCTTGCTTTTGCGAGGCTTGTCTCGCAAAAGCAAAGGTACATTACCAGCAGAGATCCCAGCCTCAACAGCAGAGAAAGCACAGTGGGATTGAGCCTTAAATCTCAACTGGTAATTTACCTTTGCTTTTGCAAAAGTTTATCTCCCAAAAGCAAGGGTACATTACCTGCGGAGATCTAAGCCTCAATCCCACTGGGCTGTTCTCTGCCTGGGAAGTGGGACTTCAAGGGACTTAGCTTCCTAGCGCCAGTTTGGCTGGGAAGAGAAGGGGTGCGTCCGATATCCCCCCAACCAAAACGGCAGGCTGAGCCTCGGTAGATGTCTGCCCCAAAGCCCGCAGGGCTAGTCTGTAGCTGTGCAGGCTTTGGGGTAGAGATCAACATCAGGGAATTTAAGGCAAACATTTTCATCACACAACGTTATCTTAATGTTGTGTGATGCAAATGTTTGCCTCAAATTCCCCGACGTTATCCAATTTTAGCGTGATCTGAGACAAATCTTATCCGAGGTACCACTGTATAATAATATACTTGAAATGTAAAAATACGCAGAAAACATAGCTACTCACACAGTCACGCCCAATTTACCTAGTAGTAAATGCTGTACAAAATATGAGAGGATTTAAAATACAGGTTAACAGCTTGCAAAAATTACCATTCTTCAGAAAAACAGTTAAAAATAGAAGAATGGGTGTCATCACAAGAAAATTGCAGTATAGTTTCCTCTTGAACATAAATGTTGTCCATTAATGGACAGGGAAATTTTATGCTCTTTCCATCCGTCAAGTATTAAGTACAGTACAGTATTTCAAATTGATATCCCAGGGCTTTGAAGAACATTTTCCACATACCAGTATAAAAATTAACTTAACTTTGTAAATATTTCTGTGTCAAAACTAGAAAACATTGTCACTGGAGTTAGTGAGTGGACAGATGGAGCATGGATTTCAGTGTGCGAAAAAAATTATACTGGATTAAACTCTACAGTCAGAAGTGTTTAACATGCAGTATAAACACATTTTAAATCTACCATAGTAATTAAACATAATTTAATTCTGTGCTCACATACCTAGGAGAAAGTTCTACTGAATTCAGTGGGACTAGCTTCTGCATAGAAATACACAGAACTGTGCTTCTTGATAAAACAAAGGCCAAAATCCTATTGGGATGCTACACCGGCATAACAGACATGGTATAGCATTTGGAGACAATTTGCCTCAGAATAAGAAATAAGTGTAGAAATCATTTGTTGAATTTTGAGTCATACAACTCATTGCATAACATGTAATGCCTGTGCTTACTTTTTTAGTTTAGATAATTTGCCACCAAAAGTTATGTTACTTGTGTTACGCCTATAGGCATAACTAATAGGATTTTAGTCAATGGTAAATAATTCATTTGTCATCTACACAAAAACAAAAACACTGGGGTGAAATCAGCTTTTGACCGTGAGAAAGAATGGATATAGAAAATTCATTGTAATTGCATATATTAACAAAAACAGACAATTGCCTTAGGTTACACAATTCTAAATACAATTAAAATCTTATACAGTGGTACCCTGCATAATGAATGCTTCGTGTAACGAAAAAATAGCACAACGAAGTGTTCATTAGGCAATGGCGATACCCCACATAATGAAATTTTTTTTTAGTTATGCAGGTTTTTTTGGTAACCGGGGTACACCCGGTCAATGGGAACCCCGGATAACGAACATTTTTTGTTTGTTATAGGGGGCATCTCCCATTAGCTTTGCATAACAATAAAAATGTAAAGAGCTCTGTGGAATGGAATTGTTTTTGTTATGTGGGGTTCTGGTGTAATATAAATCCAAAGAAAGCAGCCATGTTGAGCTCTAAATCCACTTCTCTCGCTCAGATACACATACACTCACACAGAAGTAAAGAGTGTAAAGTCAGTTTAATCATGGAATAATTGGAATTTGGATTCTAGTGCAGCCTACAGATTTAGCTTAAGTTCTATAAGCATTTTTAGTTTCTTGTAATAGATATTTGTTTTTAGCTAAATTGTTCTTGGTTTAGTTCAAATATTTTCTTCCTCTGACTACTTTATTATGTTGAATTTGCTTATTGATATTTTTTGTAAGTTTAGATTCAAGAAGATGCAGTTTGTACGTTTTAGTAAGATATTCAGAGGGAAAAGGACAAATATATTATTTTTGTTTTATTTTGTTATATAATATTTATTTTGTTGTGTTTTTTATTGATTGTCTTATTGTTTAATCCGGTGGAAAATAATAAGAATAATAAAAACCAGTAAATATCTTCCTGGGATTTTACTGGGCTTATTGAAGAATGAAATACAGTACAGTCAAACCTTGCATAAAAAGTGCCTCGCTTAAAAAGTAACTCGCTTAAAGAGCAGAATTTCCTCTGAATGTTTGCTTTGCTTAACAAATAAAACCAAACAAAAACTCGTTTAACAAATCAGGGTTGGCAACCCATCCACCACCACCAGAAGTCACAACTGGTCACTTACAATGGTGTTTTGCTTAAAGAGCAATCCTGTGGAACACATTATGCTATTTTAGTGAGGTACAACTATACAGTAAAGCCTAGCATAAAGAGCGCCTTGCTTAAAGAGTAACTCGCTTAAAGAGCAGAATTTTCTCTGAATGGTTGCCTCGCTTAACAAGTAAAGCCAACCGAAAACTTGCTTAACAATTGAATCGAGTTTGCAATCCACCCTACCAGAAGTCACAATTGGTCACTTGCAATGGTGTTTTGCTTAAAGAGCAAACTCGCTTAAAGAGCAATCCCGTGGAACGCATTATGCTCTTTAAGTGAGATACCACTATACAGTAATTTAAAATAACTGGTGACTGAATCATAAATCATGTATTCAGCAAGGAAATTACCACAAAAAGGTTGACAATTAATATACATATACAGAGGGTGCCAAAAATGTATACACATTTTAAGAATGGCAAAAACAGTATTAAAATTGTAATACTCAATATAAGACCAATAACAAAAGATGAATATGAGTCATGTTTGACTTCTGCAATTTACAAGAGGTGCTCAAAGTGGTTAGCATCAGCATCCAGATACTTTTGCTTATGGCAAACTACTGTTTGAGCAACGTTGACCAAAGTATCCACTTGTATTGTTGTGCATGCTGCTTCTATTCCTTCCTGAAGTACCACCAGTGTAGCTGGATTTCTATAATACACCACATTCTTTAAGGTCTCCATAAATAGAAGTCAAGGGATGTTAAGTCAGAATATGGGAGTAAATCAACTGCATCTCTTCAAAATGGTCTTGTGCTACTCAAACAACAACAGTGTTTCCGCCATTTTCGTTTATTCTCCTGCCAATTGCATGGTGATGCTAGCATTAATTCTTTTGAGTGAACATCATACTACATATTGCCACCATAATTCAATTCAACTTTGAAAAGTAAGACATAGATAATATATCTTAAGATATGTATATATTTTGGCACCCTCTGTATGTTGCATCCGATGTATATGGTGAAGTATCACTTACAGCACATCTTCAGTTTTTTGTGCAAATGGCACTCTACTCTTGCATATATATAATATAAAATCTATAATTTTGCTATGGATCAGGGTATAACAATTTTGAAAAAATAATTATAGATAAATAATGATTTATAAGAAAATGATGTGTAATGTTTGACTCAGATAAGGATGGATCTTGGATGTGTTGTTGACTTAGATAATCATATTGCCAGGATGTTTAGAAACAATGGCAAATTGTACGTATTCTTTATTTCAAAATTAAAGCTAAATGTTTGTTTAAAATGTTTAAGAGAATATAGCAAAATATATAATGTGAAAAGCAATAGATACTTGAGCTTTCTTACAGATGTATCAATTTATATCTATGAAAAAATCAATACAATAATGTAATAAAAGTCAGAGATATATAAGATTACATCTCTCAGTTTTTGCTTTCTGAAAAATAGGATAAAATGCTTTTACTAATATGAGACATAGCAAGCCATAGCAAAAACATTCAATGTTGATTCCCCCCCCCCCAGTCAGTTTTCAACATATTAATATTCTGTGTCTTGCTGTCCCTTTTTTATTCCATCTTTTTAATTAGTTCTGAATGTTTCCCTTTATTTCTGTGATCTTTCCTTCATAGCGGCACTGTCTCGGTGAAGCTTTGCATAAATCTATCAGCAATGTAAGTGAGTTACACTTACAATTTGTACGTGAGGGCATGCTTGCACTTCTCAGCTTGCAGACTGGCCAGTGCTGCTTGAAAGCATTAACCTTTGAAATTAAAAACATGTTTATGAGGAGAGATTACAATATTAATTGCATTAAAAGCTATCTGCTGCATTCATTCATTCATCTGTGTGTTTGTATGATTTGACATGTACCATCACACCGTCATTCAAGTGTAGTAAAGGCAAGCTTACAGGCAGTGCATTTCGTGTTGTAAAGTTTTTTTAAAAGCATGGAATGAGTGGTACAATATTACAACCTCAGTAAAGGAATTCAGTATCCAAGTGATGCATTTCCTCTTGTTTCTAGAGGGATGTAAAAGACAATGGGATCCAAATGGCCTTGAGCAGAATGCTTTGTGTGTGTGTGCTTGCAGATGCACACACATTCCTTCAGGATGGGAAAATAATACACAGAATTGAGCTATGTGAGTGTTCAGAGATGTGGAGATCATTTAATTGTTGATTTATTTAATTTTTTATATTCTGCCAAGGGAGAAATGCGAGATAAAAATCAAATGAATAAATTAATAATGTAAAATAATTGCCTGAGTGGAATAGAATGTAAATGGATATACCGTTCTCTCAAATCTGGAGTTGTTTGGATCCCAGTTGATTTTGAATAATAAAGGTACAAGTCTCTCTTGCTCAAAAGCCAGTCATGTTTGACTCTAGGGGGCAGTGCTCATCTTCAGCCAAAGAGCCAGTCCTGTTTGTAGGTAGTGTCTGCAGACACTTCCATGGTCACAACTAGACCAACACACATGGAATGCTACTACCTTTCTTGCCAGAGTGGTACCTATTTATCTACTTGGAATTCCTTGCTTTTGAAATGGTAGGTTGGCAGGAGCTGGAACAGACAACAGGAACTCACTCTGTTGTGCAACACTTAGGTCTCAAACTGTTGAACTGTTGACCTACCAGTCATCAAGCTCAGTGTTTTAACTACTAAGCAACCACAGCCCTATTGTTTAGAATAGATATAGTGATATTACTATTCCTCAGTCAACAGGAACATCAGAGTTGAGAATTCCTGTGGTATTAAACTGCAGTGGCAAAAATAATAATTATTATTTTTGCAATCCTTCATAGTTTTGCCACTGTTTGCTAATATAAGATGCCAGTTTAGATGCAGTAGCACAGGTCTGGCAATTAAATGATCCCTTACAGCAGTGATGGTGAACCTTTTAGAGACCAAATGCCCAAACTGCAACCCAAAAAACACTTATTTATTGCAACGTGCCAACATAGCAACAGGGGAGGAAGTAAACACTCCCATTGGGCTGCTAGGCAGAGGGGGCAGGGCAAATTCTGTGCTGGGGTGACTGCATGGGTGCCCACAGAGAAGGCTCAGAATGCCACCTCTGGCACACGTGTCATAGGTTCAGCACCACTACCTTACAGCATAGTCTCATACATATATTCACAAGTCCCACTGAGGTTTTTTTTAAAATAATTTTTTATTAAATTTTCAACCTAAAAATACAAATAAAACAGCAACAAAAACATATACAAATAAAAAACAAATACAGACAAAATACATATTTGATACTCTATTATATCACTAAGTTACATTATAACACAGCATAAACATTTTAATATATAGTATTTCAAATCTCATCAATATTCAATATACAGTAAAACCTTATATAACGAATTTAATTCGTTCTGCGAGGCTGCTCGCTATGCAAGTCAGACTCGCATAGCGAAAATTCCTATGGAAAAACTCGCATAACAAGCTTTTTTAGGAGGAAACTTGCATAGCGAATTTTTTTCGTTATGCGAGTTTTCCCCCAAAGAAACACTGAATGGTCGCTTCGCTTAACAACTAAAACCAACCAAAAACGCACTTAACAAATAAATCGGGGTTTGCATTCCCCCCTGCCAGAAGTCATAATTGGTCACTTACTGTATGTACATGCACATACACTTACTTCTGAAATACTGTTTTTCCTATAGCTGTGCTGCTTTTTCATTTAAGAATCAGCTTGCCAGTCCAGGTTAGCCTGGGCCTACAATAAAATAAAATAACAAAGCTCAAAATGCCGGAGGCTGTAGATCTTCATGTAGGTCCCTAGGTTTAAGCCACAATATTATTATTTAAATATTTTAATAAATATGCTGTTATTTAAATTGAGGAAAGTTTAAGAAAAGTTAAAACATTTCATAAACTGCCAAAAAAGTAAGAAGTTTAAAAAGTGAACATTTAAAATGCCCATAATGATGCCTACTTGGAAAAGCGACCTTTTCATTATATTCTTGATGCTTATATGCAGTAGTAGAGCTTGCTCAGCACAATGAACTAGCATTCATTCACCTTGGGGCACCCTGATTTTCTTTGTCCATTCACAATTAACTGTTCTTGTATGCTCAAAATAGACACTTCTGCTGATTGGAAAAACAGGATGGGATATCAGAAGGAGAGGAGTTGGGGGGAAAACAAAACAAAATGCCTACATTGTATAAGCCAAAGTGTTTTCTGGTTAAAAAAAAATACTAAGACATCAGGACTAGATACACCCAGTAATTCCAGGCAAAAGTTGACAATTTATACAGCCTTTAGTATTCTCTTATAATAATAATTTCATGACAGAGATTACTCTGGGTTGAAAGGATTTTTAGGGGATGCCTGAATGAGGCTCCTTTTATGTCCCCAAGTGCAGCTCTCAGGGGAAACAAACACAACCTTCCCGTCTCTAGCTCAGCACCTTAACCACCAAACCACCATAGTATTCTCTTTATCTGGCTCAATTTAAAGTCTAGTTATTAGTAACAAAATATAGATGCTAAAAAAGACATTATTTAGACACTGTTTTAAGAATTAAGAGCTCAGAAATTGGCTAGATAGCTCAATGGTTTAGGTTTTATCTAGCTGCAAAGCCAGAGGTTGGGAGTTCAAGTTCCCATTGTGTCTCCTGTGAGAAGAGCCAGCCTGTGTAGTGGTGGGCAAGCTACAGAGTCCCAGGACACTCCCCAAAAGAAGAGAATGATAAACCAGTTCCTAGAAAACTCAGGAAAGTGTCACTAAAACTTAGAACCTGATTTGATGCCTGGTGATACATACATGCAGAGGTGGGTTTTTTTAATGATTTAGACCTGGGGTAGCCAACCTTGGTGCTCCAGCTGTTCTTGGACTTTAGTTCCCAGAAGCCCTGATCAGCAGGTGTGCTGACTTGGGCTTCTGGTAACTGAAGTTCAAGAACAGTTGGAGCACTAAGGTTGGCCACCCTGATTTAGACAATGAAACAGAGTTTGCTGTCATGTCCTTCTCTTTCAAAAGAAGATAGTAAGTTTCTAAAACTGGTTAATTTGGTTAAAAAAAATTGTCATGCATGTTTGCTGTTCATATAAGCCATTTTGTCCTTAATTCTGCCACTGCTGATAGATCTAAATGTGATGTATCTCCTTTATACTCTTTCCTTCAACCAAATTACAATCTATAGATATATGCCATAAAAGTCTGTACCTGGAATGTCAGGAGTATTTATGAAAAAGGGAAGATTTATAATGTAGTAAAGGAAATGAAGAGACTGGATGTTCATATAATGGGGATGAGTGAGACAAGGTGACCAGGAGTGGTCCAATGCATTGTGTCGGAGTACGTGGTCCAGTACTCAGGAAACAATGAAAAACATCACTGAAATGAAGTTGAGGTGATCCTGAGCAAAGTGATAAAGAACACAGTGCTTAGTGTGATACCATTTTCAGGTAGGAAAATTATGATAAAACTTAAAGGCAAGCCTTTCAACACGAATACCATACAAGTCTATGCCCCAGCTGCAGACTGAAATAGACAAAAGGAAATGATGTTACTATGATTATGGGAGACTTTAATGCTAAGGTCGGCCAGTGTAAAGAGAATGACATAGTTGGACTATGTGGCCTTGGTAAAAGGAATGAGAGAGGAAATTGCCTTATATTGTTCTGCAGAGAAGGTCTAGTGATCACCAACACATGGTTTAAGATGCCACACTGATGACTTTATACTTGGAAGTCCCCTGCTGATAGCCCAAATAATATTGTCAGAAATCAAATAGACTTTGCTCTTTTAAACAGAAGATTTCATAACAGCATCTTGTCAGCAAAGACCTATCCTAGAGCAAATAATTCATCAGATCATAACCCATTAATATGTCGTCTCTGCCTAAAATTGTGTAAAATCATAACTAAAACAATGAAAACTGGTTTTGATGCCATTGTCCTTAAGGACAAAGAATGTAGAACAGCAGCGAAAGAGACAATGTGAGAAGAGTTAGATAAAATGAGAAAACATCAAGGGAAAATATGTGTAGAAGAGATAATAAAAGAAATAACTTAGAAAGTTAGACAGAAACACCTTTGCAGACAAAAGTCAAACTAGAAGAATAAGGAATTGATGACAGATGGCACACTCCATTTAATGGAAATAAGAAGTACCTATAAGAATCAGGACAAGGAAACATGATTACAGAGGATGATTAGGCGCAAAATAAGAGCTGCAAAGGAAGCTTATATGGCTGACAGAGGCACTGAGATAGAAAAATACAAAAATAGGCACTTTTTTCAGCATACATAAAAAGATCAGGGAAGTTACTGACAGAAGACATACGTATTGTGAAAGGACAAGGGTGGAAATCTTGTGATGGAAATAAGGAATAAGATCAATGTATGGAAAGAATACATAGGAGAGCTGTTTAGTGATGAAAGAGGTGAACAGCCTATCATAAATGGCAATACTGAACCACCAATACTGGAAAGTGAAGTTGTAAGAGCTTTCCAAAGATCCAAAGACAGGAGAGCAAAAGGACCAGATGACATCCCAGTAGAAATTTTGGAACTTCTGTCCGAAGTTAACAACAAAGAATTGACGGACCTTTTTAACACCATTTATGACATAGGGATCCTTCTGACCAATTGGTTGCTATCAACGTTTGTTACCAAACACAATGTCCTGTGAGGAGTACAGAACGATTAGGCTCATGAGTCATGCTCTTGAGGTCTTTTTGAAAATCAGTCATAGTAGAATTTATAAGAAATATGAAGAAAGCACAGGTGAGATGCAGTTTGGCTTCCGGAATTCCGTGGGTACTAGAGAGGCACTGTTTACAATGCAGTTCCTCATACAGAGATGTAGAGACATGAGATGTGACATTCATGCATGTTTTATAGATTATGCAAACCTTTTGACAGATGCCAGCATGAGAAGATGATCACAGCACTGAAGAAAATAGGTGTAGATGATAAAGATATCAAAATCATCACCAACTTTTATTGGAAGACAGCTCAAGTCAGAGTTGAAGAGCAGCTGACAGAGGAGGTTTGAATTCTCAGAGGTGTGCAACAAGGCTGTGTGTTGTCCCCGACACTATTTAATATATATTCGGAGAGTATTTTTTCAGTAGCACTATCAGGTTTAAGAATTGGCATTAAAATTAATGGGGAATACCTGAATAACCTCCAATATGCTGATGATACAGTGTTGTTGGTCACAAACCCTGCAGATCTTCAGTTGATGCTGGATTGAGTTAGAGCTTCAAGTGCAGAATATGGTTTGGATCTCAACACCAAGAAGATGAAATACCTGGTTATAAGCTGAACACCAACTCACTGCAAGCTAATGGCAGGAACATAAGAAATTGAAAGAGTGGATAAAATTATCTATTTGGGGAGTATGTTAAATGAAAATTGGGACCCCAAGGGAGAGATTAAAGTACAAATAGAAAAAGGAAGACCCCTTTCATAAAAATATGACATTTGTTATGCAACAAAGATCTAATTCTCACTACAAAGATCCAAAAAGTGAAATGTTATGTATTTCCAGTGTTGCCATATGAAGTCGAAGCTTGGACATTGGCTAAAGCATTTGAAAAGAAAATCAAAGCTTTTGAAATGTAGATCTATGGGTGGCTGCTAAGGATATCATTGGTTGACCATGTGACTAATGTAGAGCTATTGCGGCAGATGGATAAAGAACATGAAATGTTTAAGACCATTAAGCAAAGAAAGCTCCAATACTTTGGGCATATCATGAGGTACAACATAAAATCTAGAATACTCCAACTCGCAGTGCAAGGAAAGATCCCTGGGAAGAGAGGCCCTGGACTTAAACAGCTTTCATTGCTGAAGAACCTGAGAGACTGGTGTGCAATGTCTTCAGAAGAACTGTTCTGAAGAGTTAAAAACAGGATGAATTTTGTGAACCGCCCTGGCTTGCCACGGCGAGGAGGGCGGTATAAAAATCCAAGTAAATAAATAAATATTACCTTGATGATAGCCAATATCTGGAATGGATATGGCACATGAAGAAGTAGAAGATATATATGCAATTCAGTCCTGATATAGTACAGTAATGATTAATTTAATTTACATAAGATGTACATGGAAGCATTTAGAAGAGCATAGGTCATTGCCATGTCTTCTCAGAACTAAGTGCCTAGACTTTAAATATGATATTTTGCCAAAGAAAGGATAATTAATTCTTGTGCTTATAGTGCAGGAGCATACAAGTGAGTGTATGTTCTGTGCTCATACATCAAGTTAACTTTGTTAACTTTGTGAAATATATCAATAGTGAGGAATAGGACTCCTGTTGAGATAAATACTAATAAAGAATGGAGAAGGTTTTTTTGAAAATATACATGTATTTGGAGATAAACTTCTCCAGTCCAGGATTATCCCAGCCATTACAAAATGGGTTTAGTTTCCTTAGAAATTTCATCTTGACTCATTATGGCTCAGTGTTTTTTTTTCTCATCTGCCAATCCCCACCCCACCCCTGCTTTTTATTTTGTTTTCACAAACTGCAAATATATACAGTAGCTTGAGTAATTTATTGCTTAAACATAGCATTGTGTAAATATAGCTTGAGTTTAAAAGCTCTGACTTCAGTTATGATGGTGTTTTATAGCTGTTTTCCTTTTATTTCCTGCTTTGATCTATTATAGCCTAGTACATAAAATATAAGAAATCATGATAGTGGGTCTTTCTGCTATTGCAAGTGGTTAGGAAACTTCCCCTTCCATAAGCAGGGAAAGTCAAGGGTCCATGTGTGGACCGGTCCATTGCATATGTGGTTCAAGAATAACAGGAGACTGGCCATTCAGTTCAATGAAAAAGAATCCCAGGTAAGTATGTATACAACTGCATTCTTAGAGCACCATGTTTTATATATAGTATATGTCTACCAAGATGTAAATCTTGTTGAACTCAATGGAGCGTTCTTCCAAGTAACTTAGTATAAACTGGGGTACATAGAAAGCACCTCCTTGAAGATTGTGGTATTTTTGAACCACAATCATGCATACCCTGGAAATGACAACCTTGTGTTGCCAGCTAATCTTTCTCACACTAGGTCAGGCAAAAAGAATTGCAGAGTGAACTCACCAAACGGTGCCTTCATTTTGGCAGTTTCATGTCTGGCCTAGACATGGAAGAAGTATAAGCTCATAGCTTTAGACCACTGACCTTCCCCCAACAGACACACAAATCTCAAAAGCTGGTAGCATTTTGAATCTATCATTCAGAGGTGTGTATCTCACAGAAATAGTCACTGTTTAGATTGCAAATAGTAGTTATTCTCTCACTATTTAGAAATCATTGTTTCATTTTACCAGTTTGTTAGGGATATGTTGTACTTAAAGTTCTGTTAAAATATGTTAGGGAGCAAAATTGAGAAATGATTTTTTTTTAAGTGTAAGAGGTTTTATGAGTACTGTATGGTATACTTTGTGTTCTTGCTGCCTATCTGCTGGCTCTACCAAATCGCAAACCGCTAGATACAGTGGAAGATGGCTGCTCTTTTGTAGGGTGGAGCACTATACTTGTGGATCTTCGTACATTTTCCCACTGTAAAACTAACCCTATTAAATGAATACAGTACTTTTCTGATTTTACATTTCTACTGATCTTTGCTTTTCTATACATTAGATTTCCCTACTAAAGCAGAATCTAGAAATGCAGCTTTCCCAGTCTCAGACATCAATGCAGCAACTGCAAGCACAGTTCAGTCAAGAGCGACAGAGGCTGGCTCAAGAAATTGAAGAGCTGCAAGAAGAGCATCAACAGAGACACAATTCCATGAAAGAAGCCCATCTTCTTGCATTTGAAAACTTGGAAGAAACGAAAGAACAAGAACAAAAGGCATGTTTCTTTGGATTTTATAGTATTTTCAAATGGCATATCACAAACAATAGACAAACACGTACTGTACTTTGAGATATTACTCAAAGAAATTTATTTATTTTTATTTAAAAATCCAAAATATTTGTCAGAATAACTGTTTGTCCTTTTAGCCCAAGAACTTCAAAAACTACAGTAAGTGATGCACAACATAGTTCCAAGGGGAAAGTAGGCAGTGAAAGGCAGTGATCAGGAGACATTGGGGAGATGTGATTCTTCTTCACATGTAATTTCTCGTGCTTGCTATGAGGTACAGGAATAACTGCAAATGATGTGTAAAAATGAAACCATGACAGTCTAGAATTCAGTTATGTTTACACTAGGATGGAAAGGAGGGAGAAGCAGCATATAACTCTTTCCTCTTAGGTTTCTTAATTTAAAAAATTACCTTCTGGTATGAGCAAGGAAACATTTAGATACACTCTTGAGAGAAGATCTAAATCATCTCTTATGTTTGGATGTGACACAACTCTTGGAAGACTTTGGATAGTGCCCATCCAGAGTCATCTTCACCTATATCAAGCCTGCAATCTGCCCATCCCCCTTATCAGAGAAAGAAAGAGCAAGAATGGGTGTCTCAGTACTTTCCATTGTTTCCAAATCAAATGCATCAGCTGCTGTTAGATGGACACGTAAAACAGGCTATTTGGTGTTTTTAAAAACAATTTTTAACAACCTTTTTTTCCTATTGTCACTTTTAATATTCATTTAATACAGAATTACAAAGAAGTGAAGTATGAAATGGTATCTCATTCCTGTTCTTTCATAATGCACACTCTGAGTACAAAACACTGACGAGCACAGTAATTTGCAGAAAAGATGCTATAATGTACCATCATGCAAGCAAAAACTCCTAGACTTCCCTCTACCTCTGAGCATATATAACCTTTTTCTGACTCTCTAAATGTTACCTCTTTACAGAGAAGCAATGTTATCTTGTTATAGCTGTTTAGAATATGTCTGAGTTAAACTATCAGTTAAAATTGCTTGGATTAATAGTGCATAAAAATCAGTTAAAGTTTTCTATCAGTTATTTGCATTGACTAAAAAATTCCATGTTTTTAAAACAGATATCTCAAAAGATATGATTACTGACATTTCTTTTCTTTGTGAGAAAAACAGCAAAACTACACATATGGTTTGTAACAGTTTCATTGTGGTATTCGTACAGAAGGCAGATATGAAAGGTTTAAATTGGAATATTGTAGTTTGATGAGATTAGAAAATAAAACTACTTTTGGCTATTAAATTAGATTGAGCTAGTAAGGACTAAATGGAGGCTATTTAGTAACAGAGCTTCTTCAGGTAATTTTAAAATAATTCTATCTGTTTAATGGCTAGAATATTTTTATATAGAGAACAATTTTTTAAAATATATTTCTCAGGAACTTGAAGAACGTTTACAACAAAAACACTCAGAAGAACTTCAGGCACTGAAAGAAGCTCAAAAGCAAGCTATGGAAGCTTTCAAACTTGAAATGGAACAAGAGCTTCAGACTCTTCGCTTTGAACTGGAAGATGAAGGGAAAGCTATGCTTGGTACTTTATTTCCATATTATGATGTATAATTGAAGTAATTATTTCTTCTGCAGTAAAGAGGCAGCATGTGCTGCCCAACCATGGACAGCTACCATACTTAGTGGTACAAGAAGCCACCTTGGAGGAGCAAGCAAATGCCTTTGAAGGAAACATCATTTGTATTAAAATATCAAGGAGCAAAACAAATATTTGAATTTAATGAGATTTCAAACAAAGATTAATTCTTCAAGTGAATCCTTGCTAGCTGCATGACTTGCCACATGATCACAAATGCTTGCAATTCACCCCTGTAATTTACTCTTGACGCAGTTACACCAATGTAATGTTCAGCCAATGGTATGATAAAACTGAAAGCTAATACAAAGTAACCTGTTGTAGTAGAAATGTTAATAAAGAAGCAAAAAGCTTACTTAAAGTCACATAACATGTCTGCTTTGCTTCTTTTCACATTATAGACATACAGTACTGCAGTTTCAAATGATTGCATCAAGGCTTTCTTGCTTTAGTTGTACTCCAGGAGAGCACTTAGCCTCTTAAAAACTACATAAATAATAGACGTTAATATAAAACTTTAAAGCAGTATACGCATGGGAGGGGGAGCTGTGTTCTTTCTTATGAATATCATAGGTGACAGTTATGCAGCCACATTCCATGAAGCACTCACAATTGATAGGATTTTCCCCCAGCAATAAAACACTGCTGTCTGATTGCTCTGAAAATAGGTAAGCTGTGCTGATTAACTGCAGTAAAATAATAAGGTCATGCAGAACACATGTATCTACAAGTTTTCTAATGATTATTATGGATTCAGTGCATTTTAATAAAACATACTTCAGTATTATACCTTTACATGTTTCTATATAGTTATTCATTTCATTGCCTATGGGTACAAAAAAAATCTAGTAAAAGGTTGAGATAATGCTGTTTAAGTAGCCTACTTCTGGTCAAATACAGCCTCATCATTTTAATATTTTAACTGATTTGAATTTTATTTATATTTTATATATGTCCATAGTTTTAAACTATGCAGTGCTCTGACACAAATAAAGATCACTTATATAACAGTACCAAAGAATGACATCCGTTAAAGGGTAGAAAAGTAAATATATTGATTTCTAAAAAGCAATATGGATATGATGATAATGGTTATGAATATGTGTTGAAATGTGTATTACTTTTGAAATATATATTCTTGAAATGTTTTTATATTGTGTTGATGTTATACTTTGAAATTGTAATTTGCATTGCAAGTTGGGTGGCATACAAGTCAAAATACAACAACAACAACAACAACAACAACAACAACAACAACAACAATAATAATAATAATAATAATAATAATAATAATAATAATAATAATAATAATAATAATAATAATAATAATAATAATAATAATAATAATAATTGTTTCGTAGAGAGATATTTTAACAGCTCATTTATTTGTTTCTTCCAGCTTCTTTGCGCTCAGAATTAAATCATCAGCATGCAGCAGCAATTGATCAACTAAGGCATAATCATCAACAAGAATTAGCAGCTGCTAAAATGGAACTTGAAAGAAGCATAGAACTCAGCAGGCATAAGGTACGCATTTTCTATAAAATGAAAAGAGCATAAATGTATTTAATCACAGTACATACTGTTAGTTCTCTGCTTAGTAGTATGGCAACTTCTGAAATATGTCTTTTGATTTAAAAAACGTTAGTATTTCATAGGTGGACAGCCTCATATTTTTGTTGATATCACTCTCTTTCAACTTTATGGTATGAGAATAAATGATTGTGTCGGTGAAACAGCAATATCCACAGGAAAAAAAGAGAAGTACAAGCATGTTCAGGGAAGAAGATGCTTTCTTAACCCGCTGAAACAATTGTTTGTGCATGGAAATAAGCTCCATAACCATTTCCCCTGCATTATGAAGAAGTTTCTTTCTAGGAATATGTTTCCTAGCCTTTTAATAATAGTCATCAAAGCAAGTTTGCAGGGATGGAAGAAAATAAGATAACAGAAGAGCCACTGGAATGTATAGCAAGGAGGAAAGGAGAAAGAAAAGATAGGAAGAAGCAGAGAATGAAGATGAGACAGGCAGACTGTGTTAGATGGTGAAAATCAAAGTGTATGTAAGAGAAGAAAGTGATGATATATGTGTAGATATGTCTTTGGTAATTGCTTCTTTACACATGCCATGAATTATATTAGGTCAAAAGAAGCAGGCATAACTTTGTCTCTAAGTGCAAAAGAATGCCCAAAATCTTTCCTTCCCCAAGTCTACTAATTTTTATGCTTTCTAAACATAATGTGAATTACTAATGAGCAACTAGAAATAAAAAACATGAATGCTATGTTTATTCAAGAAAGGACGAGTGTTCAGCATTGAAATTTTAAGGCTTTTTTTGATGGTGAATGCTTGCTTAATAGGAAAAAGAATTTGTATGCCGGATATCAGATCTGCAGGATGAACTGAGGCATCGAGATCACCATATATCAGAATTGGATAAAGAGATACTTGCTCTGCATGAGAACATAAGCAAACTAACAAAGGAACTGGAGTTCAAGGGAAAAGAGGTTCTTAGAATACGTAGTGAATCTACCCAACATATTAGGTATGAGTATTTATGATGTCAGGTAACATGCTGTGAATAATTCAACAACCTAAATCTAAGGAAAGACAGTAGATCATTCTTTGAGACTTTTGTAAAGTATTTTAAGCTATCAAATTCAACCAGATGCACCTATGCCAACCTATACAATGTCAGATGTAACAGTGCAGCTTAAGGTTTGTACTACCTGTCACATGGCACTGCGATTTACATAGTTTGGATGCTGATTGTTGGTAAGGTATAACCTAAACCAATCAATATCACTTAAAGTGGCCCTTAGTGTATTTTATTTGCATTTAGCATGCTTGTTGATAAAGCATTAAAGGAGATGATTGTTCGGTGAAATAAGCTAGAAGAATAGAGAAATGCATAGAGTTTTAGATGTTGTAGGTGTTGTAAGTGAAACTGAACACAGAGCCTTTGCAAAATGGCAGGAAAACAAAATGAGCAAATCTTATTGACCTAAGAATAATTTTTTAATATAAAATAAATTAAACAGGCTGCATGAACAAGATTTAAACAAGAAACATGAGAAAGAGCTGGATGGCATGACAGCAGACCACATCAGAGAGAAACAAAGCATGCTGGCAGATTTTAATAAGACCCAAGAGCTCCTCAAGGAAATTAATTCAGCCTTGCAAGTTTCGTAAGTTTTACTACATTAAACAATTTCATATGTGGAATGATTTGAGTTACATGATCAATAACAGAGATATGTACTTGTAGAAGCACTTTTCAACCAGAAGCCTAAACATGTCTTAAGTCTTATCCCCATTAACGTTAATGTAAACTTTTAGACCTACAGTGATACAGTATTAAACAAGAGAAAATGTAGAAACGGTCCGACTTATAGGGTATTGAAAGGGTTGACATATAGTGATCTTTGTTTAACACCTAGAATACACTAAGCACTCAATGGGGTGGTATATACATTTATTTGCTAAAAAGAGAAAGACAAAAACTAACAAAATTTGAAATTCTTGAGACAAATGAATTCAGATTTAAGCCAAGGGTCTGGGTAAACAAATAAACATACCCTTAGAAAAGCATTAACAGTGTTTTTGCTTTCCTCTGAAATTGGACACTTAGGGTTTTTTTCCCTTGCTGTAACTCATAAGTGGCTTTTTTTAAAAAAAACCTGTAGCAGTATACATTTTCAGATGTTCAGTTTTTTATTTTGTATGCATGCTGCAATCTTCAACAGAGTTTTCAAGCTACTTTATAAAACAATATTGAAAGATAGCATCATTATCATAGAATTGTGGAATTAGAAGGGACACCATTGGTTATCTGCTCCAAACAGCTGACAATGTAGGAATCATTTATAAATTGTAGTGGCATTTATTTTTATGGCACAAGCCTGGTAAACACACGAGCATTACCAAACACCTCTCAGCATACTGTTGGTGGAATAATAGCTAGCCAATATATAGACATGTTTTGAGCCCTGAAGCTTGTTTTCAATGGAAGTTCTGTCAGACTGAATGTATGCATAACCATCTTTGGATGCACATCTGCATGATCCTTTCCCTGTGAATTATCCTTTCCTCTGTCTCTCTGATTTTTGTATCAATCAAGGAGATTAAAAGGTAGAGGAAAAGATGAAAGGTGGTTTTGTTTTAATTTTGCAAGAGTTCTTAAGAGTAAAAAAAAGCTTTTTATGAAATTATTACTTCTAACTTAGAAATATGTAGAATTTTCATTCTGCATTTGTAGGAAAATTTGGAAAAAATCTTCAGCTATAGATCTTCAGCTATAGCTTTGCATGCTTGAATGCTCCTCTAGATTTTTTTAAATCCTTGAACATAAACAAATCAATATTTTGGTGAGAAGGTTATACAGTACTTTGGATTCTATTCTCTGACATGCTTATATTCTGTGTGATATTGAAAATTGAATGACATAATTCCCTTTGTTACTAAGCAGCATGGAATGTTATAGTCCATCCAGTTTCGTGGCATGATTTGTTGTTTTTATAGACAAGTTGTGTGTTCTGGAAAATAAGTAAATACAGAAGATGCCAAATATATATATATATATAAACAGTTTAAGATATGTTACCTATGTATTATTTTTCAAAAAATTGAACTGAATTATGGTAGCAATGTGCAGTGTGACATTCATTCAGAAGAATTAATGCTAGTGTCACCATGTGACAGGCAGGTCAGTCAAAGAAAATGGCAGAAGCATGGTTGTTGTTATATTTGACATAAAAGAACGTTATGGAAGTACAATGATGGAGGTCTGAGTATGCAACAGAACCTCCAACACACCTAATAATTGCACACATTTGTGATAACTGGCTATACTGGTGGTAAAAGTGGACACTTTGGTCATCATTGCACAAGCAGTAGTTTGCCATAATCAGAAGTGGCAACCACTTTGAGCACTTCTTGTATTTGCAGAAGTCAAACTTGACTTGTATTCATCTGTTCAGAAACACCCCCTCACCTGGATTTCTGGGAGGCTTGACCATCCAGGCGTGAAGGGGGGGATTCTGGAGAGAGGCTGGGAAAAGGGTCCCAAGCCTCTCTTCAGAGCGTCTCCCCCCCCCCCGGCCTGGATCATTTGGCCCCTTGGCAATCCAGATGGAGGTTTCTGAAAGGTTCCCAAGCCTCTCTTCAGAATGCCCCTCCCCCCCCCCGTTCTTTTCCCCAACCCCAGCGCTGATGCCAGCATGAGTTCAGCACTTGGGTTCAAGGACCGATCACCCTTTGCTTGCGAAGGGAACGCGCGTTCCCTTTGCAGGCAAAGGTCGTTCCCATGCTGGGACCACCGGTTTACTTGGGGAGGGAGCACCCATTCCCTCCCCAAGCAAGCCGGGTTGACCCCCTATTCCCTTTCCTCTTCGGAGGAGAAACAGGGCTTTTTTTTTTCATGTTGTCTGATCAATGCATTGCACAGTGTTGGAAACCGGATGGCATTATGACTTATGGAACCAACTTAAGTGACCACATCACCCTGAGGACATCTGTTCTTCCCACCAGAGTGGACCAGAGAGACTCTTTGATTGTGCCATCGGCCAGAGAGACACACCTCTCTGGCACCAGAAAGGCACACCTCTCTGGCACCAGAAAGATACACCTCTCTGGCACCAGAAAGGTACACCTCTCTGGCACCAGAAAGAGGGTCTTCTCTGTGTCTGCCCCAGCCCTATGGAACCTTCTACCAGTTGAGTTACGTATTCAGACAGAGCTGCTGTCCTTTAGGAAAGGAGTGAAAACCTGGCTGGGTTTGGGGGATGGGTGGTATAATGACCCCAGCCCATTGGTTAGTCTGAGCCCCCTTGTCCTTAATTTCCTAACTGTAATTTTAGTTTAATCTTTTAATCTGTTTTAGCTAGTTTTAAACCTTTGACTTAATAATCTTTTAAATTGGTTTTAACTGTTATTGATGTTTTTGTTGTGAAATTGCCCTGAGCCACTTCAGTGAGGAGGGCAATAAATAAGTTTGACTAATAAATAAATAAATAAAATAATACTAGGGGATTCATAGCTGTTGTTCAGGAATGTGAATATTTCAATATATTATATTATTTATCTAAGTCAAAATATCTCTTTAAGGAATGTAAAAAATATCAAATATTAATCATAAAACTAATAAAAAATAATAAGTTAAATAAAATAATATTACAGTTAAAGTCATATAATACCTCTTAAAATTGAACAATAGTTAAAATATAAGTAGCAATTAATATAATAATCAGCTGCTTATTAAAAGCAGTCTGAAATAAACATGTCAAGAAACATCCAAAGATTGGTTCCTTGTATTTTTCAGGAAAGACGATTGCAGAGGTTTGAGACTAAAATTGAAAAGTCTCTGTCCTAATAGCTGTCAGTTTAATGTTTCTTGCAGAGAACAGATACTCAGTGATAGATTGTGAAGCCTGGACATGATTCTGTGGGTGTACATGTTCCTTCAGATAACCTAGCTCTAAAGGCCCAAACCAACAGCTTGAATTTGGTTAAGAAATACACAGATAGCTAGTAATAGATTCAAAGTTGGATGTAGTATGGTTCTGAATGCTTGTCATTTATCAGTATCCCTGTTGTCATGTTTAATACCAATTGCATTTCCAAACAATCCTTGAAAACAGCTGTATGCTAGATATAACTAGCAGAAATGTCATAGAGATTAGCCCTCTCTCAGATAGGACAGCAGCCAATATTGAGGAAAGCAGTCTTGGACACTGATGTCCTCTGCTTCTCTCTTGAGAACATCAAATGTTGGAGCACCTTAAAAATTAGATCAATTGGTTTAATCCATTGATAGAATAGGGGTAGACATGACATTTCTGCCTCCCTTTTGCCATCAAATTTTCTCTAGCAGGACGTTAAATTATCAAACAGATGTTTAGGTGAAGGGCAGGAGAAGATCCCATAATACCAATTGACTTTGGCAAGCACAATGTTGGATTTAATGCTATAATTCCATATCTGTTGCTTCATGGCAGTGCAACCCTATCTAATACAAACTGTGTAAGGAAAAGGGACTGTGTACATCCATCCACATTAACAGAATTTGTAATTTACAAGACTTCCATCTTGTCCATATTTATCATTAGTTTGTTTATTTTCATCCACCCCAAAACTTCCTTCAGGAACCTGTTCAGAACTTGAATAAAGATTCAGCGCTAGACAGCATTCTGTAGTGGTATTGTTTCTGCAACAGTAATGTTTTGCTTTACTAGACTTCCCCTACAACGTTTCTTTAAATTTGTGTGCTTATTTCTATTCTCTCCTTTAATGCTTCTTCACACACTATTAAACTCCCTTTTCTACAATTTTCTTGATTTTTTTGGCGATGCTTCTCAATGATCTGGTGTTCTGTTACACATTCACTGCTTTATGTTTGTTTAGTCTATGTTTGTTGGAAAAAATAGCTAATGTTGTTTGAATCCTGTTGCTGCATTTATATTCCCACATGGTTGACCACAATTTATCACAGTCAACATTGGAAGAGACCTGTTTCTATATAGAAAGCGATGTCACAGCCTTTGTGGTTTATTGCATAATTGGCTTAGTTTGTTAGTTTCAATTTATAACATATCTAGAGTTTGGGTTGTTATTAAACCATGGATGATATTTTTGTCTCCTATAAAGTTTAGAAGAAATGGAAGAAAAATATCAAAACAGGGAGTCAAGACCAGAAGACTTGCAGCTTATTGCTGAGTTGAAAGACCTGATTGCTGAGAGGGATCAGCTAATAAAGAAACTGATTGTAAGACAATTTGGTACTCTTTTAGTATGAGCATGCCAAAATCTAGTACTGTATTCTTAAAATAAGCTTGAAATATCAATATAAAAACCATCCCTGTAAGTTTCATTCCTTGTCTGAAGAAGTGGACCTGATCCACAAAAGCTAACAATAAAAATATATTAATTTTTTGGAACAGCTGTGTTAGTCTGTGGTTCAGGCATATCAGAAAACAAAACAAAATAAAAATAAAATAAAAAACACTGTAGCACTTCAAAGACTAACTGCTATATTTAGTCTTAAAAGTATCTAACTTTTAAAGACTAACTTTTAAGACTACAGTTAATCTTTAAAGTGCTACAGTGTTTTTTATTTTATTTTTATTTTGTTTTGTTTTCTAATAAAAATATAGCAGTTAGTCTTTAAAGTGCTACAGTGTTTTTTATTTTATTTTATTTTATTTAGTTTTGTTTTGTTTTCTCATATGCCTTAACCACAGACTAACACGGCTACTATTCCAAAAAATTGAAATATCAGTAAAACACATTTCAGTACAACAGGTATGTCTGAAGAAAAAAACATGTCTATATGACAGTTACTATAAATTATTTTATCTCCTTTACAGAAATTCAGCTTTTATGTTTTTAGAGATTAATTATTCGTTTTCAGATTTGTTTTGCTAGACCAAGCAATATAGCCCTAAATAGTATAGTTTTTGTGATTAAATTCATATTCTGTCTTTCCATTTCACAAACATATATGATTATGCTCCCCAAATCTCACCTTTTTATATAGTAGATCAATAGCAATCTTTAAAAGATTTAAAGAATAAATGGTGGCATTGTATAAACAAATGGGAAAAGTACTTGTAGATGAATGCTATTTTAACAGAATGAAATTCATTTTGGGGAAATGTCAGTTCAGGATTAAATTCAATACATCTGAGAAAGAATGTCTGTGAAATACTCTTTCATTGATACCTTACATCTCAAATAATTTCACACTAGCAATTATATAGATAAATATTGGAGGTGTATTCACAACATACAGATATTTTACATGTGAGTGTTTTTAAAATACTTTTTTAAAAAAACATTAAGTTTTTAAATGATATGTTAGCTAATAATACATTCCTGGATCATTCAGTTAAGTGTTGGACTATAGAAAATACTTATTAATCAACATTGAATTGTTTTCAAATATACTTGTTGCTGCAATGAACTAAAAAAGCAGAGCTTCCATTTGTAAAAGATTGGTTTAACCTTGTCTCAAACATTGCTTTCATAATTAAATTGACACAAAGGCCAGAATCCTGTTGGTTATTTATACTGCCATAAATACAGTAATATACATTGGAGTGGCAAATTATCACTAAATGCTGCCTTTATTCTGTGTCTTCCATGTCTAGGCCAGACATGAAACAGCTAAAATGAAGCCACCCTTTGTTGAGTTCATTCTGCAGTTCCTTTCACCTGACCTACTGTGAGAAAGATTAGCCAGCAACACAAGGTTGCTGTTACCAGGGTACGCCTGGTTGTGGTCCAAAAATACCACAAACTTCGATATCTCCAATACCAATTCATTATTCTGGCGCTCCATCTATTGTCACTTGTGTGTTTGTTCATCAGGTATTCTGTTACTGCGTCTTTTAGCAGTGATCTTTGCCTGATATCGTCATTTTTTACTATTGCAAAGTGAGATTCCAAGCATTGATCTCTCCATTGCTCGTTGTATTACTTGCAGCCATTTTTCTTCCACAGCTGTTAAAGCCCACATTTCGCTGTCATATGCCATTGCTTTCAAGACCATAGAATTGAACAAATTTGCCTTTGTTTCTGGTTTAGCTTTTGATTTCAAGATGGCTGATATTTCTCTGAATTTACACCATGTAGCTCTGTCTTCTAGAGATTTATTCCTTTAAATCATTATATATATGCCCCACTAAAAGAACAAGGTGCTAACCACTGAACAAACCCACTGTGAGGAATTTACACAACATGTTGAGGCATGGTCACTCAGATCTGCTCTCACTTGGCTACTGTTGTTGATATAAGTCCTACAGATGTAACTTTGTCACATGCATGTCCCGTTGTAACAGATACTTTTCAATTGTGCTGCCTGAGGATATGAGCATGGTTGTTGGAGAGATGATAGCTCTCTCACATGTGTGTTGGACCCTATCCCTTCTTGACTTATCAAAGCAGCTAAAAGTGGACTGGCTGAATGCATAGGGGAGTGGTGAATGCCTCCTTGCAGCATGGTCAAAGGAGACAGTAATAAGACTATTATTGAAAAAGACCTCCTTAATCCCATTGTACTGGACAACTATCAGCAGGTCTGAAATAGTTCATTTCAGAAAAGGATACTGGAGTCTATAGAAGTTTCTTAACTCCAAGGATTCCTGGATGGAGCAGATTATCTATATCCATCTCAGTCTGGCCAGGGCCAGATTTGGGACAGACACAGGCCCTGATATGGTACTGAGACTGCATTGGTTGCGCTGATGGATGATCTCTGGCTGGAGCGGGACGGAGGTAACCCATCCGTCCTTGCTCTTTTTGACCTCTCAGTGGCATTTGGTACCGTTGACCATGGTATCCTTCTGGATCAGCTCCAGGGGTTGGGGGTACAGGGTACAGTGTGGTCCTGGTTTTCCTCTCTCCCCAGGGGCCAAAGCCAGTCAGTGTTGTTGGGAGATGAGAGGTCCAGCCCAAGGCCCCTACTATGTGGGGTGCCACAGGGCCCAGTACTCTTGCCTCTCCTATTTAATATCAACATGAAGCCACTGGGTGAGATCATCCATTCCCACGGGTTGGGTATCATCAGTATGCTAATGATACCCAGCTGAATATCTCTGCCCGTGGTGATCCAAGTGTTGCAGTCAATGTCCTTTCCTAGACACTGGAGCGCATGGAACGCTGTTTACTTTCCCACCAAAGTGGTCCTTATTTATCTACTTGCAATTTCTTGCTTTCGAACTGCTAGGTTGGCAGGATTATTTAATTTAGCCCTTTCCAAACAATGTTAGATTTCCCTATAGAGCAAATGTGAAACCTTCAGTCCTTTCTTAGCCACTTCATATCTACTTCATATCTAGAATAGTTGTCAGCTGTGCAATTGATATAACAAATAGCAAAGATGATACCGAGTCACCTTGAAAAATTCCACCCTTAATTTCACCTTCACCAGATTCTTCTCCTCAGGCCATTAAATTTACTCACAATTTGCTTCATTGAAGTCTTCATGAAGCTTTGAATGCTGTTGCTAATTCCAAAAATGTCAAGGTATGTCTCAATCCAGCTGTGTCAAACTGAATCAAATGCCTTTTTATAGCTGATCCAAGTGATGGTGATGATGGTGAAGATGGTGAAGATGGTGCAGCATCTAAACAGATGGAGGGCTAGATGTTTACCAAAAATAAAATTGCACTCACTCCCCCAACCCATTCTTTCCAATCAGGATTGTTTTTAAACAACATTATAAAGGAGTGCATTTGATATAAAATGCTTTTTAATGTATTTAGGGAAAATATGTCAACATTTTTGGTGCTGTCTTCAAGATCTGGGGTACCTTCAAATACTAAAACCTACATGGTTTTTCCTTGACCTAAGACAATTGAGGAGTGCAAAATGAAAATAATTTTATTATTATTTATAAGCCCAACATTTTTCTGACAGTGTCCAATACTGTAGGCTCTGTACTACCAGCTTTCTACACTAGCTAGCAATAATTCTGAAGTTTTCTAAACTTCTCCCAACAAATTGGGAGTGTACTGCTAATTGCAGTAAAGATATAGGATTGTACAAACCCCTCCTCTGGATTCCACTGTTCCACCAGCAAAAACCCTTGGGTGCTTTATAAAAAACAAGAAAGGCAGAGTCACTAGAGTGGTGAGTCCTGGGAAATTCCTGGCCTTACCAGCTTCTTAAACTGTTTTTGAGAAATCAGTTTCTGAAAGCCAGTATGCCACTGCAGTTGTTGATACAATTCAGTGTTAGATGTTTAATACTAACATGAATCTGCAAATAATGATAGGAGATCAGATCCCACTATGCTACAGTTATGGCTGTGCTGGTGTTTTTTCCATTAATGTGACAGGAAGATAACCTGGTAAAATCCCATATGGCACATAAATGGAGCCAATCTAGCAGCCAAAAAATACAGAAAGAAAAGCCAGCACAAACTCATACATAACTTTTCATGAAATAAAGAGTTTCTATAGCAGGGTTGGATCACTATGTCTTGCTGATCATATTAATTTAGCAACTGCCATCCCAATTTTAAAAATTGTGATCTTACTAAGTTGTCGTTATACATAGCTACTTTTAATTCAGCATTTTCACATTTGAGATCATATTAATGATATGTGAGTATTTTCTGGCCAAAGTAGATTGATATCCTAAAGTGACTAAATATAGAAATATATTTGGGAGTTATAAAATATGCTTGAAACAAAATGGGCATCATTGTTTGTTCTTTATTAGGATGACAAAAAATTCTATCAACTGGAACTAGTCAATCGGGAGACTAATTTCAACAAGGTGTTTAATGCAAGTCCTAATGTTGGTGTTATTAACCCTCTGGTGAAGGTATGTATCACAAGCATATTGCTAAAATTAGAGAAATCTACATGATTATTATGATTACACAATAAAAAGAACCAAATATGACATTATTAATGCAGATACACAGGTGAATATGGAGCATAAAAACAATCCTGTGAGATTTTTAAGTAAAATTTTCAGTATTTCATATATTATTGCATTTTGAAACTGCGGCTGATATAATTTTATGCTTAGAGCATTGATAGTGACATGGTTGTATATGTTTTTATGTAAATTACTACAGGGGATTGATCAGACAATAAATAAAACAAAAGAAAAACAAAAAGTGTTGTGGCACCTTAAAGACTAACTGCCACAATAGTTTGTTATTTTTGTTTTTGTTTTACTTACTTCTGATATGCTTGCACAGATTAACACATCTACTATTTATTTATTTATTTATTTATTTATTATTCGCATTTAATATCCCGCCCCAATCGGGAAGACCTGACTCTGGGCGGCTTACAACATACATTACCGTCATAGGTAATGGTCATAACAATATATAAAAACCTTAAAAGTTCATAATAATTCATAAAAATTTAAAACACTAAAACAGATAGTTTTAACAATGTTTAAACAATGAGGTCAGGAACCCCCTCTTTGGTTGTGCAAGTGGTTGAACTCTTTTCCTAGTTTGTACAAGAAGTATCCAACATCACTTTGCAAAAACCTAAGCCCCATTTGTTTCAACAGGAGAATATTTGGCTTATGTAATAGCAGGACAGAGAAGGCAAACAAATCACTCTGCCAGTGGGAGATTAATGTTCCGTGGTATTAAATAATATACCATGGTTAGATATGGTAATATTTGTTTAATTGCCATTTATTACACTAGGTGTTATATCTAGAAGCTGTATCTTGTCTTCGGTAAATGTCTCTTTTAATGAAGAATGTCCACAAAGTGTGCTGGTACTCATGCCTATATATAATGCCCTTTTCTTTTTTATTTTCAATTGCCATTGCTCCTTCTAAAAATAAAATCTTGCTAAAAGTTCAGTAATCTTCATCCTTATCATTACAGTAGTTATATAGACACACTGTTTAACTGAAGAGCTCATTAAGATGAAGTTGAGATATATACAGCTGTCTCATTATGACAAGGAGCACAACTGCCTTAATTTTACACTCTCATAGCGGGCAGGGTTTTCACTGTTTCTTACTTTAGTCCTACTGGCCTTTTGAAAATCTGCTCTGGATTTAGAACCTGCTTTGGAACAGGTTGGGATTTGGAACTGGGGGTTGAGTGGAGAGAATAAAAATGGGCAAAAAAGCCTCGTCTTACCTTCTTTGGAGCCTCCACTATTCCAGTTCCATTTTATCATACTGGTGTATTGGAATATGCCGTCATTACTTAACAATTACATGAGATGCAAATGTCTTTTCTCTAGCATTACCTCTGTGGATTAGAAGCAAAGAAAGCCATGTCAGTCTAGGGGGGAAATTCCAGGATTCATAGTTCATCAAGATATTTATCAGGATCACCAAAATGACACCATTGTCATGGCAAAATTATCTGGCTTGTTCCAGAAAGAAAATTGTCATATTTGGAAACTGATAAATCATTTATGCTCAAATATTATCAATGGCATCAGCAGCACTGTTGTCTATTGCCATGAAAGCCACTTCACTCTGAATAGATACCTGTATGCCATCTAGTGGAAAGAATACCGTATGGTTGCTTGAGCACTAACACTTTTTTCTGGAATTGCCATTAATTTGCTCACCTTTCAAAGAAAAAAAATATTGTAGAGAGCCCATAATTAGAAATTAAAATATTAATATGAAGGAAACATGCTGTGTTTTACAAATCAAAGTTCAAATGAAACCTATGCTTATGTCCTGAAAACCATTCACAAAACAAAGCAAACTTGTAGAGATTATCCCTTGCCCACTTGAGCACTGAAGACATCAAGCTATCACAGTCACCTTTTTGTGGTCTTGGTTATTCTGTGTTGGTCTTTTATATTTTATTAAATTGTGACCAGTTATTTTCGCTGGTATTGGTAGTGGTGCCTCCCCCTCCCCAGTGAAAACAGTTGTAATGCCAGTCTGTTTATTTAAACCAGCAAAACTGTTATTGAAGATTTCCAGGGGTTTCTGTTTGTAAGTTCTGCCTGGCATGTTGCTTCCTCTTGATCAAGATTGTAGAATTAATAATGGCTTCTTGATTTCTATATCAATATCTTTTCTAATTGGTCCCAATCAGTTTTATGTTCCCAGGATGCAAAAACCTCAATTTCTAATGTAAACTGATGTTTAGGGGCAATAATGGGGGTATTTCAGGTATCAAGTGAAGAAGAAATGTAAAAGTTACTTATCACATGTTGTCAAACTGAAATCAGAGGGAAGCAATTAAAGAAGCAGGATCTGCCAAAAGAAATCTTCTGAGTGACAGGAAGAACAGGCATGGGCAATGTGCGTCCCTTCAGATTGCCACTCCCACATTCTTCATTATTAGCTGTGCTGATGATAATGGATAAAAGTTGAAGTCTAGCAACAACTACAAGGCTGTACTTTCCCCACCCCATTGTTAAAAAGATCTTTACATATGATAGTGAATGTTATAAAGGGAACTTAGCTGTGGAGAAGGGCATTAGTAGTAATACTGTGATATACTAAATACTATTTGGAACATATGTTTTAATTCACTTTCAGCTAATTATAGAAAAAATGGTGCCTTAACAGTGTTACAAACCTTCTAGTATGAAAGCAACGTAAACTAACACAAGAAGGTAGCAGGGAGAATTCAGTTGAAAAAGTTCAGTAAGAATATTAATGGCTACCAATCACAATAAACATGCCTCAACATGAATTGCTAAGAAATATGAGTCAGAGAGTACTGTTTCATTCATAAGTATGTGATTGGAACATTACAAACAAAATGGAGGACCAGTAACATCACGTGGATTTCAGCTGCCCAGGGCTGGCTCCCGCTCCCACTAGGGCTTCTGGGAATTGTAATCCAAGAACACCCATAGCCCAAAAAGCACCGCCCAGGGCGGGGCACCCCCTCGTCCCCCCCTCCCTACACGACGCCACTGTGCTGGACTAAACAGGCCTTGTTCTTTATCCAGTACAGTAAAACACCAGATAACGACTGGATCGGATAATGCTAAACCACATAACGTTAAGTAATCTGGGGAGGATAATTGCATCGAATAACGTTAAGGTCCTATGGGGTGGATCGGATAACAACCGCTAAACTGTGCAGTTACAATGTATCTCTATGGAGCTTTAACGTTATCCGATCCATCCCATAGGATTTTAACGTGCATCGGATAACACTAAAAATCGGATAACACCAAGACTTGTGGAGCCAAGTTTTAGCATTATCCGAGGTTTTACTGTATGCCTCTTTATTAAATTCTTTCTGTTTCCAAAGTTATTCCATATATAAGATTGTGCATTTTTCTAACTGAAAAGGAAAGTATCCTCAGGCAGATTCTGCTTCTTTTAAATATGATCATTTTTTCTGGCCAGGCTAATTAAGTAGTGAAGTCCCTGAACCATTTACAACACAACAGTTGCTTAATATACTTACTGTTCTAAAAGCTTATAGAGCAGCTTTTGCTGCACTGTCTTTTTGGTGAATCTCAGATATTTGTTGGAAGGAATATTATATCTAGAATAGACATTATGGCTGAAAATTGAGTATTTATAGCTACAGTTTACTTTCATAGAGTTTCTTTCCTTCTTTCTAGCTATCGGCATTGTGACTGGGACAGTCAAATTTTCTCATCCTGGATCAGGTTATACCAGACTTAACAGGGTTGCTTTCAGGAGTGGCATGTCCTACTGGGCAATCCTTGCATCCACATGTGAGGATAAGCCACATTACACCTTAAGCAACTCTATTTTGGCCCTTCTTTTCCTTTAAAGGGAAAGAGGAAAAAACAACTCAAGTAGCATATCACGTCAGTGGTGTTGTTCAAGGGATTAAAAAAAATAACCTTTTGCTTGCTGTCTCTCCTCTTCCACAGCAACTTAAGCCAAAGGATAGCTTAAGCCATCCACTTTGGTTTAAGCCAGGTGATCACACATATTGGAACTGCACCAAACCCCACCCCCTAACCATTTGTCCTTGTACAGGCAGGCATGGATCAAGGACAGGCTGGTTTATAATGGCCCATACCTCATGTGGTCACCAAGAAATTGAGCCAACCAGCTTGTCCAAGGAATGGACCAAACTGCAGGACAAATCCCTGTTTAGTCATGGTGTCAGTTTCTTATCAGAATGAAATTTGCTGCAATCTAGATTTCTATTTCATTGGATGATGATGATGATTCTGTGCTGTCAAATCACTTCTGATGAGACTAGGGAAGTGGCTGCAATTAGGATAGTTTTCTTCTGCAGAAAGATTGACACACTACATTTGTGCAGTTGAGTGCTACCGAATAAGGGCCCGCACCATATTTATGTTAACAGAGAGGCAGTTTCCATTATTTTACAAGAATGATGATTTGTGAACAGACTAAATGTGCAAAAATTATTTAAAGCTAAGCCTTAACGTTGCAGTGAACTGGCTGAATCATTTTGTTTTCATATCCCTCTGGATACATGCTTCTTCTTCTTTTTCTTCTGTGTCTACGCCAGATGTGAAACTGCTCAAATGAAGACACCCTTTGGTGAGTTCATTCTGCAGTTCCCTTCACCACACCTAGTGTGAGAAAGATTAGCCAGCAGCGCAAGGTTGCTGTTACAGGGTACACCCGATTGTGTTTCAAGAGTATTCCTGGATACATGCTGTGAATACAGTAGGAGTAAAACTGTAATTTTTAAAAAAAATCCCAAACTCTAACTTCCAAGTAAAACAAAAACCTGACCTTCCAGCAATTTGCATATTTGTATAGGCCCTTCCTCACATTTGTTATTTTTAATGCAGCAAAAGAAGAAGATTGATAAATCATCAAACAGGTTTGTGAGTGTTCCCAATCTAAGTGCTCTGGAATCTAGCGGAGTGGGCAATGGACATGCTAACCGCCTGGACCCTATTCCTAATTCACCCATCCATGATATTGAGTTCAACAGCAGCAGACCACTTCCACAACCAATACCACCCAAAGAGCCCAAGGCGGTTTTGAGGTGAGCACCGCCTCACCTGGTTTTGTTTTTGTTTTTCCTAACTTGGAGAAAATTTTGATTTCTTTTTTAGCAGAATCCTGCCTGTTTTAAGAACAACACAGGAGTGCAATTTTTGCTTTGAAATTCTGGTTTTCACTCTACATTTTAAACCTCTTTATAGTATCCCTTTTTAATGTGAAACTTATTGATATGTGATTTCCCCCTCTTACCTAATAAACCCTTTACCAATTTTTAAAGGTACACTATCCAAATATGGTTCATGTGTTTTCAATTGTTTACATTTATGAACAATTGTGTTAAACTGTGTTTGTTACAATTAGTATGTTATAATTTCCAAAGGCTATCATTGTGTAAGAGTGATTCTTACCTGACAAAACTATCCTGTTAGATGAATGTGTATTAATTAATCCCCTTTCCTCTCCTCAGAAAATTTCTGTCTTAGAAGCAACTTTAGAATACCTGTGAATATGTGCATGCATTTGTTTTTATTTAATGCTATTCTTCAGCATTAAAATACCCAAGTTTAACTTTTCTTTAGGAAGCAATGGAATGAGTTTTATCAGATTAAATCAAACATAAAGTCCTGCACATTTGGAGAAAGTAAATCCCTTCTCCTACTTGTGTTTAAATTCCATTCCAGTGCTACTTGTAAAATTGAAAGGGGAGGGGCAAAGGGTAGAACAGTAAGATTAAAAGTAATGGATTTTTATTTCTAAAGGCAAAGTAAAGTTCCTACAATGTGTAATGTTCCTTATTTTTCCCTGTGCATGTGGTATGCATGTATTCTCAGACGTCACTAACATGCATGTGCATGAATTCATGGATGGTGATGCTGGAGTTTCCATTGCAAATTATTTCGTGCCTTGTATTGCCCTCAAAACGGTATGGTTTATTTTAATTTTCCTTACCAAAGAATTTCAATTTACTAAAGCATTACAATATATATAAAATTACATGATAATGCAGATTTATCTGGAAATTATATCTGTAGGAGACAAGAATGCTTGCTTTCTGTTGAATTCCATGTTTACAATCTACTCATCTCCCATTTGTTCAGTTATTGGCTAGCATGTCATTAAGAATATGATGCTTGCTTGCATCATACTTCTGAAAAAGTAACTTGACCAGAAGAAAAGGATGCTAAAAGAGGAGCTCTATTTTTTTTTCTTATAACACTATCTTTTAACAAAAGCAGCAACCCATTCTTTCCTCCCCAAATACTTTTTTTCCACCCTGTCATGTGGCTTAGTGACTTTGTGCTGCTGATGCTCTCCAATGAAGTGGATGATTGGAAGTAGAAAATGGGATGTTTAACTAATCACATGCTACTGACATGCAATACCTGAATTGCAAACATTGATTGTGTGCTCTGTATTGGCTTCATTATGATTTTTCTCCAGGCTTTGGAAGTTTCATGGGTGGTTGTGAATTCAATCTGTCTTTTCTCTTTATGAATTTAGCCCTCCTCAGACTGAAGCTTCTCCAATGGCTTCACCAGATCCACAGCGTCAGGAATGGTTTGCCCGTTACTTCACGTTCTGAGAGAGTATTTGTGTGTGTGTGACACAGCGTGATGTGGACTGTTCATAAGAGCATGACCTTAAAACAAACCCTTATGTGATCAAGCTTTCCTATAATATGTCAAACACTGTGAATGAGAAAGTATTTGTCTATGATTTGAAAATGCACTGTATTTTATGTGATATATTTGTTGGAATCACTTGACATGGTAATATAAATGTGCTTAATGACACTTATTTTTATTTAAGATGAGAAAGTATTTAAACTTTGTAATTAACGCATAATAAATTTTCATAGAAGAAACTTAAAATTTTCCTCAGCTTTTCCTATAAATATGTATTTACTTGGTTTCATGGGAGGCTTTAATTCCTCCTGTCACCCCATCCAAATGCAATCAGTTGCATGATAATTGTATAACAAAATAAACTGTCAACAGTTTTTGAAAATCAGTCTGTGGCAAGATATGTTTAAATTCTTTTCTTTTTATTTAGTTATCTTTTAGAACTGACTTTGAAAACTGTGTTTATTCCAGAAGTGGGGCAGAATGCAAAATAAATACACATACAGTAGTATAGCAGATGGCCTTTAGACCTCAGTGATTTTAAGATCATAGTAAGCAAAATGGCATCCTTATTTCTTGTCTACAACAGATCTGCCCTCTTGTGGTTATAATTACTATATTTTAATATTGAATTTCATCAACATTTTGTCATAATTATTTTATAAATGCCTACAAAGATAATGCTCTTTAGAACATTTAGGATACTACACTAATGTAATGCTGTATAAGTGAAGTTTATGGAAATCTGCATTTTAAGGATATTAACATTCTTTGGACAAAACTCAGGCTTTACAAAAATAGTGCTATGCCAATTATGCATAATAACGCATGTATATTCTTCATTAGAACTCCAGTATACTTAATTTACAAAAAAAAAATGTTCCTTCTGTTATAAAATTAAGCCAGGGACCACTTGACCTTTTTCATATGGTGAGCGAGCCTGATTTTCTAGTCTATTACATTAGTCTTACAGTTGTGCTAGTCCACTGGAAGAAAAAATGCAATACACTGGGAAATCTGGTTGATACTTTTGTTGATGCTGTTGTTCCAAGATTACCACAATGTAACCAACACTGGTAATCTCAGGGAGATTTTTTCCTTTGTTTTATGAATGTACTTAATCTTTGTATCTTTAAAGTGGGGAGTATGGGAGATTGCTTGGTTATTTTAAATACAATTTTTATCCTTAAATATTGAAGTATAGCTCTTTGTTATTTCTGATGAAGCCCTGACTATGTCTTCCCATTATGCAAAAAGCATAATAACCAATCAAAAGTTACCATCACTACTAAGAGTAAGAGGTTTTATATGTAGTATATGTATAAAATAATAATTTGTATGTTTTCATATAAAAATATAAACTATTCTAAATCAGAATTTTAAAATATATCTCCTATAACTCAGCCTGAAAGCTTCTTTGGAAGCAGTGTTCTAATGCTGTCTTGCTAATCTGAAGCAGTACTCGGCAGATACTCTATGGTTGATGGATTTAACTGTAGGTATATGCAGCCTTTACATTAGAAGAAAGCCATATTGAGTCAAAGTCAGATTTTTTGGCTGTTATGAAATAAAAACACACTGGATAATTTTGCTATGATGCTCTGAAGTATTTGTTGTGTTTTGTTTACTTTTCTTCTTTGAAGTAACCATATAATAGGAGAATTGTATAAAGGGTGAGAGAGGTTTCTAGTTCATAGGGTAAAATCCATTTAACAGTTTTTGGTTCACAAAATGCTTTTCATTCTTCCTGATAATTGCTAATGGCAGCAGAACTAAACTTCAAGTTGCAGCCAACCATTGAAAGAGAAGGAAATAGAGAAAGAGTCAACAATTACATTATCATACTTCTATACAGTATTATCCTAATACATGCTGCTTAAAGATGTTGAAAGGAAAATAATACATTTTAAGGACATTGAAAGGATGCAGCCAACTCATATTTACATTTAATGCAACATTTATGCCTACACATTTTTCTGGAGGTTTTTGTTATCTTAGACATCTGAATTGTTCTGTTACGCATGTCACTTTGGTACTAGTCCCCCCACCCCCAAAGAAAAGGGGATCATCAAAATCTATTCTGCCTGCCATTGTTTAATGAGCAAGCTGTGCATATTTTGTATGGAATACCTTGAGCTACAAGAGTCTAAAGAATGCTCTAAATTTATATGGAATGCTAGCATGGCTTGCTGGGTTTAGAATAATAATTACACATACTGATAGCAGATGTTGCAAGCTTTTTGGATTTATGGGCATACAGTATTTCAAAATCTGGGCACTGTCATAGAGGTTAGTGCATGGCGGGAGCCCACGTGGCACAGTAGTTAAACTGCTGTCTTGTAACCAAAAGGTTGTGAGTTCAATCCTGCCCAGACTTAAGGTTCACTCAGCCTTCCATCTTTTCAAGGTCTGTAAAATGAGTATCCAGCATGTAGGGAGCAAAATGTTAATTAACTTGTGAACCTCCCAGAGTGTGGACTAAGCACTTGCAGCTGTATTGTTGTGCTTGCTTGTCTGTCATCTTGCTTGACCACACCCTTCTCCCTTTGAACCCCTGAATTTGGTGTATAAAAACCATGCCTTTAAGTTTCACTCTTTGTCTGAAGAAGTGGACTTGATCCACGAAAGCAAACAATAAAAATATAGCAGTTAGTCTTTAAAGTGCTAGTTTTTTATTTTGTTTTGTTTTCTGATATGCCTGAACCACAGACTAACATGGATACTATTCCAAAAAAAAAAATCATGTTTAAAACCAGTGTCACTCATTTTGAGCCAGTAGATATGTGTGAACATTTTTCAGAAGCAGCACTGCGATAAGTCAAATGAGCAATAACTAAGGTATGTGTCACCACATCTAACATCTCAAGAAATAGACACAATTGATATACTACTTTTTAACTCTGCAACAGTATTGAGACCACTGCATCCAGGCTCAGACTAATCTAGGAGCACATCCAAGATGTGGACCTGAGTATTCAGGGGAAGTATACTCGACTGCAACTCGTATCTGAGAATGCATTTTTCCCCCTGAAGCAGGAAAAATGTAACTGGTGTGGATTTGTTTAAAGTGGATCCCATCTTGCCATGAAGTGACCCACACGCTATGATCTTGGAGCCATCACCCACGGCACACATGAAACGCAACATGCAGGATTTAACAACGGGACTGCAATGGACTGCCGCAGCCTTGAGGATATGGACAAGGGGTGCCTTCACAGCCAGTCCATCTGGCATGGCCTCTTCCCCCTCCATGACCATTGGGAATCAGAGTTCCTGCTCCACTCATTTTGCCGTTGGGCCCAATATGATGGTTTCAAATGGCATTTCCTTCACTGGGGGTGACCATCATCCCACCTAAAGAGGCTCATCTTCCTGTAGCCATTGGCCCAGCCAGCCAGCCAGATCAGGGGAAGTACAATCTCACCTTATATAGGCTGAATCCCTATCCCATATCTACCTTTTAACTAACCAAGAGCACCTCTGTGTTGTCTGGATTAAGATTCGATTAGTGTTTGTCCTTATTCAGTCCATCACTGACTCTCACCTTGTTAGCTGGAAGGTCGGCAGTTAAAGACCTGAGTACTGAATCACAGAATGAGCACCCATCTTTGTCCCAGCTCCTGTCAACCTAGCGGTTCGAAAGTATGAAATTGCAAGTACAGTCAAACCTCATATAACACTAAAACCTGGTTCCACAAGTCTTGATGTTATACGATTTTTAGTGTTATCTGATGCATGTTAAAATCCTATGGGAGCCATAGAGATACATTGTAACCACACAGGCTTTAGCGGTTGTTATCTGATGCATCCCATAGGATCTTAATGTTATCCGATGCAATTCTTCCCCCCAGATTGCTTAATGTTATGTGATTTTAGTGTTATTCGATACTAATGTTATATGAGGTATTACTTGTACAGTAATACCTCAGATAACACTAAGACTTGGTTCCACAAGTCTTGGTGTTATCCGATTTTTAGTGTTATCCGATTCATGTTAAAATCCTATGGGATGTATTGGATAACGTTAACGCTCCATAGAGATACATTGTAACTGCACAGGTTTTAGCGGTTGTTATCCGATCCATCCCATAGGACCTTAACGTTATTCGATCCAATTCTCCTCCCCAGATTACTTAACGTTATGTGATTTTAGCGTTATCCGAGGTAAACGTTATCCGGAGTATTGCTGTAGATAAATAGGGACCACTTTGGTGGAGAAAGATCTTGGGGACATGAAAGGAGCCTCATTCGGGTGTCCCCTGAGCGGAGTTCCTCCAGCAAAAATCCTTTCAACCCAGGAAATACCTTTGTGTTCTTCTGACATGATTTTTTTAAAAAGTCCATCACTAACAACAAACACTGGTCTAGGTATCAAGTAGCTTCCTTAGAAACAGATTGAAAGGAGTTGGGTGTCATCAGTGTACTAAAGAATGTTCTTACCATAAATAAATTTCATGTCAGAAATTACTCTGGGTTGAAAGGATTCTTGCTGGAGACACTGCTCAGGTGACACCTGAATTAGGTTCCTTTCATGTCGTCGTGCAGCACACAGTCCCCAAGTTCAACATCTAAACCACTGCAGTGCTTGCCATAAAGCAGGAGTTCTCAACCTTTTAAAGCAAGGGGCTGGGTCACGCTCCCTCGGACAGCTTTGGGGGCCGGACGACCACCAGGGCGGATCGGAGGGGCTCTCTGGTTACTTCATCGGCTAGGGAGGCTCGCCTCACTAGCACTAGGAAGAGGGCCTTCTCTGTGTTGGCCCCGGCCCTTTGGAACCTCCTCCCGACAGAGCGGCGCCTGCAGACGGAGCTCCTGCCCTTTCGGAAGGGCTTAAAGACCTGGCTGGCGGGGCAAGTGTGGGGCTCCAGGAACGCAGGTTCCCACCTAGGATGGCTGATTTAAAGGCAGCCATCCCACCCACCCCTTTGTACCTGTATTTATCTGCTTTGCTGTTTTAATGTTTTTAAATTTTTATGAATTTTTAAGGTTTTAGATATTATTATGACTATAGATTACCTATGACGGTAATTTACGCTGTAAGCCGCCCAGAGTCGGGTCTACCCGATTGGGGCGGGATACCAAATGTGAGCAATAAATAAATAAATAAATTTTGCTCTTCCTCCACCACATGGTGGAGACGGTGGGGAGCCACATGAAATTGGGACACGGCCGTAGGCTTGAGAATCCCTGCCATAAAGTCTCCGTAGTTTGGACTGGTGGGAAGTGCCTCCGGGTAGACAAGCCCATCTTTCCCCCCGTGGCACTGCCGAGGCCGGGGAGCGACAAGAGAGGAAACGCGTTCCCGGGGACGGAGGCGGGGACGGAGGCGCGGCCGAAGCAGCCTCCGCACGGGGCGGCCCCCGGGCGTGAGGGGTGGCGCCCGCCTTTGGTCTCGCCCTCGCCTGGGCTGCAGTCTAGGTAAGTCCCGGGAGAAGCCTTCGCCCGAGATGGGAGGGAAAGCAGGGACCTCCGTCCGGAGCAGCAGCTGCTGCGGCAAGAAAAGGAGAGCGGCAGTAAACACTGGCGCTCCCCCCCCCCCTCGCCTGGCTCTCCCTCTCCGGAGTTGCAACTTTCTAAGCTGGGGGGGGGGGGGGAGGTGAGCAACCCAAACTTCCCGGGCTTTTGGCGCCTGACGCCCGGAGAGGCAGGCCCGGGAAGAGGGGGTTGGCCGCCGCCTGGTTGGGGGGCATGCAAGCAGCCACACCTGGGAGGTCGGGGGGCGGTGGTGGGTGGCGCTGCTGGCCTGGGAGGAGGAGAGGGCGACGCCTCCCACTCACCCACCCGGTTCCCGCGTCCTCATAAGAGCGGGAAAGAGAGAGTGCCCCCCCCCCTTTCAAATCGAGAGATACATGACAAAGGGGCCTGACTCAGTAGCACATAATAGGTAAAGGTTTCCCGCCTTGCTCGAAAGCCAGTCGTATCCGACTCTAGGGGTCAGTGCTCATCTCTGTTTCCAAGCCCAAGAGCCAGCGCTGTCTGCTTCTGCAGACGTTTCCATGGTCATGTGACTAGACACGGAGCACACGGAACGCTGTTACCTTTCCCACCGAAGTGGTCCCTGTTTATCTCCTTGCAATTTTCTTGCTTTCGAACTGCTAGGTTGGCAGGAGCTGGGACAAAGACGGGTGCTCATTCCGGCCTTGCGGTACTCGGGAATCGAACTGCTGACCTTCCGCCTCCCAGTCAGCGTCTTAGTGACTTGATAGTGTTTCTTGCCTAAGGGGCTGTAGTGACTCAGTGGCCTCGTTAGCTGGAAGGCTGGCAAATCGGCATTTCGAGACCCGGGTGCTGCATGATGGATTGAGCGCCCGTCTCTCTCCCCGCTCTTGGGGGCATGAAAGGAGCCTCATTCGGGCGTTCCCTGAGCAGAGTTTCTCCAGCAAAAATCCTTTCAACTCTGAATAATTTCTGACACATTATTATTATTGTTGTTGTTGTTGTTGTTGTTATTACTTCCCACCTAGAGCAAGATTTGAGCAGCTGCCAGTGATGGTGAACCTTAGCACTCCAGGTGTTCTTGGACTTCAATTCCCAGAAGCCCTGATCAACAAGTGTGCTGACTTGGGCTTCTGGGAATTGAAATTCAAGAGCAGCTGGAGGTCCAAGATTGAGAAACTGCCATAGATCCGTGATGGTGAACCTTGACACTCCAGGTGTTTTTGGACTTCAATTCACACCATCACTGAGCTAGGCTCTATGGTTAAATATGGGTGATTTCACCCTGTCCCATACTCTGAGAACATGTGTCTGTGGAACATTTTAAAAAAATAGAAAATATTGCACATGTTCTGTTTAGGCAAAGGTCGTCCTTGCTTGAAAGCCAGTCATATCTGACTCTAGGGTTCAATGCTCCTCTCCGTTTACAGCCAAAGAGCCAATGCTGTCTGCATCTGCACATGTTTCCATGGACATGTGGCAGGCATGACTAGACGCCAGAGCACATGGAACACTGTTACCTTTCCTACCAAAGTGGTTCCAATTTATCTCCTTGCAATTTCTTGCTTTCCACCTGCGAGGTTGGCAGGAGCTGGAACAGGCAATGTGGTGCTCGCTCTGTCACGCACCACTCTGGTATTGAACTGCTGGCCTGACCTTCCAGTTGTCGATTTCAGCATCTTAATAAGCCACCACAGTCCCTCTATATTCTGTTTAGTTGTCAGTTATATGCCACAATAAGAAAGTATCTACAGACATTATTGGATAAAACAAAATACTGGGACTAATAAAAGACTAATGTACTTTCCTCAGGACACAAATAAATATGTAAGTATTAGAACTGTCAGGTTTATGGTTGGGGCCATTCAAACATGTTTTATTAATCAGATAGGGATTGCACACAAAAGTGACAAATTTTATTGATTATTTTGAGTAAATTTTATATCTTGTTTTATTGTGGTTGTATCATCCTGCTTTTAACCAGTTTTTATCCTGCTTTATTTAATAATAGTTTATCTAGTGTATTTTATTTTAACCTGATCTGGTCAGATGGCTAATCAGGTAATAACAGATGATGATGATCATAAGGACTGGCTTTGGTGAGTCAGGAGATCCCAGTGCCATGAGCCCATGCAAGGGCTGCCTTTCTGCCCTTGGGGGCCCACCCTGGGCTGAAATACTTTCTTTCTCCTCCCCCCCCCCCCAGGATGAGGAGTGCCTCTGAGCCCCTTTCCCCCCCTTGGTGGAGCCCCAGTCAGGATTTTTAAAAACTGGAAAAGAAAGACTCAGAAATATGGCTCTGTTACGGCGTAGAAAATAAAAGGAAGGAGGCCAGAACACCATCCCTGCCTCTTTGTTAACCAAGACAGAAGTTGGGCTTTACGCTTTATTTCCCAGCCACTCCAGCTGGCTTGTTTAGCACCACTCTTTTTATGCTCCAGAGCCTTCTTGAGCTCTCAGTGTGGTTGGATTGCAGTTCTTGACGTCCCGTCGACCCTCGCAAGCAGTGGGGATCGATGGAGGTCCAGCTCCCATAATGTCTAGAGCAGGGGTACTCAAATTATGGCCAATGGGCTGGGACCAGCCCACGGCACCCTCACCACTTGCGGAAGTAAATACACATGCACAAAATGCTGCCATAAAGCACCTGTGGCTGTTGTAAATGTGTGTATGATAGCCACAGGTGCATTTCCGGCAGTGTTTTGTATGGGCATGTTCTACTACTGCTTCCAGTGGAAGGAACCACGTGACTAGCCCACTCAACCGCATGACCGGCCTGCAGGCCAAAAAATTTGGCCAGCCCTGGTCTAGAGAGCCAAACGCTTAGCACCTGTACCAAATAGATTAATTAGTTCCATTAACCATAGATGAAGTTATTGAACCAGTTGCTTATGAGCAAAGATACTGGGAGGTGGGGCTGTCATCCAGATGATGATGATGATGATGATTGGATTTACAGTTGAAGATTGGTATAAAATTAACAATTCAAGACCTAACCAAGGACCTAAGAACTGTTAAGGTAATGTCTAAGTCCGTAGTTTCCAACGTGGGGGAACACTCGCCACAGGGGGACAATTTGATGGGTGTGTGTGTGTGCAATTCAAAGCCTGTTTCAACTATGTTAATGGCCTTTTAGGCTTCCTTCACATGAATAAGAGTTCACTTTTTTGAATAATAAGAATTTTACGTCACACGGGGGAGGGGGGGGCATAATGGGTACATAAAGTGGGTCCAGAAAATCACAGTCAAAGACTGGTATAAAATTAACAGTTCAAGACCCAACCAAGGTTAACCTAAGAACTGTTAAGGTAGTATCTAAGTATATAGGCAGATCCTAGTGAAGTTCTTTTTTTTTTTTTTAGACTTTGGATGTTCAAGTCCACTAGATCCAAAATTTCCAAGTATCTAGGGAGTCCTTTAGGTATTGGTCCATAATGGGTGCAACAACAGATTTCTTGCTCTTGTTGCTTCTGCTGCTTGCCCTTAAGTCAATTCTGACTTATAGCAATCATTTCCAAAGCTTTCAAAGTACAGAAGTGGTTTATAATTCCCTTCTTCTGAGCGCATTCTGGGACTGTGCAGTTTTCCCAAGGACACAGAGCCCAGTTCTTCCGGGATGCACAGTGAGAAATCTGACTCCCAACATCTTGCTTCTTAGTCAAATACCTACACCAGCGAGCTATCCTTTCACTTTTTTAGACCCTTAGTTGACCTGCACTTTTATAGCAAATGTATGAGGCAGTTGCCCCAATATAAACAATGTCATTGAATGCACAAAACTGGAAAGCATGAAATTTCAAACAAGAAACTGCTATATAGTAGATGTAACATATTCAAATGGAGGAATCACAATTAATTGTGAAAACTTGTTCATGGTTCATTTGAGATTTTGCTCTTGAAGCAAAAACAGATTGTCAACAGCCAATGTAATCATGTTGTCCTAGTGAAATCTTGCCTTTTTCTCTAATTACAGAGACACTATGCTTTTGAATACTGATCAGATAAACTTGATTGGACAAGTGTTTGAGTCGTATATTTTGGAACATCACAAAAATGATATTTTGCAGATTTTAAGAGAAAAAGATGATGATGCTCATTACTCCGTTATTGTTGATGCTCTGACACTTTTTGAGACCAACATGGAAGTTGGAGACTATTTTAATGCGTTTCCCAGTGAAGTGCTCCCTATTTTTGATAATGCATTGCGGAGAGCAGCTCTAACAGTTTCCCAAGCTCATGATTTCATCATTAAACAGAATCTCCATGCCAGAATATCAGGTAGGTCACATTACATGAGGTGATTGCAAAGCTTGGATGACATTATGACTATTTTTGACCAGAGGCAGGCTGCTACAATAGTGTTATCTCAGCCATTTAGTGGATCTTTTTACATGTGGTAGTGCATAATTACATTTTCATAAATGCTGCATTGAATTTTTCCACATTCTCAAAAATTTGTCCTGTATCCCATTTTACTTTATTGCTCTTTGATGTTTCTACTTCAGAGTTTTGTTTATATTCTCCATTGTTTTTGCCTTAGTAAGGAAATAAAGTTTTTGAGCATGGTTGTAAACTTTTCCCTGTTGGCTTTTTAAAAATTATACTTCCTACAACATGGTATATATTAATATTGTATGTGTGAGTAGAATTGCCATAGAATGGGACTGTGTTATAAGGCTCACTAACAAACAATAGATTTAAATTGTAGCCTTTGCCACCTGTCGCTGTAAATGAACTGGGCATCTTAGGATAATGTATAGGGCACATTGAATCAGATTGTCCCCACTTTCTAATAGCGTCACCATTTTTTGTCATCCTGTTCAACATCAATATTGCTATAGATATTGAAATCTCCAGCTAGAAAATGAATGTTTTGATTTTCTATATTAAATAGCTTCCTAAAGGAGAATATTAGGTGGTTTATAAATCAGTACAGTATTTTATTACTACATATAGTCACTTTGATTGTTAAGATTTCTGGAAATCACCTTGTGGTGGATCCCTTGATGAATATACTGAAGGCAACAAATGCAGATGTTGTGCATTAGTCTCATTAAATTTGGGGTTTGCTTAGAAACAGATATACAGTATATATAAGATTGAAACACTGTTTTGAGTAGTTTCCTTGTAGCCCTGGATTTTACTGAAGTACTGTACTGTGTGAAACAAATGATAAATGTACATATTCAAACGTATGTTTAAAAAGTATTTCCCTAGAAATAAGAGTTTGGAAAATATCTTTTTTTTTTTACTGCAGCTATTCGCTATGCTAGTTGGGAGAATTCTGAAAGTTTTAGTAAAAAAAGTAACTTTTTCCAGTTTTTTCTCTTTTGCTACCATAAATATACATCTGGGATCTCTGTTTTCACTCTTTGTTGGGGTGATATAATTAAAGCTATGTTTTCATTTACTGTAATTTGCTTGTTAAAATTTTCTATGTCTTGATTTTCCAGGTTTACCTATTTGCCCGGAGTTGACCAGAGAACACATTCCGAAGACCCGAGATGTTGGGCACTTCCTTTCAGTCACTGGGACTGTTATCCGTACCAGCCTACCAAAGGTCCTAGAGTTTGAACGGAACTACATTTGTAGCAAGTGCAAGCATGTTTTTGTGGTCAAGGCTGACTTTGAACAATACAACACTTTCTGCCGTCCTTCAGCCTGTCCAAACGAAGAAGGCTGCAACTCTTCCAATTTCAACTGTCTCTCTGGGACCTCCTTTGCTCCTAGCAGCTGCAGAGACTATCAAGAGATCAAGATTCAGGAGCAGGTTTTTAAAACTTTTAAACTTATACCATGAAGCTGCTGGGTCCTAATTCTTCTGAGAGAATTAGTTAGATAAATGTCAGCTTGGGTGGAAGGTCTTTTCCATGTTAGTTGCTCCTTACCTCATGGTTCTGTTTGATAGAGGGGTTTTTTTCATAGCTGATAAATGGCAATGCAGTTTTGTTTAACTGGTGCTAACTCCAGCTTTATGTTTTCCCCTCACTTCTGTAGACCTGAATGTTGGTGTGAAATCAGTCCTGGAAAACTGCCCAGCCTTTCTGATCCCATTGTGGAGATACATTAGGGCGGTGATGGCGAACCTTGGCACTCCAGCTGTTCTTGGACTTCAATTCAAATAAGCCCAAGTTAGCACTCCTACTGATCATAGCTTCTGGGAATTGAAGTTCAAGAACATCTGAAGTGCCAAGGTTCACCATCACTGCACTAGGGTTGAAAGGCAAAGAAGGGGGATTTCCATTTTCCTGCTAGATTCTTTCCAGTAAAATTTGCCTCTGGTGTTGCACATCACTGCACACCTATCCCACCGGCAATATCAATTAACCAATTAATTTAGCACTATTAATCATTATTTCAGAGTTACAGAACTGGAACCTCACATTAAAAAGCAGTCACACTTATATACCGCCCCATAACACTTAGTGCAGTCTCTGAGCAGTCCACAAGTTAATTTTTGCCCCCAACATGCTGGGTATTCATTTTACCAACCTCCAAAGGATTGAAGGCTGAGTCAACCTTGAGCCTTGGTCAGGCTCGAATTTATAGCCTCTTAGTTGCAGTACAGCAGCATAAGCACTGTGTCACCAGTATGCTTATGTGAATGCAACAATAGAAATTATTTTTATAGTTCATTACTTTATCTGTGCAGTATCTTTCAATAATTAGAACAAATGAAGTTTTCCTCCCTGAAACATCCCCCCCTGAAAAAAAATATTGATAATAAAGCAAAGAACCTTCTTCTTGTAACAGTTTTACTGTATGTCTTAAGCTTGCATAGGACAGGCTGCGTATGGATTGAAAAAGTGCTGACATGATATTTACCCCAAATCTAACCAAAGCTGGCATAGAAATAGGCACCTCTGTGTAAGTCAAGCATCCTTTCCAGTGAGTTAACAAGGAAACGTTTACTAAAAGTGAGTGAAAATAGCCAAGAAGAGTATGTAAATGCCCCTTCTGGCAACTTGTGCTTGGTTATTTATTAGGATTTAGATTGGTTAGATGTTCCAACATAATTTATTTGATAACATAAATTTCTTGTTGCCTAGGTTCAAAGGCTATCTGTTGGAAGTATTCCTCGTTCTATGATGATTGTCCTAGAAGATGACTTAGTTGATAGCTGCAAATCTGGTGAGTTCAAGTTGATTCCATTTTTAAAAAAAACATATTTTTAAAGCAGAATGTTTTTAAAAGAAAAAACATTAATTTCATAACTTCTGAAGTCTTGTCTGATAGTATAAATGTATATATCATGTTGTATTGTTAATGGTAAAACACTGTGATGATATACCATAGAAATGATGTCTTATGCCAAACATCAAATTACACAGTCCCTGCATTTAAAATTCCTAAGCACAAAAGAACAAGCAGAGATGCCTTCATGTATGAACCATAGTACAGTGTAGCCTGATCTATGCCAAACATTTTGTTAGGATTTGAGGTCATGTGTTAAGACTAATGAAATTTTGGTTCTATGGCTTTAAAAAACATAGTGCTTCCTTCCCATATCTCTTGTTATTTCATGTTTGTAATTTGGTTAGTGGCTTCAATGTTAGTTTATAAATGTTAAAATCCATTTTATTAGGAATGTTTTCCAGCTATGACTGTTAAACAGATGTCTACAGACCAAACCCAAAGTTAAAACATGTCAGAGGTGTGACTGAATTTACATATTTGCCTGATTTACATATTTGCATATGTAAAATCCCAGATTTGGAGTGTAGCATTGAGCCGTTTAGCCCCCCCTGGCCTAGATGTTCAGACGGTTGTGTTTTAGATTATAATTGATGCCATTCTTGTTTTTATCTTCAGGTGATGATGTCACTGTCTATGGAGTAGTAACGCAGAGGTGGAAACCCTTTCACCAAGATTCACGCTGTGATGTAGAGATAGTCTTGAAGGCCAATTACATTCAAGTAAACAACGATCAGATGACAGGAATTGTAATTGATGAAGAGGTCCGCAAAGAATTCGAAGATTTTTGGAAAAAGCATAGGCATGATCCATTAGAAGGTTTGCAAAATATTATAAACTTGGCCTCAGTTGTTGCTGGATGAAATAAGTGCCGTTGTACCAATTTTGTCCTCTGCTCCAACTCTACTATGTTTAGACTGATTTATGAGGTGCTTGGAGTGTGTGAGGTCTCAAATCTTGTTTCAGTTAATTCCAGTTCCTAAATTTTGAATATCTGGCCAAATAAGACATGTCTTGAAGGAAACATTTCTGTATTCATCTTCCTGAGACAGAAGTGGAGAACCTTTGACTCTCCAGTTATTTTGACATCCAACTTCCAGAGGTATCCCCCAGCATGGCCAATGGTTAGATTGTGGAAATTGTAGTCTAAACATTGTACAAGTACAGCAGTCACATTGCAGCTCCAGATTCATAAAGCTGAAACTGATGATCATTTGATGCCATTTCATTTTGTTATTTGGACTGAAAAAGGCACTCAAACTGTTATTGTTACAGTTTTCCTGAGCTTCTTATTGGCTTTCAATCAGTCAAATATAGTAGCTTTCCAGACCTCCTGCTTGGTTGCATTTTATTCCAGTAGTTCCAGTCTTCACTATTGTACCCAGCATGTGGTATTGGTGATTAAGACTAAGGCCTTTTGCTTGTTCCCTCCTTTGTTTTTGTTTTGTTTTCACAATGTCTATTTCAAATTGTTGTAAAAGATCATTTGCCTTTCAATACATTGGTGTCACTCCGTTGCCTGACTCACCTAACATCTGGGAGGTAGTCAAAATTCTTAAAATATTTCTCATTATTGAATGTTCAGTGATGGGCTAGATCTGGGGTCAGCAAACTTGGCTCTCAGGGTATTCTTGGACTTCCATTCCAGAAGCCCAAGTTAGTACACCTGCTGATCAGGGCTTCTGGGAATTGAAGTCCAAGAACATCTGGAGACCCAAGGTTGCTGACTCTTGGACTAGATCATAGGTCCCTGGTGGCTAACCTTGGTATTCTAACTGTTCTTGGACTTCAATTCCCAGAAGTCCAAGTCAGCACTCCTGCTGATCAGGGTTTCTGGGAATTGAAATCCAAAAACAGCTGGAGTGCCAAGGCTAGCCATCACTGTCATAGTTCCTCAAACAATCTGCTTTTGGCCTTGTTTTGTCAGAAAGGATACAGCTCTTCCTTACTAATTCCAATATTGTCATCTGTTTGGTGTCTGTATTGATCATCTGGTGATGCCAGTGGAGCTCCATTGTATCTTCACTCAGTGAAATGTTCTGAATCTAAGCTGTTGTCCCTAAGCATAGCTCAGAGATTTAGGTATCTGTCTACAGAACCATAGGTTGGGAATTCAACTCCCCACTGTGCCTCCTTGACAGGGGCTGAACTTGATGATTTATATTGTCCCTTCCCATCTCTGCAGTTCTAAGATGATGATTATGATAAATGATAGCTTGAACATTCATTTGCCACTTGTTTGGTTTAATCATGGCAAATGAATGTTCAAAGTAATTTAATCATAGTAAATTAGAAAATCAGCAGTTTTGCTTGGGAAGTATGCATTTACCAATCTGCTTTATCTGATAGCTGTATTTTTTTATTTGTTCATTTCCAGGTAGAAATGAAATTTTGGCAAGCTTGTGCCCTCAGATTTTTGGGTTGTATCTTGTGAAGCTGGCTGTAGCCATGGTGCTTGCAGGGGGTGTGCAGAGAACAGATGCTGCAGGCACACGAGTTAGAGGTTAGTGTATAAAATTTGGATTTAATCATACTCATAAACAATAATGGATATCTTCTTTTTATTGCTATGTTTGTAACAACTAGCTTCAGTTGCAATACTACTTTTAAAGCAGAAGAGGCACCATGAAATGACTTCTTCCGCCTTTATTGTTCACATGATAAAATCGTTATGCGAGTTTTCCCCATAGAAACGCTCGTTATGCGAGTTTTTCCATAGGGAAAAGTCTGGCTCGCATAGCGAATAATTCGTTATGCGAGTCAAACCGCTTAGTGAAAAACTTGCTCGTTATGTGAGTTTTTCGCTAAGCGAAACACTCGTTATGCAAGGTTTGACTGTATAATGAAAATCCCTATGGAAAAAATCAAATAACGGAAAAAAATCGCTAAGCGGTTTTTTCAATTGAAATCTTCATTATATGATTTGTCCCCATAGGGACTCCATATCACATAGCAAACATTTTCATTATATGGTTTTTCCCATAGGGCATGCTATTTCTGCATAGCAAAAATTTTCTTTATGCAAGGCACCATTTCCCCCAAAAAACTTTTCGTTATGCATTTATTTATTTATTTATTTATTTTATTTTTTTGCTATAGGGGACATTCTTTATATGAGGTTCCACTGTAAATGCCTTCATGTAAAACTACAAATTATCAGGAAGAAATTGTATTTTTTTCTAATCAAGTTATGTTCTTATATTTACTTGATTACTTGGTTGATCCGTGTTTCACACATCAGGTTGACATGGCGGATTGAAGCATTGTCTTCCACGGTTTCTGATCCCATGCCAGTCTTATCCAGGGCCTTGGGAACTTTGCCCTGAACTGGTCTTCCAATCTGGTTGCTGGCCTTCCTTGTGATTGCTATATGTCAAGTGGTATCCATTCTGTGATAGCTTTCATCCACCTGCCATCTTTGAAGCGGCACACATGGCCGGCCCTAAGTATTATGCTCTTATAAGAAAACAGTAAACTAAGACAGTACTATTAATGAACAAAATTGACACAAAAATATGCTTGGAATCAGAGTAGATATGATTTAAATCTAGTAAGACTAGATTTAAACCATTGTTTTCTGCATAAAGACTCATAAACGCTCAAAAAGTTTCACTTAACATTTAAGTGGTAAGAAGTTGATGCTGTGTACAATAATACCCCACTTAACATGTGCACTACATGTTAAAACCGCAGAATGTCAAGAAATCTGAGGAAAAATTTGCACCACACATGGTTAACATGTGATGCAAAAAAAATTCAGATTTCTTTGCATCTGGGTGGGTGGGGAGGGAGTCCGGCAGTGGCAGCATTGGCGGCAACGATTTTGAGGCTGCCAATGCTGCCACCAACAGACTCCCTCCCCAGGCTGGCCAGTCAATGGGAAGTGGGAGCAGCTCCTGCTACGGGCCCCACCAGTGCCGGACTCCTTCCCTGACCCGTCTGGTCCGCAGCAGCAGCAAGTCTCCACCCCTCGGCTCAGCCACTGCTCCTCCTCAGAAACTGGAGCCAAGGCGCAGGAGAAGGAAGGCACGCCCCCGGCTGGTGGAGTTTTTGCGGAGCTGCTGCATTTTGCCCAGGAGGAGGGAGAGCACCGACGACAGCAGCCCATCACAGTGCTTTTTGGCAGGACCCGGGGAGGGGGAGATAGAAACAGTGCCAGGCTGCAGTGCAGCCTTTCCTTGCCTTTCCTTAACTCGGCGGCTGCAGACACGCTGGCCGAAGAACACACACCGGCCAGTGGGAACTGGGAGCAGTGGCAGTGGCATTGGCAGCCTCAAAATCGCCAACGCCGTCAGCAGACTCTTTCCCTGGACCGTCTGGCTGGTGGGAAGTACATATACAGTAGTGGGACAAAACCACATAATGTTAAAGCTTGTGGAACCAAGCTTTAACGTTATGCGGGATATTACTCTATATAGATTTGGAAAGGAACAATAGGATTAAGGTCTTTTCTCAATTCTGTATGCTTCATAACATTTTTGATGTAAAGAAGAGATGCGATTTCTGCAGACAAACTCATAGTTTTGAGAAATATAAAATCAAACATTGTGAACATATCTTCCATATAGAAAAATTGCCCAATCATTTTTGAGAAACCTCTGGAAAGGTATGGCATTGTGAATGTATCTGTAGAATTAATTTACCAAAACAAGTAAACATTGCATGAATATACAGCCTCATGCTGCATAATTAAAAACCAATCATTTTATGATGAATAATCTTTGGACTATATTATATCTTAAATAGAAGAATATAGTATCTTTAGATTTTTTTTCCCTTCAAAATCATTCATTTTAAAAAATCAATTTAAAATACAAACGTGATTTATATTTTTAAAATCTTATTTTTTTAATTTAAAAAAAGATTGTTGATTTTTATTTACCCTGCTTTGAATGAAATTACAAGCATTTTTAATACACAGTTAGTATTTTATTTTGTTGTAGTAATAGGGTTAACACTGACACATCTGTAATATATGTAAACCAGAGGTGCACAAACTACGGCCTGTGGGCCTGATCTGGCCCCCGATGCCAAGTCATCCAGCCCGTGCTGTCCTTGTCGTTCCCAGAAGCGGAAGTAAAACGCGTCCGTATGTTTTCCTTCCACTTCCAGGAGTGACAAGGGTGATGTAGGTCAGATAACTTGCCATCCGGGACCAGATCTGGCCCACTGACTGTAGTTTAGGCACCCCTGGCTTAAGAAAAGAAAACGGCAGCTTAAAATCTATCTCATCCTGTTGCAAAACAAATTGCAAGGCACATTTTACTTCCTCTTCCGGTGGGAGGAACCATGTGACCGACCTGCTGAACCATGTGACCAGCCCATGTTTGGGCATCCCTGTTGTAAACAGTTGTGCATCAGGTTTCAGCCAGTTGGCACGTGTATTGGCTTTTTTTAAGTAAGGGCAAAAAATGTCACAACCAATCAATTGATTTTTATTTTATTGCCATTGAGTACTTTTTTTGTTTCACCTAATGTAACATGTTGGGACTACAAGTGTCCAGTTTCAGATTTTGGTGAACCAAGTTGCAGAGAAACATAATTGATGTGGTCTTATTTTCTAATTCATGGGCATACTGGAATTCTCATTGGGCGCCAGGATATACCACAAGTGCTCATGAGACCTGGTTCTCAATACACTGCAGTTATCATTGGAGTCAGAAAATAACGTACAAGTTATTCAATGGCCAAAATCCTGTTCTGTAAATTTTTCCTATCTAAAGTTTAAAGGTACTGTAAAGGTAAAGGTTTCCCTTGCTCGAAAGCCAGTCGTATCCGACTCTAGGGGTCAGTGCTCATCTCTGTTTCTAAGCCGAAGAGCCAGCGCTGTCTGCTTCTGCAGACATTTCCATGATCATGTGGCAGGCATGACTAGACATCAGAGTGCATGGAACGCTGTTTCCTTCCCACCGAAGTGGTCCCTTATTTATCTACTTGCAATTTCTTGCTTTCGAACTGCTAGGTTGGCAGGAGACTGCTAGGTTGGCAGGTTACGGTGTCACTATTGCCAGTGACTGAAGAGTTCCTGGTTCTGTCCCAGGTCTTGTATGTAATCAGTCTCATAGTATGAATCAGGCAGAATCTAGAATGAAAGCAGGAAATCTTCTGTTACATCACAGGTCCAGGGAAATGGTAAGAACTGAAGGACAGAAAGAGAGCTGCATAGTTCTCCATATAGTCTGTGAATCCCCACTTTTGGGTTCTGTGCCTGCATGGAGCTGTTATCGGAGCTTTCAAGCTGATTGGGTAAAAGGTTGAATGCTAGGGCCGCCCACTGTACCACCCACCCTCTAGTGCCATTTCGTGCTCTTTCCTCAGTTCTCTTCTTTCCACCTTAGCAGCAGAACTTTGAGTTCTCTAAAAATATTTCATCGATTCTTCACCCAGACATCACCTTTCTACCTAAAGCCATCTCCCAAGTTCCACATAGAACAGTCTATTTCCCTGCCAACTTTCTTTCCGAGCCCAACCTCGGACCAAGAAAGAGTATGGCACATGCTTGATGTAAAACCTTTTACATCAGCAGAACAAGGGAATTCAGAAAGACACATCTTTTTGTGGCATATGGCGGAAAGCCCAAGGGAGAACCCATCATATCACAAAGATTCTCCAAATGGGTCTCATCTGTCATCTATCTTGCTTAGATTTCTTCTTTGCCTCCTCCTCCTCACATCAAAGCACATTCTCCCAGAGCTGTTGCCACCTCCACTGACTTTTTGGAGTGTACATCACTAGATGACATCTGTAAGGCTGCCACCCGGTTCAGACCTTCTACATTTGTCTACACCTACCATGTGTGAGATTTCTAATCTCCCAAAAGTGGGGAATCACAGACTACGTGAAGGAGAAAGTTAAGTTATACTTACCAGTAATAACTTTAGTTCTTCGAGTATGTAGTCTGTGAATTCACACTTTCCCACCCTTCCTCCCCACTGGAGTTGCACGGATGAGATGTGTTACTTTATCCTGTGCTTAGCTTAAGTATCAACTGAGGAAAGAGTGTGAAATTGCTCCAGAAGGTGGGCAGTATGGTGGGCAGCCCTAACATTCAAACTTTTCCCCAATCAGCTTGAAAGCTCTGATAACGGCTCCGCACAGGCGCAGAACCCAAAAGAACTAAAGTTATTACTGTAAGTACAATTTAACATTTCTCTAATAGAAGAAACCAAAAGAAACAACATTATTGTCATTGTCCAAATACTAGAATAATTGTGTATGGCACACAATTCAATTCTGACTTATGACAATCCTTTCCAGAAGTGGTTTATCATTATTTTTTTCTGGGGGTGTTCTGGGACTGTGAAGGCCAACTTATCACCACCACCACCCCAATTACTCATTACATTTTCCCCAAACCAGCTGGTGGTGGCTTAAGACATTTGTATGGAACGGTGTGTATATAAATAAACAAGAAAAATAATAACTAAATGAAGAATCCTGGAAGTGTTGGGGGCCTTAGAAACTTGCCAAAATTGCCCCATGTCCAGGTCCCTGATTCCTCCCCATCTTCTTTCTTTTTGGGGCACAAGATGACTTTCTGAGCAGAAAAAAAGATAAAAATTGCTTTTGGGGTGTGGGATTGACAAGGGTCATTAAAATGCACTTAAGAGTGAGGTCTGGTCATCCCTTGGTCTAACGATAGTGGATATTCTGTCATATTTTTAGTTTTAGTTTTAATAGAAACTCACCATAGAGCAACAATCCTCTCTGAACAATCCCAGGAAACAAACTTCAAACTTTCCCTTTATTGTTCTGCCTTGAAACATAATCTTCAGTGCAAGCATCAGATCTAAAACAGATATTCTCCACTTCCATACCAAAAAAAGGACACAAAGTATGAAAACCCTGGAGCAGTTAAGAGAAATAGGAAATGATTCATAGAGTCATAGAATGGGATTGGAAGGACCCACTGGATGAAATCCTGTTTTGTGAGAACAGAGTAATAAACATCTCAAAGGCAGAGTTGGTCGCACTTGTATTACTTCACATTCGTCATAATGTTGCTGCAAAGTTAACTAGCTGAGGACTGCTATCCACAAAAGTTCATGTCAAATAAAATGTGTTGAAGGGCTACATGACTAACGCAGTTACTCTTTGGAAATGTTTGAGGGAGCTGTGTCAGATTTCTGATGTTTTATTCTTTTGCTGACCTAGTACTTTTCATCTCAGATTTACTCTTTAGAAAACATTTTCCTTTTTTTTTCCCCCTCTGCAAGGTGAATCTCATCTTTTACTAGTTGGAGACCCCGGGACTGGAAAATCTCAGTTTCTAAAATATGCAGTAAAGATTACCCCACGATCTGTACTTACAGCAGGAATTGGATCTACAAGTGCAGGTAAATGAGGATATAGTACTTAAGTAGCTTGGAGGAAGTCAAATTTCCCAACCAGCATCTGGGGTCAGACTGATAATTTTTACCCAAATGTTCATTTTGAGAGTAAAATTGTATTGTATTGTATTTTCGACTTATATGCCGCCCCACTCGCACAACCAGCAGTTGCCCACAAGGAACAGAATAGTACAGTAAAACCTCATATAACACTAAAACCTGGTTCCACAAGTCTTGGTGTTATATGATTTTTAGTGTTATCTGATCCTCTATGGGATCCATAGAGATACATTGTAACCACACAGGCTTTTGCGGTTGTTATCTGAAGCATCCCATAGGATCTTAATGTTATCCGATGCAATTCTTCCCCCCAGATTCCTTAATGTTATGCGATTTTAGTGTTATTCGATACTAATGTTATATGAGGTATTACTGTATATAGTGTCTATTGAGACCCTCACACATCCTAGGCAGACCATCAACTTCTGATGTGTGGGTTCTGTTAATCGCCTTTCGTCAATTGAAGGCCAAGGAGGTCTCTGATATGACACAAAATATTTGACTTTAGGTATTATTGATATAGCATTGTTTTTTAAAATGTAGCCTTCATTTGTAACAACTGGTGTACAGCCTAACAGTAACAGGAAAGTCCATTTTTGGCTGTACAGTCAAACCTCGCATAACTAGCGTTTCGCTTAGTGAAAAACTCACGTAACGAGCAAGTTTTTTGCTAAGCGGTCCGACTCACATAGCAAATTTTTCGCTATGCGAGTCGGACTTTTCCCTTTGGAAAAACTCGCATAACGAGTGTTTCTATGGGGAAAACTCGCATAGCGAAATTTTTTCTTATGCAAATTCCCCCCTTGAAATGCGAGTTTTTCCATAGGGAAAATCAGACTTGCATAGCGAAAAACTCGTATAGCGAGCAGCCTCGCAGAACGAATTAAATTCTGCGAGGTATGTAGTCAAACCTCGCATAAAGAGCGCCTCGCTTAAAGAGTAACTCGCTTAAAGAGCAACATTTTCTCTGAATGGTCACTTCGCTTAACAAATAAAACCAACCAAAAACATGCTTAACAAATAAATTGGGATTCACAATCCTCCCCCCCCCCAGTCATTTACAATGGTGTTTCGCTTAAAGAGCAAACTCGCTTAAAGAGCAATCCTGTGGAACGCATTATGCTCTTTAAGCAAGGTACAACTGTAGCTTGTATCATCCAGCCCAGTGGTTTCCAACAAGGGGTACACAGCCCACTAGTGGACTTCAATTCCCAGAAGCCTAAGTCAGTACATTGGCTGATCAGTGCTTTGGGGAAATGACTTAGGCTTCTGGGAATTGAAGTCCAAAAACCAGCATTTGGGAAACACTGATCCAGCCTATTGCGCAATCATCATCAAGTCACAAGCATGCCCTTTCTAAATGCTGATGCTGCTCTAACAACCAATTTCCCAGGCATTCCAAGAGTAGCTTGGCATCTGAGCATGAAGCACCACTAATAAGTCTCATTTGTTTATAGTGGCTGCTGTATTTCAAATAAGGGAAAGGAAGGAAATTGTGTCTGGTAAGGACCCTCCGACTCCTCCCATACCAGCAATAATAGCCAATAGCTAGAGGGACCATAAAGGGAAGCAACTGCTAACCTTCTGCTGTTGCAAGATTTTCATCACCTTCTAATAACTCCAGCAACTCTAAAACAGGGAGTGAAGGAGTTTGGGGCAGTTCTGCGAACATCTATGCATGGTTCATGTTCCACATTTGTGCACAATTACGTGCATCTTAAAATCACATTTCCAGAGTATGCTTCATTCTCTTACTCTCCCAATTATATCCTAAAGTACTCACTATTAACAGCTAAACAGATTTAGCTTCTCCTCCTCTCCTATTTACATATCTCTGGAGAGGGAATGATGTATGTCTTAATAAGAGGTTTAGTGTAGATTAAACAAAGCCTTAGAATTATTTAAAAATAGTTTTATTTATACAGCCACTCAAATACTTGTCCTTATAAACTTTCTACAGGATGTGGGGTATTTTGTTTTAAACAAATTTGTTCACATTTTACTGAATATGTGTTTTCAAGGAAATAGGTTCTAAGTGATGGTTGTGTTGTGTGTCCATAGCTTAAACCCATATGCAGCAATGGAGCGTAGTCAGTCACATGCAGTCCATATGAGATTCCAACATAACATTTAGTGAATTTTCTGACGTTGGCCATCCTTTAGAAGCAGAAGGCAGTGCATCTGTTGAAAGGAGTGATTGAAGGTTTGGGTTGCTTCCCTCTGCCTCTGTTAGTTTTTCAGTGTTGTCCTCCCAGTTAATGTGGAATCTTGTGACCCTGGGATTAGATGCCAAAATATTCCTTTGGAGCTGTAAAACAAAGACATGAATAAATATTTAGGAATTATACAGCTGACTTCCAGATTCCTAAAACAATCTTTACCATTTCAATAGAAGACAAAAAATGAAACTGCTGCTATTCCAAATGTTGATGCTCTTTAGCACCCTCATGGTACAGTGGTTAAATTGTAGAATTGCAGGCAAAACTGCTGATGCTGTGAGTTCAATCCTCACAGGATCCAAGTTGACTCAGCCTTCCATGGTCAGTAAAATGAATACCAAGCATGTTGGAACAAAATTACTAATTACCTTACCAACCACCCAGAGAATGCACTAAATGCTATGGGGTAATATAAATGGAATTGCTGTGGCTACTGCATATTACCACTGAAAATTAAACCAAGAGATTAGCAAAATGCTGAAACAGTTTACATGTCAAAAATAACTACATTCACCCAGGTTCATCATTCCCTTCATCTGTGTTCTATGAAGAGCAAGCAGAAATGGGATCTACCTTGGACAAGTGCTGGTGGCAATGAGAAGCATGCCACCAGCATGCAGCCCCAAAAAGATTAGTCCCCCGTTCAGAATCTGTCCCTAAGCAAGTCGCCTGTCCCCACTGTAACTGCTCCTTCCTTCTGTACCCCTTATTTTTTTTTTTACAATATGATCCAAGACCCTCTACTCAGTATTAAGTTCACATATACATTTTGTAATTCAGATCTTTGCAGTTGATAGATTAGTGAATGAATTCACACCATATGCAAGTTACAGGTAATGAATGCTGGAGCTCAATATGACCCAGTTGTGTGAACAAATTAATACATGGGTTCCCAACCTAAGGCCCGCAGGGCAGGCACGGTCCAAGGCGCCATTTCATGTGGCCCACCGCATCTGGAAGTGGAAGCGGACAGGTTTACGTCAGCCAAAAAATGCACCCGCACATGCGTAAATGCACCTGCAGCTGTCATAAATGCAGAAGTGGGTGCATTTATGACAGCTGTAAATGCACCAACTGGGGGCATGGTCCAGCCCATTCAGCTGTCTGGGGGGCATGGTCAGGCCAGTGGCGTAAAAAGGTTGTCCACCCATGAATTAATATTTTCTAGACTGGGGATAGGCAACCTACAGCCTATGGGCTAGATCCAGCCCGCAGTACCAAATAACCAAGTAAACCACTATCCTGGCCTCCTCAACTGTCTAAGGGAGAGTAACCCAGCTCCCAACTCAAAAAGGTTAGCAACCCGCCCTAGACTGATACAGTTCTATCTCGTTTAAAGAGCATAATGCATTCCACAGGATTGCTCCTTAAGCAAAACACCATTGTAAGTAACCAATTGTGACTTCTGGTGGGGGGGAGATTGCGAACCCCAATTTAGTTGTTAAGTGAGTTTTTGGTGGTTTTAGTTATTAAGCGAGGCGACCATTCAGATAAAATTCTGCTCTTTAAGCAAGTTGCTCTCTAAGTGAGACGCTCTTTATGCAAGGTTTGACTGTATATCATTTCACACCTATGTTACCAGTTAAACATAAATAGCATAGTTTTACTACAACTATGCAGTATACACAGTTTGCTTGCCTTTATAACATACAATAGTTGCATTTTCACAATTTGAAAGCAGTTCTGTAGTATTCAGAATACAGGAAAACCTTGCATAAAGAGCGCCTCTCTTAGAGGCTAACTCGCTTAAAGAGAAGAATTTTCTGACTAGTTGCCCTTGCTTAACAACTAAAAAAAACCTCGCTTAACAACTAAACAACAAAAAACTCGCTTAACAACTAAATCAGGGTTTGCAAACACACACACCTGCCAGAAGTCACAATCGGTCACTTACAATGTCAGCGACGGTGCTTTTTCCAAGTGTTTTGCTTAAAGAGCAATCCCTTGGAACACATGCTCTTTAAGTGAGGTACCACTGTATCAGCACACATCATATTAAATGAAAGCAAGGAGCTCCTCATCTCATGCTTGGAGCAAACAAAATTAACGTAATATAGGGAGATTAATGGATCTAACTGATCTGGACGTTTTGCCAACTAAAATACTGTGGCAAAGTTTAGGGCTGAATGACGAGAACAATACAGTAATACCTCGGATAACGTTTGTATCAGATAATGCTAAAACCACATAATGTTAAGCAATCGGGGGGGGGGCTGCATCAGATAACATTAAGATCCTATGGAATGTATCGGATAACATTCACTAAAGCCTGTGCCAGTTACAATGTATCTTTATGGAGTTTTAACGTTATCCAATGCATCCCATAGGATTTTAACATGCATCGGATAACATTAAAAATTAGATAACACTAAGACTTGTGAAACCATGTTTTAACGCTATCCAAGGTTATACTGTACTTCGTTATAAGATATCCTCAGTTAAATTCCTGAATAACAAAAAAGGTCATGGAAATCAATGCCTAGGAAACCTAAAGGACTATGAACTTAAGTTCATAATCATAGCTGCTTATTAATTTTTTGTTTTATCATCGCATTTTTAATTAACAGAGCGAAATCAAAGTACCACAAGATTTTTTTAAATGAAAGCACATCTTGTTAGTGGGGACATGTCATGCTGACACTTTCAAGGAAATACTACTCTTTGGATATGAACTGTATTGCCTACCGGTAATTATGCACCCTTGAGCTGAAACCGAAATTAATGCATGTGCTCTGGGACTGATTTCGTATATATATTGAACTCTTGCAGCACTATTAAAATAATATTCAGCTAGCTAGAGTTACAGTTCAGGCAAATGGAAGACAGAGGGAGGCCGTACACCTCACTAGCCACAAGGGAATGTTGCTTTCCAACCCTTGTGAATAAGGAATGGGCAGAATTCTAATAAAAAGATCAAGTAGACCCCACAAGCTTAAGGTCCATCACCTGATGTTAAATAGTGTCTACATCAGACAGACATAAAATAATCAAATAGGGCATAAATGAGTATGTATGTGACCCAAAGGCTTTGTAAATTAGTACCAACACTAGATCAGATGTTGTTCTACATAAAAAATCTACCACTGTCCATTAACTGAAACATTCCCGCAAATATTCTTTTTTCTGCAAAGTTATTTAAGAGGCCAGGGTGCTTTTTAATTTTTGCTACTATTAGACAATAATTAGAAACTTTTGTTTTCTTACCCAGGCATCTACCATTAGATCCAGATACACCTTCTGCTGACCCTTATATCAAGGAGTAAATTGTCATTGTAAATAATGACAAAAGAATGCAAGATATATTATTGCATAGTGATACATTAACACTAATTCAAATTAACTGTTAGATTTTCATTCCAGTTTTCAAAAGTCTGATCACCTTTTTTTAAAAAAAAACTTCTGGCTTGCTGACTTTAAACTGAAGTTAAAGGAAAAATGCAATGCCTTGAGTAAAAGTATTTCAAGTCTTACCTTAGAAAAGTCTGGTTTTACTGGAGGATTTTCCCTCAGTTCTGTTTCAGTATATTCATTGTTCACATAGTAACCAACTCTAATAAATTCTTGCCCTCTGTAAGTGCAGGTAATTAACACAACTGTTACTCCTACAGCATCTGCATCAGGAATAAGTCCTGGATTAGGAGCATCTGCCTGCAACAACAAAAGTAAAAATACAAATTAGAATAGAATTAACTTATTTTCTCAAGCCTTTAAAAATAAAATGTCATTGTGTACATATCTAGACCAGTGGTTCCCAATGCCCCGCCGGGGTGGTGGTGGGGGCCCTTCAATTTCCAGAAGCCTAAGTCAGTACTTTGGCTTATCAGTGCTTTGGGGAATTGACTTAGGCTTCTGGTAATTGAAGTTAAAAAACCGAAGGTTGGGAAACAATGATCTAGAGCAGTGTTTCCCAAATGCTGGTGTTTGGACTTCAGTTCTGAGAAGCCTAAGCTTTTGGGGAATTGACTTAAGCTTCTGGGAATTGAAGTCCAAACACCAGCATTTGGGAAACACTGATCTAGACCCCTTAGGTATTGTACTTAACTCATCATGTAAATTAAGAAGTCCAAATGTTCAGAAAAAGTAATTCCTGTTTTAAATCAAATGTCAATTTTAAACAATTTCAAATGCTTGACTTTTTGTTGTTGTTCAGTCGCACAGTCGATTCTGACCCTCTGCGACCCCATGGACCACTGTCCGCCAGGCACGCCTGTTGTCCACCATCCCCCTCAACTCGCTCAGTTCTGTGCTCATTGTCTCCACAATACCATCTAGCCATCTCATCTTGGGCCGACCCCTTCCTCTTTTGCCCTCGACCTTTCCAAGCATCAAGGCTTTCTCAAGTGAATCCTCTCTTCTCATCTGATGTCCAAAGTACTTTAGCTTCATCTTTATTATTTGACCTTCTAATGAGCAGTCAGGGGTGATTTCTTCTAAGATTGACCTATTTGTTCTCCTCGCTGTCCAGGGGACTCTCAAAACACTTCTCCAACACCACATCTCAAAGGCGTCTATTCTTCTGCACTCAGCTTTCCTAATGGTCCAGCTCTCACAACCATACATTGCCGCAGAGAATACCACTGCTTTGACTATGCGAATTTTTGTTTGCAATGTGATGTCTCTACTTTTCACTATGCTCCCCAGGTTTCTCATTGCTTGCCTCCCAAGAATCAGTCGCCTTTTTATTTCATGGCTGTAATCCCCATCTGCAGTGAGCTTTGATCCTAAGAAAGTAAAATCTGTCACTGCTTTTACTTCTTCCCCATCTATTTTCCAGGGACTGATAGGGCCTGTTGCCATTATCTTGGTTTTCTTGATATTGAGTCTCAAGCCAGCTTTTTCACTTTCTTCTTTCAACCTAAACAGGAGCTTCTTTAGGTCCTCCTCACTTTCTGCCATTAGGGTGGTATCATCTGCATATCGTAAATTGTTGATGTTTCTTCCAGCAATTTTGATCCAAAACTGTGATTCCTCCATCCCTGCATTGCACATTATGTGTTCTGTGTATAAGTTGACTTAGATTACTTATTTTCCAAGTCCAGTATTTCTAATTACTTGAAATTTATTTGTTGCCTCTAGAATCCCTTGGTAAAACAGCTTGGTAAATGCATGCCCATTCTTGGCAAACACAACATTTTAGCCCAGTCTGTTCTAGTTCTTCAACCAAAGAATTAGAATGTTGGGTGGATTCACACACCTGTTTAGCTAAAAAATACCCATCTCACAAATAATTTTAAAAAACCAAATAGTAAATGCTAAAATACATTCTTTATTACATCACCTAACAACAAATAATACAGATATAAAACATGTCACCATTCAGCAGACTTTGAAATTTAAAGACCTATAATAGCATCCTGCGTGATGTTCAATATCTGCTTAAGACACTTTGAAAAACACCATTTAAGATTTTAAAAAGCATCTGGACACTAGTGTTGCTTCTGAGCAAGAGTATAATCAGGTCTATTGGCAACCAACATGTTTATCTTCTCAGGTTATCTAAATCCCACAGATTTATATCAGTTAATAAGAACTTTTTGTAACACTATGCAGAAAAATTGAGGAAGTCATAAGAACTTTTGTAACACTGCAGAAAAATTGAGGAAGTCATATTACAAGCAGTGTGCTCACCTTAGTTTTACTGGCCCTGTTTTGAAAAAGAAACAAACAACAACAGAGCTTAGGACCTGACCTTGTGTACCACAGTTGTCTAATATATGGGTTTTATTATCCATAAGTGGTTAGAAATACAAATGCTTTCACTTTTCCTCAAGCAGCCTTCCAGACAATTTGTTTGTCTGCACCAACAGGCATATACATCTGTCCTCACCTAACTCAGTGATTACACAAGAAAGCAGGTACATACAGGAAAGTCATGAAAATAATTCCTTTTGTAAGGAAAAAATAGCTAAAGTGGGAAAAGTGTCAAGTAAAGAGATTACACATATGTGGCTTAGTTAGTGGCTTAACTACCCTATTTAAGGAAGAAAAGCTGTGTGCCTGAGTTCATGTTTACTAAAATGACAAACATACATTTCCTTTAGAGGCCAAAGTACATCTGCATACTGAACAGTATTTCTAAAATTAATACCTGGAGAGGGAGGACTGTTCAGCCAGTGGCTATACCTTAGATTTACTATCTTCTTTTAAACTTGTAAAGCAATGTTTGCATTAATTATCAGTTCTTAGTGATAGCTTCTCATGTTAGAAATTTGAAATCAGCATGTAAACATAAGTTCTGTAGTGATTCAAAATACTTAAAATACAGACTTACCTGAAACACAAACATGTGTCTTCCAGCAGGAACAGGGCCTACCAAAACTGAGTCTAAAACTTGATCATATTCTTCACTTTCTGCTGAGCCAACGTAGATAATTTTCCATTCTAAATCTAGAAGAAAAAAAATTAAGTAGTACTTTTAAGTAAAAACGGAAGACACACCTAGTTTTTTCTGACATTTCCTTACCCTAGGCCTGTCACCATAGTCCTTAAATTAGTAATAAAATTAAGTCTGTGACTTAGTTATCCTCATATGAAAGAAACTATTTAAAGACTGTAGGACTTACTAGGAATCACTGGATTTAACTTACAAGGAAGTACAAAACTTGGGTTTTCTTTTTAAGGAATTGTGTGTTATTACTCTTATGATGTGTGGGAGTATTACTGGAGTTAAGTGGCCACTTTAGTAACTGAAGTCTTTGCTGTTGTTGTATAACTCGATCGTACAAATGCTACAATATTCCACTGGGTGCCTGGAGAAAGGAGGTATCACTGATGAGTGTCATACAAGTTGTTGTCCTCCTGCCTTCTTCCTCAGAGGGAAAGCTGTGGCTGACTTCACTACCCCTAGAACAGCCCAGTTGTTTTGGGAGGGTGGGTACGGGTCCGGAGGGAGAGTAGGCAATAATATGTTACTGGAAATGAGCACAACACCAGAAACAAGAGCCCTGGTGGCACACTGATAAACTGCTGTATTGCAGCCAAAACATTGGGAGTTCAATCCCGATGGGAACGCAAGGTCTTCCATCCTTAGTAAATTTAGTAAAGGTTGCTGGCCCTAGTCGTATCTGACTCTAGGGTTCAGTGCTCATCTGTTTATAGCCAAAGACCAGCACTGTCTGTCTACAGACGTTTCCGTGGACATGCGGCAAACATGACTGGCCACCAGAGTGCATGGAACACTGTTTACCTTCCCACTGAAGCAGTACCTATTAATCTACTTGCAATTTCTTGCTTTCAAACTGCTAGGTTGGCAGGAGCTGGGAGAGATGATGGGAGCTCATTCCGTCCAAACTGCTGACCTGCCAAAAACCACTAAGCCACCACAGTCCCCTCTTCCTAGCCCATTCTCTTTATAGCCATCAAATGAGTGTACAGTATAATTGGATTATGCCACCCTTGGATGCCATCAATTCTTATTTGGGGTGCATATTTCTGGTTTTAACTATTGTACACCACCCAGAGAGGGTAAAATGTCCCACTCTGGTATAGACAGCTAATACATATAATTACATTTGGTGAAGGAGGCAAGATGCATGAATGCGCCTGCACATACTGACCCCCCTAACCAGCTGGTCCCTGGCTTCCTGCATTTGGATTGTAAAAAGATAAAGCCTGCTGCTTTCCCCCATTGTAACATCCAAGCAAACCAAAACTGGCTTTAACACCATGTTAGAGCATCTGCCTGAAGTAACCTTTGAGTAGTCTTCCATCCTTATGAGTTGGTAAAATGAATACCCAGCCTATGGGGAGTGGGAGATGTTAACTACCCTGTGGACTGCCCAGAGAGTACACTATGGAGTGGTATAGAAGTGTAATTGCTACTGCTATAAGTAAGCCCCCCCCCCCTTTAAAACCACAGCCTCTCCTTTAAAAGGAGCAGAAATTGTGCATATGCATGGAGAAAAAACCATCCCCTCCCCATACACACCACTTTTGAAAACAATTATCAGGTGGGCGTCCATGGAAAAGCTGCAGCTGTACCTTGACGACTTTGTGGGATGGCTTGTTAATTAAGGAGGGTGGGAAACACACACACACACACACCGTTTTGCCAGCACATTACTCAAAACAAAAAGACTCGCAGTGGGGGTGGTGGGGAACCCCCTTCCTCTCCCGAAGCACCCCGCCAAAGCCCGCCTTTCCTCCGCCCCGCGTTTGCAACATGGCTGCTCCCAGCACTCGCCCAAGTTCCCCGCAACTCTTAGGGCTTCCTCTGCCTCGCATTCCCCCCCGCAAGAGACTCGGGAGGAGCAGCAGCACCCCGATGGCAAGCCGCTCCACTGGGGCAGGTCCCCCCCCCCAAAAAAAAAAACCACCCCCAAAACCCAGCCTCGGGTGTCGAGAGAGAGCAGCCGGCCTTGTATAAGTTCCCAGCCTTTGGCTTAGCCCACCCACCCGCCTGCTTCCTTGCTTGCTTGCTTTCCTTCCCGCCCGTCTTCCCCCCCCCCCCGCCGCCGCCACCCACCTTCGGAGAGGTCCTCGATGCACTCGAAGGTGATCTCGAACTGGAAGGGGTTGTAGAAAGGGGAAGGGTTGTCCAGCACCACCACGTTGTTCACCTGCACCTTAGCCATCGTCGGGAAGGAGGGACCCGCGAACAATAGGGGGGCTTGCTGCGCCTCCCCCCGGGCAGCCCCAGACTGCCGTCCACGGGGTCCTCCTGGGTCTTGCACCGGACAGACCCCGGGGATGGAGAGTGGAGGGAGAGTTGGGCTCCTCCTCAAGCCCCCGGCACTCCTCCGCTTCCCCCGCTGGGGATCTGCACCCAAAGCCTTTGCCGCCGCCGCCTCCCTTTCACACCCAGATCCGCTCCGCTTTGCAGCTTTCCTCTTCCACTCCAGCCCATTCTGCCCTGTTAAGTGGCAGCGGCGGCGGAGCGGATTGGCTGCCCCCGCAACTCCGGTCCGCCTTCCCTGGAGCCGAGGCGCTTCCCCTCCGAAGTGCAAGACGGGCTTCCGTCGCCGGGGAAAGAGATGGGCTGCGCGGGCTCCGCCGCCTGGCGGACCGGGGACGACGGGGGGGGGGGGAGGCGCCCTAGAAGAGGGATTGTACTGTGTTTTTGTTTTTTTATTATTTAATTTTAAATGAAAAATAACAAGAGATTAGAATAAGCAACATTGAAATGCATATCAGAGAGAAAACACAAGACAAAAATGTTGTGGCACCTTTAAAGACTAACTCCTGTATTTAATTTTTGAAGTTACACCTTATAGGCCTCATCATGAGAAATCTGTACATGAATCAAGAGGCAACAGTTAGGACAGAAAATGGAATGACGGAGTGGTTTGGAATAGGAAAAGGAGTCAGACAAGGCTGCATTTTATTATTACTGTATTACCAGTAATACCTCATATAACATTAGTATCGAATAACACTAAAATCGCATAACATTAAGGAATCTGGGGGGAAGAATTGCATCAGATAACATTAAGATCCTATGGGATGCTTCAGATAACAACCGCTAAAGCCTGTGTGGATACAATTTATCTCTATGGATCCCATAGGATTTTAACATGCATCAGATAACACTAAAAATCATATAACACCAAGACTTGTGGAACCAGGTTTTAGTGTTATATGAGGTTTTACTGTATTATTATTAAACGTATATGCCGCCCTACTCAGCGAAAACCGACTCAGGGCGGCTCACAACACAATCAAATACAATGCAACAATTCAATAAAACAATAAAATGTCACAACACAATGAAATATCATACATCAATAATTCAAACAATTGAATATCATAAAATACGGTACAGTAAGATAAAACCCCAATATACGTCATAAAGTTACAAAAATATTACAGAACCCATAGGAACATTACACAATCTTACAAAGAAAAGTTACAAAAAGGCATCCCCACCCCACTCACCCTGGATTCTACCCATCAAGCTGGTGGCCACCAACTTTGTCACCCTGCTTATTCAACTTATACACAGAACACATAATGCGCAATGCAGGGATGGAGGAATCACAATTTGGGATCAAAATTGCTGGGAGAAACATCAACAATTTGAGATATGTAGATGATAACCACCCTAATGGCAGAAAGTGAGGAGGACCTAAAGAAGCTCCTGTTTAGGTTGAAAGAAGAAAGTGAAAAAGCTGGCTTGAGACTCAATATCAAGAAAACCAAGATAATGGCAACAGGCCCTATCAGTCCCTGGAAAATAGATGGGGAAGAAGTAGAAGGAGTAACAGATTTTATTTTTCTTAGGATCAAAGCTCACTGCAGATGGGGATTGCAGCCATGAAATAAAAAGGCGATTGATTCTTGGGAGGCAAGCGATGAGAAACCTGGGGAACATAGTGAAAAGTAGAGACATCACATTGCAAACAAAAATTCGTATAGTCAAAGCAATGGTATTCCCTGTGGCAATGTATGGTTGTGAGAGCTGGACCATTAGGAAGGCTGAGCACAGAAGAATAGACGCCTTTGAGATGTGGTGTTGGAGGAGAGTTTTGAGAGTACCCTGGACAGCGAGGAGAACAAATAGGTCAATCTTAGAAAAAATCACCCCTGACTGCTCCTTAGAAGGTCAAATAATAAAGATGAAGCTAAAGTACTTTGGACATCAGATGAGAAGAGAGGATTCACTTGAGAAAGCCTTGATGCTTGGAAAGGTCGAGGGCAAAAGAGGAAGGGGCCGGCCCAAGATGAGATGGCTAGATGGTATTGTGGAGACAATGGGCACAGAGCTGAGCGAGTTGAGGGGGATGGTGAACGACAGGCGTGCCTGGCGGACAGTGGTCCATGGCGTCGCAGAGGGTCAGAATCGACTGTGCGACTGAACAACAACAAAGCCATGTCAGCCTGTGCCAGGAGTTCACAACCTTTTAAAGCCAGGTCACACTCCTTCAGACAAGTTTCGGGGGTCAGATGGCCAGTTTGCCCTTCCTCTACCACATGGCACTTCCTGGTGTGGTGGGAGAGGCAGTGGGGGTCATATGAAATTTTGCCATGGGCCGCATCTGGCCCCCTGGCTTCAGGTTGAGAATCCCTTGTCTGTGCAAGCATATCGGAAAGAAAACAACAAAAACAGACAAAACCAAAAAGTGCTGTGGCACCTTTTGTTTTTCTTGCTCTCCTGTATTTAAATATGAGCTTTCATGGACCATGTCCACTTCATCAGACAACTTCAATTATTGAAATGGTAGCTGTGTTAGCCTGTGTTTCAAGCATATCAGAGAGTAAACAAAACAAAAGGACACAGAACATGCCACTTTAAAGACTAACTGCTATATTTTAATGAGCTTTTGTGAATCAAGATCTACTTTGTCAAACATAAGAGAGATTCCATGGGATCAGTTTATGCAGATCGGGTACACAGATCAGGTACAGAGGCACAGAATGGTTGGTATAACAGAGCAGTATAGAAGTTGATGGGATATTTTTAAAACTGGTAACAACAACAGCATTATACCATATCAGACAGTAAACAAGATGACAAAAATCGTGGTACCTTAAAGTCTTAACACCTGTGTTTTAATGTTAGTTTTATGTATCAAGTTGACTTCATCAGATCACAAAAGCTAACATTATAATACAGGAGTTAGTCTTTAAGGTGGCACATTTTTTTCTCTTGTTTTGTTTACTCTGATATGCTTGAACAGACTTAACAATGGCTACCACTTCAAACATCATACAGTACTATAGTACTATGTGCACCCTCCACCAAGCAGGACAGTGTAAATACTTCTTTACTTTATTCAGTCTACAATCTATTTAACTTGTAATGTTCTCCTCTTTCCAGAAAACCCTGTCCTGCTTTTATTCCTTGGATTGTAGTATCATAGAATCACTGAGCTGGAAGGGGCCTTTTAAACCATCAAGTCCAGTCCCCTGTTCAGCGCAGAGATCTGAATCTAGTTTGCCCTAGTTGTTGGCAGACAGAAAGGGGGAAGGAAAAACTAATAAATGCCACTTCATATGGAGATTTCCTCCCTCTCTTCTCTTCTTCTTCAGTTTGCAATAAAATAATATACTGCACCTTTTAATTTTGGTCGTTCTTTAAGAAATGAAGTTTTATACTTCAAATATAAGCAGAATCAGGTTGTGTCAAGCTTTAGCGGTCCCCATAAAATTATTACTTCTCCCATGTCAAGGTCAGATGTGAAATTGCCAAAATGAAGGCACCTTTTGGTGAGTTCATTCTGCAGTTCCTTTTGCCTGACCTAGCGTGAGAAAGATTAGCCCAGCAACACAAGGCTGCAGTTACCAGAATACACCCTGTTGTAGTTCAAAAATATCACAATCTTCAAGGAGACTTTCGATGTGCTAAGAAATGTGTTTTGTTAGAACAAGTACAGAGAAGGGCAACAAGGATAATTAGAAGACTGGAAACCAAGCCATATAGGTGGAAATTGCCCTTTGTCTAGATCAGGCACATGCCTCACAGAGGAGCAATTTGATTTTTAAGGGTGGCAATTAGAAAATGAGTTATTAGCAGTGAAAGTTATGCATTTCTTCCTCACAGGAGTTCACTTTTTGAATAATAAGAATTATATCTCATGGGGAGGGGGCATCAGTATTTTAGAGATGCTTAGGTGGGGCATGACCAAAAAATATTGGGAACCGCTGGTCTAGATAAACATTAAAGTGTATTAACATATTAATTAGGAACATCTGAAACGGCTCATTTAATATATAAAAATAGATCAAAAACCTAGTTAGATGGCTTACGCTAACTCTATGAAGGAGTCTTTGTCTAGCTGCTGTCCATAATGCTTGGAACATTGCAGCTGGTACATTCCTAAGAACTACACTGATTCTGCATTGAGTATCAGGTAGATAAATTTAGTTTTATTATTTTCTGGTGTCAAGTCTTGAATTGTTTTAGACTTTTTCTATATTTTGCCCCAAGTATTTTTAAACCCTTCTATAACTTTTGCCCTTTGTCCCTTTACCTTTCTTATAATAAAATATAAAAATATCTCCAAACAACTGACTGGATTTCTATCTTACAGGGTTTGTGATACTAAAACCAGGTCTTTTCTTGACCAACTACTGGGAAAGTTTGGTGTTTCTGTGTGTAGTGACAGCTCTACCTTGCAAGGAAGACAAATTAGTTTGAAATGCTTAGCTTTATGGGTTGTTTTGGCTGAGCTCCAAGACACTGCCAAGTTATGTTGGGTTTGAAATCTCCCCAACCAGGATAAAAAGGGTGAACTAACCCACCCCAGATAAGAAGGGTTGTGTGGCTGAGTGGCTATCCAGTGGGGATCCCCTGGTCTGGGTAACATGTCACATTTTTTTAAAAAAAATTTGAAGTTGATTCATGCTGTACTTTGGAAGATACAGGACCTTGTATATGCTTGGTTTTATGTAAAAGCTTTTTCATAAGGTATGGCTATACAGGCGTATTGAAGTCTGTTGCCGAAACTTCTTGCCAATATTTCAGGAAACAAATGAGTCTTATTGCAATGAATAGGACTTACTTCTTGGCAAAATGGTAGACTGGGACTTCAACCATACCACACAAAGTGTCTTTGAGCACACACACAGGGGAGGCACAGGAGGAGGAGGAGGAAAGGGAGGAGGAGGAAGGGAAGGTCAGAGAGAGAGAGAAGAACCAGAGAGTGCAAGAGACAAGTGAGAGAGAGAAGGGGTGGGAGGGAGAGTAGATCCAGAGAAGAGAAAGGAGGAGCTGGAGAAGAGCCAAAGAGAGAAGAGAGTCATGGAGAGAGAAAAGGGGAACCAGAAGAAAATGGAGGGAAGGAGGGGAGAGCCACAAATAGAGAAGCCAAAAAGGCACACAGACAGAACCACCAAGAGAAGAAGCCATTGGGGGTGGGGGGAGGCCAGAGAGCAAGCAAGCATGAGAGAATAGATTCATAGAAAGAAAAAAGGGGAGTCACAGAGAAAGAAGATCTGGAGAGAGAAGAGGTAAGCCAGAGAAAAAGAAATACTGTACCAACATGGGAGTCATGGTGTCCGTTTCACTAAGACTGCATGACTATCTTTCTAAATTAGATCCCCTGGAAAAGCCAGCCTCATCCAGTGCCTATGGTTGCTGTTACATGTACATGGCCTGCTGCTCAGTTTCTGTCGTGATATCATACCTTCCTGCATGCTAGATTTGATATGTCATCTGTGATATTGTTAATTAGTTGAATAGAAAAGAAATGCACTTTCATTAGCCAATATAGTTCAAGACAAAACACAACCAGTGTGTCACTGTTCTCATGTGCCTTGGCATGTTTCTTTTTCATTATCTCACTGTCAGCCAAGTTATGCAAATAAAGGATATAAAGATTCTTAAATTGATCAACAGTTATACTCCAGCATGAATACAGCTAAAAACCTTGGATAATCTGGCGAGCTCATGTCTTCCATATATATTAGAGTACTGTATTTTTCTTTGGGTATCACAGCCAGGATTACCACTGTCATATCACAGTTAGTAACACTTCCATCTTCATATGTTTTACTGAGCCTTGTATAAATGAAACTCCAAGCCAAACAGCTGTGCTTTACTTCCAAATATTTACATTACATTATCTCCACCCCCCACCCCTTCAAAGGTCTGACAGTCGCTGCTGTGAAAGATTCTGGGGAATGGAATTTGGAGGCTGGAGCCCTGGTCCTGGCTGATGGAGGCCTCTGTTGTATTGATGAATTTAATAGCATCAAAGAACATGACAGAACCAGCATTCATGAAGCAATGGAGCAGCAAACAATCAGTGTAGCAAAGGCTGGGTAAGTGGAGTCTCCCCCTTCCCCAAGTGTTTATGGTGAATTGACATCTGTGTCCTATCCCTCTGTTATCTTTTGATCCTTGTGCTGATGATGTATGTGGACTAAGTATGATGTACAGCACCAATGCTCAACCTTCTGAGGCAGGCAGATGAAATGGCACAGGCTACCCTTTCTCCAAGAGTGAGACTGATGGCTCTTGGATGAAAAGCACAAATACAAATAGAACTACAGTCAAACCTCGCATAAAAAGTGTTTCGCTTAAAGAGTAACTCGCTTAAAGAGCAGAATTTTCTCTGAATGTTTGCTTCGCTTAACAAATAAAACCAACCAAAAATTCGCTTAACAAATAAATCGGGGTTTGCAATCCCCCTCACAATTGGTCATTTACAATGGTGTTTCGCTTAAAGAAACTCGGTTAAAGAGCAATCCTGTGGAACCCATTGTGCTCTTTAAGCGAGGTACAACTGTATCACTAATGATACGATTAGATTAAAGCTGAAAGGTCATCCAGTGGCAGATGTGGTGAGAAGTGAAAGGAAAGTCTGACACTACACAACACATATAATTAGAACATGGAATCTCAGAAGGATGAATCAAAGCAAACTGGAAACTAAAGCAAGAAGTGGAATGGACACCAAGCACATTGCAGTGGACTGGAATGGGATTTTTTCAGTCAGACAACTACAAAGTGTTTTAGTCTGGGAATGAATAACTCAAAAGAAATTAAGTGCCTCATATACTACAAAAGCTACAACAGTTAGTATTTAAAGTACAGTAATACCTCGGATAACGCTAAGACTTGGTTCCACAAGTCTTGGTGTTATCCAATTTTTAGTGTTATCCGATGCATGTTAAAATCCTATGGAATGGATCGGATAACGTTAAAGCTCCATAGAGATACATTGTAACCGCACAGGCTTTAGCGTTTGTTATCCGATCCATCCCATAGGACCTTAACGTTATTCGATCCAATTCTCCCCAGAATACTTAACGTTATGTGATTTTAGCGTTATCCGAGGTAAACGTTATCTGAGGTATTACTGTACCACAATATTTTTTTTGTCTTTGTTTTGTTTTAGTTACTCTCTGATATGCTTGAAACACAGACTATCACGGCTACCCAGTGGTGGGCATCAGCAGGCTCGCACCAGTTCGCCAGAACCAGTAACAGAAATTCTGGCTGGCCCTGCCCATCCAAGTTTTGAAATAAAGTAGTCCTAATTCGGGTGCAACTCAGGGCTTCCCCCCCTGGCCATGCCCACCATACCACGCCCATAGTGTGGTAGTAAAAAATTTGGAGCCCACCACTATGGCTACCATTTCAAAAATGTCTGCAGTTCTGGGTACATATACAATAGAGTTAAAATCAACCATTAAAGTAGGGGATATATTCTGATTGAACTGAGTTGGGTTTACTTTTGAGTCGATATGCTGAAGACTGTACTCCAGGAATACAATTGTGCCTTTCAGGTTTTGGATTTGTGATTAGTATATAAAAGCAGAATAGGTAGAAATGAGCAACATACATTGATCATTATGTTTACATCTTCCTTGTACTAATATAAGACATGATGACAACACAGCTTTAAAATGACCATTATTGGAAACCTTTTTAAGTCAAAGGGAGGAGGAAAAACATTTTTAGAAAGGAGAGCTATGAAACAGTTGTTTAGTGTTGCAAATTTTAGACCCTTCTTCCATTCCAAGTATGTCTTCTGGGACTTCAATCTTTTACTTCCATATTTGGAAATTCTTAAAGCATTATAGAGAGTTGGGTCAGTGTTGATTCCTTTTCCATATCTTTGTTGTTTCTGGCTATGAATCAGAATACTTTTCCCATGTTATATATTACAAATGCAAAAGCTTAAGATTTTTAGTGCTACACTTGTTTCCGCCGAATATATGAAGTAAGAACTAAGATGGCACCAACTAGAAATAGATCTCTTCACAGTCTGATTTAGAACAGCTGTCTGTCTGCAATGAAAGGATTGTGCTGTGACTATATAAGCAAAACCATCCTTCTGGAGTGCTGAAAACAAACATATCAAGGTCAAACGAATTAGGGAAGGGGGAAATATTTAAAGTAGTAAAATGTTGTCACTTGACACTCTCATAGTAAGTAGGTTCATTTGTAAGTATGTGAGCAAACATCTGTGGATTTACAAATAGGTATTGAGACCAAGGGCAGGCTTCAGTAGCAATAACTCTGTATGTGAGTATCAGAAATAAAAGCAAAAATTAACATTTGTATCGGAAAGAGCATGCATATATGTCTTTCATTGTCAGATTTGTCTAATTTTCATTTAGAAAATTTTGTAGTATGGGTCAGATAATGGGTAATTGTGTAGTTTGGAACAGAGTGAAGATAGAACTAGATGGACTTGAAGCAGAACATAGCAAAAGTTGGAGTTCCCGGATTTCAGTACTGGCTTTGTAAATTTTAATTCTGGTTATCTGGACAGATTTGCCAAATACTGTACTGGCTGATTGGGATATATGTCCAGGTTACTGGACAGATTTGCCAAATACTATACTGGTCAGATTTGCCAAATACTATACTGGTCAGATTTGCCAAATACTGTACCGGCTGATTGACATATATGTCCAGGTTTAAAATTGTGAATTTGACCTCTAGCTCATATAGGGTTTCTCTATTGCTGATCTTTATCCGTCGTCATTTGTATGATTAGCCAAATCACTACACACAATCTTTTTGTTGTATTCTGTAAATCTGCCCAATGAAATGCCATCTATGAACTGCTCAGCCTATATACATTATACACTAGAACACCGGATAATGTTATGACTTGGTTCCACAAGTCATGACGTTATCCGGTTTTTAGCGTTGTCCGATGCATACATCGAACAACACTAAAAAAAAAAAAAAAGCCCTGACGTCAGGGACAAACCACGCCGAGGCAAGGCTCGGCTTGTCCTAAATTCCCCCGCCCCTGGGGGGAGGATTTCGGACAAGCCGAGCCCTGCCTGTTTCCCGCACCGCACTGGCCACTTACCTTAGCTGTCAGGTGGCGAGACTTTACCAATAGTGGAAAAGGACAAGCACATTAAGCTGTAAAGTCCCCTCTGTTTGATAACCAGCATACAAGATTGCTATTATCTCAGCTTACTGTATAATGCAGGAATTCTCAGCCTTCTTAAACTGGGGACCGGTCCCGCTCCCTCAGACAGCTTCAGTGGCCAGACAGCTATTTTGCCCTTCCTCCACCACATGACACTTCCTGGTGTGGTGGAGGCGGTAGGGGCCACATGAAATGGTGCTGTGGGGCACAGGGTAAGAATCTCTAGTACAGTAATACACCAGATAACGATTGGGCCAGATAGCACTAGAATCGGATAACGATACAAGATTTTTGGAAAAATCTTGCATCGGATAACGATTGTTTTAGCGTTATCCGAGCCAATCATGTGGGGTGGGGGTTGGATTGGGTAGAATATCTACCCAATCCACACACACACACCCAGTGATGGATCGCTGCTACTGAACTAGGGTCGGGCGAAAGGCAGGCGAGTGCCTGCCTTTCCCCCCGACCCTAGTTCAGTAGTAGCGATTGCTGGATGAAGCCTAGCGGCGCACGGGCTAGTTAGCCTGAGCGCCGCTAGGCTTCGTCAACAGCCTTGTCTCACCACCCAACACCAGCCTTAGCAAGCGCTAAGGTTCTTGTCGGGTGGCGAGAAGTGTTCCCTGCTTGCGCGCCACAAGGGACAACCTGCGGATTTTGTCCCTTGTGGCGTGCGATCAGGAACCTTGTCTCGCCACCCGACACGAACCTTAGCTGTCAGGTGGCGAGACAAGGCAGCCACTCGTGCACTTTTGTATAACATTTTTATTCATTTGATGTATTATAACTATTACATTGTAGTTTGTGTCACAGTTATTGTTTTTATTCATTTGATGTATTTTAATTATTATATATCTTAATCGTTTTATTGTTGTTTATTGTGTTTTTAATTATACTTCTTTTTAACTTTGTGAGCCACCCTGAGTCTTTTCATGGGAAGAAAGGTGGTCCAGAAATGAGAGTAAATAAATAAATAAAAATGAAGTGATATGTTGGAATAGAGGAAACCAAGAGATGTGTGTAATGAGACTAAGCCGATTTCTCCATGTTCTTCTATGTTGTTGTTTTTCTTTACCTTATACTCCGTTAACTAAAAAAAAACAACCAAAATTCCACAAAAATATATGCAGTGCTTTGGGGACAGGCAGGTTTTGGAAAGGAAGGGTCCTTTGATAACAAATTTAGAATTTCTGTTTCAGTACAGAAACTAATTGGGATTAACTTTCTTTGCAGCTTAGTGTGCAAACTGAATACAAGGACCACTATTTTGGCAGCAACTAACCCAAAGGGGCAATATGACCCTAATGAATCTGTCTCTGTGAACATCGCCCTCGGAAGTCCTCTTCTTAGTAGGTTTGACCTTGTCTTGGTATTGTTGGATACAAGAAATGAAGACTGGGATCGTATAATTTCTTCTTTCATATTGGAAAATAAAGGTGATGTGATTTTCCTTTAACTCTATAGAATATATTTAACTGCACAGCAGCTGAACTGATTCTTGTTGCGTTCAGAAACAGCATACTATGAAAAGGGAACATAATCAGAATTATTGATAAAGGCAATCAGAAACATAATGTGGATTTCATATATCTGGTGTTTCCATTGATGTTCTGCTGCTATTTCCAAATTGTTTTTACCATGAAAAGTATTGTAGCAAATACTGTACTTTTTTTTTTTTTGAGGAACCATCCATAAGATTACAAAATATTGTAAAAACAAAAATACTAAGTTATCTCCACACTGTGAAACAAAATGTCCTTTAAAAGTCCTTGATAAAAATTATGAGATACAATTGTACTTTTGACAGTGCAGTTCAGTCAGTAGAGGTGGGTGCATTTACACAGTGTCTTCGAATGTTACATAGACCGTCGTCAGTTTAATTTAAAATATAATGATCCTTCTTTGATATTAGCTCAAAATTCATTGGCACTAGGACTTTTGCAATTCTTTCCATATTTATGAATGTTGTGGCTTTTGAAAACTCCTTTTGGCAGCCTGCCCAAGTGTATCAGAAAAACTGTGGTCTATGGAGAAAATGAAGACGTACTTCTGCCTTATAAAAACCCTGCATCCAGTATTGACTGATGAAAGCAACCTGATCCTTGTCCGCTATTATCAGATGCAAAGGCAAAGTTGTTCCAGAAATGCTGCACGAACCACCATCCGCTTGTTAGAGAGTTTGATACGGTTAGCTGAAGGTAAAGGCTTGATTTTCTTCCTCTTCCCAGTGTTTTTGTCTCACAGTTGAAACAACAGGCAGAATGAAAATAAGATGAAGTAAGCAAAAGAGAAGCTACTCGTAGAAGAGGCAAATTTTGATTCAGTCATAGAAAAGCTACTGGTAAATATTTAAATCATGGCTAAACAATTTCCACACACCCTCCCCAGAACGTAGAGGGCTGGACCATGACCCTTGGGGCACTATATTTTCATCACAGAAATGACAAGATTTTTATTTTATACCAATATTCCTCATGCTTGTATAATTTTTATCATTTCTTTGAAGAATCCTCCCTTACTTGTGTACTACAGCAGACTATAAAATATTAAGTATTTGTGGTTCATGCAACTTCTAAGACTTTCCTCTTAAATGCACAAACCAGTTCATATATTGTAGCCTCTGTAGGGAGAGTATAGAAATCCACTTACAGTATTGGTAAAAACTTTGGGGCATCTGTGTGCCAACTCAGGCAATTTATGACCACACTGGCATGCATACTTATGAGCTACTGGAACATTAATTGAGAGGCTTTATAATTCCCTGCCTATCAGAATGTGGTAAACTTGTTTTTTATTTCAACTCCAGAAGTTGACTGTAGGATTTGGACACTGGTCGTTTTTGCAAGTTGGAGCACAAATGTAGGCAGCTGGTTTTCCATGGCAAGTAGAACATTCCAAAGTGATGTATTTTAGACTAGAAACCATCCTCTTTTTCCAATATTAGGAGGAACCAAATCTCTGCCACATACAGCATAGTGCTGCTTAGGAGCAAATCACTAGACATTTATTTATTTATTTATTTATTTATTTATTTATTTATTTATTTATTTAGATTTGTATGTCCATCCAGTCACCAAAGTGACTCCAGGCACCTCACAATCCCATTGCACACAACCCTGCATAAAAAGACCTGACATATCATTAAAAACCTTACATAAAACACATTGTTAAAATCGTAATACTGTAACAAATAAACTAAACTGAACTAAAAACCCGGATGGCAATTAGCATGTTCATATCAGCCAACGGGGGGGGGGGGGGCAGAGGTTCCTCTCTCAACTCCCCACACCTGCTGGGCCAGCCATGTCTTCAGCCCTTTCCTAAAAACTGACAATTCTGGCTGAAGATGAAGGTCTGTTAGCAGGAGGTTCCAAAGGGCTGGAGCAGATACCAAAAAAGGCCTTCTTTCTCGTACTGGAGAGATGAGCCTCTCTGATGGATGGTACCTTTAGAGAGCCCCTCTGGTCTGCTCTCGTGGGATGGGCAGATAACCTTGGGGTGGGGTGGTCTCTCAGGTAAACTGTTCCACTACCATGTAGGGCTTTAAAGGTGATAACCAGCACCTTGAATTGCACCCAGAGGCATACCAGTAACCAGTGCATCTCCTACTACCATCCACACCCCATCACGGTGTGGGCAGCTGCATTCTGGGGCAGCTGCAGCCTTTGAATGGTCATTAAGGGCAGCCCCATGTAGAGCGCATTACAATAGTCCAACTGGGAGGTGACCAGTGTGTGAGTGACTGTGAGCAAGGAGTCCTGGTCCAGGAACCAGAGATGAGTGTTAGGAGATGAGTGGCAGGTCTTACGTTGTTATGCCATTGTGATTTGACATGATGGGAATGTACACACCAAGCCACTCTCTTAAGGAGAAGTGACTTCATTTGTCATTTGAGAGAAAACTCTAGCATTCTGTTCTTTTATTGGTATCTGCCACAAAATTTAGCCAGTCTTTCCCCACCCCCACCCCAGAAAGCAACTACCATTTTCTGTGATTTTTCTGCTGTGCTTCTATTCTTCTGCACATTGAAACAATTGTCCACATTAAAAGTATTGGTGAAAAAAAAACCTTTGCTAATTTCACCCTGGCTCAGTGGTTTAGGAAGTTGGGTTCTGCACTGTAGCTCTAGGGAGAAGAGCCAACCCATGTACACAATCTCAGGATGCCCAACAGAAGAAGAGAATGGTAAACCACTTCTGTGTATTCTCTACCTAGAAAACCCTGGAAAAAGTCTCCATAATTCAGAATTGACTTAATGGCAATCTCTCATTACAGAATTTCACCTAAAGTTTGGCCCACCAAATGTTTTGCTCCAGAGTTATTGCTTATTAAATTTAGTAACAAATTTATCTTTTTCTTTTCTTTTTCTTTTTTGCTTTTAATGGCCTTTTAGCACATGCACGGTTGATGTTCAGGGAGACTGTAACCATTGAAGATGCTATAACTGTGGTTTCGGTGATGGAGTCTTCTATGCAAGTAAGTTTTTCTGTTGGAGATTAGGCAAAATGGAGTTGGTTATGCCTGCCAGCATAACTCAGTCAGTGTACATTTTGGCGGTCCATTGCCAAAAATTAAGAAATCGGCATAGATATTTGCTGTTGTGCATTGAATGATGTGACTCAACAAATGTCTACCTTGACATCTTAAGTTACAGCTGTTTGTTACAATATTTTCCTCCAATTGTGATTCACAGGCATAAAAACATGACAAGATTTGGGTCAATGTTACTAAAGCAGTCCTCACTGGTCTCTGCAATCTAAAAGCTGTAGAGACCATTGGTATGAGGTGGTCATGCCCTTACATCTGAGTCCTAATCTCCTTGAATAATGTCTGAGATGTGCATACAGGTAGGTAGCTATGGGCTTGGTTAATAAGATGCCTCATTGCATCCCATGGTTTTACCTTGTGTTTCCCTTCTCTGGACTTGCAGCACTGATCTGTTTTTCTGAACTTCTTTTTATGCCATAGTTACTTTAATGGTTATGTGACATTAACAGTTTGTTTGAAGCTGTAGAAGCAACAGTGTTTATGCCCAGCAGAGCTTACAAATGACAGCAATCAAGCCATGATGTTGTAAGTGTGCAAGTATCTCACAGAGTCATGCAAATTAGAATGGGAAACTGAAAGAGTAATTACAACTAAGATTGTCCTGAAAAGCATTTGTTTTGAGTTTTATCTTCATCTTTGGAAAATAGCACTGCTGATGCTATTTGTGGCTGTAACACTTTCCAGTCTCTTAACTATGGTCAGGGAATGAAGCTTACCCCGCTCAGTATGGCACACTCCTCCTCCTATTTGTCTCTTGAACTCCTACCTGTTCCTTTCCCACTACTAACTGTGATTAGCATAACATAAAAGCCAGGCTGAATACTAGTCATGCCTTGCCTGAAACAGAGTTGGAAACACACTCCCAGTTGTATTTTACTCAGAATGGCCAGGTGAGGAGATCCCATTTTAGAAATAGAAAGGGCATGTAACCCTGTAGGGCAGGACCCTAACTTTTTGCCAGGAGTTGACTTCCCCACATTCACTTTCTTCTGGGATTTATTTAGAAAATGGAAAAGAACAATGGGCATCCTTGGTGTCCATCTCACACATAAGTCTTTTTCTTTTTCTTCTTCTTTTTATTTTCCTTTTCTTCTTTTTCTGCCAAATCCAAATATTGGCGATACTCATGGCTATCAGCCATGAAGACTGTCCTGAGAGTATAATGGAGTGTCATTTCATCTGCCTTCCACATTGCAGCATGATACCCATACCACTGATCCAGTTCTATGAGTCACTTTCTGGTCCTGAGCCCTTTTGGCATGCAAAGTCCTCCTCAGTCCCAGGCCAGCATCAATGAAGCTGCTGCCCTCTGTCAAGATGGATTCAAGTGGGATTTAATCCACTTGGGGACCATCACCCTTCCCTGTGGACTTTGGCATCCAAGCCGTTAGAGGTCCTCTTGAGTAGTAGCAATTGTCAGTGTCCCAGTATCTTACACATTTCCTTCTATGAAAGAATATGTCTCAGAGTGACACATGTCGTGAGGGTTTAGCTAAAAGTCATGATGCACAGTGGCATAAAGTGGTGAATTCAAGTGAAAATAATAAACACTCATCTGAAACTTGAACACCTCTGAAATGGGGAAATAGCAGTAAAAAGTGAACCAAAGATTGGAATGCTCTAAAATATTTATTAAACATTTATTAAACTAGAGAAGGAGGAGTTTTATAAAATATTTGTAACATAGAGGAGGAGAATATTTCATGTAAAAAAACATGGGCAGGACCAAAAATTGATTAGTTAAATCTATAGTAGGTTCTGGGGGTGGAGAGAAACTAAATGAAAAGGGAATTGTTTTTAGGTGGAGGAAAGAGAAAAGGAAAGGGAGAAAAACAAGTCAGTTTTCAATGTACCTGTATGGGATCTAATTGGATGGGGAAGAGAGAGTGAGATAAGAAGAAAAAAATATAAACATTTGTCTTCTTGAAGCACATATTATAACTTTATAATTAGAGATGTAGGAAATGAAAGAGGTGGGTTACAAAGAAAGAAAAAATCAGGTTGCAAAGGAACAAAAGGGTTCTTAGAGTAGGATTAGAGATAAGGGTGGGGGTTCCCATGTGGGGTGGTTAATCTAGGGATACTACCCTTGACGACACCCCCAGATACTGTTTTTAGTTTATGAATTTTAAAATTTTTATATTGATGTGTTTTATTCTGTGCTGTAAGCCGCCCAGAGTCGGGCTTGCCCGATTGGGGCGGGTTAGCAAGTGTGAGAAATAAATAAATAAAATAAATAAATAAAGTTGTGATTGGAAGCTTCATCTGAAAAACTGGCACAAGCCCTTGATATGTATAGTCCTTATTACTTATGCATTTTATACAATCATAGTATTTAATATTTATATATTAATATATTACATATACACATAGTATATATATTAATACACTGTAGATATTATCCTAGATGGAAATTAATCAAAGAATAGAATTGTTGGGGGGGATATGTCCAAAATCAGGCTTTGAAACTAAGACAAATTCATTTTTACCTCTTAACCGTTAGAGCAGTACAACAATAGAACCAATACCTTGAGCGGTGATGAGTGCTCCACGGCTGGAGGCATTCAAGAGAAAGTTGGACAACTATCTGTCAGAGTTGCTTTGATTCAGATCCCAGCATTGCGGAAGGAGTTGGACTCAATGGCCTCATAGGCACTTTTCAACTCAGTTATTCTATGATTTTATGAAGGAGGATTTTTCCCCCTGTCTCTTCCTCTTCACAGCTAACTTTTGGGCGTTATGCTCGGGCCTCACCACTGCTTCGGGAGCTGCACTGGCTTCCAGTATGCCTCCGGGTGCAATTCAAGGTGCTGGTTATCACCTTTAAAGCCCTATATGGTAGTGGGCCAGGATACCTAAGAGACCGCGTTACCCTAAGAATGTCTGCCCGTCCCACTAGGGCGGATCGGAGGGGCTCTCTTGTGACTCCATCCGCTAGGGAGGCTCATCTTACGAGCACTAGGAAGAGGGCCTTCTCCGTGTTCGTGCCGGCCCTTTGGAAGCTCCTTCCGACAGAATTGCGCCTGCAGACAGAGCTCCTCCCCTTTCGAAAAGGGTTAAAGACATGGCTGGCAGGGCAAGTGTGGGGACACAATAATGTGGGCTCCCATCCAGGATGGCTAATTTAAGGGTTGCCATCCCACCACCACCTGGTATTTGTATCCATCTTAAATATGTTTTATCTATTTTTAAGGTTTTACTGTTTTAAATTTTTTATGAATTGATGAATTTTTAAAGTTTTAACTATTGTATGTCATGGACTACCCATTATGCTAATGGGCTCTGTAAGCCGCCCAGAGTCGGGTCTTCCCGAGTGGGGCGGGGTATTAAATACAAATAAATAAAAATAAAATAAATAAAATTTTGTACCATCCTACATTGTTCAGGAGAAACTACCCATCCTCCAAAAAAGCCTTCTGGAGAGCTGAAGAAGATACAAAATTTCCTTCCTTGAGCTTCTTTTATGAAAATTCTCTTCAGATCCAAGCCAGAATTCCCTCATGAAATTTCACCTTATATTGGTGATTGTTTGTAAAAGAATATATTGTAGGTTATCTCAAGTCAAGATCAATGTCACCCTTGCTCAAAAACCAGTCATATCTGACTCTAGAGTGCGGTGATCATCTTCGTTTATAGCCAAAGAGCCAGTGCTCTCTGCATCTGCAGACATTACTGTGGACATGTGGCAGGGATGACTAGACACTGGAGTGCATGGAACACTGTTTACTTTCCCACCAAAGTGGTACCTATTTATCTACTTGCAATTTCTTGCTTTTGAACTGCTAGGTTGTTAGAAGCTGGAACAGAGACGGGAGCTCACGCTGTTACACAACACTCGGTTCTCAAACTGCTAACCTGCCAACCTTCCAGTCATCAGGTTTAGCGTCTTAACCACTAAGCCATCACAGTCCCCCTAGGTTTTCTAGTGCTAAATGGAACTGTCTAACTACTTATGCTCCTCAGATATTGTATTCTACAGGCTAAGGATATAATCTCTCAAAAGCTTATTTAGGTGAATTCCTTTTTTTTCCAATGCTACAAAATCTGTTAAGCTGTGATAAAATGAGGCCCCAAGTTCTTCACATATCCAAAATGGAGTTTAGTAGGTTTCTAGTCTATAGTAGAAATGTGACTTCTTGTGCTAGCCAAAAGGGTCATTTGGTTGTTTTTCACACTTTGGGGCCCAGGAAGGGAAGAGATAGACAGAGAGGGACCCATTGTAAACAAGACAACCAGAGTTGTTTACTCCAACTCTGTTATTTGATTGGATGTCTGCTAGTTACGTCACACCTGGAGGGAAGGTTTGAAAGAGGGAGTGGCAAGCAGAAAGCAGAGAAGCAGTTAAGCAATTGAGAGAAGCAGAGAGAGAGATTTTGATTCTCTAGCAGAGAAGATGTAGAACTTTTAAAGGGGGAGGAAATGGGCTGATGCTGCAAGCCTTTCTTCCTAGAGATAAGCCATGAGCACATGGCTTGAGAAGAGTTTGAAAATGGTTGTCAACTAGGGAACATCGACAAGAAAGAGATGGGCTTTCCAACTAGGCCTTATCTCTGGAAATCTTAATTTTGGCAACTTAGAATAGATAGACAGATTCCTTTTTTATTTAGGGGAATACTTGTCTGAAACCTCCTTTCTCTAAAACAAATAAAAATTAGTTTATTTTTGTATGCTGAGATCTGTAATAACCTGATTCATCAAGAACCATGCTACCAATTTAAATAAAAATATTTTCTTCAATCAACGCGTGTTCATTGGAAATGGGATATTGGGTTAAAAGACAGTAAGTCCTTCTTTTTTGCCTCTTGAAAACGCTACCATAACCTCTCAAATAAATGGGCTTGTCTCTGTAAACAGAGAAGCTAATATTTGGTTCAGTCTGGCTGGACTGAGAACAGATGGTGAACATATTTTTTTCTTGTGTGAGTTTGGGAGAGTTCTAGAGGGGATTTTTTTTTTAATAATCCGCCTTGGATTGAACGCTTGAGAGGTCCCAAGCAAGTGAGGAAGAGTGTGCATTCATCATATAAGCCTTTGCTATGTTTAATTTTAAGTCATGAAGTTTAAACAAACACATCAAATTAAAATAATTTTACACTGTATTTCCTTTCCTTCCTGTAGGGAGGTGCACTTCTTGGAGGAATCAATGCATTGCACACATCCTTTCCTGAAAATCCAGTGGAGCAATACAGGATGCAGTGTGAGCTAATCCTGGAGAAGCTGGAGCTGCAAGACCTTCTGCATGAAGAATTAAAAAGGCTGGACAGGTGATAAATGTTTATACAGGAGAGAAAAATACTGCATTTGCCTTCATATAAGACACATCCCCCCCCCCCCAAAATACACTGGAAAAATGGAGTGTGTCTTGTGTGCTGGCAAATATGGTATTCACTTGATATAGTGGCCTCTAGTGGGTTACTTTGGTAATAACAGTGTGCGTCTTATACTCCAATGTGTCTTATAAGCCGGGAAATACAGTAAATGTAGAAAGTAGGGTGGATTCAGATAGCACACATGTTACAATGACAAACAGTGCCCTAATAATCATGTGGGGAATAGTGTGAAAGCTAATGATGCTGAATAATCTGGAGCTTATTTGTTTGTTTGCTTCTGTACAAAATCAACATAAATAAGGCCCCCACTGAAGATACCCAGACTTAACAATATTTCAGAGTCAATACACATCAGCTTGTATCGCAAAAGAAAATTAGAGTATGAATGTATATTTGCGTATGATATCTTATGTTAATTTGTTATACAGTGGAACCCCATATAACGAATGTCCTGCATAATGAAAAATTTGTATAACGAAGCATTTTTGCATTAACCGCGATACCCCACATTACAATTTTTTCCATTTACAGGGTATACCTCACATAACGAAAACCCAGTATAACGAAAATCTCTATGGGATGCATTTTACAACGAACATTTTAGAGATTTTCATTGTATGATGCATCCCATAGAGATTTTCATTATACGGGTTTTTTGTTATGTGAGGTATACCCTGTAAATGGAAAAAATTAGTAATGCGGGGTATCGCGGTTAGCGCTTCGTATAATGAAAACATTCGTATAGCAAAGCACCTCACAGAATGGACCTTTTTCGTTATGCAGGGTTCTACTGTACTTCTATCTGCTTTATCTGTTGTAATGCAGCAGATTTTGTGTGTCAATGATTCCTAAATAATTGTAAATTGCTTTTGTAAAAGTATATTCTTATTTTTATAGATTGCAGCATGAACATTCATCTCAGCTTCTGCAGTCCAAAGATATATCTTTAAACAGTGACTTACTTGGCAAATCTGAGCAGGTGTCTCATCCTCAGCATTCAGATAAAAAGGAGAATAATACTCATTCACCACCTTTCTTAACCAAAATGAACCCTGATGCTGATACATATCCGGTACCTTTTAGTAGCCAGACATCTGATGATTGCAAAAAAACAGAACAGTGGAGCAAACATAGTGAGAGCAGTAGTGAGAGTGGCTTGAATTGGTTTGATAGTTTGGCAAGTGGCAGGGATGAAGCAGAGAAGAATGTCTACATATCTCCAGTTCCAACAGCAGCGCCAAGGAATCCAGCTTTGGAAGCATTGAGGGGGGGAACCTCTTCTAATGAGAGAACTGATGCAGGAGAATCCAAACAAGATGAGATAAGAGGATCACCAACAACAACAGTCCCAAGAAATCCTTCCAAGCAGGTCATTTCTCGTCTTGAGGGGACAGTCAAGAATGCAGTGTTGCCTTCAGGAACAAAGAACCAGCACTCATATGCAAGCTGCCCTTCCTCCTCTCCTGTTGTGATTACCCAAAAAGCCTCTAAGAAATGGCAGAGGGTGAACACTGAAAAGATTCTGTTTTGTACAAGTACACCAGATGCTAAGGCTGTGGGTTCCCCAGCTTCATTATCTTCTCATCCAGTAGTTGTCCCACAGTCTCCTGTAATGGACCCAAATGTTTCACTGTCTCATAATGTATCTTCAGGGCGTCGGGAATTGATAAGTTCAAGCAGGAAGCGAAATAGGGACCAATCAGAGAGAAGAGAACAGGTCAGTGAACCTGAGATAATTAAGAGCTCGGGACCTACACCTCCTAAACTAAGTAAGTTTTCCTTTAGACAAAAGCCAAGACTTGTTCATATTCCCGAAAGTGAGTCTCATGCCAAGATATCACAGACAGCTTCCAGCCTTCCTGCTTCCACCAGAAATGTATCAACAGGAGAAACACAAAGGAAAGACTGTTCTGAGAAGTACCAGCAAGAACAGAATGACAAAAATATGACGACAGAAGTTCCACTTTGTAATGACAATAGAAAAGAGGAGGAGAAGGAGTGGAATAAAGCTGTTTCATCTTCAAAAAAAGAAGGTATGGGGAAAGAAACATTGGATGGTCTGAGGACCAAAAAATTGTGCTCCAGTACATTAGCAAAATTAGCCCGATTTGCATTCACACCACCTGCTGAATCAAAAGGAGAGCTTTCTGACCCCTTGAATGCCACCAGCAATAATGAAGACAGGCAGAAGCAGTCCCTGAATACCCAAAAGGATACTGTGGGCCACGCAAGGAAGTGTTTCAAACTGGGGGGGAAAGGTGAAATGGTTACAGGCAAATCTTTGTTCTCAGTAATGGATTTTGATGATACTATGTTAGATTTTGATTGGAGTGAAGAGATCAAGGAAAAAAACCCATCTTAGAACATATGTCCTGCTACTTCATCAGGAAGACACTCTGATAGTTTTATAAGTGATTTTTGCTTGTGGCAAAATGCCAAATGACTGAACTGCAGTTTCATCTGGCTGAAAATAATGAGCAAGCAAATGTCCTCTTTATAGATGTTGCATCTGATGGTGAAATTATTATACTTCTAAATCTCAGCTGCTTAGGTTGTGATGGTTTTTTAAAAGAAATATCCAGACTTTTATCTTCAAACAGAATAAATCTATTGAAGTAAGCAGGATAAGTATAGAGGATAGCTTTAAGAAATTTAGCAGGTCAGATATACTTGTAGTAGGCTTTTCAAAATATTTAATTCTATTAAGAGCTCAATTGGTATACTTTGATCAAACTGTAGGAAGAACAGTTCCAGTTATGAAGCAAAGCACTCCTTATGTCTGTCCTTCAGTCACCTACTAAAATGCTCTGTTCTATCTATTCCAATTTGTCCCTCCTGGTAAAATCAAAAACAACTAATTAATGCATTTAAAAGAGTGATTATGTAAGTTGGGGTTTTTTTTTTTCATTTTCCATTTCATGTTTGTTCCACTGCTTTATCACAGATTGATTCCATCACTTATGGCTTTCATGTTAATTTTGTGTGGCATGAATAATGTGTATTTTCTTATATCCAGTGTAGTTTTGCAGCTTCCTTTGCAAAGAAAGTAACCAAGCTCTGTTAAGTCTAATAATGCAGAACAACTGATTTCTACAGTTCACATCATATTACCAAAGGATTTCATTTATTGGGGGGGGGGGGAGTGTATTGCTTTAATTTTATATTGTTTAATTCATGGACTGGGTAAATGTTTGCTCCATAAGGAACTTGCATCTTTATCCAATTAAATGTGGTTGTGATAATTAAGTCAATTAGGGCTTGAAATGATTTAGGGGTTTGGTATGGTACACTTCCATTACAATGTGTGGTTTACATTGCTCCAGTAAAATGCTAGGTTAAAGGTTTGTTCTTGGCTCTGCTATAATGTTTTAATTACAGTAATACCTCAGATAACGATTGCATCAGATAACAATGAAAAATTGTTTGAATTGGATAACGGTCTCTTAGTGTTATCCGATGCAATCGTTCGTAGCGGGGGGGGCTGGGAAGCTGAATGGGGACTCCCCGCTTGGCTTCCCAGCCACCCCGCAGCTGCGGGGGCAGGGGTGGGTGGGGGCTGGAAAGCCAACAGGAGGCTCCCCCGTTGGCTTCCCCAGCCCCCCCAGCCCTGCCTACACAGCTGCAGGGTGGCTGGGGAAGCTGAAGGGGGAGTCCCCCGTCGGCTTCCTCAGCTATCCTGCAGCTGCAGATCGGGTCCCCTGACCTCCCCGGAGGTGGCAGGGGTGCTGGAGAGCCCGAAATGGGCAAAAAAACTTCCACTTTTCATCCATGTTGGGCTCTCCGGCACCCCTGCCACTTCCGGGGAGGTTGGGGGACCCGATCCACACTGTTCCCGACCTTCCCAGACGTTGCGATCACAGCGTGGGATCGGCAGTTGGGTTGGGGGTTGAACGGGTGCATGCCAGGTTCAACCCCCAACCCAAGCAGCCTATCCCACGCTGTGATCCGCCTGTCTCTTTGGAAAGGGCAGTGGGGATTCAATGAGTGGAATCCCCACTGCCCTTTCCAAAGAGGCAGGCGGATCGCCCCCCTGTTCCCTTTCCTCTTCGGAAAGGGAACAGGGCTTTTTTTTAACGTTGTGCGATCAATGCACCACACAACGTTAAAAACCGGGTAACAATGAGACTTGTGGAACCAAGTCTCATTGTTATCCGAGGTACTAGTGTAATATCCATTGTTTCCCAACCTTTGGTTTTTGAAATTCAATTCCCAGAAGCCTAAGTAATTCCCCAAAGCACTGATCAGCCAGTGTACTGACTTAGGATTCTGGGAATCGAAGTCACCCTGTGGGGCATGTGCCCCACTTTGGGAACCACTAATATAGACAATCTCACAAATGCAAAATGTGTGCATGCATGCACAGGGAATACTAAATAAGTGGTACATAGGTACCTTGAAAGAAAAGAGAATTGTTCCCCTTTGAAGCAAGAAACACATAAGCAATAAGAGTTTGCACAAACTATAAAGGCCTACAGTTCCAATTAGGGCTGCATACTGAGGCATGAATTTGACTTGCTGTGCAAACAGCTAGTCGATTATTCTTGCATTCTGCTATTAAAGGCTCGAAAACTAGTCATATCTGACTCTAGGGTTTAGTGCTCATCTCTATTTATAGCCAAAGAGCCAGTGTTGTCTGTCTGCAGAGATTTCCGTGGGCATGTGGCAGGCATGACTAAACATCAGAGTGCATGGAATGCTGTATACCTTCCTACTGAAGTGGTACCTATTAGGTGGCAGCAAAACCAAGGACCCATATAGAGCCTAAATCCAGCCAAGCATTTTGTACTGTTGCAGCCTATCTGTATCACTGCTTTATGGCTGAGACAAGCACTGTTCTGTGGCAAGAGATGTCCAATGGGGACTTTATCATGCAAGGAAGTGGTAAAGATTAGGATGCTTGCAATTCCCACCAAATTCTATGGGACCACAGTGACTCATTTGGCCTAATCTCAGTGCAATTCTATGCTGACCCAAAGCAGGACATTTCCCTTGTATATAGAGGAAAGTAAGGCAGATAATTCTCTCCCATAGGTTAGAAGCAATGCATCTCAACAGTCACCAGACATGTGGATTACCCATGTTCTTCCAGACTCAGTTTAAAGCCCCAGTCATCACCTATAACAGTGAAAGCCAAACTTGGCACTCCAGGTGTTCTTGAACTTCAATTCCCAGAAGCCCTGATCAGCAGGAGTGCTGATTTGGGCTTCTGGGAATTGAAGTCCAAGTACTCTTGGAGTGCCAAGGTTCGCCACCACTGACCTATAACCACTGGTGGGCAGCAAAAAAATTTGCTACCACACTGTGGGCAGGGCCTACATTGTGGGTGGGGCCTATTTTGTGGGCAGAGCCTATGTCATGGGCGGAGCCTATGTTGTGGGTGATCTAGTCATGCCTACTATATGGGCAACACAGGCAGCACTAGTCATGGGGGGAGCCTATGTCGTGGGTGAGCTAGTCATGCCTGTTATATGCAAACACAGGCAGCACTGGCCCTTTGGCTGTAAATAGAGGTGAGCACTGCACCCTAGAGTCGGATATGACTAGCTTTTGAGCTGGGGAGACCTTGAACCACTTGCAGGGACAAAACCTGATAGGGCAGGGAGATGGGCGTGGCCACCCAATTTTGCTCCCCCCACCCCACCCGAAGGCCACCCAGTTTCACACACACCCTTCCCAGGGGGTACGAACCTGTTGCTGCCCACCACTGCCTATAATATATTAAATGGCTTGTGGCCAAGTTATTGAAGGACCAAATTTCTGCATGAATCTCCTACAATCCTAGGTTTACCCATCATAGATGTGTTCATTGGTGTGTTCTGAATAAAACTTGACGAGCAGAAACCACATGCCCTTTCCTGTGATAGCCCTCATCCTTATGGAAAGTCCCCCAGTGGGATGCAAAGATGTGAAGAAGCATTGCTGAGATTTTAGTCAGGTGTGACCATCTCAGAAGAGCCGGCACTGGGAGAACTCTCCAACCTCTTGAAGAGATCACACCTGCAACATGAGACCCAGATGGTCTTGCCACACACCCTTGGTTTCTGTAAACTACACAAAATATATTTCACACATGTCTGTCTCTGCACAAAACTAGTTATTATTTTCTTTACAGACACACTGATTTTGTGACTGATGACAGAGACACAATCAGTCCAAATCTATTTCTACTTTTAGGCAATAGTCATGATATTCTCTAATACCATCCATTTTACAGAAATGCACCAAAAATATCCACAATAATTTTTATCATGATGAACCCTACCCTGAAAACTCCTCTCTTTTGGTAAAGAGGGAAATAGTTTTTAGTGGAATACATGTTTAGCTGCCTCTCAGCCTAACCTGTCAACTTCAGTGGATGCCCCCAATATTTTTTAAACATTTAATTTTCTTTCTTTTAAAAAAACATATTTTTATACTTTGGAGTTGTATTTTGTTGCATCTTATTTTAAATTTTTTACTTTGTAGATACCTTCAAAACATTTTGTCTTAATAATGTTCCAAAAATACTCCACAAAGTTTTAAAATGTGCCCCCTGTGCAAAAAAGTTCAAGAATCCAAGTACATTATTATGACTTTTGTGACAGTTTATTTGAGATATCCGATGAATGGCTGTATTGTACAGTATATGCCCTTGCTTTCCTTTTATTGCTTGGGCTTTCTAAAGTTTCTTGTGTGTGTGTGGTTTTTTTTTAAATTTAGTCTTATTGATTGGTCTATTGTTGGTTCAGAACTAAATTAAGATGTCACAGAAACACTAATCTGATTCTTGAAGCACTCTGTCAACACCATAAGATGTATTTGTGCACTTTGTATGTCTGTGCAAAGAGAAGATGAGATCATGTTGGAAACTAAACCTAAGATTCTTACTGAATTAATAAAACATTAACTGGGTCTGCCAACTATATCCCGAGAGACGCACTTACTGATGGAAACTAGGTATTATATGTTGAGTATTTGTTGCAATAAAATCACTAATCCTATTAATAATTAATGTGCTTTTTAATCCACCAAACAGTGATTATTACTTGCATACAGTAAAACCTCACATAACGAGTGCCTCGCTTAGAGGGCTAACTCACTTAAAGAGCAGAATTTTCTCTGAATGTTCGCTTCACTTAACAAATAAAACCAACCAAAAACTCGCTTAACAAATAAATCGGGGTTCACAATCCCCCCCACAATTGGTCACTTACAATGGTGTTTCACTTAAAGAGCAAACTCGCTTAAAGAGCAATCCCGTGGAACACATTATGCTCTTTAAGCAAGGTACAACTGTGCTTGGTTTTTAGAACTTTCTGCTAAGCTTGTGAATTGGAAAAAAATACCCTTCCAAAGGACATTGTTCTTCTTTAACAGAGGTTTTGTTTGTCTTTAAAAGATCTTGCTTGCTTGCCTATTTTGATGGTGATCATTATATCCTAATTATTGCAATTGCACTAGAGCATAATTGCATAATCTACTTTGGACACCAAATGAGAAGAAAGGACTCATTTGAGAAGGCCTTGATGCTGCAGAAGATTGAAGGCAAAAGAAAAAGGGGGTGGCAGAGGATAAGGTGGCTAGATGGCATTGTTGACGCAATGGGTGTAGAGCTAAGCAGGCTGTGGAGGATAGTGGAGGATAGGGGTGCCTGGTGTACAGTGGTCCATGGGGTCGCAAAGGGTCAGACTCAACTGCAACTGAACAACAACAACAAATCTAGAGGGTTTTAAAAAAATGTTTACCCATACAGAAGGTTTTAAGTCTGTGGATGGTAAGTGTTAACTCAAGCATTCCACTACCTTCAGCTCTCCATGCTGGTACATGAAATTTTAAGATTCAAACACATCATTTTATTTAACTCTTTAATAAAGTCACAATCAGAAAACCACTGTACACACATGGGCCAAGGTATGGAAAATGAGGGGAGAAGCCAACACTTAATAGCTAACAGATGAAATAAAACAAGGTTGATATAAAACCTCTGCAAAGGGGGTTAATCAAAAGGGAAAATAGAACTAAATTTTATAAGGATTGATATAAAAGCCTGCCTAAGAGCATTGGTAAAGAATATTGATTATTCCAAGTGGGTCACGTACTCTGGTAAGGAATGCAAGCAATTAAGGTTAAAGGAGAGCTGGCTTCTCCCCTCCAAAAGAATGTAAACTAGAACTAATTATCTCTTTTGTCTCCATTCTCTGAGCATCAAGAGTTCACCCAGAGGTGTTGCAAGAGGTGTGGAATCTCAGTAAAACAAAGACGCTCCTTTTCATTCAGTCACAGAAGCCAAAGATACAGTATCGCTCTGCAAATATTTTCCTGAAACACTTTGTAATAGTTTTACGACCGCCTGGAAGATCACTTCCTCAAGAAACAATGAACTGCTTGCTACCCTTGCCACCGCTCTTTTGCATTTGTAAAAATGTCAATGTGTAACTTCAGAAATTACTTTGTACTGTTTAATTAAGAAGTGTAAAAGACTCATTTAATTGCCCCCATCATAGTAAGACAGCGTTTGCCACTGCCATCACTAATCCAGGATTAATTGTCGATCAGTAAGAAATGTATAAAAATGTTGGGGAGTGGGAGGAACTTGAGCTCATTCACAGAATAGCGTGGATGGGCTCCCGAGAGTGGTTTTCTTTGAAACGGTTGAGGTAGAGACTTCTAATTTATATACCGGTCAATGTAAACTAGAACCCTTAATACCAATAAACCAATTTTGTTTTGATCAAAACCATGCCTCGGTGTCAGTTTTTGAGGTTAATTAATTCTCCACCAAGAAATGAACCAAGCCCTAAATTTTCAGGTAACAATGACAAAGTAAAAGAAGGAGGAAAATGAATCAATGAGCAGAGCTTTGTCAGGGAATTCACAGGCTCATTGATGTGGAACACTCAAATACTATGCTTGAACTTGATGTTTCCACCTGCATCCGTTAGCTGAAAAATTGGACTCCATGCCCCAGAGCAGCTGGCATCCAAGCCATGGAGTCAAAAATTACCTTTTTAAATTTGAGGTACATTTCACGGGCAGAAGCTTGGACAGAAAAACCACAGACAAATTGTTTGATACAAAATAGAGATGTTTACTTTGAAATAAGAAGCAGTAACAAAACAGACATTTACCCTTTGAAGGTGCCATTTCAAAAGGCAAAGATCTGTGCATGACCTACCCTAGGAAGATGGGGAAAAGCCAGGAGTGAGGTGAGGTCTGAATCCATGGGGGCAGAAATAAGCAGGGCCAGCTAACTAAAGCAAATAATACAGACTGAGTACAGAGAGTACAAAGTTACAATTGACTCCTTGCAAAACAGTCATTCCACTATACAAAGGAGATAAGTACACAGATTAAATGAGTAAATGTTACAGTTGTACATAGAAATAATGGCTTTGGAGTTTCCCAGATCCCTTCTTCTTGATAAGCATTCCTCAGTATGATGATAAATTAAACAATTCTGGGGAGAATGGCAGCAGAAGAAATACAGTATTCAGCTAGTTTCCTGGGGTGAGATTATCAGATTTCCACCTTGGCAGTGCAGGAATCTTTTAATATTGTGTTCATCCACATACCTGCATCTATTTAATATCAAGATTGTCTTTCAGTTATAGATATGCACTGGCAGGAAGGAGAGGCAGCTTTCTAAAGTGAGATGAACAGGTTAAAGGTGACTCCAAGTTCAGCTACCTTCCAGCTTTGATTCCTAAATGCATTTAGAAAGAACTGAAGGTTCCATTAATTTCCAGGCACTATTTTAGTGTATTCCTGTGCAAGTACAGGCATGTTGAATTTCACATTTACGATGTGTGGTGTGGAATGTTTGTATTACATGTGTACAAATGTGAGACCAGAGGAGGCCCAATGGTCAAACCAGGGGGAAATGCAAAAGAATTCTTTATTAATCTTTATTAAAATGATAATTAAAATAGGTGTGGGGGGGCAATGTTCAGCTAACATAACCAGTTGGCAATCCATCTTAAACCTAAGGTGAAAGTCATCCAATGGAACCTCAAATCCTTGTATAATGCAGTGATTTGTGTTAGGCCAGAATTTTGTCCATGTTTGTTGGATCAGTGTCAATCACGAACATCTAAGGACAAGATGCTACTAATTCCTCACTTGATCCTTGCCCTCCTAACTGGTAAAATCTGCCGGAGAGTTTATGTTACAATAGGCCATGAAGAGCATCAATTCATTCCTTTGGGGGAGTTTTATATCTCCCTATCTAAAAGAGAGAATCATTCATCCCTTTTTAAAGAAGCCTAATTTGGCAACTAATGACCTAAGTAACAATCGTTTGGTGGTTAATATTTCATTCATGGGCAATCCAGAGAGTGGTAGCAGATCAGCTGCAAGCATTCTTGGAGGAAACAATGCCTGGTTTCATTCTAGTCAGAGTTTAAATTGGGTCATGGTACAGAGATGCCAGTAGTCACATGTCACAATAGCCTGTTAAGGGCTGATGGGGAAATATTTACCTGTTGGTATTTCTTGATCTCTCAGTGACTTTTGATACTGTTAAGTCATAGTATCCTGGACAGATAGTTGTGGTTTAGGATTGGATGACTGGGACTACTGCTTCCTCAGTGATCATGTCATGCTGGTTCAGTTTTCAGAAGTGGTCTAAAGCCCTTGGGTACCTCAATATGGAGTCCACACTTCTTCACTAAGGAGCAAGAGGGAAAGTTACCAGACTTCATGGGGTTATACACTCCTTCAAAGGATCAGGTCCACAGCTTGAGGGTACTTTTGGACCCAGCGCACTCTGTGAAGGTTCCAATATTGGCCACGCTCAAGAGTTGATTACCCAGTTGTGCTCCTATCTAGATAACAATGCCTAGTGGCAGTGGTTTGCATATTAGTAATCTCAAAAATAGACTACTGTAACAGTACGTACATAGGACTGCTCTTGAAAATAGTACAGAAACTTCAGCAAGTCCAAAACATTGCAGCCATATTTCTGAGACTAGAAATATTCGCATACAGTCTACATCATTGGTTCCCTGACAATTTTTGTGGTCAAGTCAAGTTATTAGTTATTACCTATAATGCCCTTAATGGTTTAGGATCTTGATACTTGTCAAAATGTCTCTCTCAGAACTCAGATTCTCATTTTACTCGCTCCTTTCAATTCTTAATGAAATTTCAAACCATTAAGTTGTTTAAATGTTAGCGTCAGAATCTTAAATTTGGCATGGTAAGCCATAGGTAACCAGTGCAGGTGGATAGAACCAGGCAAATATGATCAAATTTATTCAAACACATATTCTAGCTGGCTGCCACATTCTGGAGGTATTGAAGCTTCCATACTAACTTCAAGAGCAGCCCCATGGCTCCACCTTCATATCATCTTCTCTGTCCAAATGTGAACACCAAGCTGAAGGTGAGTCTGGCCAGGTTATCCTGCTATGGTAATAGAGTAGACCATACTACCAGCGACTCAACACCAAACGTCAGGCGGGAGTTAACTAACCTGACAACCCTGAAGACTAGCGGCCTTGGGTGCCCAAGTCCACAGGGAAGGGTGCTGGTCCCCAAGTGGATTAAATCCAACTTGAATCCATCTTGATGGAGGGCAGCAGCTTCATTATTACTGGCCTGAGGCTGATGAGGACTTTGCGTGCCAAAAGGGCTCAAGACCAGAAAGTGACTTGCAGAACTGGATCAGTGGCACGGGTGTCATGCTGTAATGCAGAAGGCAAATGAAAAGCCACTGCATTATATTCTCAGGACAATCTTCATGGCTGATTGCCATGATGATCACCAATAGTTGGATTCAGATACAGAAGAAGAAGCCCAAGGTGTGATCTGCCACTTGTCTAGGACCTGTGATCTGTTGGGACAGGCCAATCAGTGTCATGACCAGGTCAGCCTTTTCATTTACTATAAGATCACAAATTAGGTCAGATACATTTTGAACAAATGTGGCATTTATTAGAAGCATGAATAAATCAGATGGTTGGTTGGTAAGGTTACCTTGATTTTGTTGTCAGAGAGCACAGGACAGATATTAATCATCTGGAGCATGCTTTGTCATTTCCTGTTCTCCTCCTAAGTGTCATACCTCCCTCTACCCATTATCACCAATATGACATTTCTAATAACTTCATCCATGATTAGATAACTGCAGGCACTGCCAAATCTATCAGAATACTCTGCTAATGACTCTGACAGTTTTGGGCCCAGAGTCTCAAATATACTTTATTAGTGGAAAGGAGAACGGCAATGGGGAGTTGTTAACTAATTGGCTTACAATCAGATCAGAGAGCATTCCTAATCTCTTTGCTATATTTTCTAAAGGAAACATTTCTCCCTTGAGATTTGAATCAGGCAGTAAAGGTCTTAATTGGATACAATGAACTAGGGGAGAGTTTAGTGGGCTAAACTCCTTTTAGACAAGCTTTTGAAGCCCACCACCACCTTTCTTAAATCCTACCCACTTGATCATTGTAATATCACCATATAAACTGATGCTTTGTTTTCAGCTATCAGGTCAAATATTACTAGATGCAAATTTTAATGTCATCTTACACATTTGTAAGCTATAGTGGTGAATGCTACACACTTAAACTGAAGGTGCTTTCACATATGTTGGGATATCACTTATTGATTGCACCATCAAGTGATGTCTTGCATGGGTCAAATAGTCATCAGAGGCCAAAGGGACAAAGCATCTGTTATCACTCTAAACAGGCTGGGTTTCAATAAACTAATTTTCCCTTAAATTTAATTGTCAAGGCAAGGCGGGCCTAGGAAACAGCATGGTTTTGAGAGTATCGTTTTTGGCCACCAGAGGGTACTCTGGGTTCTGTGTTGAAAGAACTTCTTAGAGCCTTCACCACAGTGAAACGAAGTGAAGTAGCAATCCAAATACAGTAATACCTCATATAACATTAGTATCGAATAACACGAAAATCGCATAACATCAAGGAATCTGGGGGGAAGAATTGCATCAGATAACATTAAGATCCTATGGGATGCTTCAGATAACAACCGCGAAAGCCTGTGTGGTTACAATGTATCTCTATGGATCCCATAGAGGATCAGATAACACGAAAAATCATATAACACGAAGACTTGTGGAACCAGGTTTTAGCGTTATATGAGGTTTTACTGTACTGTATAGTACTGAACAAACTTACTGTGCTGTAGTACTTGCTCTCTTGGAATGGAGTGTTGCCTTATGAAATGCACTTTAGTTTGCAAAAGCTTTAAAGGTAAAAGTCGTCCTTGCTTGAAAGCCAGTCGTATCCGACTCTAGGGTTCAGTGCTCATCTGTTAATCGCCAAAGAGCCAGTGCTATGGATGTTTCCGTGGAAATGTGGCAGGCATGCTTCAACACCAGAGTGCACAGAATGCTGTTTAGCTTCCCACCAAAGTGGTACCTATTTATCTACTTGCAATTTCTTGCTTTCAAACTGCTAGGGTGGCAGGAGCTGGCACAGAGATGGGAGCTCACTTGGTCGTGCAGTACTCGGGAATCGAATTCCAACCTTCCAGTCTTTGAGTTCAGTGTCTTAACCACTTGAGCCACCACAGCAAAAGCTTTATGCCACAATAATTTTTCAAGTCATCAAGGTACCACAAGATTATGTGGATGCTTTGATGCTTCATGTTGTTATACTGTATTTTGCTATTAGTTTACTTTGGAATTTTCTATCCATGGTGACAAGTTGGTTGTCTGTTGTCTGTACCTTGGTTTTTTTAAAATCTTTTTTTAAAGAAAAATAAATCTCACCATTCAAACCCACTCACCAACCCCCCCAAATGCTAGGCAGACATTGAAAAAATCATTGCTCATTTATCTTTTAAAGGAGCTTAATGGTTCCATTTAAAGATGATTCTTGTTTTCAATTGAAAGATTGTTGGTTCTATTATCTGTTTCACCCAACAGTCAGTCCTAAGTATTGTAGCTCAGTTAATAGACAGTAGGAGGTGTGGGGGTACCCACCAGGATTGAGGAGTCCAACACAGGGAGATGAAGACACCTCCTTGCTTGGATTTTGGCAAGAGTACCATTTTGGCATGTGTGCATGCAAAAACATGGCAGGAGAGAATTATCTAAACCATCCCTACAACATCCAGAGGTTGTTGGATTGGAATCTGGAATTAAAACAAAAACAAAAAAGACCCCCAGCACCTTAAGGAGTTACGAATATTATTTGGCATATGTTTTTGCAGATTCTAGTCTGCTCCCCCAGGAGTAGGCTACAGTCCACAAAGACTTTCGTCAAACTAAACTTGTTAGTTTATAAGATGCTTTATAGGACATTTTATTCATCTGCATCATCTTTTAGGGTTTTAAATGGCTCAACTAGAATATTGTCATCTCTACTAGCATGTTGTTAATAATGCTTTCGAGGGTCCACTTGATTGAACTTTCACACTCCAGGATTCCTCAAGGACCTTTGCCTTGCCTTGGTGAGGGGCTTCTGTGGTTCAATGAGGCTATGGGCGACTCCATGTAGGGCTATTCAAGATGGGCAGGCCATAGCAGAGAACTAAGTCTAAACACAATCCACTGGAGAAGGAAATGGCAACCCACTCAAGTATCCTTGCCACAAAAACTCCATGGACAGTATCAATGAATGATAGGTCTGGACAAAGAATGAGGTGGAATACATTGGTTGCCAATGTATTCAAATCTGCTCTGTGTTGTCAACTGATGAGGCTGATGAAAAACTGAACCTAGCCTGTCTTGCTTTTGCCCCAATGGTCAATTAAGAGCCATCAGCCCTCATGATAAGCATGTTGTACACTTCCAATTCTGTTTCTAAACCACTGCTTGGGAGGTATAATTATAATTAAGGTCAGATTAGATTTGTATCTGTTCTAGATTTTCTACACTTTCAAAAATCTGATGGAAAAATGGCTAGCTAGAATGAAATGAACGATTTTTTGTTGTTTACTGCTGTTCCCTCATTATTTTAGTACTGATGGAAATTTTAAATTGATTTATCACACTTTGTATTCTGAGCGGAAAAATATTTTGAAAGTCTGATTACACTGCATCACAAAAAAATAAATATTGTCTGCTACTTGGCCTAATCCATGTGTCCTATACTAAATCAAGTGTGCTGAATCCAAATTTGTACTCTGATTTTGCCTAGGATGTCAGGATCTTAAGCTAGCAAATCACACCTTCTTGGTTACGCAGGGTATATTTGCCACAAAAGTAGGAAAAATTGTCCGGATTATTAACACAGCTGCACCTACTCAGCTTTAGCTCAAAACAGACTCACTATGCCCTAGCTGTACTATCCAATAAGACGGTTTCGTGCTAGAGACAAGCCCTTGGTCCATCTTGCCTTATATACCTATTTCTGACCTCAGCTCACTGACTTGCCCAGATATGTCTGGTCACTGCTGGAACTTGCATGCCACCAGGGGACGTGATTCAACTGAGGTGGCAGCAGGCATAGTAGTAGCTGCAACTGTTATACTGTTCCCATGTAAAAATACATCACCCAATGACCAACCATTCGAACAACTATAGCACACCTGTAACTTAAAATCTGTACGTGATAGGCAAACTCTGAGTTCAGATTTTGAATCATCACACTCAATATCATGTGAATCACATGTGTTATTCCCAGTAGCAAAAACATTGTTGTGCAGTGTTATAATTCTATTAAATACATGAACTTGACATAAAGCAATTTCCATGGTCTTAAGTAAGCCTCAAAGAAGAAGTCTGGAAGAGGTGTCAGTTTCTGATCTCAGGCATACTAATGAATTGAACTTGGATTGTTCTGAGAAAAGTTTTAAAAGAGAGAAGAATCATCCCTTCCTTCTGCCCTTGGGAGTCTTTGTCTGGAGAGAAAGTGCCCTTGAATAAGACTTCCTTTGCTTATGCCGATGTAAAAAGATCCTGTTTGCCAATGAGCGGAAACTGCTGAGCCAAGTGGATCTGTCACTCTTTCCCCAGCTTCAGCTCATTTTCAGCTCTCCTTGCATCCATGTCCCCGCTGACCTTGATGAATCCCCACTTCCTCAGATGGAGGGGGAGGGAGGACGAAAGGGATGGAATAAAGAAAAATTGAAGATGCTTCCCCAAGAGCTACTTTATTACTAGCAGAAAATAAATGAAACAGAATTACAGAAGAGGCTAAAGTACAACATTCATAGGAAACAGTTTAAAGTAGGAGTTCTCAACCTTTTAAAGCCAGGGTCTAGGTCACACTCCCTCAGACAACTTCGAGGACTGGATGGCCAGTTTGCCCTTCCTCCACCACATGGCACTTCCAGGTGTGGTGAAGGCGGGGGGGGGGGGACACATGAAATGGTACTGCAGGGCGCATCTAGCCCCTGGTTGAGAATCCCTGGTTTAAAGCAACATCTCTCTGCCTCCTCCTTATGATACGGATGGCAGGATTTTTCAGCAGTGATCAACATCCCCATGCAAGTCCTCTTTGTGAAATAGAGGCTTCCTAGAAAGAAAGTAACCACACAACCCAGCATTGATGCTCAATTATCACAATGCAGGCCAATATTATATGTACAGTATTAGCAATAACTATGGGTCACTCTAAGACTGTGCAGCCTGCCCAGGGCTACATAAGTAAAGGTTGCCTTTGCTTGAAAGCCAGCCATATCCAACTCTAGGGTTCAGTGCTCATTTCAGAAAGAGCCTCCTCAAAGATTGTGGTATTTTAACGTAACCTGCTAACGGCAACCTTGTGTTGCCAGCTAATCTTTCTCACACTAGGTCAGGCAAAAGGAATTGCAGAATGAACTCACCAAAAGATGCCTTCATTTTGGCAGTTTCACATCTGGCCTAGACACAGAAGAGGAAGTGCTCATCTCTGTTCTAGCAAAAGAGTCACCACTGTCTGCACTGCAGGTTTTTCTATGGACATGTGGTAGTCATGCCTAGACACTGGAGTGCACGGAATGCTGTTTATCTTCCCACCAAAGTGTTACCTGTTTTCTACTTGCAATTTCTTGCTTTTGAACTGCTAGGTTGGCAGGAGCTGGGACAGAGATGGAAGCTCACTCCATCATGCAGCACTCAGGTCTCAAATTGCTTCCAGTAGTCAAGTTCAGTATCTTAACCACTAAGCCACCACACTCCCTCACCTCTAGTCCCTATACATGGGAGCTTAAAAAGCAATACACCTAAATTGGCATCAAGGGCCTTTCTCTTTCACTGTTGTTTGCCCTGTGCCACATCTTGTCCACATCACAATCTGTGGCCACTGGATTGTTGGGGAGGGGGGATGCTCTGCACCCCCCCCCAAATATTATTTTAAAGATATTTTGTGTTTCTGAATGTCTTTGGGTTCCTCTGAGGCTACTGACTCCTTCGACATCTGTGTGGGTGGTTCATTTTATCTGGGTTAGAATCGATTTTTTAAAAAGTGAGTTTTGCTCTTGTTAATCTCTACGTTTGGGGGCAGGGAAGGATCTTGAGTGTTAAAAGAAGCCTTTTGTGGTCAATCCTTTCTTCCAGTGAACAGAAGATTTTGATTTCTTTTCCTTTTCTGCCTCCTGGCCTTTTTTGCTTTTAAAGCAATTGGCCTCCCTCAGACCATTGTGTTCATGTCCATTATAGCAAAGCCCCTCTCTTTCATGAGAGAATCTCTTCCAGATGCCTCAGGCATGGGGGAGAAAGAGTCTCTGTACATTTCTAGGAAGATTGTGTTTCCCCAGTCAATACCCGCTGAAAAACAGAATCAAACCTGAGCTGACATCATAAGTGCAGGGCAATCTATAGCATGCATCATCTTTTCTGTCTGCTATTGTGCATGTTAAGAAATGGATTCAATGTCTCTGGTGGGGCATGTCTGCAGCAGGCCAGCCCTATGGCCATCACAGGGTAATCCAACATGTTCTTCCTAGCCTCTTAGGCCCTAATCCAGAAACCACTGAAGTGAGTTAAAAGCTTGCCTTTGATTTCTGTTGCTGGCTTTACAGGCTGTTTTAGCCTTTGCAGACAAACAGCTTCCTAGATAATAGTTCAACATCAGGGCTTTATTATTAATTATTAATGTGGGTGTAGGATGTAAACATATGCAGGCAGAGCTGGCTCTTTGACTGTAAACAGTATGCTGATTCCATATGCTGGTACCAACTAAATCAACTAAGTATCTCATGCATCTTCTACAGTCTCAGGAAACCCCCAACATTTTGCAGAAATAACAGGGGGGGGGGAGGCCAGAGGTCCTGACCTGGACTTCTGCAGCTAGAGCAGCAGAATCTGCAGCAGCTGAGGTGAGTAACTGTATCCCAATTGAGGTTATAGGGGCAGCCGAGAGTTTACAAGAATGAGCTTTGAAATCCTCCAGTACGGTTACACAGGCAGCTGCAAAAGATTCAGCCATGTGTGTACAGAATTTTTGGTTGCAACCAGTGGTGGGATTCAGCAGGTTCGCTGCAGTTCACCAGAACCGGTAGCAGAAATTCTGGCTGGCCCCTTTGCCCATCCAAGTTTTGAAATAAAGTATTGTAATCCTAATTCAACTGCAAGGCAGGACTTTCCCCTGCCCACACTCACCATATCAAGCCCACAGAGTAGGTCCGTGATGGCAAACCTTGGCACTCCAGATGTTCTTGAACTTCAGTTCTCAGAAGCCCAAGCTCCCGTGAATCCACACAAATGGGTTTGCTGCAATTCATCCGGCCCACACTGCCCTTGTCGCTCCCGGAAGTGGAAGTAAAACGCGCCCATAAGGTTCACTATCATGGGAGTAGGTAATTTTTAAAAAATGAATCCCACCACTGGTTGCAACCAACTTGATCTGCATATCAGGATCTGTAGCAGCTGCTCTACTGCTTGCAGGATTTGACCCTCACCCTGCTGCAACTGATGGGTTTCATCTGGAGGCTCTGGGAGGCTGAGCTATATAAGGTAAAGCTTGCCCTTGCTCAAAAGCCAGTCATTGTATCCAACTTTAGGGCTCAGTGCTCATCTCCGTTTATAGCCAAAGAGCCAGGGCTGTATGCATTTGCAGACAATTCTTTGGGCCTATGGTAGGCATGGCTTGAATTGGAGTTAATGAAATGCTGATTACTTCCCCACCAAAGTGATACTGAGACAGGAGCTCATTCTGTCATGAAGTACCTAGGCCTCAAACTGCTGACCTTCCAATTGTCAAGTTCAGTGTCTTAACCACTTGAGCCACCACAGTCCCTAACCAGCTATTCCTCCCTGATGCTACCTCAGTAATGAAAGTCAGTAGATCTTGTGCTCAAGTCCTGCTTCTGAAGATTTCCTGCACTGTTGTTGTGGCTTGCTGACACTGCAGCAGTTTGAGAGAATGGGGGCAAAGTTGAATCAGAGTTCTCTTAGCATAATTCATGTATGTCCTACTGATCTATATGTTCACATTAAAATAAGTAAAGTAATGAAGGATTCCAGAAGGGAAAGTAATTCCCCCAAGATCCCCATCATTGCAACTGAGAGGCAGAGAGAACAGTGTGAGAAGGACCTATGACCTCTATATGGGTACCATTACCGGAATTTGAAAAAGTTACTTTTTGGAAATGTTACTTTCCACAATTCCTACTGCCATACTGGTAGGTAAATTCTCACTACTGAAATCCAAAAAACTAAACTTCCCCAGTGTAGGCCATTCAGGGCCGGATTTTCCTATAGGCTAACTAAGCTTCAGCCTAGGGCCTCAAGATCAAGAGGGGCCTATATTCAAATAAGTTTTCTCGACTTTTTAAATTTATTATCTGTGCCACATTTTTTATAAAGGTTAGTACCAATCACAACATGTTAAATTTAACATATTGATATATATCACAGTAATGATGTATTTTATTATCTCTCATATAATTTACAAACTTAAAAATAGGAGGTGAAAGGGCCACATAAGTGGAATAGCCTAGGGCCTCTTTTCATGTAAATCTGGCCCTGAGGCCAATCTATGGAACGAGTCACTAAGGTCTTAACAAACATGGTCCAGTTCTAGGCACCAGAGTTTCAAGAAAGAGATCAACAAGGTGAAACATTGAAAGACAAAGGATTTTGACTAAACCTTAGAAAGAAGTTCTGAAAGTAAGAGCTGTTTAATAGTTGGATACTCTCCAACACTGAAGGTTTTTAAGCAGACATTGCATGGTCATCTCTCAGAGATGCTTTGGAAAGTGTTTATAAAAACACATGAGAACACTGAATTGTCTTAATTTTCAGATTAGTTGTGGCCTTCTCCAAAATAACCCCCTAACAACTGTGATTCTCTAGCTATTGTTGGATTTTGACTTATATCCACCTGAACCTTTATGGCTAATAGTCATGAATAATCTTGTCCTCAAACAATATCTAGATTCTAGATGGTCTCTGACTCCTCTCTACAATGCAATTGATGGGATATGTTGGCCTGCAATTAACAACACTGCCAGTTAAATGCATGGCATTTGAATTTAATTCAGCACACTTAAGTCCCTAGTTTGTTAGGTTTATGACTTGAAACACTAGACAATCAATTTGGAAGGAAGACTGTGCTGAACATTCTCAATGTCTACTTCCCATTTTCCTTTCCCTCCTCCCTTCTCTCGTTCTCTCTCTTTTTTCTTCTCTCGGCTGCCTTCTTGCCAGCAATTTACAGATGGACCTTAGACAAAGCTTGTGCGGCTCCAAATGCCTATTTCCACATTTGTAAAGTTCTTGGCATTTTTCCAACAGTGGGATTTTCTTATTGCCTTTTTTGGAATTGGCATGTTCAGCTAAAAAATAAAAAAGAGAAAAGAGAAACATTCTCAAATATATATATATCCTAGAACGGGGTGCCCAAACTATGGCCTGTGGGCCAGATCCAGTCCCCGATGCCAATTCATCCAGCTCACAAAGCCCTTGTCACTCCTGGAAGTGGAAGTAAAATGCGCCTGTACGGGTGCGTTTTACTTTCACTTCCAGGAGTGATGAGGGCTTCGCAGGACAGATGAATTAGTGCTGGGGGGCAGATCCAGCTCTTAGGCCATAGTGGCCAGCTCCCTGGACCATGTGACTGGACTGTGACCTGAAAAGTTTGGGCACCCATGTCCTACAAGTTATAGGGAGTATAAAGATATTAAGCAAAGTAATATGAAAGTATGAAATGATTTGAAGTTAACCAAGGGAGGAGATGATATCTATCAAAGTGCTCCACTAAATTGGTGGGTGGGAAACCTTCAGAAGCACAAAAACCATGCCTGCCTACTTCTCCGCCCCCCCCAAATATTATTTCTTTAATTTAAAGGAACTTTTTTAAAAACTGAAAAAGCTCCTTCATGGTTTAAAAAAAAACTATTACAATTTGGGGCTGCAGAAGCGTTTGGGAGACCAAACCATAGCTAGATTTTCTCTCACACCATCCAACAGCACAAGGCAACTTTCTGAGCATATTTTTTAAAAACCCAGTGGGCATTGTGGGGGCCAGGGGTAGTGGAACCTCACATAGGCCATAGGGAGACCTTTAAACATCTCTGCAATAGAGCCTATAGAGAGTCTAGGCTGGTCAACCAAGGGTTTTGCATACTGCCACAATTATAGTAAAGGTCTCAGTCTCCCTTGCTGAAAAGCCAGTTGTGTCTGACTCTAGGAGGAGGTGTTTATCTCCATTTATAGCCAAACAGCCAGCTCTGCCTGCATCTGCGGACAATTCTGTGATCATTTGACAGGCATGACTAGATGTCGAAGTGCATGGAATGCTGTTACCTTTCCCAACAAAATGATACCTATTTAACTACTTGCAATTTCTTACTTTTGCAATGCTAGGTTGACAGGAGTTGGGACAGTTGACAGGAGCTCACTCTGTCACACAGCACTCAGGTCTCAAACTGCTGAACTGCAGATCTCCCACTAAACCACAACTATACCTTTATCTTTCCCTGCACCTTACCTCATTCTCCCTATGCTTTGTTTTCATCTGCATCCGTGCCTCTCTTCAAATCATTTTAATTTGTCTTCTATCATCAACATGCAATGACTCATAAGCCGTCACAATTTCTGAAACATACAAAGGCTACTAGAAAGAAACATAAGGGTCCTGGTGCTAAAAATGTCCAAACTAAATAGACTACTGTGTGATCCTTCCCACTTGAATTAGGTCATAAATTGAGGGTTGCTGAACTGCTATGGGGACTTGTGTGGGTTTATTTCTTCTTTCTTCTAGTTTTGACTGTTTGTATCTGAAGTATCTGAAAGCAAAGTGGGAATGCATCTTTCTGTTTGCCAAAAGAAATGGGCTAGCGAGCAAGAAAAATAGAGTCAAAGTAGGAAAACAGGATTCAGTTGTCTGGTTGCCTTGGCCACAAACAAAACATTTTTCCTTCTCACCTCCTTCCAAAGTGAGATATCATACATACTGTACTTCCTTTGCTGCCAGTGATATAGTAGTTCACAGCCCGATTTGAGCGGCTAGATGGCACTACGGTATTATATTGTCATGATTATCTCTGATGGTCACTCTAGAGAAGGGGTCCTCAACCTTTTAAAGCCAGGGGCTGGGTCAGGCTTCTTCAGACTGTTGAGGGGCCATACTGGTGGACCACTGTGAGCACCCCACACCCCCAAAAGCTCCCCCCACAACACTCCTCTGGTTACAGGCCTGGAGGAGCTGCATCACGTGGGTGAAGGAAATGCACCTGCCAGAAACATGACCGCTGATGCTTCTGCCGCCTCCTCCTCAATTCTTGTCCCCTCCCTTGTGTTCCTTCATGTGTTGTAAGGCAAGCAGAGGAGACAAGGATTGTGGAAGCAGCAGCAGAAGCAACCCAGATGGTTTGGTGCCACAGCCAGGATCCAGCTGTAAGTTGAGGATCCCTGCTCTAGAGTTACATGGAAAGCAAGTGATCTATACCTGTGTTTAAGTAAATTAATGAAAGCTGAGAAATGAAAGAAGGGGGCACATTTGATGGGCAAGAAGGAGCATTCAGAGGTTCCACAAAGCTTCTGGAGGCCCCTTTGTAAAACAACAATAAAAAACCTCACAAATTCAGGAAAATGAGTGTATTACATTGAAGATCTTTAATCTTATGTTATTTTTAATCATATTTCAATGCTGTTTCATAACAGGACATATAAACATATGTATCATGATTGCACTTTTATTATTTTAAATACAGTAAGCAATTAAAACAGTGTCAGTTTTACATATCACTGAAAGATCTTACTAAGGTTAACTAAGGGCCTGCCCACATGGGAATTAGGTCTGCTGACCAGGGGGCTTTGTGGAAAGTCTGGTCCACTTTATTTTAACAGTGTCCAGACCTGTTCAACATTGGAGGAGGCCCAGCTCTCCCCTCAACACGCAGTTTTGAGCCCCCGGTAGGAGTTTCTACTTTTCAGCCCCTTATACTCACTCACACTGATGGATGACAACTATCCAAAGTGAATAGTACAGGTTTTTCGGGCTATACCTGGAAAGACCAGCAAGTGAACATGGGCCTTTCTGCATGAAATCACTTCTAACATGAATGTGAAGATTCTGATACAGAGATGAAGTTAATATGAATTCAATACAAATGTGAGTGATTATGCAGGATTATACTTATGTGACATACAGTAGTATTTTTTTAAGGTAAGGAAGAAGAAGAAAAGAAATACAGTATGTGTGTCTGTGTACACAGACCTATGTCTGCATGAAGGAACATGTACAGCCTCTACGCCACATTCAAAACCAGGTAGATCTCTTGATCTAAATTACTAAAATTAACAACCACATCTCTTTCATCTTGACTAATCTTTCAGGCATTTCCAATGAGACCAGTCTCTATCATTCTTTTTACATTTAGATGGAAAAATACGATGCCTAAAAATGTGGTGGTTTTAAAATGTATACATTTGCCCTGCATTTTTCAAAAACTGTGACCCCGCAGTGGCTAAATTGGCTCTGTTGAATTATATCAGCTAGAGCTGCGGCTCCTGCCAACGTGTCAGGGAGATAACTTTCTAGTTCTACCCTCCACCCACTTAGATCAAATTAGTCAAGGATCCTTACCTGTGACTCACGAACTGAGCCTTCAAAGAGATATGCTGCAGAGCAGAGTTTAGGTTTAGCACTAACAAAGAGGAATGTTTTCCAGATTATGCTCCAATCACATAGTGGTCTCTAGCCTTAACAGATGAGATTGTCCCTCCCTGCTCTTTACCTATTCCCCTGGCTTCATCAGTTGTTCATATTTCCTTGCAGTTTTGTCCTTCAGAGGATCTTAGCCTATGTGACCAGGAAACATGTTTTTTCCAAGCTGATTGTGGGTTTTCAATTGGGCTTTCTTTTTCTAGTACTCTGCACCAATCTTTATTAAGAATGTGATAGTTGTTTTAAAATTATTAGTGTTTGCTATATACTGGATGAACATCAGTTTCCTCTGCATACAGAGTCTCAGTATATTCAGCATGTAGCCTTAAGAAATACAAAAGATATGTCATTTTCTTGTCGCTGCCGCCGCCACCACTCTGAGTGACAAAATAACCCAGCATCTGTCAGCATTTAGATGGTGTGGAAAGGGAGGAGGAGGAGGATTTGAAATCATAGAGATCTCCAAGTAGCTCTTTGTCTCCCTCTCTTGCCAATTCCATCTGGACCTGGTGATCTTTCCTTATTTAACAAAACAGATTTCTCACCCAGACTGGGCTGCTGACAGGAAGTTTTGTTGGATTGTGGATAAACTGACTTCAAAAATAATGTTATGGATACTCAGATGAAACCTCTTTCCCATTCATTTTTATTCTGTTTCAAAGGTGTGCTACATTGGCTGCTACTCGTATCTGAGTACTGTATATATTTTCCCCTGGAAATCATTTTCACAGGGAAAATTCCAGTGGCATGACTTGGTTTAAGGTGGATCCCAGCTTGCCATGAAGTGACCCACACACTGTGATTTAACACCAGGGATTGCAATGGACTGCCACAGCCTTGAGGAGAAGTCCAGCCCTAGGCCCCTGCTTTACGGGGTGCCTCAGGGTTCGGTACTCTCTCCTCTCCTGTTTAACATCTATATGAAGCCACTGGGTGAGATCATCCGTTCCCACGGGGTAAGGTATCATCAATATGCTGATGATACCCAGTTATACATCTCTGCCCGTGGGGACCCAACCGGTGCGGTGGAAGTCCTCTCCAGGTGTCTGAAGGCTGTAAAGGTCTGGACGGGGGACAAGGGGTACAGCTGAATCCCGGCAAGACTGAGTGGCTGTGGGTAAGGGGTCCTGTGTTAACAAAGGAGCTTCCACCTTTGGTTCTGGATGGGGCAGTCCTACCCCAAACAGATCCGGTGTGTAATCTGGGGGTCCTCCTGGACTCACGGCTACTGTTCGAAGAACAGGTGGCAGCCGTGGCCAGGAGGGCTTTTGCACAACTTCGTGTAATTCGCCAGTTACGCCCCCTCCTAGACCGGGATGCCCTGCTTATGGTCACACATGCGTTGGTCACCTCCAGACTTGATTATTGTAATGCGCTCTACATGGGGCTGCCCCTGATGACCATCCGGAGACTCCAGCTGGTCCAGAATGCGGCGGCACGGGTAGTGGTGGGGTGTGGGCGTTATGCTCATGCTTTGCCGCTGCTCCGGGAGCTGCACTGGTTGCCAGTATGTCTCCGGGTGCAATTCAAGGTGCTGGTTATTACCTTTAAAGCCCTATATGGTAGTGGGCCAGGATACCTAAGAGACCGCGTCACCCCAAGAACATCTGTCCGGCCCACCAGGGCGGATCGGAGAGGCTCCCTTGTTATTCCCTCGGCGAGAAAGGCGCACCTCGCCTGTACTAGGAGGAGAGCCTTCTCCATGTCCGCCCCGACCCTCTGGAACCTCCTGCCCACCGAACTGCGCCTTCAGACAGAGCTCCTGCCCTTCCGAAAGGGTTTAAAAACCTGGCTGGCAGGACAGGTTTGGGGACCCGGGAACATGGGTTCCCATACCAAATGGCTCATATAAGGACTGCCCCCCTGGGTTGGATTCTGGGAACATTGGAATATAGCCCTGTGTTGTTTTTAACTTCTGATGGTTTTAACTCTGACGTTTTAGTGTTGGGTTTTATTTTTTGTTTTTATTTTGGATGTAAGCCGCCCAGAGTCGGGTCCTCCCGATTGGGGCGGGGTATTAAATTTAAATAATAATAATAATAATAATAATAATAATAATAATAATAATAATAATAATAATAATAATAATAATAATAATAATAATAATAATAATAATAATAATAATAATAATAATATCAAGGTGTGCCCTCACAGCCAGTCCATCTGGCATGGCCTCTTCCGTCTCCATGACCGTTGGGAATCAGAACAGCAAACTGGTTCCTTCTCGGCTCATATTGCTGTCGGGCCCAATGTAATGGTTTTCAGTGGAATTTCCTTCACTAAGGGGGCCACCATCCCATCTCAAGGGGCTCATCCACCCCCAGTTTTGGCCCTTTTAGGGAGTCAGGTTATTTACCACCACCCAACACTCAGATTAAATTGCTGGTTCAAGAACAGGCTTTAGAAGGAGGTGTTTTGCCTCTCTAGTTGACATGCCTCTTTAAGGGGTTATTGTCTGCTTTGGTATACAGATGGGCCTACCTCTCTCTACCCACCCATCTTACCCAGCTTCACTCTCACATACATCAATTCAGAATTTTAAACTTTTCAGTGTTCACTTTTGTTGTTGCCCTTGCTGCTAATTTCTTTGCATTGCTCATCCATTTTGTGAGGCATTTGGAAACCGTTGTCTTTTTCACCACCACTCTCGATCCTATGTGAAAACACTATTTGTCTCTTCTCTTTGTGATGTTCAGAAGAATATGTGGGTTTTTACATGTGCACCCACCTTTCTATTCTCTAAAATGTAGCATTTCACAGGATTTGCCAAACCAGATTAGCCTATACATCAACTGATTCTGTTACCTCACCTCCACTACTGGTGCTATGGAGAAGAAAGTGAACATTTCCTGCAATAACGTCCCCAGAGGGTTTCCATACAAACAGCCATGTAAAGGTGGTGGTGGTCGTAGCATTGTCCTCTGTATATGTTTTCATAAACAATATGGAGAATATGGATACTACAGTCTAATGCAGGGATTCTCAACCTGTGGCCCATGGGCCAGATACAGCCCGTGGCACCATTTCATGTGGCCCCCTCCCCACTGCCTCCACCACACCAGGAAGCGCCATGTGGTGGAGGAAGGGCAAAATGGCCGTCTAGCCCCGGAAGCTGTCTGAGGAACGTGACCTGGCCCCCGGCTCAAAAAGGTTGAGAATTCCTGGTCTAATGACAAAGTAAGTGCCTCTGTGTTTAATGGTTTTTACTGACTTGTGTCATTAGACCAGGAATTCTCAACCTTTTAGATACTGTAAAAAGTACAGTATCTAAGATTTTTGGCTTACAATATTAGGCCCTTGTGCAACTATTATCAATGTGGGGCAGGAAAATAAGTAAGAGGCATAACTAAAATTGTGAATATATTTAATTCAGTGAAGGATTATCATCAGTAACAGCTGTAGGAGACCAAGAAATGCCTTCCCCTTCCCTTGCTCTGGGAGGTCTCTGATGACAACACATCCCTAGGGAAGCTCCGGCTGGCTTTTCAGCTGCAGGGGGCTGCTTTTGCTTCCATTGTTTGCTTGTAAATTTAGCAATAACTTTTCAAGGAACAGGATCTGCCTGTTTCATTTTGGTTGGCTTTGTTATGGTTTCATCAATTTACAGTACAATTTGCTCCATATTTCCTCAGATGAGGTTCTGCATATGTAGAATGGGCTTGCTTCCCAGGTAAAGGGGTGGGGGTGAGGGAATAAGATGTTGTTAGATCTGCTTGTCGTTTAAGTTCTGGCTTACACCACAATGCAGCAGCTGCGTCTCTTGGATTTTGTTGGACTGCAGCTCCCATCAGCTCCATCCAGCAGAGTCAGAGTCCTGGGGGCTACAGTCCAACAGCATCTGGAAGAGCCAAAGCTGCACAACTCTGCTTTAGACAGTTGTTTCATTTTTCAGTACTGTACATCAAATAAGCTGAGTAAAGGTCACCCTTGCTCGAAAGCCAGTCACATCCAGTTCTAGGGTTCAGTGCTCATCTCTGTTTCTAGCCAAAGAACCAGTGTTGTCTGCGTCTGCAGGCATTTCTGTGGATATGTGGCAGGCATGACTAGACTCCGGAGTGCACAGAACACTGTTTACCTTCCCACTGAAGTGGTCCCTATTTATCTACTTGCAATTTCTTGCTTTCAAACTGCTAGGTTGGCAGAAGCTGGGTAAAGACATGCCTTTATTTGTTGAATTTTTGTTTTTAACTTGTTTGTTTAATGCAGGAGTGGCCAACCTTGGCACTCCAAGTGTTCTTGAGCTTCAATTCCCAGTTGCCCTGATCAGCCAGTGTGCTGACTTGGGCTTCTGGTAATTGAAGTCCAAGAACACCAGAAGTGCTGAGATTGGCCACCCCTGGTTTAATGCATTTATATATTACCCATATGGAAAGAGAGAAATCTCCCCTCTGGCAGTTTACAACAGTAGGAACTGGATATCATACCGAGCCTGGGCCTTGAGATACCCCTCGTGGGAAATGCCACATTGATGCACACAATTTACAATTACACCTGTCTTGTTACCTATAACCTGAGGTTCTTGCATACATTTACCATTGGTACTGAACTAACTTTCATCTGAAAAGGACTGCATGTCAAACAGGATATATTAGTCACTTGGCTTTTTTTTTTTTTGCTGGGTTTTTAGGGGTGCTACCTGGGGCCTTTTTAGCTCATCAGCCTGCCTAGATTTTCACTTTGCTTTATAAAAGGAAGTTTCTAGCCCACTGGTTCCCGACATGGGACCCATGCGCCACAGGGGGTGTTCAATTCCCGGAAGCCTAAGTCAGTACATTGGCTGATCAGTGCTTTGGGGAATTGACTTAGGCTTCTGGGAACTGAAGTCCAAAAACCAAAGGATGGGAAATACTACTCTAGCCTTCAAAGAACCAGAGATCTAGAGCAAAACTTGCAGTCACTGTTTGGACCAATTATTTTTTAAGAAACAAGATTCTCACAGTGACTAGCCAATAAAGAGGAGCTCATAGATGTGCAAACCAAAATTCTGGATAAATGTTGCAATTGTGGTAATTGCTTGGTCCTTGCAGAACTGCCTGAGAACAGCTCATAGAAAGCATAAAATAAAAAAGAATTGATATCCATCCTGTTATCCATTACAAGACAAATGATAGCAAAATAATTGGAAGAACAAAATGGATATAGGGATTGATAAATGGTATAAAGAAGTGTGGCAAATGGCCTTAAATGAAAAAATTACATGTGAAATGAAACAAAAAGAAGGTATAGCCCCCCCCCCCCCCCGACAAATTGTGGGATATTTGGAAACCCTTTGTAGAATATTCTTTATGGAAAAGTTGTACCCGATACAAGATGTTTCTGGGGAAAGTGTAGAAATAATTAAAGGAGCAGAGCGAATTCCAGTGTTGTACAGCACAGGGGGAAGATAATTAATGATGATTAATTGAAATAAAATATTATAAATTTCACAGATTATTTTTAATGTATAAGATTGATTTCTGCAGTTTGCAAAAGATAAGTAATAGGTTGATTTTGGAAATAAGAAGAGTAATAAGTTCATTATTTAATTTATAAGGAAGTACAATACAGTATACAAAAGGTAACTCAAACTGTTTTGGTAGAAAAGAGAAAGAACAGAAAATTGTTTTTATTTTATTGTAACTGTTCAAGTTGTAAATGTGAAGAATCGAATATGTTATTGTATGTCTGTTATTAAAATCAATAAAAATAAAATTAGAAAGAAAGCAGTCAAACTCTAACAATGAATGCTGGGCTAAGAGATTATAGCTGCTGCAGTCGAAGAATGGCATTTTCATAATGCAACTCAGCATGCAATTGATACTATGTAATTTCTTAATTTGGGGCAATTTGCAGGCAACAGTTATGCCATTTGCATAACTACATAAGAGGATTTTGGCTTTTGCCTAATATTGTGCCTTTGAAGTAATTTTGCACAGTCACTTTGGTGGAAACCAAGCTCCCATAGGACAGCTTCACCCCTGACAGTTTGTGTTCTATAATTCCTTCTGCATAAAGATGGCTAGATGGTATTGTGGGTGCAGTGGGCACAGAGCTGGGCGGGCTGAGGATGGTGGAGGACAGAGGTGCCTGGAGGACAATGGTCCATGGGGTCGCAAAGGGTCGGAATCGACTGTGCGACTGAACAACAACAACAACAACAACAACAACAACAACAACAACAACAACAACAACAACAACAACAACAACAACAACAACAACAACAACATATTTGTTCACACTGTTAACTATGAATAGTGTCCGTCATGTCTATAGTACATAGCAAAAATCAGCAGCTTGAAACAGTTGGCATTCATCCTCATGAGCAAAATCTTCCCTTGTTGTACTATAGACACAACTAGCTGTTGTGTGCAAAGTTTCTTTCCCTTATAATTTGCCCAAGCAGATATTCACTGCCCCATTGTGCAGCCAGAAGCCCTTTTGCTTTCAGTATGGTCATCTCCATCTTGCACCATCGTAAACCAGAGAGTGCTATGCCCCCAAGATGACAAACTCTGTGTTTTCCTAACAGGAGTCTGCCACATGGGTTTTAAAGGGAAAGCCTGACAGTTTTTGTATGCCAAGTTACTAAAATAGGTGCACAATTACAGGTTTGAACTGAAAAATCTCTATACTAGGCACGAAAGGGCAGGTGCATGAAGGCATTCACATTATAGCTCATTACCCTTCTTCATTCATGTCAGAAGCAGTCCAGTGGTGCTTCAAGAGCTGAAGGATCAGCTGACAGGGAGCAATCATTGTCCAAGGAATGCACTCATAGTCCTCATATTATTCAGGAAGGTTCCTTCCATATCCCTCACCCTCTACACCAGGGGTGCCCAAACTTTTTGGGCTGTGGGCTGGTCATACGGTGCCCATCTGGCCCATGAAGCCCTCATTGGTCCTGGGAGCAGAAGTAAAATGCATCCAATGGGTGCATTTTACTTCTGCTCCCAGGAGTAACAAGGATTTCGTCGGCTGGATGAATTGGCATTGGGGGCTAGATCTGGCCCCTGAGCCATAGTTTGGGCATCCCTGCTCTACACTTAAACAAACATTAAGGGTCAAAATGAAAATGACCAAATGCCCCCCCCCCTCCAAAAAAATATATATTTCAAATTGTGTTCTATCCCACTGGCTCATTTTATGGAATGCTATGAACTGTGTCCTTAATAACTGAAATCCAATTTTTACCCAGCAGTAAGGATATCTCTATACTAAAATTGGCCAGAGGGGCAGCAATTTCCAGGTATGTGAATGGATTGTAATTCAGAATAAAGTGCCTTTCTTCAGTCTGATGTGTCATCTGATAATCTGAACTCCATCTTTCAAGAATTATCCCTACTGAAATGGTTAGCAGTGGTAGCAAATTTAGACCAAAACAGAGAAGACCAGCTTGCCAAATCCTATCCTATTTATTGATAACATTTCTATGTCAACCCTGTGCCATTATTGTCCCCTGCCCCCAAAGTAGCTAATCAACATCCAATGTCCATAACAATTGCATGTCTGTCCATTCTGTAAGGTTTTGCTTTCATATTCTGCCAAATTTTGTTCAATCAAACATTAACCTCATAATTAAGTCCTACTGTGATTCCACCCATGACATCAAAAATACCTTCTTAGTATGATATGGAAGTAGCCCCTTCAATAGTCTGACAGCATTCGGAATCTCTAAATATTTGTAGTCAAATGTTAAGCACTCCAGGCTTAATGCAAAATATTATGAGACTGGATTCCTTCTGTCTAAATGTGAGACAAATTGTTCCTGTGTCACCTGGTGTAAAGTGACACATATTAAAGCAGTGTCTCCACTGAGTAGTTAAGAAAGTAGTGGATAAAATTAAGGCAACACTTATGGCCAAAACTGAATTGTGTCTATCTTTTAAAATGGAGGAGTGAGTCAGTGCATATTCTCCCCCCCGCCCCCACTGTCTTAGATGTAATGTCAGTGGTCGGCAGCCAACATTTTTACTACCACACTGGGTGGAGCCAACATTGTGGGTGGAGCCAATATCATGACATCTTGGGCAGAGCCAATGTCATGCTGTCATGGGCGGAGGCAGCGTATAACCCCCCATAAAAATAAGTACACATAAAAATACAAATTAAATAGACATAAAATACATAAAACTACACATAAAAACATATAAAATACACATTAAAATAAATACACATTAAATAGACATAAAACACATAAAAATACAAATTAAATACACATAAAACACATAAAAATGCACATTAAAAATAAATACACATTAAATACACATTAAAATACACCCCCACACCCAAAGGTAAGTCACTTGCCCTGGGGAGCAGGCTATAGGGAGCTTCAGGCTAGCAGCTTCTCTTCCTCCTCTCCGCTTGGGAGGACAGCAAGGAGGCCTCGCATGCGTGCCAAGCACTGTAGGCACGCATGCCCACCAAGTGCTTAGTGCACATGTGCAGTGGGAGAACCAGTGAAAAGGTAAGCCCCTGAGGTGGTTCCCTCCAAAAGCCACTACTGGTTCTCCGGGACACTGGGAAAAGTTACTACCGGTTCTGGTGAACTGGTGTGAACCTGTTGCTGCCCATCACTGTGTAATGTCCTGAAAGCTGTGTGATTGCTGGGACATAAATTGTTTAAGCAAGTACAGCCACTCCCACTCCTTCACAACCACATTGTATCATCACATACAGTCTTCTACACATTTATGTCAAAGCTGTCATGCTGAATTCAGGTTAATTTTCCATCTGGGTAGATGAGCATTGTATTGCATTGTCAAAGAAGCAGCATGGATTGCTATTGTAGAAATAAATCCGTTTGACTATCCCACTAACACATCCTTTAATTTTTGTTAAAGTCTCTTTTAGTCCTTGTGATGTAGAGCTAATTTAATAAAATGGAAGGGATGAGGAATAATTGTTTTATATAAGTCCACATTGCAGCTCATATCTCTAAAATGCTCGTAGGTTGCCCGCCCACCTCTGTCATCAACACCAGCCTCTTCCCCACCTTTTAAAACTAAAACTGGAAAGTGACATAGCGTTGAATTGTGAAACTGCAGTGCTTATCTGACATTAAAATGTTTATATTGGGAAAGCATAGTTTTAATAATTGTTTGGAGGAGACCCAAGAGGTACTCACTTGAGGGGGATGTTCCCTCAGGGCCATGCTGCAAGTAAAGGCAGCAGCCACTTTGTGTTGTCAGCTAATGTTTCTCATACTAAGTCAGGCAAAAGGAACTGCAGAATGAATTCATCAAAAGGTGGTTTCATCTTGGCAGTTTAAAGTCTGACCTAGACGCAGAAGAAGAGGCGCTGTGTCAAATAAGTTCTGTCGTTTCCTAATATCACTTGCCAAATTTTTTTAAAGATGTCCTGCTATCAACATCACCCCAGGACACAAGAACCACTGCCTCTTTGGATGACTGTAGATCAGTGGTTCCCAACAAGGGGTACACAGCCCACTAGTGGACTTCAATTCCCAGAAGCTTATGTCAGTACACTGGCTGATCAGTGCTTAGGGAAAATGACAGGCTTCTGGGAATTGAAGTCCAAAAACCAGCATTTGGGAAACACTGCTGTAGATGATTACACATGCCAGAAACCAGGAAAATAAGTGATGCAACAGAATTGCTACTGAAAAATAATCTATCCCTTGACATCCAAATTGAAAACAATACATGCCCATGACAAAGACTGGGCTTCCATTCATTTACCTGTATGTGTGTGTGTATAGGGAATGGAAAATACATCAAATATAATTATGCCAACTCTGGCACAAGCTGAGGTGTAATTTGCAGTGTAGTCACATTCTGGGAATTGGTAGAATGACAGTATCCTTGAAATCAGTCGCTCTACACTTTGGAATGCTATCTCCAGAGCTTTGCACTACATGAGGAAGTGGAACAAGCTAGTAGCTATGGCCAGAATCCTTTGAAAATTTGCATACGTATAAATGAAATCACCTAAATCATGATGGCAAACTGCTGATCATGACTGTTGCATGGCCAGAAACATGACTGAAACCTATTTAATTAGCAACAGCTCACTGCTCTGACTTATGCATTTATAAATTACCAATAGATTTCTGGCCAATGTAGTCTGAAAGGTAAAGGTTTCCCTTGCTCGAAAGCCAGTTGTATCCGACTCTAGGGGTCAGTGCTCATCTCTGTTTCAAAGCCAAAGAGCTAGTGCTGTCTGCTTCTGCAGATGTTTCCAGGGTCATGTGGCAGGCATGGAATGCTGTTTCCTTCCCACTGAAGTGGTCCCTATTTATCTACTTGCAATTTCTTGCTTTTGAACTCTGGGACAGAGACGGGAGCTCATTCCGTCCTGTAGTACTCGGGAATCGAACTGCTGACCTTCCGCCTCCCAGTCAGCGTCTTAGTGACTTTCTGGAACTGAAGACAAGCCTAATTCAATTGCATCTACTGTATATGTATTTCAAGCATTGTGAGTTCTCCGTAACACCAATCCATCAGTTCCACTTACTTCTCTCCAGCTCTTCTGCCTCAGTGCTCAGTTATTGACTTTCTTTCTCACTACACAACTTAAAGAGAAAATTGGGCACAATGCTTTAAAAACTGCTGATCCCAAAAAATTAGTGCCATTTGTTCCTTTTTTAATCAGGATGTTGCACAGCAACAGGAACAAAATAAAAAAGAGATAAATCTAATCAACAGGGAAATTAAAGATGCTCTGCTCTCTGTCTGTGCTTCTCTGTAGGGGTGGTTGAATAGATAATCATAAGTGACAGAATGTAAGCGCAGGATCAGAGTGAAGAAAAGAGCGGTTAATCCAGGAAGGGGTGAATCTGCCAAGCTCAGTTTTCCTCAGGATCTCACATTTTAATACAAAACATTTGTTCCATCTTGTTGTCACAAAAGGTACTGATTCCCCCCCACATGAAAGATCATAAAGATTTTGAACATTTTTAAAAATGTGACCACTTTAATGCATCATTGTGCAAAAAGACCCATTTTTCAACAATTGATTCGACTTAATCAAGTATTATATAAGCATGTTTGTCAAAAAATATGCACTTGAGTGGCCTTCCCCCCCTTTCAAATGCAGTCCAAGGAGTGTGACATATCTTCAGAATATTTTAGAACACACAGTTTTAAATGAAAGCAATTTGTTGACCATTTTTTGAAAGAAATGGCACCATAACCTTCAGGGTAATGAATGACACCAACTGCAATTTTATTATTTTTATTTTCAAGGAGGGAAACTGCTAAAATGCGAACTGATCACATTTCTTATATATCTCTGTCAACATTATTATGTAACCCTACAGTATGCCAGGAATTCTCAACCTGCAGCCTTTGATGCCATTTGATATGGCCCACCACCACACCAGGAAGTGCCATGTGGTGGAGAAAGAGCAAAATGGCCATCCGGCCCCCGAAGCTGTCTGAGGAAGCATGACCCGACCCCAGGCTTAAAAGGTTAAGAACTCCTGGTATAAGCCATTATATTACTTAGGTCCTTTATGGCCATACTTGTAATACAGGCTGTAGGGTTATTGCTATGTTTTTCGGTATCTTTAATGTACAGGGTTGCAGCAACATCTCTTAATAACACAATGACATAGAAACTGAAAGATTCCTTGCAAAATTAGTTTATTACACTCAAAAGGCAACTTTGCAACAATTTACTGCATTGTTTTATAGTAACATTGTAAACTCTTGATACATTGCTTACTGTGAAAATCAAATTAGGTAAAGGTAATTATGGAGCTTGTTACCAAATATTTTCAAGATCTCAGTGTAGATGTGGTTTCCATTTACAGATCCAGTGTTTGGAACAGGTGACAAGTTCAAAGCACTTTGTTCCTGTTGGCTGTTTCTTTGTTAGTTCATATGACCATACTTTATGCCCATACTTTACAATGGTGTATTCTGTTTTAAGTTGTTTAGTAATGATAGACTTTCTTATTCCAACATTGCTATTTAGATGTTTCTAAATTTTTACAAGTCAAGAGAATTCCTAAAAGAGAAACAATCTTTTAATAATAATAATAATAATAATAATAATAATAATAATAATAATAATAATAATAATAATAATAATAATAATAATAATAATAATAATAATAATAATAATATATTTTTAATTTTTGAAACACACAAAAAGCAATAAGAAAAAATAAGAAAAACAGAATCACATAACTTATAACAAAATTCACTCTATTTGGTATATAACTACCATAACCCCATTAATTAACCTTAATCAACATTAAACATATATAACATTTAACAAGTGCACCCCACACCCTTGGGACCTTCCTTTCCATGTACAGTATCTTAATTCTCTACTTTAATTGTTTCCAAAAACTAATGGTTTCCTGACCTGGCTTGAATCCGTTAGATTTTTGGAAAACATATTCAATAAAATCTCCCCATATAAGCAATAGTTTGTTGTTCTTTGTCATCTCCTTTTTAACTTTTAGTTCACATGTCAGTTTATAATTCAGTGCTATGTTCCAAATGTCTTTGTACCACTCCTCCAAATCTAAGCAAGAGAATTATTCAGATTATGTGATCACACAGAGGCTGCAGGTTTTTTCTTACCAATTCCTTCACTGGGCCATGAATGTGATGTGGTTTGATCCATGCCACAATCCATAGCCGCAACCACCTATCCCTTTATTCCCACCCTCTGCAGGCCCCCATATCTCCTCTTATAGATCATGGTGAAGCCGATGGACTATTTAAAGTGTTGCACAGCACTGTGAAAAACAGATACAGTACTGTGGTTTTCCAAAGTTCTTCATAACATGCAAACACAGGCATACATATTATGGAGTCTGTTGTACTTCATCAGAGCTGTCTCTATTTCATACTGACTTTTTAAAATGTCCACACAGAGGTGATCTAGCGCTAAATTGTGTACTTTTTTTTTTGAAACAATTTTTAAAATACTTTATAGTAACTAGGGAGAAAGATTGCAAGGATGGGTATTCTTTCTATCCAAGCCCACCTTAGTATGTCACCAGAATACCCCCCCCCCAAGTCAAATATACTAGTTCTTTTTGGAAAATTAAATAACTGATCACACGGGGCAGGGGAGAGAAATCTCTCTGAATTGTTCCTGCTTGAAAACATAGAAACTTCCAGTGTCACAGAAGAAAAACTTTGCATCCGTAGTGTTTAAAATAAAGCCATTTCTGGTTTTTGATTTTTAATCTAATTTCAGTCATGGCAAGCCCAGCTTTAAAATAACAAATAAAAATAGAATTATTACTATGTGTAGAAAAACCCTTGGTTCTTCTTTTACTATATTTGAATGTTTTCTGATAGTGCCTTTAAGAGAAAAATGTATTTATTATCTTTTTAGCACAAATGAAGCTAAGGAGTCTGCTTTGCCCTGATGATTTATTTAGTGTTACATACAGCCTGTAGCAGATTGCTGTTAAGTATAGCTGGCTGGGATTCAGCAAATAAATTGTCAGTGATGTGCAGAGCAGCCTTCAATTCTCGGGGCTCCATCTGTGCTAATTGTGGGCCAAGTCCAACACAGCTCTTCAGAGATCCCTCCCTATTGGAAAAGATAATATGAAGAGTATAGGATGTTGACTCTTTCCCAGCATGGACAGATATTCCTTTGTACACATCCAAGATGAGTCAGTGTGATTGGAATTCCAAGGCTGCATTCTTTTTTCTTATTCCAAAATCCATTGCCTTGGTACGTATATGGAAGAGAGTTCATTTGTATGCATTATGGATTATTGTAGCACTTTTACACCATTATCACTGACATAAAAGGATGGTTTCTATTGATCTGGTGGTGATGTCTGTACAGTTAGCACTTCCTGTACACAGAAAGAGCCTTCTCGAAGATTGTGGTATTTTTGAACCCTGGTAATTGCAACCTTGTGTTGTCGGCTAATCTTTCTCACATTAGGTCAGGTGAAAGGAAATGAAGAATGAACTCAGCAAAAGGTGACGTAAAACTGCGGTCTCTTAGGTATCCTGGCCCACCACCATGCCTGGTAGTGCACTCACTACATCTAGTGGATTGGGCAGGGCCACATCCAGGCGGCTGACATAACTGTGAGCAATTTAGGGGAAATTGGTAAGCAGTGGTCATTAGACCTACCCCACTCTCTGGACCACCCCTCCAATGTCTTAACAATCCTGAAATCAGCAATTGTATTGGCATGTCCCATTACTTTGATATAAAATTTCACATCAGACACTTTTGAATAGATTGTCTGGGGGGATATCCCCAATTGGTAGAAGTGCACCATAAACTGCAAATATGGTCCACAGGTGCAGGCCAGTCTGAATGCAATAGCCAGGTGTGATGGAACTCGCTGAATTCTGAAATAGTCGTGGCATAACTGCGGCAGGTTCCCGGTGCTATTGCTGTGCCTATAGGACGATCTACCTCAAGTCGCCAAGGTTCCAAATCTCCGGTGGCATTATGTCCGGGTCTATTGCAGCATCTGGGGCAAGGGTACGAAACCTTTGCATCTGCCGCCGGGATAAAGCATCGGCAATTTGGTTATCAGTGATGGGCACATGTTGGGCTCTGAACAGTATATTGTACTCTAAGCATTTTAAAACTAATTTGCGGACCAGGCACATCACCCTGGGGAATGGGACATCATAGTATTTACTGTATGGACCACAGCCAACTTGTCCACTCAGAATTTTATTGTGGATTTGGCCCAATTCTTGCCTCATAATAACACAGCCCTGACCTCCAGGAACAATTCCAAAAAGGTAAGGTCTTTTACAATGCCCGATTCTCTCAAATGTACACACCACGTACCAGATCACCAACGATCACAGTGATATAATCTGAAACCACAACTGCCAGAGGCATCGGAAAATATTGCCATTTGCGTCTCCACCTTCATTTTAGCATGCCAAAAAGAGGCACCATTGTAATGGGACAAAATTTTCAGCCATAGCTGAATGTTCTCCCTCAAGGCTCTGGTGACACTGGTTCGGTGAAATGGCCGGGTCAACCCCTTCATGGTGTCACATAGGTGAGGAGCAAACACCCTGCCTGGTGTGACAACCTTGCAAGCAAAGTTTAAGTGGCCATACAAGACCTGCAGCTCTTTAATGTCACTTTGCGTCTCAACAACATGTAACTGAATTTGTCACATAATTGTGCTAACTTTTCTTCGGAAAGACAAGATTGATGTATTGAGGTGTCTAGTAGGAACCCTAAGAAAACAAGGCAAGTGGCTGGTCCCTCCATTTTGTCATCAGCCAAGGGGACTCCCAGTTCGCGGGCCAGCACCTGGAACTTATGCAGGAGATGGGCACATCTAGTGGATTGGGCAGGGCCACAAAAAGGAAATCGTCCAAATAATGGATCACGTGACTAGATCCAGTGTGTTGCCGAAATGCCCCCAGAAAAGTGCTAAAACCTTCGAAGGCAGGGCAAGAGACAGAGTAGCCGAAAGGCATAGCCTTGTCCACAAAATATTGGCCCTCGAAGGTGAAGCCAAGGAGCTCAAAGTCCTTCGGGTGAACAGGCAATAGGCAGAAGGTAGAATTGATATCACACTTTGCCATAAGGGTAACCTTGTCGCACAAGCACACCATTTGTACCGCCTGATCAAAAGAAGAATACTTGACGGTAGATAACTCATGTGGTATCGAATCATTGAGGGACCCACCCTTTGGGTATGATAAATGGTGAATCAAGCAAAACTCCCCGGAACTCTTTTTGGGAACCAGGCCCAAAGGGGACACTTTCAAATCTTGGTAATGTGGTCAGTCAAACGGGTCAGCATCCTGTTCTGCAGCCAGCTCCCTATCATTGCTCTGCCTAACCACTGGCTCATATCCAATTATTGAGCAGAGGTTTGGTGCCATCTGTGGCAAATGGGCCCCGAAAGCAAGGATCCAGAAACCAAAAGTGAAACCCTTCAGCAAATAGTGCGCTTCCTCAACAGAGTAATTTGCAAGCCAAGGCACTAATGTATCAAGCTTGATTGGGCTGGATGCCTTTTGAAGGCTGTGGCAGCTTGGGGTTAACTCTTTTTGCAACCCAGGAATCACATCCTTTATGCCTCTTATCATGCACCCGGTCGTCCCAATTCACAAGGGCACCTCCTTACCGTTCCCGAGCCTCTTGCTCTGCACTGGAACTTAACCCTTGCATCACCACTTCTGGGAGAACCGAGGAGATTAAAAGGAACACTTACTATGCTCAGGCAGTAAGGCCTTTGAACATAGAGCAAAACAAAGGAGGCTTCTGGTAACGTAGCAAGCTAAGCTTCATGTGTGTGTGATAAGAAAAACAACAATCTTCAAAGAGAAACAGCTGTTTTATTCCATCAGGTTCATGTAGGAAAGTTCATGGAGAAGCAGAAATCAAAAGGTTATATCCATAAGATCAGTCCAGTAAACAGTCCAAGGTCTTTTAGGTAATCATAGTAAAATCATGCCAGCAGACAGTCCGGGGTCTTAACTCATGGAGAAGCAGAGTAATCCCATACCAGCAAACAGAGTTACAGTCCAGGGTCTTACGCCATTGAAATCCAGACACGTACTAACTCTCACTTCTCTGCAAAATGGAGAATCTGCCATCAGGTGGGATAGCTGTAGCCAATCACGTATCAGCAAGCAACAGAGAAAACTTTCTCAAAACAACAGTTGTTTACATTTATGTAAAGACACAACACGCCAAGCTCTGCTGGCTAGGCCGGCTAGAAAGATAACAACCCAGGAACACTGAAATGTCAACAAATCATCGTGGCAGTCTTGTAAGGCACACAGAGAGAAAAATGGATTTCTATGAGGCCTAGCTGAAAATTAGCAATTTCAAGCCTTGGGAGACATTAGGAAAATGATGCCATATTCTGACACGCCCTCCCTTCTGGAAAGGCAAACGGGGTTTGACTTTACCAAAAGGCATTGTTTACTAATGCGAGCAAAGCAATTGAGCAAACAAGCAATCCTTTGTATACATAGGATACCAAGCGTTAAAACTTCTTCCAGTTTTAGTTACTGGAGGTACACGTTACATAAGTTACATTCTGCATTGCAAGCAAACTCAGGTATAAAACCTAGACTTGGGGATTTTTAGGTACCAAAGGTTTTCCCTTTCCAAAACACATTTTGCCCAAACAGAACAACTTTTAAATCAGAAAACAGTTCAGTAACACCACACATGTCACAGAAGCCGCTTTTACGAGCCTCTGGAAAAATAAACAGATGATTAGCAAGAAACAATAACATTTTCCCCCTTTCTTCTTCTTCTTTGATGTTGCACCTGCAAACAGTTAAACAGCCAGTTGAACAAAGTCCACTCAGAGTTCCGTTATCAGCTCTTGTTTCAGACGACAGGAACATGTGCATCTCCTAGTAAAAACAAACTCAGGAAACAACCTTTAAGGTATTAATCAGAACCAAAAGTCCAAAGGAATCAATCAAACAACCCATCACCCTCATCCCTGTGAGGTTTGGGAACTAAACAGGCAACAGATGGCTTGACTAGCTCTCAGCTCAAGAACGCACAGGATACCATTCACTCTCCTCAGTACGTCGGGAATCTGGATCTGGATCTGGCTTCTGCTATTGCTGATACCGCTAGTTGGGCTCTCCCACAGCCATCTTTACGTACTCCCCACTCTTCAGCTCTTGGCACTCTCGCCTTCGCTTTCAAAGGGGTAGTAAAACTTAGGAAAACACTGCATCCGGCAATTATTTCCCACTTCCTACTAGCTGACCAAAGCAGCGTAGTGTAACAGCCTGTAGATAACACTTTTCAGAGTGGCAGGTCTTGCCCACACACTCTAGCAAACTTCTTCCTTGGACACGTGGAGGAGTCCGTTGGAGCTCTTCCACCTTTAAACTGGTATTTCAAACAAAATGAGGCAATTTGCAACCTCTAGGTCTTCAAAGACCACAGCACATGTAATCAGCAATCGGGAACTTCACTGCAGGAAAATAAATCTTATCTGAAGGGTTCCACTCCTTCTTCCTGGCTTTGGGGAAAATAACTTCAAAGAACTGCTTCTGAGTGAAAATAGGCATTCTGTGGAGTTTTGACTCCAATTCAACACAAAAGAGTCTTACTTAGGGCTTGGGGCTTGCTGGGCGTCTGGGGAAGTCTCAGAAGTCATCTGGACAAGCTTCACCCACCCTGGGCCCTTCCTTTTGGCTAATCATCATCTGGGCACCTTCTCCAAGATCCCATCTGGATTGGAGTCTGTCTTGGGGTGCTAACTGTGGTGAGGGGGTACATTCATCAGCCACTGGCTTACCTTCCATCTTGTAGGCTTGGAAGACGTCTCAGTCCCTCTGGACTTGCCAGCACTGGAAACAGCCCTCGGCCCAAGGCCCTCAGGTCTGGGAGTTTGAGAATCTGACTCAAAACTCAAAACAGCAATCAAAGAAGCAAACAGCTGCGATCCTGCTTTCCTTTCAGCACCTTATCTCAGGAAAACAATACATTCCAAAACACAGGCACTTTCAGTTTCAGCCGGCGCTGGAGACACACAGGAAGGCTTTCGGCCAGACAAACGAAGCCTGCTTCTTCTTGCTGGGCAGAGATGAGCATGCACACACAGAAAAAAACTTCTTCAAGAGGCGCGACATCCCACCGCTGCCACCATATCATGCACCCGGTCGTCCCAATTCACAAGGGCACCTCCTTACCGTTCCCGAGCCTCTTGCTCTGCACTGGAACTTAACCCTTGCATCACCACTTCTGGGAGAACCGAGGAGATTAAAAGGAACACTTACTATGCTCAGGCAGTAAGGCCTTTGAACATAGAGCAAAACAAAGGAGGCTTCTGGTAACGTAGCAAGCTAAGCTTCATGTGTGTGTGATAAGAAAAACAACAATCTTCAAAGAGAAACAGCTGTTTTATTCCATCAGGTTCATGTAGGAAAGTTCATGGAGAAGCAGAAATCAAAAGGTTATATCCATAAGATCAGTCCAGTAAACAGTCCAAGGTCTTTTAGGTAATCATAGTAAAATCATGCCAGCAGACAGTCCGGGGTCTTAACTCATGGAGAAGCAGAGTAATCCCATACCAGCAAACAGAGTTACAGTCCAGGGTCTTACGCCATTGAAATCCAGACACGTACTAACTCTCACTTCTCTGCAAAATGGAGAATCTGCCATCAGGTGGGATAGCTGTAGCCAATCACGTATCAGCAAGCAACAGAGAAAACTTTCTCAAAACAACAGTTGTTTACATTTATGTAAAGACACAACACGCCAAGCTCTGCTGGCTAGGCCGGCTAGAAAGATAACAACCCAGGAACACTGAAATGTCAACAAATCATCGTGGCAGTCTTGTAAGGCACACAGAGAGAAAAATGGATTTCTATGAGGCCTAGCTGAAAATTAGCAATTTCAAGCCTTGGGAGACATTAGGAAAATGAAGCCATATTCTGATACCTCTGAGGGCTGCTTTTTGTGCAAGCAGCTGCCGGATGGCTTCCCCCACACATAATGCACTCATGCCTGTATTTGCACACTTTTTTGGAACAACGCCCTGGCGAGGGAACTCCCAACAAACCAACCAGGGTTGAACCAACTGGCCTGCCAACTGACAGGTGGGAGGCACAGGCAAGGGATGCTGCACCAAGTGTCCACAATCATAATGACCACCAGACACCAGGCAAGAAAGGGTCATAAATTGGAGCCACAACGGAGCATGTGGCTCATTCCAACACATGGACGGCCAAATGGTGGCACACATGCAGAAATTCTCATCATAAAGAACCCATGCTTGTCCTGGAAACTTGGTAAATAACTTGTAAACTTGGTAAATAATATCTAGGTATTGAATTAACAGCATTGCGAGCTGTTGCCTAGCACAGATTGCCACTCTAGCATAGATCAGGTAAACAGGCAACCAATTAGCTCAGGTCCAAGGAGGTTTCTTTCTCCTGCTGACTCCTTATCCTTATCCTTCTCACCCATATCCTTCTTTGGCTTGTCCAAATCCCTGTTAAGCAGGGAGAATATATCAATATATTTGCCTCACACTATTTTATCTCTCATTACTGGAAGAAGATGGTCCCCCAACGGTAGGGACTGGTCACCAAAAGGCAACACAGACATGGGCACTGTTGCAAGGGTAGACAAAGACAAGAACCCAACCTGGGCGCTCCCCACTGACTACAATGTGCACACAATGTGGGATTCTTTAGCTACAGGTCAGGGTTAAAGAATATTTAAATACAAAAAAGGTCCACTTCCAGCCACTAACATATCCAGGTAGGACTGGAAAACAGTCCAGTCTAAAACTCAAGAGAACTGCAGGGACAGTTCTGGTCTAAATGGAGCAATGGTCTGACTCAAGCGCTTCAACTGCTGTTAGACATTTGCTGCAAAACCACAACAAGATTCTAACAGTTTCATGAGACACACAAGAATGCTGTGTATTCAAATGTCACTTCCAAAAAAACAGAAAGGGAGGTACGACCATTTCCTGCTGCCACTATGAACACTGTAAACCATAAAACATGTATCTGTACGTATACTGTAAATACACAAGCCTCAATTTGTTGCGTCCTCAGGCAACTGTTTACTGTGGTTTAGAGGCAGGTCATGATGTTCAGTTCTGGGATGTCCAATAGACATGTTGCAAACAACTTTTTAAAGTTGTTTGGGCTGTGGACCCTTATGTTTTCACCTAGAAGTAAGTGCCACAGAATTCACTTGACTCATCAAGTAGATATGAGTAGGATTGTACTGGTGTCCTGTCACACTTTCTGAAGTGGATTCATCTGTTGCAATTCATATCCGAGAATGCATTTTTTCCTGAATCAAGAAAAATGTTAGTGGCGTGAATTTGTTTAAGGTGCACACTATGATCATGGAGCCATCTCCTGCAGCACACATGAAATGAGACATGCAGAATTTAACACCAGGACTGCAATGGACTGCCACAACCTTTAGGATATGGACAAGGTGTGCCTTCACAGAGCATCCATTTGGTGTAGCCTCTTTTACCTTCATGACTGTTGGGAATCAGAATGCCTCCTACACTCATTTTGCCATTGGGTCCAATATGATGGTTTCCAGTGGCATTCCTCCACTGAGGGAGCCATCACCCCACCTAAAGGGGCTCATCCACCCATACCCGTTGGTCCCTTTAGCTAGTCAGGTTAGTTAACCACCACCTGACACCAAGCGTTGAGTCACTGGCTGTATGGTCTACTCCATTGCTGTAGTTGGATGTCCTGTGACCACATTAAATGGGTTTAACATTATACTATTGTAATCAACATTATAATATTTTATGAAACACACAATGCAAACGTGGAAATTTCAAGACAAGGTTTATCATAAATACTGTAGTTGTTCCTCTTACCCGGCACATTTGATAGCTTTCCTTGGACCTCACAAATGAATGAATCATTCTGAGTGGGTGCCAAATGACAGTCTGTAGGAACATCATTATATGCATGGTAATTTCATTTTAATGTGTCAGTTTAAAAGAATTAAGCAAAGCACAAGCAAAATGAGACAGAGTAAATGAGATTGCCCAGGACTGGGCTGATTTGCTGTAGCCACTATAATATGTGGTTTGTATTTTGGCATGAACACTCAAACTTTGCACGAATAATAACTCAACTTCCTGTCAATAGTGTCTTCACAGAAAAGGTTCCAAAGGAAGTTATCAGATCAACTAACATGCTGTCTTACTTTGCAAGTACAACAATACCTCAGATAACGATTGCTTCGGATAACATTAAAATCAGATAACGTCGGGGAATTTGAGGCACACATTTGCATCACACAATGTTAAGATAACAATTGTGCGATGCAATTGTTTGCCTCAAATTCCCTGACATTGATCTCTGCCCCAAAGGCCGCAGGGCTAGAGACCAGCTCTGAGGGCCTTGGGGCCAGAGATCTACTGAGGCTTACACCCACATGTTTAGTTGGGGGGAGATCGGGCACGCCTTTTCCCTCCCCCACCAAACTGGTGCTACGGGCTGCCTGCTTTGGGATCTGGTTGGCTGGGGGTGGAAGGCACCTCCAGCCACCCCGATGGTAAAGCAGGCAGCCCAGGCTTTAGGATTAGAGTGGCTGGAGGTGCCTCCCCAAGCAAACCAGATTGCCCACATGTTCCTATTCCTCTTCGGAAAGGGAACAGGGCTTTTTTTAAATGTTGTGCAATCAATGCATCGCATAACGTTAAAAACCGGTTAACGCTATGATTTGTGGAACCAAGCCGTAACATTATCCGAGGTACTGGTGTATTATTTTCTCTCTGCATGATTCACTCCATTTCTGGTAATGTGGTCAGGGTGCTTTCTAAAACACATCAAAGCTAACTATCAGTTGGCTACTCTTAAGACCAGACTGCTCGGCCACTGCAAGATTTTATCATGTCATTTTTGCAAGTAAATAAACCAGGCACCAATGTTCTCTTGAAAACAGAAACGGAAAATGTATAGACATGTTCTCAAAGTAAGGATGAGAATGATTTGTGCTTGCTAATGAGCCCTTTCTACACTTCTGGAGGCCTCTCCTAACCTTTGTCATAAAACAGGTCATTTAGTATGAAGAATATTATTTCTACCTTTCGCTTAATGGTAATGGCTTCCTGAGTTTGTGACAGGAAATGGGATGGAGGGGAAAAGCAACAGACCCACCACCTGACCTGTTCAGATAACCACTTTTGACGCATTGAATTATGAGGCTCTTCAGGGGAGACAGTATCAATACAGACCCATTTAGAGGCAGATATTTCCGCTGTTGCTGTTCAGTTTTCTAAATGCACTTAGATTCCAAATACATTTCAAAAACAAAAGACTGACGAGCAATAGAAAAAGTGGGAGGGTTCCCTGCACAAGGAAATGTTGTGAGGAAAATGTGGACTGCTGTTCTACTGTACTTTTATAGGCAACTGGAAAATGAGCAAACAAACATATAAAGGTTGTTTTTGCTGGATTTTGATAAGCAAGTGCTAGGGTTGATACTTCTTAGTTATCCCAAATTAAACAGGAAAAAGCAACCTTTCAGTTCAACAAGTTAAACATTTCAACAAGTTCAACATTCAGTTCAACAGTTCAATGTTAAAAAAAAAGTCCTGTTCCCTTTCCACCCAACCCCAGGGCTGATCCCAAGCTGGCATTGGCGCTGGGGTTGGAGGAAAGAACGGGCTTAGTGATCCAGGTTGAGGGGGCATTCTGAAGAGAGGCTGGGGACCCTTTTCCCAGCCTATCTTCGGAAGCCCCACCACCACCACCTGGATGGCTAAGCCCCTTAGCCATCCAGGCCCGGGGGGGGGGGTGTCTGAAAAGTAGCTGGGAAAAGTTTTTCTTACCATCTCTTCAGAAACCCCTGCCTGGATCGCTCAGGGGCTTAGTGATCCAGGCCAGGGGGGCTTCTGAAGAGAGGCTGGGGATCCTTTCCCCAGCCAATCTTCAAAAGCCCCTCCCCCCATCTGGATGGCTAAGCCCCTTAGCAATCCAGGCCCGGGGGGTGGGGGTCTGAAGAGAGGCTAGGAAAAACTTTTGAAAACTTCTGGAGAGGCTAAGAAAAACTCTTCAGAAACCCCTGACTGGATCGTTGTTATCCGGTGTGCCCCCTGTTCTTTCCGCAACCCAGCTGGCCATCATACACTGCAATGGCCAGCTGGGTGGGGGAAAGAATGGGACACACGTCCTGTTCTTTCCCTCACCCAAGTGGCCATCACATGCTGTGATCGGCGCTTGGGTTGAGGGAAAGAACCGGGGTGCGTGCACCCAACCCAAGTGCCAATTACAGCAGCAGCTCGTTTGGGAAGCTAAATGGGGGCTTCCTGGTCAGCTTCCCAAACATGCCACTGCTGCCAAGGGTGCAGCGGTGGTGTGGCCGGGAAGCCAACCGGGGAGCCCCCGTTCTGCTTCCAGCCACACCGCTGCTGTGAGCTTCATAGCCCTGGTTTGGTTGGGGGGAGATCAGGCGCTTGCCTAATCTGCCCCCAACCAAACCAGCGATGTTTGCCTCAGTAGATATCTGCCCCAAAGCCCACAGGGCTGGTCTCCAGCCCTACAGGCTTTGGGGCAGAGATCAACGTTGGGGAATTTGAGGCAAACATTTGCATCGCAACATGTTATGTTAACGTTGTGTGATGCAATTGTTTGCCTCAAATTCCCTGACGTTATCCAATTTTAGTGTTTTCCGAGGCAAATGTTATCTGAGGTATTACTGTATATGGTTGTCTAATGCCGTGGTTAGTTTCACCTGACCACTGCCTTGGAGTTAAATGGTTTATAGAGATCTCCCATCTTTTAGAGTAGTGATTCCTAATCTTGGGTCTCCAGTTGTTCTTGGGCTAAAACTCCCAGAGGTTTTCACCATTGCTGGTGTTGTTCAAGATTTCTAGAAGCTGTAGTCCAAGAACATATGAGGACCCCAGGTCAGGAACCACTGCTTTAGAGGGCCATATGGCTTATGAAGTGCTTGAGTCAGAGTTTGATTCCACACTGTGTCTCCTTGAATAAGCCTTGGACTAGCTGAACAGTCTCAGAGCACCCTCAGAAGAAAGGGAACAATAAAGAGTACTCTGAGTACTCTGTACCTAGAAACCCCCCAAAAGTGTTGCTATAAACCAGAATCAGTTTGGTGGCACATGATTATTATTACAATTTGTATTTGATGCAGCAAAGAGACCATGAAAGGCTCCTTGTATTTTGTGTACAGACAAAGGTGCTCTGTGATCTTGTGTCAAAGGCCTCCCTAAATGGAATTAATTTCATTTCTAGGATAAATCTGACAAAATATTGTCCCTGGGAAATGCATTAGTGCAGTTTGGTAAATCATGAAGCAAAAATGTTAAGCTGTTCAATGATTCAGTTGAATATGCAGCCTTGATCAAGAGAGCGAAATGAAATTTAGAAAACTGGGTGTTAGAAGCAGGTTCCTCTTGTCTAAAAATGATATTTCCATTCATTATGCTCAACTTGTAGAAATACTGACCTGGGATCCAGAGTTTTATGACCATGGATTCAAGTTTGCATCTGGGGTGTGATGGTGTTTTGGAGGCTATTCTACATAACCCAAGCAATATGAAAGTGTTGTTAAATCAAAATAGACAATATACAGTAGTTTTTCCTGTTGAGAAAACCCAGTGTTTGCACACTGCAAAACAAATTTAAATGTCACTTAAAGATAGTATAGTATAGCTAGATCTCAGGTTACAGGATGAAGCCTTAGATAGCTCAAGTAGTTAAGACACTGAACTTGATGAATGGAAGGTCGGTAGGTCAGCAGTTCGAGACCCAAGTACTGCATGATGGAATGAGCTCCCATCTCTGTCCCAACGCCTGCCAAACTAGCAGTTCAAAAGGAAGTAATTGCAAGTAGATAAATAGGTACCACTTCGGTGGGAAGGTAAACAGCATTCTGTGCACTCCGGTGTCCAGTCATGCCTGCCACATGTCCATGGAAACATCTACAGATGCAGACAGTGCTGGATCTTTGATTATAAACAGAGATGAGCACTGAACCTTAGAGTCTGATACAAATGGCTTTCGAGCAAGGGCGACTTTTACCTTACTGCCCCATAGTGCTTAGTGCAAATCTTTAGGCAGGAAGACAAAGAGTGAACAGCCATTCAAAGGACAGGCTGATTTTTGTGAGTAAGGTGGTTTTACAGTCTAGATATCCATCTCTATTTCTTCCCAGCTTCCCAGGGGTCGCCGACTTGGATACGTGTTATTCCAAATAGTACATTGGACTCAGTTGCATATACAGTTTTAAAGTTACTTTCTCTAATCACTGCCCATAGTCCTGGCACTTTATCCAAGAGCTGCTTTTAGCACCTTTGCCACAGGAAAGTGGCATAAAAGTGAAACAAACAAACAGTGGTCCTGCTGCGATATTTGTAGCAAAACTGTGAGTGACACACTGGCATCATGGCTCGTGTTTCATGATGCTGGTGCACCACTTACAGTGGCCAAAACCAGTCAACCTCCCTGACCTTGTCGGCCCTATTTCTGTGATGTCATCGCATTGTCTGTATCTAGCCTCAGGTGTTGACTCCTGACTTAGCGACTCTACAATGGAAAATGGTTCCAGACTGTCATAAATAATGCTTGCAATGAAATGCAGCAAAGCAAATGGAAATATGTATTTCTTCTTAGCAATGTATCTTCTTTTCTTCAGCATTAATTAATTGGGCTTGAAATTTGAGAAGCTGTCTAAGAAAAGGAAAGAAAACCTGTTTACAGTGCACAGATTAGTATTAAGATAAATTCCAATAGTCTGATCTAAAGCACCAAAGCAAATTTATTTCCCATTGACTTCATTGAATACAATCCTCCAGCACACAAGTATCTCCTCCTAAAAGCCTTTTGCTTCTGATGGAGGATTTTCCCCCCTTAACACTGCATGGCAAAACCCCATGTCTTGTTACTTAATCTGTCTTTTTCAAAGTCTAAAATAGAGATGCAGCTTTAAAGAACATTGCTAGCTTAGTGCATATAGCTAACATTTATCATACCTGCATTGTTTGCTTATGAGAAGCTCTAATCCAAGTCAACGGTGTAGCTTTACTTTTGCTGCATTATGAAAACTGCAAAACTATGGCTGCACTGATGTTGCTTTCAGAAAGAATACTAACAGTTGGCTCTTCTGTGAACAGATTTGACCAGTTTCTCTCTACAGTCAACTTGAAATAATAAAGATGAGAATTTATGAGACTGCATGATAAATCAAAACTTGACGTTATCTAACATCTTGTCCTAGACAATGTCTTCCAAAACTCAGCAACAGGATGACTCAGAATGATACTTTGCTGTTGAAATTTTAGAAGTTAGCTAAGAAGCTATTATGCTCTCTGCAATTCATTACACACTGCTCCACTATCTTATTTAATTGTGAGTGGTATTTTACAGTGCCTTAAGGGGGGGAAAGAGGAAAAAGAGTATGGTTACATCCACCATTAGAGCCGCTCATTTAGTGACTAACAGAGCTAACATAGACCCGCGTCTCATTATGTTCCATCAAGTCAGAACTAACATACAGCGACCCTATAGGACTTTCAATGTAAGCAAGATACTTAAGTTCAGTAGTGGTTTTATCAGTTCCAGGGCTTCTGTGGCTTAGTGGTTAAGATACTGAGCTTGACAACAGGAAGGTCACCAAGTCAGTAGTTTGAGACCCAAGTGCTGCATGACAGCATGAGTTCCTGTCTCCTACCAACCTAGCAGTTCAAAAGCAAGAAATTGCAAGTATATAAATAGGTACCTCTTTGACAGGAAAGGTAACAGTGCCCCACATGCTTCAGCATTTAGTCATGCCTGCCACATGTCCACAGAAACATCTACAGTTGCAGACAGTGCTGGATCTTTGGCTGTAAGGGAAGATGAGCACCCCCCCTAGAGTTGGATACGAATGGCTTTTGATTAAATGAGACCTTTTATTTTTTTACCAGTTCCACTTCCCTTGTGAGTTTCTGACACTCTATGGCAAGGGTTATCAACCATGGGCTGGATCCGTCTCGTACCACCAACTCATCCGGGCCACAACCTTGCTCCAGCTGCTGCCTCAGCCACCGCCTCAATCCTTGTCTCCTCTGTGCTGCATAGCAGGGCAGATGTTGTAACAGTCTGTGGGGACGTGATCCTGCCCCCAGCTAAAAAAGGTTGATGACTCTTGGTCTATGGCTAAAATTCCTGTTGTTTAGTGTAGTAAGTTGCATTTGTGTAGTAAGTAGGCCCATTTGAATCAATGGAACTTATTCCCATTGATATAATGTTTATACTCTAGTGCAGGGATCTGCAAACTTGACTCTCCAGGTGTTCTTGGACTTCAATTACCAGAAGCCCAAGTCAGTATGCCTGCTGATCAGGACTTCTGGGAATTGAAGTCCAAGAACATCTGGAGAGCCAAGTTTGCTGATCCCTGCTCTAGTGCAACTTACTATTCTAAGCAAAAGGATTTTAGCCTATGTTGCTCAACAGTTTCTATATCCCTGATGTTATTATCTCTGTAGTCTGTGGGCTAACCTGCAGAGGGCACTAATTTCCAGATTCTGTTCTTTAAAAGAAGCAAGGAACTGGCCAATCACAGTTGTCTTTGATGATGATGATAGTTCTTCAAGCATGTACCTAAAGGACTCCCTAGATATTTGGAAATTTTGGATCTGTTGGAATTGAATACAGTATTCTAACTTTATGAAAAATCAACTTTACTAGGAACTGCCTACATCGGTGATGGTGAACCTTGGCACTTCATGTGTTCTTAGACTTCAATTACCAGAAGCCAAAGCCAGCACTCCTGCTGATCAGGGCTTCTGGGAACTGAAGCTCAAGAACATGTGGAGTGCTAAGGTTCACCATCACTGGCCTATATACTCACACATTACTTTAACAGTTCTTAGGCCCTTGGTTGCTGTTATTGTTGTTTTAAACCCTGTTCATTATGAGGTAGTTATTAGAAGTGCAAGTATTCATCCAGTAGGGGGAATATTTACATTATCTGTTATGGCACTGTTTGTTACCAATTAATTAAATTTGTCTGTAACTATAAGGACTGATTTTTCTAGAAACTTGAAATACAGTTGAGAGTAAAATACAGGTATATCATCTGGCCTAAGTTTCAGCACATTCCCATTGTGTTGAATAACTGCTAGTTTTACCATTGTTGGTTTCTTGCGCTGCATGTGTTTGTAGGTGAATATGCATACGGTACATTGTGACAAAATGTAAATCTACTGCACTGTAGTTTATGGGTGCTTCCTTTCAATTAAGGATGAGTAAATCTTACAAAAACATCTTGTGAATGTTATAGTATGAAACAAATGAAAGGATACTGTCAAAAATATGTTACATGTGAGTAGACATGTTCCATTGTGGAACATATTTCTTTATTTCAGAAGAGTTCAAGCAAACTTAACTCTTCCCCAGTTGTTATTTTTGTCAGTTAAGTACCAGTTGGGAACATTTCTTGCCTGTTGGAATCACAGCATCATTTGACACAGATGCTGCCTTCTCTTCGGGCCGGCATGTTGACTGATTCATACCACCTTAACCATTGCCTCATAGATTCTACCGTAGCAGTACATTTCAGTCAACAGACCCAGATGGACCTGGTCTTTCAGTCTTAGTTGTTGCAGTTCCTTTGTCCACACAAAGGATGGAAATATCAGCATTTTCCTCACATGTCACATGTCTGACTCTCCAGATTCATCTTTTTCATTAAATTCTCTGTCTTGTTCTGTGCCCCATCCGCTACCTTGTCTAGAGACTCTACCTCCTGTCCGGTGCAAAGGTAACTCCAAAATGCAAACATTAAGACTTTTGTGTCCATATTTAGCATGTTTACTAATGCCAATGTTCCATTAAAAAAATCATACTCAATCCAACATTAAATGGAATAGCACTTAATTGCAATGGAGAGCAGGAAATGCTGTTAATACTATCAATTAAAGGATCATATAATGATGCCATCAAAAGGGGGGAATGACATGAACAGCAATTAAAAGATTGAAATGCAAGAAGGATAAGATCTGGGGTGCTCCAAAAACATATACATGTGTACACAAAGTTTGATGTTAGCGCCAAGTCACTTTATTCTCTAACTGAAAGAAAGAAAAAGGACAATTATTGCTACTGCATTTGCCATCCAAACAAGACAGGGGAGAGTTTGAATGAAATGACCAGCAATGGACTGATATATTTGATCATACTATTCTACCCTGAGCCAAAAAAGTGCAAGAGGAAGCCCACATATACACAAGAAAGAAAGAACTAACTCATACTCCTCTAGTCTAGCTAGCTTGGCCCTACTCTGTACTTACCTATAAAACTGTTGAGTTTACAGCAGGAAATCCCATCATGCTTTATGTTTTTTACATAGTAACATGGAAATGGGAAGGGCCAGCATCTAATTAACATAGCTATTCCCTTGTTTGAATCTAAACAGCCAATTAACAAGCAAACTAATTCTTTCCTTGAGTTCTATCTGTCTGTTCTGAGTGGTTCAATGTATTTCTGACTCTTTCTGTCTCAGGAAGCTAGTAACTCAGTACCCTCTTGCAATGATTTTGATTGAGAGATTGTTCTTCCTACCTTATATTACAACAACCAAGATGAAATTAATTGCTGCATTATAATTTTGTCATCTACCTGACAACTTTTTTGTATACAAGCCTTCTAAATAAATATTATTTTTGTGATGCTAAAGCATTTGTACAATTGGGAATAAGAAGAAAAGAAAAGAAATATCAAGGAAAGTTTGCATTTCAAAGTATTCAGCCTTAATCCTTTGGGAAAACTGCAGTAAAACCTCAGGTTATGACGGAAGTCTGTTCCAACAGCCTCTATTGTAATGTGTAAAAAACATAACCCAAAGCATGTTTTCCCATAGGAATGCACTGAAAATGAAAAAAGTCCCGACTGGACCAAATTTTAAAAAATACAACACCCACCACAAAAAACAAAAAATGCCAGACATTATTATTCCCCATCCACACAAAAGCAATGGAGTGATCTCCCTACCTCTTTCATGTCATTTGGGGACCTTATCCAATGACATCACCTCCGCAGCAGTAAGCACTTCATTGTGACTTTGGGTGGAAGAGATGGCCATTTTGAATTATGAAATAGTTGCAGTGGCCATTTTGGAATTCAGAATGTCCACCACAATTATTTCAGAATTCAAAATGTCCACCCCTCCCCCTGACATCACAATGCAGTGCTTACTGCTGCAGAGGTGCCATCAACATTGTCAGATAAGGTCCCCAAATGGTGTGGAAATTACCTTGTAAATCACCCAGAATGTGCTTTAGCACCATGGGCACAGTATATAAGCACCTGCATTTGCATTTGCATTTAGTGGATCAGGTGGAAGAGAAGCTTTGGAAATCTGAGACAACCTATTTTTCTAAAGGCTCATGTGGGTCCCTATCCACAATCTCCCAGGAAACAATTACACACAATGCCAACATCATGAATTTAACAAATGATTTTCTCCTGCTCACCAGCCACTATGATTTCAGTGCACCATCCTATAAATGGGAGGCTGTGAGATGAGGCTTAGCTGAGCCAATGGAGATGCCACATTGCTTAGAATCTCTACCCATCTTCCTACTGGGAAAGATCCCCTATAATTAGAAATCTGTTTATTCTCTCCTGGCCCTATTTATGTTTCTTGGGCATTACTTTTCACTTGAAGCCGTGCAGAGCAGCATTGCCTGCTGCAGAGCACATGTCATGGAACGTGCTATGTGTGGCAACAACCTTTAGCAGGGTGCAATGTGAGCCTCTCTGCCCAGATAAAAATGGGAATGGGGAGGTCAGAACTCCCCCATCTCCAGCCTCCCTTTCGTGTCAGTAGTTGATCTGTCTTGGGATGAGAGTAAAATGAGCTTCTCCTACTCCTCAGGCAGCTGATAGGATTTATAGCCCAGTCTTAGAACATAGGCTTCTTATGCTGCCTGGAAACTCTATGAAATCTTATCCAGATAGTTCAGAAACCTTGATTTTCTGTCCCATCTTTATGATATTGTGGCACTTGAGCTAGTCTTAAGCCAGCAGCAGTCACATAATAATCTGTGCATAATGTAAAAAAAAGCCTAAAAATGGAGCGGCACTGCTCATATCTCCCAAATATCAACATATCTCTCTCTCTGTATGTGTCTTTCTGTTGGGTGCCATCTTTTTTGTTGTGTACTACCAAGTTACTTCTGAGTTTTGATGAAACAAATAGCCAGTGACCTCTAAAAGATACTGCAAAGGACAGCCTTCCTCCGGTCTTGCAAACTAAAGAGAGCGGCTTTCTTTATTGAATCAATCCACTCCATATTTGTTCTTCCTTTCTTCTTTTTTTCACAATATTGTTGCCTTCTCCATTCCCTCCTGTCTCCTCATGATCTGACTGTGGCCCACCATCACCCTCGCCACTACCAGAAGCAGATGCATTTACGACAGCCATAAAATATGTCCACATCTGTGTAAATGTGCACACGCCTGCCATAAACACTGCCGTAAATGCACCTGCAGCTGTTGTAAATGTGTTTGCTACAGGTGTGGATGCGTTTTATGGCAGCGTTTATGGTGGGAACCACGTGACCAGCCCACTCAGGTCACAAAATGTTGAAGTGGCCTCCTACATTGCCACCAGAGAACACTGGCGCTCCCCCAGTGGCTTAGTGGTTAAGACTCTGAGCTGGAAACTCGAAGGTTAGGTTGTGATACCTAAGGTTTGCACTTAGGGACATGAAAGGAGCCTCATTTGGATGTCCCCTGAGTGGAGTTTCTACAGCAAAAAAATCATTTCAACCCAGAGTAATCTCTGACATGAAATTATTATTACCAGAGAACAGTGGCAAATGTAAAAGAAATCAAGTGCTATGTAGTTCATGGATAGAGTCTAAATGGAACTGCCAATCTGAGATCTTTGTCACTCTTATTCACATGGGACCTCAATTTCTTTTTGCTTTGGTGGAAATCTGGCTTTCTGAGCTAAAGGCAGTGGTGTAATTCAGCCAGTTCACACCAGTTTGGCAGGACCAATACCTATTTAGAAAGAACTAGCCTTGTAATATTTATGTGTTCATTTCATAAAACTCATTATAATTCTGATGAAATACTACATTTTTATTCCCTAGTGTTTGTTACTTCAGTAAACATTCATACAGTATAACGTAAAGAGGAAAAGTGCCAAACAACCAGGGAGTGACACACTGTCATTTTTTTCAGCTTTGTTTTATGGCCAAAATTCCAATGAGATATTAGGACACAATGAACCAATAGAAATATAGATTTCAAGGGTTATATTATTGTCCATTTTGGAAGCCATGGAAGAATGATGTTGGAATCTTTATGCCAGTGTCTTTTTTGTCAGGTATTATTTAATATTTTTTCATTAATATTTTAAAACAATTTCTTATAACCACATCTTGTTTTGTGCAATTCTTTCATTGTTTTTATCTAAGTATTAACTGCATGAAATAATAAACTACCTTTTGGTATATCATTTTTAAATACTTAAAAAATTCATTAGAGCAGTGAACTGGTTGTTAAATTATTTGAATCCCACCACTGGCTAAAGGACCATTTTTTAAAAACTATTTGCCTTAGCACAAATTTTACACAATCATTGCACCATGAGATGAAATTGTTAGGTTTGTTAGTGACCAAAAAAAAAGACCAAGTGAAGAAATATCTGAGAGAAAATCCAGACTCTGCTTCAAAGGTAGAAGGAGTAACAACACAGGTTTATCAAGATTTCTGTGACGAGACCATACGATGGAGAAATGAAATGAAAACCATAACTGAAATATTAAGCAACCGTAAGATAAAATATCAATGGAGAGTTCCTATTTTCTTGAAAATATTTTACGAAGGCAAAGTCTGAGAGTTGAAGACTTGAAGAGGGCCATGGGACAGTTGGATATATGGAAAATAATTGAAGTAGGATAAAATTATTTGTAACTTCTGAGTGATCCAGTAAAGGTATTGCCTACGCTCAGAAGCTGAAGTGAATCCTAGTTGTAGATGACAGGGTACATTGAGACAGGGGAACTTGGAGTGATCTGATTTGCACTTAAACGTAATCTTTAGAGCAATCAGTTTTATCTCTCACTTCTATTCATAATTATCAATGTTTTTTTCTTCCATGAGTAGGGTCCAGATGGGTCTTTGGATTGCTCCAATGTGTCCCCCTTTCAATTAATGATGCGCCTCTTCCCACCCCTTTCTCCATCTTGTGGAAAGATCATTCAGGAGGCTGTGGTAACTTTCCTTTTCTTGTTTTTGGTTAAAATAAGTGACACAGTGAAACAGCAATGCACCTGCTTACTGCCAATGTATCTTGTTTATCTAGAATAGTGCTGCATGAGTAGGAAAATATTTTTAAAAGGTTAAAACAAATTAGATGAAAGCAGAGGAGTTCTCCATTGTCCCTTCCAATTCCAGAGCCCACCAAATATGTCATGTGGTTGTCACTGTCCACAACTGTATTTTGGTGCAAACTAACCATCTACATGAGCTACAGAATGGGATAAATAAGTGTGTTCAAAATTGTGGCAAACACCCACCCACGCACACACCCTGTAGCCCTCATACTGTGCAAAAACGGAGTGGGACACCTCTAAAAAGGGCAGAATGGATTCCTCTAAGTCAAAATATGTGTGGGTGCCATAATTTGATTTGAACCAAACCAAAAGCAATCTGAATAGCAAGCTGTGTGCCCATCTGACTATGCCCTAATTTGGAGATTCAGGAGCCCCAACGGCCCCTTTCGAGGCAATGTTCTGTTCCTCAAAGGGACAACAGAAAGGTGTGAGAGGGGAGGAAGTGATGTCAGCAGCTCTAAGAATTACAATCTAAGGTTGAAGGATGGTCAGAAGAGCAGGTAAAGGAGAGGCACTGAAACCTGATGAGCCCTCCCTTTTTAAATGCATCTTTTAAACGAGTGATGGCTAACCTTGGCACTCCAGCTGTTCTTAGACTTCAATTACCAGAAGCCCAAATCAGCACTCCTGATGACCAAGACTTCTGGGAATTGAACAGCTGGGGTGCCAAGATTAGCCATCACTGTTCTAGACATAAGCTGAACTGTGTTCCATTACTTCCAACAAATCACACAAGCTGGCTCTTCTTGAGAGAGGTACACTAGGGAATCGAACTCCCAACCATTGGTATTGTGACTCACTGCCCTATCCAGCCAGGATGTCAACCCCTCTCCCCATTTCAAATCCTAATGGGACAAACATACCAGCAGAAGAGATGTTGCTATGACTAACTTGGCTCTAAGGCTTTTATTCTTTGCATGCTACTTTGAAAGATATATGTCCATATAAGCATACTTCACTTTGGATAGTGGTAATTGTAGCAGCAAGGTCACCACCAGGTATTTTCCAGACTTTCATAGTAATGTCCTACAAAAATTAACAAAACATAGGCTAAATTCTATTATAATAATTTCGAGTCAGAGATTACTCTGGGATGAAAGGATTTTTGCTGAAGAAACTGTTCAGGGTATGCCTAAATGAGGCTCCTTTCATGTCCCCAAGTGCAGCCCTCAAGTATTGAAACCTGACCTTCCAGTCGCCAAGCTCAGCATCATAACCACTTAAACACCAGGGGGGGGGGGAGCTGCTAAATTCTAGTAATGAAGTGCAATTAAAGTAGGTCTATTGAATCAATGAAGCTGATAGAGGAGCTGGTTCACCCAATCCCCGATGATGCAGTAGGCTTACTCTAGTTGTGATTTACTGTTAGATTATAGCCATAAAGAGTAAGAATACCAGGGTGACCTGCTATTTTTAAAATCACAGGGGCCCCTTTATTTCTGTTCTCTTCATGACCTCCCTCAGGACTAAACAATGGAAACAATTGTTGAATATGGCTTTACTTAATTCACATAAGGTTTTAATTAGCCTTCCTTGGGTAGGGGGCTCTGCTTTTGCCTCAGGCCTGTACATGAATTTAATACATACACACATATGGAGTGTGTGTGTGTGTATGTGAGTGAGAGGGGGGGTAATTTAAATTCACAAGGCATGATTCCGCCACATGCTGAATTTTGAATGGGAGTCTTAGAAAATCTGAAATGCTGTCTTGTAATGGCTTGTGCACAAAACTCCCTTTGGCTGCCGAATGTCAAACACTGCATTTGTTCTTAGTGGTAAATGTCACGCAGACAGTAACAGTTCTGTAGGTGTGGAGGCTCATGTGCCACCACAACAGATTATTTGCCAGTTGAAACTATGCAACTCAAACTTTCTTTTGTAGAGGCCATTGAATGGAGAAGAAAAATTGGCCAGAAACCGATTTTAAATTATCTACTGTTCTCAGTGGATTTAGGTAGCCAATGTACAGCAGCTCTAATTGGGAGTAACATTTTCCACGGTTTCCTGCAAGAAATGATTGGGGGTGTGCATCAGAGTGGATATATTGGCACAAACATTTTTCTTTTTAAGATACCCTTGTGGCTTGTGGCCATGTCATCACAAGACTCCACATTTTCTGTCATTACAGACTAATATGGTTAAGACGATCAGAAGGTTAGGACATCACCAGTTCAAGACCTGAGTGCTGCACAATGGAGTGAGCTCCTGTCATGTGCTTCAGCTCCTGACAAACTACCAGGTTGAAAGCAAAAAAATTTGCAAGTAGATAAATAGGTACCACTTCAGTAGGAAAGGTAACAGTGTTTCGTCCACTCAGGTGTCTATGCCTGCCATGTGTCCTGCAGACGCAGTCAGCTCTGGCTCTTTGGCTGTAAATGGAGATGAGCACCACATCCTAGAGTTGGATACAACTGGCATTTGAGCAAGGGAGACCTTTAAATTTACTCAATATGGTTACACCTCTGGAGGTTTAATGTGCAAATGAAATATCCAGTTTTAGCTTTCACCAGCAAAAGCAAAAGTTTGGACAATCACCAAGAAGCTGGCATTTCAAAAGGACCAAAGGGGATCCCTGCAGCTGAATGATACCAAACGCACTTTGCAGGCCAGGATGCCCATGTTCTGCTTCAAGGAGGCCTCTTCTGCTTCAAGTCAAACAAATGTACAGTACTGTACAATCAAGTAGCAGGAAGGTAGACAGACCCTTGCCTGAGATCCTGCAGACTGAAACAAACAAGCCCAAAAGAGACTCACAGAGAAGTAAGCCTTTCCGTCAACTGGCTTTTTTCTGCCTAAGCTACATAAAGAAGTTAGTGAAATTGCATACTCAAATAAATGTCAGTTCTTAGGGTGTTACTCTTTTTCTTTTCTTTTAGTTATTCATTCAGCTTACAGTGTTGCAGATTTAAGCAGTTATTAACACTGAAAAGACAATACTGTACCATACTGAAAGCTACAGCATGGGATAAATTTAGACATTTTCTTCTCATCCCATATGTTGCAACACAATCCTATTGAAGGGTGGCAAATTACTCAAAAGCTCACTTCATTTTCTCCTTCTTTCTTTTTCTTAAATGTGTTTTATTGGCCAAACAAAGGTATTAACCAATTCTGCTTTTTCGTGGAACTGTTAGCTAACTTTTGGGCAACAGCAAGTAGCTGAAAAGAGCTCCACCCAATGTTTCCATTAAAACAAGGATGCCCAAAATTTTCAAGCCGTGGGCCAGTCGCGTGGTTCAGCGGGCTGGTTATGTGGTTCCTCCCACCAAAAACAGAAGTAAAACGCACCTTGCAATCTCTTTTTGCAAAAGGATGAGATAGATTTTAAGCTGCCATTTTCTCTGCTTAAACCAGAGGTGCCCAAACTACGGCCCATGGGCCAGATCCAGCCCCTCATGCCAATTCATCCGGCCCTTGGTGCCCTCATCGCTCCTGGAAGTAAAAGTAAAACATGCCTGTCATGTTTTACTTCCACTTCTGGGAGTGATGAGGGCACTAAGGGCTGGATGAATTGGCATCAGTGGCCAGATCAGGACCACGGGCTGTAGTTTGGGCACCCCTGCATTAAAATGTCCCTGCTCTTCCTGTAGCTGAACCTTTCAACATTTTCAAGCAGATAACATCTGGGTGATTAATAAACCACACAAGCACTGAGCAACCTGGTGTTCAGGGCTGTAGGAGGTGAGAAGAACAGCCTCTTTCCTGTTGATTTTCCTTTTCCACCTAATATATAGTCATTCTCTGGTTTGTAATGAATAAATATTATATGGACAGGATGGTGTTTGCTGTCTTTGACACCTAGTCCATGGAGACTTTCTGCAGCTGAGTTGTAAATGGATGGAAATGGCCTTATAATGCACTGAGTACCATTCAGCTCTTGAACTGTAGTAATGAAACTAGGTGCTATTGCAGTAATAATGCCCAAAGGAAACCATTTCGCAGCTGCTCGCTATTGGCCCTTACATCACAATCTGCAATTAACTGCATAAAAGGAAAAGGTCCAAACATATGACATGTATAGTAGGGGGGAGAGAGCAGAGGCTGTGGAGGGAAACTGGGCTGTTGAACCAAAGTTCTTTTGCTTTAATCATTGTTTCTCCTCTTGCAGAGAAACACAAGCAGGACACAGCCAGTGATGAGAGTCAGCTGTTCTGCTTTCAGTGGTTTTGTGTCTCTGGCTGTTATGACCAGAATAAATTGTTGTTAAAGGGAGGAAAGCTGCAAGGAAAACTGCAGCACATTGGAATCAAGAAGCATTTTTTGAAAGAAAAGGACAGCTGAGTTTTTAACAAGCCCCTGTGAAAAATGCTTCAAGCCAGTTGTTGGAAACATCTTTCTGAGTTCCCATTGCAAGCACTATGTTCAAATACAGTATAGCATTGCAGTGTTTGCTGGAGTTCAGTTTATGTGGCTCCATGGGTGGTTTCAGTCTGGAAAAGTATAACAATAACAATGCAGACCTGAAAAGGCTGTCTTTGTTTTAAAGTACAATATTAGTAAAAGGTACTAGCCGGTTCAAAAATAGAAGCAGACAAGTGATAGACATTCTTAGAGATGGTTTTTTACATAGTTTTGCAGTACTGTATATCACAGTCTCCTACTCTTCCTCTTTCTCCATATCTTGCTTGTTCTAGCCATGTTTTGTGATTTTGTGCAAATGAGAAACGTTGGCTGAAATCTTGCTGTACTTACAGGATAAAGTTACATCTGTGGACGTTTAAAGGTAGTTATGCACAGGCAGTCAGCACTCTGTGCCCAATTGCACAACTGATTGTACGCTTCACCCTGTAACTAGATGAGCAGTGCATCTGCAGAACTGCTTGCTAGATATGACTTCTGCCTTGGCACAAATGTTGTCACCACTTGTGCAACTCGTGTTACAAATGTGTAGCTACACAGCAGGATTTCAGCCACTTCATGCTGACCCTCATTTATGGTTTAAAGCCTCAATCTCATAATTTAGAGGCTTACATAATACTAACATCATCTGAAGAAACTGGGAAGAAATGTACAGTTCTGCAATGTTTAGTGCATACATGAGGTGAGTATGCAAAAGCTTCATTAAACCACAATTTTAGCATGGCCAGGTGGAACAGCAAGAGCAAGGACCATAGATGAATGTTCAAGATAGCTAAGTGGATAATTTATCAAATCACTTTCTGCCGTCTGCCTTCCTTTGGAAAATATCTATGCAACATGGCCTTTGACTCTCTAACAGCAGGCTGAACAAATTGTATCACTACTACTATGATCCTCATTATGCTCAGCAACTTCATAAGCCATGCGGAACTTGTTGTCTTTCTGTGACATCACTGCACATTTCTGAAAGTCACAGATCAGTGTTTTATAAATGTGTGGCCATTGCAGCATCTCGCTAGGGAGAAGGAATCAAGGACACAGAGAATGAAGAGAACTTGGCACTTTATAGATTTTTTTTTACAACAGATCTATAAAGCATCAAGACCTTGAACTTCCTCATATGTCTCAACCATAATGAGAATGCTGCAATGGAGGACTATATAGGGAAGAAAAAGAAAGAGAAATTAAGGAATTCCAGGGTCTGAAGTTGTCCAGTGGGTGAGCAATTTTGATGATTTTGAGGGCCATTTGTCTACCCCTTAGATTTCTCATGAGTTAAATGACTGCCCAAAAGGGCAAGAGAGTTGATTAAAATGAGAAAAGCAGAAGTGACCACAGGAGAACCCGGAATGGGAATATATATGTGATTGAAACTGCCATCATTTTGGCAGTTTCACATCTGGCGAAGAAGAAGAGGAGGAGGAGGTATTATGTGCTATCAAATGACTGACTTGCTGATCCTTTTTGCACTAACTTACAATGACACTAATAGAAGCTTTGAGGTAAATGAGATTCTTAAGGAATCATTTTAACAGTGCCACCCTCCCCTGTGAATATCCATGGCCAAATGACAGCTTGGACCTAGATCTCCTGAGTCCTAGTCACTCTATCTACTGTACCACAGTAGGTATTCTTAGAAGCATCAACACAGTCACAATAACTAGCATTCTTCTCAGATTATATGTCAACATTGCATCATAAGCTGACCATTAGCAGTTATTACTCTTATGGTGGGACATCATGTGCTCTTCTCTCCTTCTGAGATTAGTGCACTATTGTTTTTCTAGGAAAAAGAAACTAGATTAGGTCTGCAGATCCAGGTTTACCTCTTTGGAAGTATACTTTATGGAATATACAAGTAAGCATGCCTCAAAGTGGAAGTAATTACAATACAATAAGTGTTATCTACAACAAAGCAATGATATTCTTGGTGGTAATGTATGGTTGTGAGAGCTGGACCATAAGGAAACTGAGCGCAGAAGAATAGACGCCGTTGAAATGTGGTGTTGGAGGAGAGTTTTAAGAGTCTCTTGGACAGCGAGGAGAACAAATAGGTCAATCTTAGAAGAAGGTCAAATAGTAAAGATGAAGCTAAAGTACTTTGGACATCAAATGAGAAGAGAGGATTCACTTGAGAAAGCCTTGATGCTGGGAAAGGTGGAGGGCAAAAGAAGAAGGGGGCGGCCAAATATGAGATGGCTAGATGGTATTGTAGACACAATGGGGACAGAGCTGGGTGGGATGAGGAGGATGGTGGAGGACAGGGGTGCCTAGAGGGCAATGGTCCATGGGGTCGCAAAGGGTCAGAATTGACTGTGCGACTGAATAACAAAAACAACTAAGTATATTAAAAGCAATGATGTATAATGTAACTCACTATCCTGACCCATTGATTTCAATGGTATAGGTCAAATTTAATTTTTTTCTGAACTGTTTACTGTTTCTAAATCTGCAATCCTATGAACACTTGAAAATAAGTTCAGGTTGGCTTACTTTAAATAAAAGCACATACAATTGGTCTGTAGCAATAAGCCTGCCTTATATGGTAGCACATATGGCTAAATGTCAAATTCAGCCTGCTTATAAAATCTGCACGTTTATTTTTGGTTCAGAAATTATCACCCACACCACCCAAATGTTAACAATTATTATGGCTGAAATGAAGGGAAAACAGAGTGGAGCATCTTTGAAAATGGCTGTTAATACATATAGGTGCCTCTTCTCATCTTACTTCCAGAGCAACTCAGAAGGGATGGAGGAAAAGGTCAGTGTAGAAAATGCTTGAAAGAATGCAAGGCTTTATTTTAGTTCATGTAGTTCTTCGTACTACAGGCGCTGAAGTAACATCAAAGCCTGGAATTCAACTTCTAATTAAAGATTACTGAACATTCAGTATTCCCAATACAAATATCTTGATCCCTACCAAATGGTCCACACTTGGAAATAAGCCTGATTGAAAAATAATATGACCTAATTCCAACGAATGTGCTTAGAACCCGAGTGTAAGAAAAGCAAGTGAGATTCTTTTTAGCACTTAAAAATAAAGATAAACAACTCTCTGACACCATTCCTACATACACAGCCACATGACTGAGTACAAAAAGTCTTTTACAACCACTTTTAGGCTTCATATAAATAAATTTAGGAGCCACGAACAATGAGGCAGCAGCATGTCAACAAACATGAAAGATAATCCTTTGGAAAGGATCCTTCCATGTCCCGCAGGCCTGATCCTGAAAGTGCCATACAAATACTAAAATTTACTCTAATAAACACAGATCAGATGAGTCACTCATAGACTTACAGACTGATGTCTGAAAGTAGCCAAACTGGAGACTGAAATACCAGAAATTGGAAAAGTTACTTCTTTGTACTACAGGTTCCAGGAAACTATAGCCAACATGGACCGCTGTAGACATCATGGCCACAATGCTTCTGGATGTTGCAGTACAAAATGGTAATGTTTACCATCTGTGTGACAGACAGATCAAATCAAATGAGCACAAGCATTATTAATCCAAGGAAAGCACAACTGAGTGGTCAGAATTCAAGCTACTTGAAAGTCTGCTTTATAATGTCATCATCTGCTCTTTGCCTTTAGTTGTAAGTGACTTTGAGAGTTCTGGGTGTCCTCTATAGACATCCACTTTAAAATGGGCCCCAGACATCGGCGGCTGTCTAAGCCTGTGCTGACTCTAAGTTTTAGGCACACTCTTAATACTGTTTTGATTTTTTTAAAATTGTGCCAGAAGCAAACAAAGCTGCTTTCTGGGTTGAAAGGATTTTTGCTGGAGGAACTCCACTTGGGGGACCCACAAAAGAGGCTCTTTTCATGCCCCCGAAATCTTTTCCCCCCTGAAGTGGTCCCTATTTATTTACTTGCAATTTCTTGCTTTCTGCTAGGTTGGCAGGAGCTGGAAGTGGGACAGAAAGTGGCTCAATTTCATTATGCAGTACTCAGGTCTTGAACTGCCACTTGCCAACCTTCCAGCTAACAAGGCAAGCTGCTTAACCACTGAGCCATTGCAGTCCCAGCTTTTTTGATAATTTTTAAAGGATGTAAAACGTAAAGGTCACCCTTGCTCGAAAACCAGTCATATTCAACTCTAGGGTTCAGTGCTCATCTCTGTTTCATAGCCGAAGAGCCAGCACTGTCTGCTTCTGCAGACATTTCCGTGGTCATGTGGCAGGCATGACTAGACTCTGGAGTGCACAGAGCACTGTTTACCTTCTCAGTGAAGTGGTCGCTATTTATCTACTTGCAATTTCTTGCTTTCAAACTGCTAGGTTGACAGGAGCTGGGACAAAGATGGGAACTCATTCCGTCCTGCAGTATTCGGGTATCAAACTGCTGACCTGCCACCTCCCAATCAGCGTCTTAACCACTTGAGACACTTGGGTTGCATTGTTGTGTTGTGATTATGTCTTTGCATTTTTAAATGGAAATGTTTTAAAATTGTTTTTAATGCAGCTGCTAATCTTTTTGTGTTTTATCATTATATATAATACTGAGCTAACTCCCATTGTTAGTCCCAATAATGAATGGGACCGCTTAAAATCATTTCTTGTATACGACCCACTAATTCAATGGGTCTAATCCATTTGGGACTAAGAACTGGATTCAGGCTGTGGTAATTTTTACTTGCATTTAGTTTTTTGAAATTAGGTTGTGAGCCACCTTAAGTTCCATAATTGGGGGAAAAGTTGACTGTAATAAATACATAAAATTACACATTGCTCTGGCTAATTTCTTTCTTAAGCATAACATAGCTGTATTAATACTGAATAAATAATTTGGCAACAATGTTTTTAATTGAATGGGCGAGTAGTCTGTTCATTAACATACTCAAAAAATTCCTGGAGATTAAGACTATCTATAGCTACTAGATATTATAGCTGTATGTGACTACCTTCTCTACTCAGACACAAAATGCTTCTGTGTACTGATAGCCAATGGACCCAAAGTATATTTGGCTTTTTGGCTCCCTTAGATACCTTGTAGCCCACCATGTGAACATGATAGTGGAATATACAGCATAGCTGTTCTTGTTTTTCTTAAGTAGCATCCTATGCTTCTAACATATACAAACCATAGTCAAATACTTCCTCTTGGAGCAGTCTTATTATAGTTACTTTATTTTGAGAGTGGTGCAGTAAATGAATTTGAGAACATGATCTTGTGGCAGTGAAAAATTTATGAACTTCCAAAACCTGAGAGGGGAGCTACACATCTTGCTCTTCTGAAAGTGATTTTGCAACTGGAAGCTTTATTTTGAGGTTTCTTTTGGTATTTTATTATCTTGGCTTGAGCCAGAGACATTTCACAAATTTACTTTTTCACACTGTTAATAAATCTGATGTTAGGAGACAGTTTTAAGCTTTGCACAGACTGTCTTTTCAGTGAATGGTGAGTTCCCTCCTTCTTTACATGCTTGGAGATAATAACCACAATTGACAGTACTGTTGACTCTTTTGCAAAGAGAGAGCAGCACAAATTCTTGTCAGCCAAGAACTGGAAGCAGCAGTGTTCAAACTGAGGTCCTTTAGGTCTGTAGTTCACAGTCATGTTAAATGAAGGAAAGCTTCATCATTTGTCTGTCTTTTCATGACAGTAAGCACTGTAAGCATCAGTCAGGCTGGATTAGTCCCTGGACATTGCAATGCTCCCAGTTCAGAAAAATCAGACAGCTTTATGCTGTTGCCTGGGGGACACCTGACTGTTCTTGGAAGGCTTTCCGCCCTTTGAGGAGGGGCCTTCTATGTCCCCACATAAATACATAAGAACACATAAAATAACAGAGAAGGATTTGTTGACCTTACAACGAGCTATGACACTGCTGCTCAAATAGCTCTACCTACTTACTAAAGATCACGGACAAATGGTCACTGGAGAAATCCAAAGAATACTTTCCCACAGGGTAGCGTCCTGGCACCATTACATTTTACCATTTATACTAATGATCAACCAATGTTTCCATATACCAGAGGAGTTCCATCTATACTGATGTCTTTGCCTTGACAATCCAGGGGAAAAACTTTTGGGTCCATTGAGCACCAATAAACCTCTGCCTTAGATTATCTTTCTTTGTACTGTATTATAAAAACAACTAGCTGAAGCCAAACCCTTTGAAAAACACAGGTCTGCTCCTTCCACTTAAAAAAATAGAAAATCTTAGAGGAAACCTTGAGTAAGCTGGGGAGGCAAGATTTGGGAACATTGTCCTAAATCAAATATCCGGGCATCACTTTTAATTGGACCCTAACCTACAAAAAACAGAACAAAACACTGCCTAAACTCCAAACAGAAAATTGCTACCAGAAACAATATACTTGTTGGTTCAGACTGGGGTAGACACCCACAACAATAAGAACAGCAGCTTTCTGTCTCATGCTACTCCGCAGCAGAATATGCTAGTACTGTATGCTATAAATTAGCACACACCAAACAAACAGATGTAGTTCTCAATGAATCATGCAGGATTATTACTGGTTACCTGAAACCTGCCCAAGAATAGTCTGTTGTTTGACTGGAATTCCCTCTCCAGACATATGTCATGAAGTGCTATGAAATAAGGTAATACTACACAAAACCCATCCTCTTCATAGACACCAACCCTCCCCTGTCCCCAACGAAGACTAAAATTGAGGGAAACTTTTCTTCACATCTCTTAGGCTCTAAATATTATACAGTACTAGAAAGGCTAGGCTAAACAAAGTATTTGGCAAAAATAATAATAAAGGATTTTGCATTCTAAAGCAGCTCAGAAGTAAGTTTGTCAGGCTTTAGAAGATGCTGTGCTGTATGACATATATTTGCCTTTTCTTTGAAGTATTTCCATACTGAAAGTGCTTTGTTATTTATAACATGTTGGTCTCAGGAATAACTATAAAGTATTCTGCTAAAACACCACACTTTTTCAGATAGAGCGTTAGGTTGAGGTTTTAAGACCTGAAGCCAAGAATGCAACCAGCATATTGTAAATGACAGGTTATTTGCTGCAAGACTTACACAATTCCCTCATGCATTTTGAGCTTGGACAGCAGAATAAATGTGGAAACCAAGATGCAATAAAGAATACAGTTTTATTTCTGAGTCAATTGCCTTCTATTGGTTCCATTTCAACTGAATTTATATATGGATTAATATACTGGCTGTCATTTTATCTGTTTATTCTATAGTTCTTTAAAAAACTGCAGTATTTATAATTAATCTATGATGTAACTATTGGGTACAATACACTAAGTTATGATCTTTCAAGTCAACATTTATGTGAGCTCTTAACTGTTTAAGAATATTCTCTGTAGAGTGTGCTCATTGTATTTTACAAGGAACAAGTTACATATTGATAAATGACTGCTTGCAATGATTATTTTCAGGTGCTTGCTCAGGAAGATAAAAATGCTCCGTTTCTTATAATGCATGTACAGAAAATTGTTATTTTCCAGCAAAATAATTTCAAAGGGGACTCCAGTGCAATTTAAAATTTATGAAGTCTAATCATATCTGCTGAGATGTACATTAAAGTGTTTCCTGTCTCATTGCAGACAGTGGTCACTATATTAATGTGAACAGAACAGTTTCTACTATGGTGAATAATCACTATATAAAGCTGTTCACTGAATTGTCATAGGACAGTGATGGCTAACATTGGCACTCCAGGTGTTCTTGAACTTCAATTTCCAGAAGCCCTGATCAGCTCTCCTTCTGATCAGGGCTTCTGGGAATTTAAGTTCAAGGAAACTTGGGAGTGCCAAGATTAACCATCACTGTCATAGGACGTACTTTTTGTATTTCATTATCAGCTGATTTCACTGGGTATACTCCCCCCCCCCATACTATCAGCGTACAGTACTTGCAATATGGTTGCAAATCTAGATGTTTCTCTTTCTAAAGCTTACTATAGGATTTTTCTGGGGTTTTCCTTCTCTCTGCAGGGATTTCCAGTCAGCAAAAACAAATGTGTATAATTCCTTACATTCTGCAGAGGAATTGATGCCTTTCGCTTATTAGTGTTAGGCTCCTTCATTGACTAACATAATCATTTGAAACTGATTAGTGTAAGAGCCTAAAATAGACAACATCCCTTGCAAAGCTCATTAGCACAACCATTTGAAATCGACCAGTCTAAGAGTCTGAAACTGACAGCAGCAGCAAAACATACAAAAATCTTGCGAAGGATATCATTTCAGGCACAGTGCAGGACAGCGAAACTTAATCCTGCACAGGAATTCTCAAAGAGAGAGGACAAAAAATAGCGCTCAGTAATTTTCCTTGCCTCAACTCTAGGTATCTTGCAGTTTCCATGAGTGTTGCAGAGGGATACCTTGCAAAGGTGAAATGTCAAAAATCCCAGAAATTGGGGAAAAAATTACTGAATGCAGAGCCTCTTGTTGAGGGTGAAAGAGGAGAGTGCAAAAGCTGGCCTGAAACTCAACATCAAAAAAATGAAGATCATGGCATCTGGCCCCATCACTCCTGGGCAAATAGAAGGGAAAGAAATGGAAGTAGTGACAGACTTTACCTTCTTGGGATCTAAGATCACTGCAGATGGTGACTGCAGCCATGAAATAAAAAGACACTTACTTCTTGGGAGGCAAGCTATGACAACCCTAGGCAGCATAACAAAAAGTAGAGACATCACCCTGTCAACAAAAGTTATTAGTTAACAACAAGAAAAGTTTAGTTAAAACAATGGTCTTCTCAGTAGTAATGTATGGCTATGAGAGCTGGCCCATAAGAAAGGCTGAGTAAAGAATAGACGCCTTTGAACTGTGGTGCTGGAGGAGACTCTTGAGAGTCCCGTGGGCTGCAAGGAGATCAAAGCAGTCCATTGTAAAGGAAATCAACCCTGACTGCTCCTTGGAAGGACAAATACTGAAGCTGAAGCTCAGGTACATGTACTTTGGCCACCAAATGTGAAGAGAGGACTCACTGGAGAAGGCCCTGATGCTGGGAAATATCCAAGGCAAAAGGAGAAGGGGCGGCAGAGGATGAGATGGCTAGATGGCATTGTTGGTGCATAAATCTGGGCTGGCTATGGAATGGCAGACTCGACTGTGCAACTGAACAACAACATAATATCCCTGATATATAATCTACCTAGGGGACTGCAGTGCCTCAAGTGGCTAAGACGCTGACTGGGAGGCGGTAGGTCAGCAGTTTGATTCCCGAGTACTGCAGGACGGAATTAGCTTCCGTCTTTGTCCCAGCTGCTGCCTACCTAGCAGTCTGAAAGCAACAAATTGCAAGTACGGTAGATAAACAGGGAACACTTTGGTGGGTACCTGTTTATCAACCTACCCTTTTTGAGTAAAGTATTGGAAAAGGCAGTGGCATGGCGGTTACAGGAGTTCCTGGATGAAGCGGATTATCTGGATCCTTTTCAGTCAGGATTCAGGCCCGGATATGGGATGGAAACTGCATTGGTTGCGCTGGTGGATGATCTCTGGAGGGAGCGGGATGGCGGACATCCAACTGTCCTGGCTCTTCTGGACCTCTCAGTGGCGTTCGATACTGTTGACCACGGTATCCTTCTGGGAAGGCTCCAAGGATTGGGGATCCAAGGCACAGTGTTGACTTGGTTTTCCTCATTTCTGAGGGGCCGGATCCAGTCGGTGTGGTTAGAGGGTGAGATGTCCAGTCCTAGGCGGCTCCAATACGGGGTGACTCAGGGCTCGGTGCTCTCACCTCTCCTATTTAATATCTACATGAAACCACTGGGTGAGATCATCTGTTCTCATGGGGTGAGGTATCATCAGTATGCAGATGATACCCAACTGTATATCTCGGCCTGTGGGGACCCAAGCGATGCAGTAGAAGTCCTTTCCAGGTGCCTGGAGGCTGTCAAGGTCTGGACAACAGGCTACAACTGAATCCTGGCAAGACTGAGTGGCTGTGGGTTGGGGGTCCTGTGTTATCTCGGGAACTACCACCTTTGGTTCTGGACAGGGCAGTCTTGCCCCAAACAGACCCGGTATGTAACTTGGGGGTCCTCCTGGACTCGCGACTACTGCTCAAAGAGCAGGTGGCAGTTGTGGCCAGAAGGGCCTTTGCACAACTTCGTGTGATTCGCCAGTTACGGCCATTCCTAGGCCGGGACTCCTTGCTTATGGTCACACATGCCTTGGTCACCTCCAGACTTGATTATTGTAATGCACTCTACATGAGGCTGCCCTTGGTGACCATTCGGAGGCTTCAGCTGGTCCAGAATGCAGCTGCACGAGTAGTGTTGGGATGTGGGCGTTATGCCCGTGCCTCACCACTGCTGAGGGAGCTGCACTGGCTCCCAGTTTGCCTCCAGGTGCAATTCAAGGTGCTGGTTATTACCTTTAAAGCCCTTTATGGTAGTGGTCCAGGTTACTTGAGAGACCGCATCGTCCCAAGGACATCTACCCGGCCCACCAGAGCGGACCGGAGAGGCTCTCTGGTTGTGCCATCAGCCAGAGAGGCACATCTCTTTGGCACTAGAAGGAGGGCCTTCTCGGTGTCCGCTCCAGCCCTGTGGAACCTTCTCCCAACAGAGCTATGCCTGCAGACGGAGTTGCTGTCCTTCAGGAAAAGAGTGAAAACCTGGTTGGGAGGTTTGGTCTGGGGAGTGGATGGTTCAATTTCCCCAGCCAGTTGGATGGTTTGACCCCCAGTATGTCCAAGTTATAATACCTAGCTTTTAATTAAGCTTTTAAGCTTTTTAAAAGTCTTTTAATTTTTAAAGTGTTTTTAAAATTGTTGGAAATCGCCCTGGGTCCCTTCGGGGAGGGGGGCGATAAAACAAATATAAATAAATAAATAAATAAATAAATAAATAAAGGTAACAGCATTCCGTGTGCTGTCTAGTCATGCCTGCCACATGACCACAGAAACATCTGCAGAAGCAGACAGTGCTGGCTCTTCGGCTTTGGAACAGAGATGAGGACTGAACCCTAGAGTTGGATACGACTGGCTTTCAAGCAAGGGAAACCTTTACCTTTACCATAATCTACCTGTGTTTTTGAGACCTGGGCTCACATGTCTCTCTCATTGTCCCATTAATAACAGTGTGGTTGTGAAAATAGATCAGAAGATTTTGCTTCTAAAACAATAAGTTTCTTGTCTACCTGTATATGAAAAGAGGGGATTCTGACTAGCTTAAACTGTGGTTTGTTCATAGGTCAGTCCTTTGAACAAGCCACTGCTTAATGTGGAAGTTTTCTCAATTTGCAGGTAGAAAGAACTCTGGTTAGTTAAAACACAAAAACAAAATCTTTTGAACTGTTCTTTGTGATCATGCTGGAGTTGAGAGAAGTGCTGGATAATTAAGTTCAAGGCTCACTGTTGTTTGTGCATGTAGCAAAAAAAGGAGCAATAGCAGTGTTTCTGTAACATTTTGCCAGCAGTACACATTGGCTAAGAACACCTAAAGCATACAAATTCAATTGCAGAAATGAAAAGTCTTATTACATAATTTAATTTATTACATATTTATTACATAACCATTTAAAACAATTCAATTATAATGGACTTTTATGTGATCAATGTTTTTATAGATTTCATAAACAATATTATTTTGTCCTATATTGTTCCCATAGTACCTCCCTTTCTTTCTGCATTTCAACTTATTAAAATATCTGCTTAAATGTCTGTAAAGCTACCACTGAAAGAAAAATAGGGCCCACGCAAATAATACTCTTTAACACTCCAGGCAGGATGACATGTCAGCATGTATTTCCCATTCAAGGTCATACCACGGTTCCTTTTTTACTTATTAAATGTCCTACAACTGCAACGGGATAATGCAAGTGAGATGAGCACTCAGGAAATACACAGAGACACAATCATCTATCTATCTATCTATCTATCTATCTATCTATCTATCTATCTACCTACCTACCTACCTACCTACCTACCTACCTACCTACCTACCTACCTACCTACCTACCTACCTACCTACCTACCTACCTACCTACCTACGTACCTAATCTACCTACCTACCCACCCACCCACCTACCTAAACATTTCTAGCCCACTCTATTACATAGGCTCTCAGGGTGGGTTAGAAAACTGTATAAAAACAATTTTAAAACAGAAGAGATTTAAAACAACAAAAAGTTAAAACATTCAAACATTTGACATTTTTTAAAACATGAACAACACTGGTTATCACCATAAAGTCACAGCTAACAGACCAATTGAAGCTGACTACAGACACTCCAAGCCACTGGGTTCACATGAAACTCCAATGACAAAGATGAGTCTACACATCTACAGTGGTACCTCGCTTAAAGAGCATAATGCGTTCAACGGGATTGCTCTTTAAGTGAGTTGCTCTTTAAGTGAAACACTCGGAAAAAGCGCTGCCACTACCATTGTAAGTGACCGATTGTGACTTCTGGGGGGGGGGTTGTGAACCCCGATTTAGTTGTTAAGTGAGTTTTGGGTTGTTTTTAGTTGTTAAGTGAGGGCGATCATTCAGAGAAAATTCTGCTCTTTAAGTGAGTTTGTCTGTAAGCGAGGCACTATTTATGTGAGGTTTTACTGTACTCATAAATGTTGTACCTGTTCTTTCAGGGGGAGTGCAATTACATCAAAAACTGTCTCCTACCCAAAGGTTATAAAATAAACATACAGAGTTGAGGAAAAAACCCTTAATCCCATTGTTCCTTTGCAAATTTATGTACACAGAATCAACCCCTTACCTCTTGAGTGCCAAGTTTCACAAAATTCAGTGAACAGAAGATTGTGAGAGTGGAATAGATCTGTACAAGAAGCTAAATGTGAAGAGGGAGGGGTAAGCAATTAAAAGGAAACCATTTGAGCCTTTATCTGGTCTTATTTGCCGACGTATAAGACACACTCTGCCCTTCAAAATACACTGGGAAAATGGAGTGCATCTTATACAGTCCCCCCCCCCCCACTAGTCTGGTTCAGCAGCCACTAGGAACCTGGCGGAGGGCAGTTTCTAAAGAAGCTCTCTGGGCAAGAGGCTTCTAAAGGAGCAATCTTGACCCAGCTGAATCCTGGCCAATCCTGCCCTTCTGAAAGGACCCTTCTCTCCGTCACCCCCAATTCCAATCTCCTTGGCTGGTGGTGGGATGGGGTGGGGTGGAAATGGGCTTAAAGTTTCCTTTCCCCCTTCTCCTGGCTCCTGGCGGGCAGTGGCGATGGGATGTTGGGAAAATGGGCTTCAAAAGAGCTATCTCCCCTACCTCATCCCACCCTGGGAAAAATTTAGGAAATGTATGAAAAATGTAAAAAATCATTTCCCCCCCTTTAAAATGCGTATAATTAATTTAATTTTAATATTTATATCCCGCCCAATCAGGGCGGCTCACAGTATTTACATCATGATTTAAGTAACTTAATTTGATTTGGTTTCAATCAGATCCACCCTGGTTACAAACTTTGATTTATCTCCGGCTGCCAACACCTGATTATGTTCAAAGATGGGGTTCTCTTTAATTTTTTGTGTGAGTTGTCTTCTTTCCAAATGTTCCTGACTGCCATGGAAAATTAGCACAAACACATCCCAAATGTAAGTTTAGATGAGTGAAGGAGGATCTAATTCCATTGATTTTTGCAACTTGTGTGTTCTCTGCTGAAGTAATGGCTCTTAAGAAGTGAACTAACCTTTTTAAAAAGGGGATAGTATTTATGTGAACATACTGTATTCCCAAATTTGCATTAGTACCAGGTTAGATGACGACAACATTTACAGAGTTTTATTTCTGGGACACTGAAATATATTACTGTAATATGTTTAATTCAACTTCAGTCTCCTTTGGATATACAATCCAGAAAAGAACAAGTTAAGAAAAAATCCTAGATTGTTAACATCATGACCACTGGTAATTTGTGCAGATTTTGCCACCAAAACTGCATACTGTGTGGGTGTTTTTCTATGGGAGAGTGTCATTGGTGGGTGACCTTTCTTATCATATTTGTGCATAGTCAGTGTTGAAACAACTTCTGTGAGTTGTTTGTCACGCTATAGTGAATCAAATGGTCTACAAAAGGCCAGGTAAAGTACTTAAAAGTACTAATAAAGGAGTCCTACACAATCTTTTCATCCAATGTGGTCTCCAAACAATGACATTACCACTAAATCTGCCCAATCTGAGGATGCCAAATGAGGGCTCAGGGAATTGCTACATTTCTCAACTTCTCTAGGCAGAGACACGTCTCTAAGCAGTATTATAAGCAGTAATTTGATTGTCACATCTGTGTCAAGGTTTTAAAGCCTGAATACCCATCTACTTCCAGCTGGTACTCAGGCTGTCTAGTGTGAAGATGTTTATATGCACATTGCAGAAAATGGCACGAAGAGCTCAATTGCCTGCATCCTCTGCCCAGTCTCTTTCTCTCTGGTCTTGGCTTTCTGGCATAGCAAAACCGCACCATTTGGAGCAGGATAGGGAATGTTGCACATAATGAGCCTTTTTGTTGCATAAGCCCTACCTGCATGTTGAAAAGTTCTTGCTTCACCTTAGCCTGCCCTTGCCTCTGAAACAGCACAAAAGCCTGTCCTTGTGACATCTTCTAAATGTTTGCTCTGGAATCTGAGGTCATGGGATGTTGTCAATTTGGCAATCTAAAATACCCCTTGATGTGATTACATACAGGGTGGTCTGTAAGTCCCTACTGAATCTTCCTCTAAATTTGCCACTTATTGTATCCAGGTTGTCATCAGTATTCTTGTGCTCATGTACCCACGTACTTGTCACAATAACACTCTTCAAGCATAAATGGGCTTAAATCAGCCATATTTCTCTGAAATAAAAATTATAATACATATGGACTTACAGGCCACCCTGTATATGAAGTTGGTTTGTTTTGTCCGTGCCCTCCCTTGCCTTTTCTTACCTTTGACATCTGGGACTGTGTGAAAGAGCTCTGATCATCTGTCTTCTTTTGTATCTAGGCCAGACTTTAAACTGCCAAAATGAAGCCCAACTTTTGGTGAATTCATTCTGCACTTCCTTTTGCTTGACCTAGTGCGAGAAAGATTAGCCAACAACACAAGGTTGCTGTTACCAGAGTATGTCCAATTGTGGTTCAAAAATACCACAATCTTCGAGGGAGGCTCTTTCTGTGCACCCTATCTGAATAGGGATGATTATGAAGCTATATAACAGGGGTGCCTAAACTTTTCAGGCTGCGGGCCAGTCACGTGGTTCAGGGAGACAATCACTATGGCCCAGGGGCTGGATCCGGGCCCCGATGCCAATTCATCCTGCCCACGAAGTCCTCGTCGCTCCTGGAAGCGGAAGTAAAACGTGCCATAGGGGCGCATTTTACTTCTGCTTCCAGGAGCGACGAGGGCTTCGGGGGCCAGATGAATTGGCATTGGGGCCCAGGCCGTAGTTTGGACACCCCTGCTATATAAACTCTGCCCCTGCTTACTTGTTTCCCCCCCTCCTCTTCCTTTTTTGCAAGGCGATACTTAAACGTGCCTTACCCTTCCCCCAACGTTTTTTGTTGTTGTTCAGTCGCACAGTCGATTCCGACCCTTTGCGACCCCATGGACCGCTGTCCTCCAGGCACTCCTGTCCTCCATCATCCCCCTCAACTCGCCCAGCTCTGTGCCCATTGCTTCTATAATACCATCTAGCCAATTCTTTTTTAATTGATTTTTTAAAGTAATTTCGAACCTCAAGGTTTTAATTTATGAATTGTCTGTAAGCCGACTAGAGTCAGGTTCGGCTAATTGGGGCGGGATAATAAATCTAAATAAATAAATAAATAAATAAATCTCATCTTGGGCCGTCCCCTTCTTCTTTTGCCCTCCTCCATCCTTCTCAGCATCAAGGCTTTCTCAAGCGAATCCTCTCTTCTCATTTGATGTCCAAAAGTACTTTAGCTTCATCTTTACTATTTGACCTTCTAAGGAGCAGCCAGGGTTGATATTTCTTCTAAGATTGACCTATTTGTTCTCCTCGCTGTCCAGGGGACTCTCAAAACTCTCCTCCAACACCACCAACGTTAGACTCAGCTAAACAGCCTCCAGCTCCTCTCTGCACGTGCTCAGAGACCCTTTCGCCCTTCTGACACCCCCCTCCCCTTCGACCTTTCTGGCCGCGGCCTCTGAGCGCTGCCCAGTCAGACTTCTCCCCTGCCTTTCCTCCACCCCCTTCTCGAGTTACCCTCTCCCCCCCCCCGCTTGGGGGTATGTGTCCCCCCCCTCTCTCTCCTCTCCCTCCAGAGTAGCAGCAGCATCTGCTGAGTTCCCGCCTCCTCTCCCCGACTGGCAGCGAAGCCGCGGAGGAGGAGGAGGAGGAGGGAGGGAGGGAGGAAGAGCAGTCGCCGCTGCTTCGGCATAAAGCGGCGCTTTCTCAGCTTTGCCAGGGAGGCGCACCGGGCGTGGGGCACCCATGGCCTCCGCTTCCCTCCGGCCAAAGGCAGGAGCCCCCCCGCCGCTGGCGCCCAGCAGTGACTAACTTCCTCCTCCTCCTCCGTCCCTCGGCCAGGCCGCGGTTCCTCCGCCCTTGTCTTCGTCGCCCCCCCGGGCCGTGGCCACCATGTGGGGGAGGCTCCTCTCCGAGCTCTGGCAAAACCACAACGGAGACCCCGCGGGTAAGGCGAGGGGGAGGCCGGCCCTTCCTTGGCTCGGGTGTCTCTTTGGTGGGGGGCGGCGGCGAGGGGGGGGGGTCGAAACCATAGCAAGTCGCCACCACACTTGTCCACCACGCTTCGTGCACCCTCTGGGTCACAATTCGCATTTGTTGCCCACCCACCCCAACATGCTGGGTCCTTATTTTGCTGACCTCTGAAAGGATGGATGGGGTGGTTTGACTCAACCTTGAGCCCTAGTCAAGATCGAACTCTGAACCTTTGGGTACAGTCGTTTTTTAACCCCTCCTCCTCCTCCTCCAGGGCTCCTGTCTTCAGAATAGCTGCCAGTTGTCCCCTGCCCTTGCAGGCGTCGTGAGGATGAGGAATAAAAGGGGGGGGGGGAGAGGAGAAAGAGAAATCCCCCGCACGTGTGAACACAGCCCTTGGGTTGCGTGGCGACTCGCCTTGGGGTCTGCCTCCCCCCCTCCCAATTGGGGTTTTTTGGGGGTGGAAGCATTCAATTTTGAGGCTGGAATGGAAAAAAGGATCCCTCTCTGCCCCCCGGTTTTCCTTGCAACACACGTTGGGGGGTGGAATTGGGAGAGATGTTATACATTGTTATGTATAATGTATAAATAATGTATAAATAAATAAATAAATAAAAATGTTCCTTAACGCGCGTCGTCCTAGGGCTTGCTTGGAGAGCTTTTTGGACCCAAGAGGGGAAGCAGAGTTTGCGGGGAGTCCCAAGTGGCTTTGTAGAAAGGAGGGAAGGAAAGAAGGAAGAAAGAAAGGGGGATCTCCCTTCTGGGACACGTTTTAAGCCGTGTAATTAGCTGGCGGCTATATATAGCACTTTCTCTCTTAATCGTCTTTATGGCGGAGGACTGATGATCCGCGGCGTTTGGTTTTGAACATCCACCCCATCCAAATCCTTCCCCAACCCAGTTGCACCTTGGGGAGTTTGGGTCAGTACTGTCCGATTTTATTTTATTTTTTAGTTGTGTATGTGTGTGTGTGTGTCCCCCCCCTCTTTTTTTATACATGACATTAAAATAAAATAAACATTGTGTGTCTTTAATCATGGTATCCGGTTCCCTTTTGCAGAAGACTGCGTCCTGCCTGCTTCCGGGAAGTAGTAGTGCCTGACTTCATTTCTGACGGCAGGGCTTGAAACCTCCCATAATTGCAGGCATCCCTTGCTCAAGATCTCCTCTTTAAATCGGTGACGTTGAGCTGTCTAGTCGTTTTGGCCCATCCAGGTCATAATGGAGGGTAGTTCCCTGCCCCCCAATAAATGCTGCAAATGCGATCATTGATGCATTGATTGCATTTCTCTGCTCACACAAAATTTGTATCCGAGTAGTCCTAGCAGTTCGAAAGCAAGAAATTGCAAGTAGATAAATAGGAACCACTTCGGTGGGAAGGTAACAGCGTTCCATGCGCTCCAGTGTCTAGTCATGCCTGCCACATGACCATGGAAACGTCTGCAGAAGCAGACAGCGCTGGCTCTTCGGCTTAGAAACAGAGATGAGCACTGACCCCTAGAGTCGGATACGACTGGCTTTCGAGCAAGGGAAACCTTTACCTTAGTCCCATTTTATTTGACTTATTTGATCTTCCTACTTTGCTTCGACTTTGAGGTGCTCAAGAACGCAGCTCCCTCCTTTAACTAAACCGTGTGGTTATTTCTGAACGCACTCAGTTATAGGAATATTATTGCACTGATGCATTGATTGCATTTCTCTGCTCACACAAAATTTGTATCCAAGTAGTCCCATTTTATTTGACTTATTTGATCTTCCTACTTTGCTTCGACTTTGAGGTGCTCAAGAACGCAGCTCCCTCCTTTAACTAAACCATGTGGTTATTTCTGAACGCACTCAGTTATAGGAATATTATTGCACTGATGCATTGATTGCATTTCTCTGCTCACACAAAATTTGTATCCGAGTAGTCCCATTTTATTTGACTTATTTGATCTTCGACTTTGAGGTGATCAAGAACACAGCTCCCTCCTTTAACTAAACCGTGTGGTTATTTCTGAACGCACTCAGTTATAGGAATATTATTGCACTGATGCATTGATTGCATTTCTCTGCTCACACAAAATTTGTATCCAAGTAGTCCCATTTTATTTGACTTATTTGATCTTCCTACTTTGCTTCGACTTTGAGGTGATCAAGAACGCAGCTCCCTCCTTTAACTAAACAGTGTGGTGATTTCTGAATGCACTCAGTTATAGGAATATTATTGCATTGATGTTAAGTCGTCAGCTCCTCATTTTGCTACTAAGATGGAACTCTGCTCGCAATATCTGAGAACGGGTTGTACTTGGCTGCACATCCCTTTTGAATAAAGTGCCATTCTTTGGTAACTGCTGTGAATTACTGTATTGTTCTGTACATCTTAGGGGTGGGATAGAGAGGTTTAAGCTGCCAGTTTCAAATTGTCATATGAGAACAATTAAATATAGTATTCCTATTTAGTATGCCTTTGTTAACTTGCTAACTTTTATATTGATTGCTAGCATCAATTGAACTTAAATAGACTTCTCAATTCACTAGGACAGATTTACCTAATTTTCTTATGTTTATGTGAATGATGAGGTGACAACAGTTCTAGAAATGGATTCCAAAATTGTCCTTTTTCAATGTTACGTTCATTTATATTTTTAAAGGATGGTAGCCCCCCACCCCATTCATCGATCGGTAGTCTTAAAGCTACCACTATTTTTATGTTCTACTTTGTTGTACATGCCAAAACAGAAAATAAAGCCACCTATTTGAAAATTGCTAGAAAATATTGCTGTACATACAAGATGTACCTCACTTAAAGAGCATAATGCGTTCCACAGGACTGCTCTTTAAGCAAGTTTGCTCTTTAAGTGAAACACCATTGTAAGTGACCAGTTGTGACTTCTGGCTGGGGGATTGCAAACCCCGATTTAGTTGTTAAGCGAGTTTTTGGTTGGTTTTAGTTGTTAAGCGAAGCAACCTTTCAGAGAAAATTCTTCTCTTTAAGAGAGTTAATCTCTAAGCGAGGCACTCTTTATGTGAGGTTTTACTGTATTTTGTTCCCCAGGATAGTCAAGGAAATGGTTTTGAGGATCAGAGGTCTGTCTGATTCAGGTGCTGTGCCTCATCATTCAGATTTACATGTTATCTAACTTGTTTTAAGGTGAAATAGAACATACTTTATATATAGGTTCTAGCCAATAATAATACTATATATATTTTACTGACTTTCACATTTTATACAGTATTAATAAGAAAAAGGGGGACAGACAAGGATTGATAATGTACAAAAGTTAAATCTGCTCTCCCAAGAGAATACATCTCAGAAACATAAGTGGTGAAGCAAAATCTAGTTACTTATAATCTTTTAAAGCAATCGGCAAGCTTTTCTGATGACAATTCATACTTCTTTAGGTATTCTTTCTGTTTGTATCACACCTTTGCAGAATTTGATTATATTTGACCAAAAGTGAGCTACTTCAATGGCATAATCTCAGTCATTTATTAGATCTTTTGTACATGTGGTGGGGCATACATTATATGCAGTGATGGGATGTCCCCGGTTCCAGACGGTTCCCTGGAACCGGTAAGAACAATTTCGGAGGGTTCTCCGAGAGGGTAGTCTATTTTTAAGGCGTCCGGTTCCGGACGCCTGAAAAAAAGAAAAAAATTTTTTTTTTAAATTGGACCCAAAATGGCTCCAATTCAGTGCGCATGCGCAGAAGTCAATCTGACGCATGCGTGCTGCAATTTTAAATTGCGCATGCGTCAGATTCTGTTTCTGCGCATGCGCACTTGTTTTTGCCGGAGCCGGACCATTTTGAAGTGGCTCTGGCAGTGGCGGAGGGCTTAGGAGGAGGAGCCGTGCCTAGCCCGGCGGCCCAGCGCTCCCGGCCGCAACTCTCCACGGGCGCCCCAAGCCTCGGCGCTCGGCGGCGGGCCTAGCCGGGGGGACCAGCGCTCCCGGCCGCAACTCTCCATGGGCAGCTCGGGGGCGCCCGGCTAGGCGCGCCGCGGAGCGCCGAGGCTAGGGGCCGCCCGTGGAGAGTTGCGGCCGGGAGCGCTGGGCCGCCCGGCTAGGCGCGCCGCGGGGCGCCAAGGCTCGGGGCCGCCCATGGAGAGTTGCGGCCGGGAGCGCTGGGCCGCCCGGCTAGGCGCGCCGCCGGGCACCAAGGCTCGGGGCCGCCCATGGAGAGTTGCAGCCGGGAGCGCAGGGCCGCCCGGCTAGGCGCGCCGCCGGGCACCAAGGCTCGGGGCCGCCCATGGAGAGTTGCGGCCGGGAGCGCTGGGCCGCCCGGCTAGGCGCGCCGCCGGGCACCAAGGCTCGGGGCCGCCCATGGAGAGTTGCAGCCGGGAGCGCAGGGCCGCCCGGCTAGGCGCGCCGCCGGGCACCAAGGCTCGGGGCAGCCCATGGAGAGTTGCAGCCGGGAGCGCTGGGCCGCCCGGCTAGGCGCGCCGCCGGGCACCAAGGCTCGGGGCCAGCCCCAACGGTCCCCATTGTAAGAGGGGTTTGTGTTTGGGGTGGGTGGGTGTTTGGGTGTATTTTTATTTAATTATTATTTTATTTATTTATTTTATTAACGGTTTTGGGGGGGGGTTTGAGGGGTGTGTGTGTGTGTTTTATTTTTATTTTATTTATTTTATTTTTGGCCCCGCCTACAACGTCATGATGTCATGACGTTGGCTCCACCCATGACGTCATGACGTTAGCTCCGCCCCCACTGTGATGACGTCAGGGTGGGGTACTAAATTTTTTATCATCCCATCACTGATTATATGCTATAAATGCTGCATTGATTGAATTTCTCCAGTCAAAGAAAATTGTATCCAAGTAGTCTTTTACTTGATTATTCTTTGATCTTCCTACTTGTTTTGAAGTCTATTAAGTGACTTAAGATGTGATCCAAATTTTCTCCTGGTGACACTCTTTGGTATTCACCCATTCAGCAAGGCATGTTTTTGCTAGCCTCTTCTGATTTCATACTCAGTGCTTGAGAAATGTGCAGAAAGGTTTTCCTTAGTTTTAGCCATTGTCTTCTAGGAGATTGGTGTCCATGAAATACATGGGTTTGGTGTAGGGTTACCTTACTTCATTCATTTTGTGCTAGTACTTCTCAATGTACTGTACTTCTAAAAACGTCTTGAAATAAAAAAAATCAATAGTTTGTGAGAAAGGTATAGCTGTTCTTTAGAATTGACAACACCTGTGTTATCACATCAGTGTTTGGTTTGTATACCTTGTTTCCCTGGATAACACTAAAGTGAGGAATAAAACAGATTGATTAAAAAGGATATTGCTAATGAACATAATGTGACATTCCTGTTGCCAAATCTAGACCTCTTTGTGCTATAATGCTTATTTTTTCAATTTAGTATGTTTGCTATTCTGTCCACTGAGTGTTACAGTATTAGAAGGATGCTGAATGTACCACTGTTTATCACTTACTATTGTATTTTGATTGGATGTCACATCTTTTACAATAGTTTCCTGAACCAATGAGGTCATTGTAATTATGATGTCATACTCTGGTAAAAATGTTTTTCATTACTTTGGTGATAAACAATATTTGGCTTTCAAATGTGTCTTTGAAGAACCTCATGATTGTTTCATAATACTATGACAATCATGTCTCAAATGTCAGCTTTTAACTATTTGAGGCAGTAGTATGCAGAGTTATTTTGTAGAGAATGCTGCTCAGTTGGTAACTGCGCTAGCAAGAAGCAATTTGTACAAAGCATAGTTTTCACAGATTACTCATTGTAGCAGTAAGAGACTGCCTCTGGTGTGCTCCCTCACTATATAGCTGGCTTTTGCAGTTGCTGCTGTGCATCAATTAGTGTGCATGGTAGAAGGCTGCATTACCTGCTTCCGTTTCAGTGCTGCCTCTTCATTCCCTTATAGTCCTGGCATCTTGGTTCTTTCTGATCTTTTTGGTAGAGAGAGATCTTTTGCAGCAGTGAGTGTGCTGACAGAAGTAGTCATTTATGGAGTATAATTTTGTCCTGTATAGATGAGCTGTAAGGAAAGCATGGCATATTTACATGTCTACATTTTTCTAAATGATAGATGCTCAAGAATGAATAGCTATTTTCAGTCATTATCATAATTTGAAAGAAAATAACTTCTGAATACCTGTCTTCACAACACAGTTATGAAAATACATGTGATTTATTGGTTATAAAGTTATGAAGATACTGTACATGTCATTAATTTTATAAAAGACACTGAGAAATAATTTTTTAGTGCTTTATATCTTTTAAGCATTTCATGGAAGTTTAGCTACTTGATATTTAACCAGCTTTTGTGATCCAGAAATGTTCTAGATTGACAGACATTAGCAGCAGCACCCTTGACATCCCCGGTCTTCTTGACCAGAAATTAGTCTCATGTACAGTACTTGGTAACATCTAGCAAATACAGAGTGTTTGCAACATAGGCAATTCACTGAATAAGGCAATTTTTCTTGCTAACTCCTAGCTACAGGTTATATGTAATGAGAGTGGTCAACCTCACAGACAATGTCATAATATAAAATTCAACAATAGTGTGAGATCACAGTGTATTATGAGCTTTAGATATCTTGAATTATGTAGTTGAGTAAAAAAAAATAAAACTGGTGAATATGCTCCATATAGATGAGGGTAACAGGCTAGAATAGTTTAGCCCTCTTTATCTTTTGGGGTGGGATGGGTTGGGGCTTATAGTTGAGGGAGACTAATTTTATAACTGTTTTGCGCTTTGTGAGGTCAAAACAAAACTTGGAGCCATTCAGAAGTGAATGCAATGCCATTGCTGACCTGTAATTGTGCTGGGGATTTCTTGGAAGAGGGGAAATTAATGGTGAGTTTGTATTGTTTGCTGTTCAGTGGCATAGTGTACACTTGGGAAAGCTATAGCATGGCTATGCATGTTGAAGGTCTACAATATGGTCTACTCTATTATCATAGCAGAATAACCTGGCTAGACTTGTCTGGGTGGCTTACAAGCATAAAATAATAAGGGAAAAGATTTCCTAAGCCATAATTTCTATAATTTGCAGGTTTCAGACGTGTCTGTCTATATTTTAAAAAGAACTGTGAACAACTATTGTTAAGCATTTTAAACATTGTGCTTGATATACTTACAAAGATCCTGGTCTTTCATTTGTATGTTATGTTCATCCTGATTTGCTATTGGAAGATACTTTTAGTTTCAAATCCAAGCAGAGCAAACACTAAAGTGCTCATTTTTATATTAAGCACAGCATTTGTCAGTTTCATATGGAATACTTCCCTCCCTATGTTATTTTTGTGTACAGGGACAGTCCCACTTAGTAGATGAGAACTGTTTTCAATTGTTCTGGAGCTCTGAAGGTCTAGAAATGTGTTAACTTATTGAGGAGCAGATGTCATTGAAGGAAAAACATTTGTTGTTGCTGATAGGTTGTAACAGGAGGAAGGCTGGTTCTACAATTGTCTCCAGCATCACCTGTTCTGCCTTCTACATAATTTTAGAGTCCTATCTTTGGTTTGTAATCTAAAGTACAGGATTTGAACATGCACACTTGAAAGCTGCTTGTTAATGTACAACACAGCTATGCTTAACTGCTTGCTAAATAGCTGCGTTTAGAAATAGTTTTTAGCACTTCTAGCATTTCCTTTAAAAAGTGATTATTGTTGTCAGAATCCCTCCATCAAGTTCTCCTTTTTATGTTCTTTTCTTTTCACTGGAAAGCACAATACCTGTCTGCCATGTGTAGATTTGAGATAGCAGTGTATTTGCATATTTTGTAAAAGGTATCAGTTCAGTTTGTTGAATCATTTTTTGCGATTACGAATTAGGGAAATGCAGAAAAGCACAGACAACAGTGTCTACTCCGGTTTGTTCTGTTACTGTCCTACCAATTGCTGTGCTCCATTGTCCCTTCTGAAAAGCAAGCTTTTATCTAATGATGAACATTCATTGTGCCAGAGGTCTTAATTATGATCAGAATTCTTGCTAGTTTGCTTGAAACTTATGTAGGAGCTATTTTAAGAAATTTACTTATTTGACTGCAATTCCCAGAGTCCTCTGATAGAAGTCATGCCAGCAGAGGGATTCTGGGAGTTTAATAAAAAGGGTAATTTCCCCAAGACTTAGGGTCAGAGGCGTAGCTACCGCCGTATCTGCCGTATCAATTATACGGGGCCCCTGGGTCATGGGGGCCCCCAACGTGCGTAAACAAAACAAATCTTTACCCTTCCTAAGGGCCCCCAAAAGATTTTTATACGGGGCCCCGCCAAGGCACGCTACTCTTCTGCTTAGGGTATTCACATTTTGTTATATGCGTGAGTGATTAAATTGTCATCAGGACTGTTTGCATTTCTTCTTTAGGATCCATAACAAATACAGTACTGTACTTGAAAGGTTGTCACACAGATAAAGAGTAGGATCTGTTCACAATCATGCAAGAGTGTAGAACATATAATAAAAAGTACAAGTTATAGGAAAAACCCAATTATCCATTGACTATCAGGAAAAAACTTCCTAATTATTAACACACTAGGGTGGTGGGACCAGTTACCTTGGGAGATAGTGAGTGCACCAACACTGGAGGCATTCAAAAGAAAGTTAAGATAGCAGTCAGACATATTTTAACCTGGATTCCTCCATTGAGTAGCAGTAGGGGAGTTGGTCTTGATTGTCCTGTAGGTCCCTTTCAACTATAATTATTCTATAATTCTAAGATAGATGAGAGCTGAGAAAATGCAATGACTCCTGTTCTGGCTACTGCAGCTTGAAATTTTAAGATGCATAATGCTTAGTAATAAAACATTTCCTCAGATGTTTCTCAGGATTTATTTGATGATGTCCACGTTTTGTAAATATAGAACAAGGTGCAAACAGAGAAATCTTCACTGAGTTCACAGACCTGGGATTTTTGGGTGAAACTAGATTTCCTGAATGAAACAAGGTTTCTTAGTAAGAATATCTACAGCACTGAACAGCAGCCAGTCATCCAAACCGACTTAAATTGAGGAAGAATATTGCTTCAGATTAAAAAAAAACACATCTTTGCACCTCTTTATCAAGGTGTGGTTTCCTTAGGCCTTTCTTTGTTTCCGATATCTTTTATTTGATTGTTTTGAAGAGGACTTAAGAATGGTTGTTGTATAATGAAATATATTGCTAATAATAAGCATTGTGAAATTTCTGACAAATGAACTGAGAATAAATGCTTAAGAATGTATATAACTTTATTTTAAAAATCTAACTCTTTTTGTAGGCATTAGAACACTGTTCAGAAGTCTCCAGTCTAAAAGTGTATTGAAAAAGAAACTGAAAGTTTGAGCAATTAGTTTAGATAAAGAATAAAATCTGGAACCAAAGAGAAAGTATCAGTGGGTTTTAAAAAATAAAATGTAGGACTATTGCATTGTAATTTTATTTTTGTTTCAGAACCCTGGACACTAGGGTTCAACTGCCTGTCTTTCATCTTCAGGTTTCCAGTTATAAAATGGGAGTAACCATAGTGACCATTCTTCAAAAGATGTCAGAAGAATGTAGTGATGCAGGTATTTTAATTCATTTCTTTTAAAAAAGATTATTTAGATTTAAGTGGTAGGCTATACAGTTATTATTATTTTTTAAAAAAAATCTGTCCAATGCTCTTCACATACATCACACATTACATAAATAGATTTAAGGCAGTGGTGCCCAAACTAAGGCCCGGGGGCCAGGTGTGGCCCCTGACGCCAATTCATCTGGCCCACAAAGCCCTTGTTGCTCCTGGAAGCGGAAGTAAAACATGCCCATATGGGCACATTTTACTTCTGCTTCCAGGAGCAATGAGGGCTTCGTGGGCTGGATGAATTGGTGTTGGGGGCCGCACTTGGCCCCCAGGCCTTAGTGACCGCCTTCCTGAACCACATGATCGGCCCACAGCCCAAAATGTTTGGGCACCCCTAATTTAAGGGAATAATTTGTTAGAGAACTCAGTAGAGCCTGAGAAATGACACTGGAACCTCTGAAAATGCTCTGTACAGTACCTAGGGAGAATGACTGCTAAGGGATTAATGATGTTGTGAATGCCAGAAACACCTTATGAAATAGTTGTTAATTCAAGGAAACTTCCTGATTGTGTAGCTATGACTATTTCTTAGGATAGGAATGATGTATTTCTGGCCCTCAAGATGTTGATGAACTATTACTCTCATCATATCTCATTGACTCCTGGATTAGCTGGGAATAAGAGGAAGGAATTCAACAACAGGAAGGTCACAGTTTATCAATCCCTATTTTAGTGTTCATCGGTGTTCATCTTTACTGGCCTGCTCCAACCTGAAGCAGGGAAAGCTTCTTATTTCCTTCAGTCATTGCCATGTTGCAGCTCCACAAGTGGCTTAGTGGTTAAGACATTGAGCTTGGAGAGGGAAAGTCAGGTTTTGATACTCAACTCAGATGGGGACATGAAAGGAGCCTCATTTGGGCATCCCCTGAGCGGAGTTTCTCCAACAAAAATCCTTTCAACCCAGACTAATCCTTGACACAAAATTATTATTGCCATGTTGACTGGGCTAATAGGAGTTGTAGTGCAAAACATTTTGAGATAGCCACGAAGAAGCTTATCTATATATTATCTTATTTATCTGGTAGGTATTTCCCCCTAGGGATAATGCAAGGCATTGTCTTCTTTAAACCAGTTGAAACATCATTTGAAATTGAGGAAGATTTTTTTTAATTAAGCATATTTTTGAAAATTATTTTGGGAACTGATTTTTGATAGATGAAGTTTTGATTTAAATCAGTTCATAAAATTTAATTTATGACTTGATAGGGATAAGTGAAGCTTGGTAAGATGACTCCCATGCCTGGAATACTACAATTTGGGATCTAAATTGTTTAAAAAGAACAAAAAGAGAGGTAGAGTTGCACTGTATGTAAAAAATGCATATTCCTGCACAGAAATACAGGAAGATGAGCTTGATTGTCCTATTGAGGACATTTAGATTATTGTTATTGGCATGAAAAACAAAAGGAATGTGGTAATTGGAGTCTGCTGCCGACTGCTCAATCAAGGAGAACATGCAGATGAAAATTGCAATAATTTCAGAGCAACACTATGTAGTAGTATTAGAAGATTACAAATGTCCTGATACCATATTAACTTGAGTATAAGCTGACCCAAATATAAGCCGAGGTACCTAATTTTGACCTGAGAAACCAGGAAAATAGATTAACCTGAATATAAATCGAGTGTGGCAAATGCAGCAGCTAATTTGTTGTTGTTCAGTCGCACAGTTGATTCCAACCCTCTGCGACGCCATGGACCACTGTCCGCCAGGCACTTCTGTCCTCCACCATCCCCCTCAACTCGCTCAGCTCTGTGCCCATTGTCTCTACAATACCATCTAGCCATCTCATCTTGGGCCGTCCCCTTCTTCTTTTGCCCTCGACCCTTCCAAGCATCAAGGCTTTCTCAAGTGAATCCTCTCTTCTCATTTGATGTCCAAAGTACTTTAGCTTCATCTTTATTATTTGACCTTCTAAGGAGCAGTCAGGGGTGATTTCTTCTAAGATTGACCTATTTGTTCTCCTCGTTGTCCAGGGGACTCTCAAAACTCTCCTCCAACACCACATCTCAAAGGCGTCTATTCTTCTGCGCTCAGCTTTCCTAATGGTCCAGTTCTCACAACCATACATTGCCACAGGGAATACCATTGCTTTGACTATGCACTTTTTTGTTTTCAATGTGATGTCTCTACTTTTCACTATGTTCCCCAGGTTTCTCATTGCTTGCCTCCCAAGAATCAGTCGCCTTTTTATTTCATGGCTGCAATCACCATCTGCAGTGAGCTTAGATCTTAAGAAAGTAAAATCTGTCACTGCTTCTACTTCTTCCCCATCTATTTTCCAGGGACTGATAGGGCCTGTTGCCATTATCTTGGTTTTCTTGATATTGAGTCTCAAGCCAGCTTTTTCACTTTCTTCTTTTAACCTAATCAGGAGCTTCTTTAGGTCCTCCTCACTTTCTGCCATTAGGGTTGTATCATCTGCATATCTCAAATTGTTGATGTTTCTTCCAGCAATTTTGATCCCAAATTGTGAGTTTCAATAATCGAAATACAGTACATGAAAATAAGATGCAGCAGCAAGAAGTTTTCTCCATGCCAATTGAGATGCACCTTCTTCCATTGCACTCAGTGACCCGAGTATAAGCCGAGTCCACTTTTTTGACCTCATTTTAGGACTGAAAAACTAGGCTTATACTCGAGTATAATTTGAGAGGTAATGGATCAACTGTGGTTGCTCTTGAATGAAACCAGCTGCTTGTTCCATTTCAGTTGGGATTTAGGTCCCGGGATGGCATTGAGACAGCCTTGATCACTTTGCTGATTACCTTATTGAGGATGCTGAATGGGGGGTTGTCCTTCTTGGTTCTTCTGGATATCGTGGCTGCTTTTGATACCATTGTCCACAGTATCCTTTTAGAGCAACTGTTGGGGGCTAAGAATTGGAGGTATGGTACTATTTCTCAATAACTCCACTCTTTCCCCAACGGGCATACCTAAAAAGTCCAACTAGAGGAGGCATTCTCAACTCCATGGACACTCCTCCGCTTTGAGGTGTCTCAGGGTAAATTATCTCACTGATGTTATTTAACATTTCTGTGAAGCTGTTGGTGGGGGAGGTCATCCAGAGACTTGGAGTGCACTGTCATCAATATGACAACACACAACTCGGTCTCCTCTTTACATTTTCTGCAGTGGAGGCAGACTGTTGTCTTGAGGACTGTCTGACCTCTATTATGGAATGGACAAGAATGAACAAATTGAAGCTGAATCTTGATAAAATTAAGGTTTTGCTGTAGAAGAGGTTATTTGTTCAGATGGACAACCAGGGCCCTAGTTTGGTGGGAGTTGTCCTTTCTTGGAGAGACTGGGTTTGCAGCTTCACTATTATCATAGATTCGGCCCTCAACTTAGAACAACAAATAGTGGCTGTAACTAAATTGGCATTTTCCAGATCTAACAAATTGCCCAGCTGTGCCAATTTTTGGACAAACGATCCCTCACAATGCTAGTCCATGTTTTGGTAGTCTCAAAGATTGACTACTATAATGCTTGTGGGGCTGCCCTGACCACGGAAACATCTGTAGAAGCAGACAGTGCTCTTTGGCTTTGAAACAGAGATGAGCACTGAACCCTAGAGTCGGATACGACTGGCTTTTGAGCAAGGGAAACCTTTACCTTTACCTTACTGTATTTAAGGTTAAGGTATTAACAATGACTTTCAAAGCTCTAAATGGTTTAATACCTTGTTATTTGGCAGAATGTCTTTCCCAAGGGTCATCTGGATGCTTCACAATTGGCACAGCTTCAGGTGCCAACACCAAAGATGGCTTAGAAGGTTTCAGTGAGGAATTAAACCTTCTAGATGGCAGCCCACACAATATGGAACAGCTACTGGTGGAGCTGTGCCAAGCCCCATTCCTGGACATAATTAAATGACAATTCAAGACTATGATGTTCAGGGGGGTGTTTAAAGGTCATATACTAATGGCCAATCAGTTATTTAGTGAGTAAGGTTTTCCTTTTTACCTGTTCTTTATGTAATATATTGCCAGTCAGGCTATTGAGCAATAGCTATTTAAGAAAGTTTACTATATAATGGGAGGATTGATTGGATTTATGTTGTACAGTACTGTATTTTGTTGTTCAGTCACATAGTCGGTTCCGACCCTTTGTGAACCCATGGACTGTTGCCCTCCAGGCACCTGTGTCCTCCACCCTCCCCAACCTGCCCAACTCTGTGTCCATTGCATCAACAATATACAGTATATTGTATTTTAAATTTAATTTCTCTATTTTGACATGCTTCTATTTTATTGGAGACCACTGAGAGTGGGAATACCTCTCAGATGAGCAGTACAGAGATGCATTAAATTAATTAAAACAATTAATTAAAATTAAATTAAATCTGGAATAGATTATAAATCAGTCACTTTGCAACCACCCTGAAAACAGTGCAGTAATAACTGGAAGTCAACACAGATATGAAAACTTCCCTTTTTAAAGAAGCCTTTGGCAATATTTTACCATTGGCCGATTGTTAGGCATTTTATTCTGCTCCACTGCTTCCAACATAAGCTTTCTTATTAGGGTGTTTGGGTTTTGAGGGGTTTTATATTAAAATTTTAATATTTGTGTCAGTTTGTATTTTTGAATTTCATGCTGTAAGTCGCCCTGAGTAGGAAAGTTTTTCTTAGAAGAGTGGGATATAAGTTTAATAAAAAAAATAAAATAGAATATGTCAAGACCAAATGATTAGGATAGGCAAATATTTCTTTCTTAAAAGGAGCCTTATGTTGATGGTACATGATGGCTTGGAAGATGAGTCTGAACAGAGTATAGCAGGAGTTCCCAACCTTTTTGTGCCACAGGCCAGACCATGTCCCCCAGACAGCTGAGCGGACCGGTCATGTGGTTCCTCCCACTGTAAACACTGCCATAAAATGCATCTGCAGCTGTTGTAAATGCATTTATGACAGTTGTGGTGCATTTACCCACGTCTCCTTATGGCAGACGTGGACATGTTTACACATGTGCAGGCATATTTTATGGCTGTCGTAAATGCCTCTGCTTCAAGTACTGGTGAGGGTGGCGGTGGGCCACATGAAATGGTGCTGGGCTGCGAGCCATAGATTGGCCACCCCTGGTGTATACTGTACACATTTTTAATTATTTTTTTCTGGCTTGCAACAATCAATTGAGGACCAATTTTTTTGGGTTATAACAGAGGCTGTTGGAACGGACCTCTGTCGTTACCCGGGATTGTACTGTAGTGAGTTGCTTTTCTTGTGTGACACCTTCAGTGTGATCTCACCTTCTGTTTCTTATTAAAGCATTGTTGATCAGCTGAAGCAGTGTTTCAGATCTAATTGTATGGAAGCCTAGCTATCTGCATCTTCTAGTTACTCAGTAAACTAAGCATTCTTTTCACCTTGCTAACGAAGATTTCAAATAATTCAGTATAATTGTTGTGTTCTCAATCCTGGGTATAATTAGGAAGGTTGGAAAATTGGCATTTCAAGACCTAGGTACTGCATGATGGATTGAGTGCCCATCTCTGTCCCAGCTCTTGGGGACGTGAAAGGAGTCTCATTTGGACGTTTCCTGAGCGGAGTTTCTTCTGCAAAAATCCTTTCAACCCCGAATAATGTCTGACACAAAAGGATGATGATGATGATGATGATGATGATGATGGTTGTTGTTGTTATTGTTGTTGTTGTTTAAAAATAAAATTTGGCATTACAAATTATCTTGTGCAGTGATAACTTAAAACGCCTATTGTATACTATCAACAATATTCAATTTCCATGTAGCTGTAGAAGTTTAGTAACACTTATCTCTTTCATGGTCCTATCAGCTGTTCAGCATGCTACTTTACAGTGAGTTTTTGGATTGTTGCCATACAACAAATGGTAATACGATTCCGTCATGAGGCCTGGTTCTTACAAATCTGTATCTTTGCTTTACCATATGCAAAAGCTTTGGGCAGCCTTGCATGTTACAGTCCTTTGATTTGTTGAGCAAGCTCAACTGTTAATTGCATTTTCTTTTAAAGAATGATTTTCAGTAGCTCTGTAGAGATGGGAAAATTGTGTAACATTTAAAAGCACCTACATTAAAAACATTCTGAAGCAGAACAGTTTAAAATTTGCCGTGAAGAGAAATTGGTGTAAAGCAGTTACTTTGCCCATATTATAAAAACCAACCTTCACACATACACTAATAATACTGAGTAGTGTACCAAAGAGGAATAGTTACTGGGAGGCAAAGATCACAGTAATTACAACATTAGCCACCATAGCAGGCATGACCAGAAACATTGCCTTTGTATACCAGAACAGAAATAAGAAACATCTGTAGCTTAGATTTCTAATTTTGTCCTGTATTTACAGATTGTAGTGGTTAATCAGCAGAGAAATAAATAATAGATAGGGCTGTACAATTTTCTGCTTATATTACCCTTTCCCTCACTTTGAATAATAAAGCATCATTCTGCAGGTGGGATAATGTAAGTAGATACTGTAGTTCATAATTTATATTTACTGGATGATTCAGACAATTTGGTTAATTCTACAAATTGATTAAGGAGATATTAAGGAGATTATTTTGTGGCTCGGGAATTCATGGCTACCATGGCAGCTGTGGGCCTGACTCAAGTAATTCAGGGCCTGACCAGGAGTAGTGGTCACACACCGGATTTGGTTTTCCTTTCAGAGTGGTGACTGAGTATCTGAAATTACAGCAATTATATACAGTACCAGTGCCATGGTCGGCTCGCTATCTGGGGGCACTGACTCATCATAGGGAGGCTGGACCAATTAAAATGTTCCGCCCTGGAGACTGATGGATCCTGAGGGATTACAGAGGGAACTGGTTTTTTCCCCTATGGATCTGCTGCACGATTTTGCCGAGGCTTTGGTTGCCTTCTGGAGCAAGGGGGTGGCAGCTGCCTTGGATGTAATCACACTGCTATGGCCTCTCCGCGCGCATAGGCCCTGATCTTCTCCGTGGTTTACCGAGGAACTTAGGGAGCTTAAACGTGCACAGAGATGTCTAGAGCAAAGCTGGGTGAAGACCAAGAGCGCCTCTGACCGAACACTGGCTAGAGCCACTATTAGGGCCTATCTCAGTGGTGCCCAAACTAAGGCCCAGGGGCCGAGTGCGGCCCCTAATGCCAATTCATCTGCCCCGCGAAGCCCTCGTCGCTCCTGGAAGCGGAAGTAAAACACGCCCATACGGTTAAGACTCTTCTGGGTTAACCCTTCCTCCGTACGGGCGCGTTTTACTTCCACTTCCAGGAGCGACGAGGGCTTCGCAGGGCAGATGAATTGGCGTCGGGGGCCGTACCTGGCCCCCGGGCCTTCATGACCGGCTCCCTGAACCACATGATCGGCCCGCGGCCCAAAAAGTTTGGGCACCCCTGGCCTATCTTGTGGCAATAGAGGTGGTGAAATGCCAAAATTTCACCGCTCTTATTGCCTCTGCAGATAACCACCCAGCAACCCTGTTCCAGGTGACTAGGTCCCTTCTTGGTAGCCCCCCCCCCCGGTCCTTGGTAGAGGGGGCCCTGGTCCTGGGAGTGATCCAGCCCCCAGTTTAAAAAGGTTGAGAACCATTGGATTAGATTATCTGTTGTCATATTTCTTGCTTTGTTACTGAAGTAAGACATATTTTCCTAAATGTGCAGCTGTGAATAAGAACACACAGTGGTGATAAGTCCTCAGAACAGCCATGCACACAATATCCATTTTCCTTCTCTTGTTCAGTTGTGATTAGTTAGATCACAAACGTTTGTGTCCAGTGCCTTTGACTTTATGTATTTTAGATATGCTTGTGTTTGGGGAATTGCTACAATTTATTGCCAGTTTAGTAAAATGACGATGTCATAAAAATACATCAGTTATTTCATAGATGTTAACAGAAATTACAGTCATGAGTTTAGGATTATGGTGCAAGATGAATCATATTGAAGCTTTATGTAAGTAGAATAATAAATTATATAAGTTCAACTCTAATGCAGTTGATACATACTGTATGTCTATTGAAATCTAAGCTTTCTACTCCAAGCTTTCTATTCTTGCATTTTGCCTGCTGGTTGTCCTTTATACTATGAATGTCTCCTCTCATCTTCTATAATTTTTGATTTTTCTTCTTTAAAACTTGGAAGAGCTTTGTACTACTTAACCATAATTAAAGTATATATATTTTAAATTTTCTCTTTAACATGGTATTCTATTTTTTTCATAATACAATACATAAAACACCCAAGTGCACTAACCTTATGTCCTTGAATCTACCAGTTGTCTTCTTTCAACTCAGTTATTCTGCCAAAAACTCATTATGTCCGGTACAGGCTTGTCTCCTTTATTTTTTCCCCAGTGTATACTGCAAAAATGGCCCCCAGTGTCCCAGAATCTATTTTGTTTTAATATCCCCTTTTTAATATTTAAATCCCATGTGAGTTTTTAATTAAGTGCCATATCCCAAACATTAGTATACCATTTAGGTAAAGGTAAAGGTTTCCCTTGCTCGAAAGCCAGTCGTATCCGACTCTAGGGGTCAGTGCTCACCTCTGTTTCTAAGCCGAAGAGCCAGCGCTGTCTGCTTCTGCAGACGTTTCCATGGTCATGTGGCAGGCATGACTAGACACCGGAGCACATGGAACGCTGTTACCTTCCCACCGAAGTCCCTATTTATCTACTTGCAATTTCTTGCTTTTGAACTGCTAGGTTGGCAAGAGCTGGGACAGAGACGGGAGCGCATTCCGTCCTGCAGTACTCAGGAATCAAACTGCTGACCTTCCGCCTCCCAGTCAGCGTCTTAGTGACTTGAGCCACTGCAGTCACTCAGTTCTAAATTCGAAGCACTCTTTCAATTTCTGTCAACCTGTTGTCTTGCCAATGTTAAAAAAAGCTAATAAAACTTTTATATTTTCATCTAAATTCAAGTCATCTAAATCTGTCAATAAAACAATTTTCCCATTCAACTTTAAATTAATATTTAAAATTTTAGCTATTTCTTGTTGAATTTTGTGCCAAAAACAGAAACGATTTCACAGTCCCACCACATATATTTATACATCCTTATTTCCCGTTGACATCTTCAACATACCTTTGAGTTACTATTGTCTGTTTGATTTAGTCGAACTGGTGTCATGTACCATTGCCACAAAAATTTATAATTGTGTTCTTCATCCTTTGTGGACAGGCTTTGCATAATCCTATTTTCCCACTTTTTCTTCCAATTTTCTTCAGAAATGCTTATATTTAAATCTATTTCCCACATTCTTTTAAGGGCATTCTGGGGTTATTCAATACGATTTATCATTTTATATAACTTAATTATTACTCCTTTTATCCCCATTAAACCTCTTCTTATCTTATACTGTATAGCATTTCTTCAAAATCCGTCCGTTGTTTTACAGATTGTAACTTCTCTTTGTATCCCTTATTCCATCTGTCCACTGATAGTATCTGAAGCCAATTCAACCTTAATTCCATATAAATTTCCATTCTAGTTTTTTTCTCCTCACACACCTTCAACCCATCTTTTAATAAAACTATCATATTTATACAGTATTCCTTTTAATGACTCCAAATTTTTAATCAGAAATGTCTTTATATCTTGCAACTCTATTATTGGTGAGATATTTGGTGCCAACTTACCTTTTAATGTTACCCATACACTTATCATTGCTTTTAAAACATTTTTTATTTTAAATTTGAAACATTTCCCAAAAATCTCTGTTTCTACACACATTGCTATCCTACATTTCTATATCTTTCCAGATAGTATCATTTATTGTCAATAGTTTTATCAATCCTTTAATTTGAAACACCCTATAATAAGTTTTAATATTGGGTAACCCCAAACTACCCTCTTTTTGTGATCTGTACCATAAACTTTTGGATATTCTTGCAGTTTTCCCACCATTACAATAATTATTTAGCAAATTTTGAAAAATTCCTAATTCTTTATCGGTTTATTTAATTGGGAGAACCTCAAATAAAAAGTGATCTTGGATCCCAAGAAAGTAAAGTCTGTCACTGCTTCCATTTCTTCCCCTTCTACTTCCCAGGGAGTGATGGGACTGGATGTCATGATCTTGATTTTTTTAATGTTGAGTTTCAAGCAACTTTTTGCACTCTCCTCTTTCACCCTCGTCAAGAGGCTCTTTAGGTCTTCTTCACTTTCTGCTATTAAGATGGTGTTGTCTGTATGTCTCAGGTTTTCCCCAGCAGTCTTAATTCTGGGTTGAGATTCATCCAACCCTCCAATACACATGATGCACTCTGCATGTGTAAGTCTGCCCAGGCTTTCCTCCTGTGGTAATAGAGTAGACCATACTGCCAGCGACTCAGTGCTGAGTGTCGGGCAGCAGTTAACTAACCTGACAACAGTGAGGACTAATGGGCTTGAGTGCTGAAGTCCACAGGGAAGGGTGATGGTCCCCAAGTGGATTAAATCCTACTTGAATCCATCTTAATGGAGGGCAGCAGCTTCCTCAATCCTGGCCTGAGGCTGAGGAAGACTTTTGTGTGCCAAAAGGGCTCAGGACTAGAGGGTGACTTGCGGAACTGGATCAGTGGTACAGTTGTCACACTGCAATGTGGAAGGCAGATGAAAGGCCACTGCATTATATTCTCAGGACAGTCTTCATAGAACAGGTACACAGAAAGAGGCTCCTTAAAAATTGTTATTTTTGAACCACAATTGGGCGTACCTTGGTAATGGTAACCTTGTGTTGCCAGCTAATCTTTCTCACACTAGGTCAGGCCAAAGGAATTCCAGAATGGACTTGCCAAAAGACTGCTTCATTTTGGCAGTTTCACATCTGGCCTAGACATGGAAGAAGAAAAAAACACTGCCTTAGAGTATCTTGGGTAATGCAGATCTGTCTTTTGAATTTCATGTTAATATTCCATAGCAACATAAATCCAAATTACCTGTTGCATCTGTGGCACAAGACTAGACTGATATCATTCTGTTTCCCAAAACACCCACAGGAAAAATGTTCTCTTGTCTAGTTCTGTCTCGTCATGTGGTTAAATGGGTGATGCTGCTGTGCAGCCAGTGCCGTTGGAAGATGTTTATTTGGTTAGCAATGCTCATCATCTCAGCTCCAGCTTTATAATGAGAATTTTTGGATCATAATTTAGCTAGAAGGCAGGGAATTGGATTTTTCCTCTTACAAAATATGTGCTATGCTCATTCCTAAATTGTGAAGTTTTCCTGGCAAAGTGAGTGTTGTGTTGTATTCAGTCCAATTTGCTGGTTCATCACCTCATATGTGTAGATGTTTGTGTACATGATTTCCTTTTTAGTGAGCTGTTATGTTTTCTTGATGCTGGAAAGTTGTGCCACTGTTGTAATGGCATCAGTAAGGTTATGAGATTTACCAGTGAATTAGCTGAGCCATCTTTTCTGTATTTCATTCCTGTTTGGGATTCATATGAAATAGTTTGAGGTTGTTTAGTATGGAGATTATCAGCCATTGGGATTGTTCAGTATAATGCTGAAATTTGTTTTCAGGGGAACTCTTTGGAGATAAATGGTTTGCATGCCATTTGGAGGCATATAGGATTAACACTGAAATAATGTACCGGTATAATATTAATTGTGGATTTCTTAAGGATCTATTCAGCAAAATATAGAATAAAAAAGAATGCTAAGAAATGTACTGTACTATTCAGTTGAATGTTGAATTAGCCTTTTATGACCTTGAGTGAACACAGTTTCAGTGTACAGTAATACCTCAGATAACGCTAAGACTTGGTTCCACAAGTCTTGGTGTTATCCGATTTTTAGTGTTATCCGATGCATGTTAAAATCCTATGGGATGTATTGGATAACGTTAAAGCTCCATAGAAATACATTGTAACCGCACAGGCTTTAGCGGTTGTTATCCGATACATCCCATAGGACCTTAATGTTATTCGATCCAATTCTCCTCCCCAGATTACTTAACGTTATGCGATTTTAGCGTTATCCAAGGTAAACGTTATCCGAGGTATTACTGTATTAGAATAAAGGATATCTTGCTTATATCTGAAAACCTATAACTGGTAAAGAATTTTTTTTTATTAAACAGAATTTTATAGTATGTACTGACTCTTGGTTAGTAAGCAAAGTACACACTAATATAATAACCGGGTAACACTAGTGACATTGTTTTTAAAACAACGTAATTTAAAACTTTACCTTTCAGGTTTTGTGGTAAACTACATGATTAAAATGCTACAGAAGTTGTTGGCGAGGCTTGTTGTCTCTCAATTTTATGCATGCAAAAATAGGTTGAAATTTTTTACTATTTTTTCTTTATAAGCTATTTTATACTTAAACTTGTATTACACTGATTTTGCAGGCCCAGAATATTCCTCATCTGGATGGTTACCTGGTACTGATTCACTGTGGCAAACTTCAACTGGTCGAAGTACTCATACCAGAAGACACAGCATAGCTTCTGATAGTGGAGACACCGGCATTGGAACTTCTTGTTCTGATAGTGTGGAAGGTGAGTAGAACTTGCTGGGTTTGCGGAAAGCAGAGAGAAAAGAAGGTATGTCTAAGATTTAGAAGCTGAATGTTTTGTGAGGTAGAATTAGTTACAGTATAGTGATCTGGTGAACAAGTAATATTTTTCAAATGATATGAGAGCCTCCATTGCAATCCTAAGTGGGTTCAAATTAGTCTTAGTGTTTCAGTAGGATATCTGTTCAGTATCATAGGATTGCAGTTTAAATCCTTAATCCTCATATGGGACAACAAATATAAGATGATCTAAAAAGATATAAACTTTCCTGAGCATGTCTTCTGATAAAATGCTGATCTTCAAAAGTCTGTTTTTTTTGTTATGTAACTTCTTCAGGATGATGATGAAGAAAAGATGACAGTTTCACTTTAAAAGGTGCCCAGATTGAGAAAATCTACTTACATTAATTAACGTAGGCTAAATAAGTGGACAAAATTAAGCTGAGATGTGGGTGGGGAGTGCTGGAGAAAAGAATATGTATAAGGTAAAAGATGTGATTTTTCTTGATTAGGACTCATCAGAATGTGATTGTCTTTTTTGCTCCTCATGTTGCAGAATTATGCAAAGAAAAATGGAATTCTGAGGAAGGAGAACTGTTATAAAATGTGACATATGAGAAAATAATTTGTTTAAAATATAAAAAGAACGTTTAAGGACAGGGAAATGAGGGAACCTTTTAAATATTACAAAATTTCTTAAAATTTTTTAGAAGGATGGACTCCAAGAGAGATGAAAAATGGGACCCAATATTAATAAATCAGAATTTAGTTCTGTTCTAGTTGATTGATAGAAGACAGTTTCAATCATAAGAACAGTTTGGTAACAGGAACACTTTGATGCTTTTATTCTAAACAGAAAACAACTAACTACTACAAAGACTTGGAATATTTCAGTAGATTTCTGCTTGGTCCATTGTTGTGTTGTTAAGTGACCAATTTTTTTAGTTTCTTTGTTGTTTCAGTGTATTGAATGAATAACAAAGTAATAAAATTGCAGCTTGTCTTGTTAGAATTTGTTCATTTTCTTTTGAGGCTCTGGTAAATCTGCACTCAGAATTCACTAGATTTCCCTTTTTTAGTAATGTTAACTAATTATTATGCAAGAGTACTGAGGAAATATTGGGGAATAGTGCAGTGGTGGGCTCCAAAAAAATTTACTACCACAATGTGGGTGTGGTATGGTGGCCGTGGCAGGGAGAAAGCCCTCTGTTGCACCTGAATTAGGACTACTTTATTTCAAAACTTCGATGGGCAGGGCCAGCCAGAATTTCTGCTACCAGTTCTGGCAAACTGGCACAAACCTGCTGATGCCCACCACTGATCTAATCTAGGTAATTTGTTAGGATGAGTTTTATTTTTGGCATGTGTTCTCAGTTGCAATGCTGAAAAACAGTGATGGGATATTACTGGTTCAGACCGGTTCGCCCGAACTAGTAGCACTCCATCAAGAGGGGTCGCTGGGGGTGGTGGTGGGGGTAAACCCCCGGGCGACCGGTTTGGTTGCCTCTCCGGCCTCCTCCAGAAATGTATTTCCGAACAGCCAAAATGGCTGCCCGGAACTGCACATGCGTCAAACCTCCATTTGATGCATGCACAGTTCTATTTTTTAGTGTGCATGCGTCAAATAGAGGTTTGACGCATGCACACAAAAAAAGAACTGCGCATGCATCAGATATTTTTATTTTTTGCTCCGCCCACGACGTCATGATGTCGCGGTGGGGTAGCGAAGATTTTGACAACCCATCACTGCCAAAAAAGCTGCTATTACATGAATGATGGCAAAAATTGCTGCTGAAGTGCCTGGCAAATTTTTACCATTAAAAAGGCAAAGGGGAAGGAGATGTAGAGAAAGTTCAATTGGCCAGGGTCTCTTCCAAGGTCACTTCCAAGGAAATATGTGTTCATGACTGCAGTAGTCAAACTATTTTCATACTTTTCATGCAGGTGGTCATGTAAGTCTATGGTGGCAAAAACAAAAGAGTCTTATGCCACCTTTATGACCTAAGAAAGTGTTAATTGGCATGAGCTTTTGTGCACAAAGACCACTTATTCGGATGCATCAAATGTTATGTTCACACTCAGGCAGTTGGTCAGTAAAGACTTTTGCAGCATATGTGTTTCTTAGAGTAGGCAATGTTTTTGAGAATTGATGCCATATTTCAAGAATCCCTTTGTATTTTCCCCCTAATATGAAGGGATGTATGTTCCCTTGTTGCTATAGTAGGTGATGTTTACAGATTTCCAAATTATTTGCCTTGACTACAAGAGCCTTTCACCATATCTTGGTAGAGCAATTATTTCACAGGCTTTTTCCCTATTCAGAATTCCATAAAATGCTTGTGGCAGAACTAGCTCCTTTATCAAATCAAAGTAATTTATGGCAAAATGAAAAATCCAATTCACTGGCGTGAGCAGCAGAAATAAATAAAGTGTATAAAAATGATATCATCTGGGACTCGTCTTTCACATTTCTGGGCAGGAATACAACTACAATTTTTTTTTAAAAAAACAACATATACTATTACTGTTGTATAAAATGCTGGTTATCCAAAAATGTTACTTCATTCTTCTCTGTTGGCATCTCTCCTAGTACAGGAACTACAACATGTCAGCCACATTAACCACTGTGTTAATTTAGGCTGGAATCCAATATATGTTCACTTATAGAGACGGGCCATTGAATTGAAAAGGACTTATTTTTGAACTGACATATGTAGAATTGCACTGTAATGATAGATCTACTTTGAGATTTTGTTCATTAGTTTTCTTTTAGAAAGATTGTTGTTCAGTTACACAATCAAGTCAGACCTTTTATGACCCCATGAACCACAGTGCACTAGGCTCCTCTGTTATCCACCATCCTCTGTAGTCCGCCCAGATCTACTCCCACCGCATCAACTATGCTGTCTAACCATCTCCTCTGCTGCCCTCTTTTCCTTTTGCCTCATTCTTTCCTAGCATTAGGGACTTCTCCAGTGAGTCCTCTCTTCTCATTTGATAGCCAGAGTATTTAAGTTTCAGCGTGAACATCTGTCCTTCCAAGGAGCAGTCAGGGTTGGTTTCCTTCAGAATTGACTGATTTGATCTCTTTCCGGTTCAGGGGATTCTCAGAAATCTCCAGCACCACAGTTCCAAGGTGCCTATTCTTCTCCACTCAGCCTTCCTTATAGTTCAGTTCTCACAGCTGTACATTACTACTGAGATGACCATCACTTTAACTATGCAGACTTTTGTTGGCAGGGTGAAGTCTTTACTTTTTATAATGCTGTCTAGGTTTTCCATAGCTTGTCTAAGAGTAAGTGTCTTTTTATTTCATGGCTGCAGTCACCATCTGCAGTGATCTTGGATCCCAAGAAGGTAAAGTCTCTCGCTGCTTACATTGCTTCCCCTTCTATTTGCCAGGGAGTGATGGGGTTGTATGTCATGATCTTGGAGGTTTTTTTTTTAAATGTTGAGTTTCAAGCCACCTTTTGCACTCGCATCAAAATGCCTCTGGATACTTATTAAACCTCTGTTTCTACCTGGCATGATTTATTAAACAAATCTGAGTGGGAAATTCAAGATTAGTGAATATCCTGCATTCTATGTGATTATAAATACAGTAAAACCCCATTTTACAGAAAAAGTCTGTTCCATAGCTTTTTCCTTAACTGATTTTTTTCTGTAAAATGAGGTATTCCCATAACACATTGGGGGGGGGGGGAGTTCACGCCCTCAAAAATAAAAATTAAAAAAACCACCCCTTTCCAGATCACTATACTGCCACCCACAGGGCCTAGAGTGGCTGCAGGTGGTCTTTTATAGCACACCAGGCACAATGCACTTGGGAGGGTTTTTCTGTAAAATGGGACATGTTTTCAGCAAAACCTTCTGTAAAATGGGGTTTTTGTAAAATGGGGTTTTACTGTAATTGATTCACTGTTGCAAAATGTAAGTGTTCATAATCTTACATTTCTGTGAAACAACAGGAAGTCTGTGGTGAGACATAGAACTAATTGAGAAATGAATTCTGATGAGCTTTGTGCTGGATCCTTTGTCGACTCAAGATGAGGAAAGAATTACTGAACGTTTGGGGCTCCATTAACTGTTGTCTCTTTTCAGAAGTCCATAGTTTGATTGTAGTTTTGTTTCTCTTTCTTCTCTGTACCTCTACTTTGCAACTTGTTTAGATGGCTTCATAGATAAGGAGGCTTTAAAACTGTTAGTAAGCTAGAACAGGGATTAGCAAACTTGGCTTTCCAGATATTCTTGTACAGTACTTCAATTCCTAGAAGCCCTGATCAGCAGGTGTACTGACTTTGGCTTCTGGAAGTTGAAGTCCAAGAACACCTGGAGAGCCACGTTTGCTGACCCCTGGGCTAGAACAACAGACTTGGATAGTATTTGTGTGCATTTGTTTTGTTGTCTAGTTTTTGTAGAATTTGATTGGCTATCTGTTTTAATAATTTTGTTCCTGTGCATACCAGATGATATCCTGTTGTAAGAAATTATGCAAATAAGGATTATGACATCATCAACCAAAATTATTATTTTTAAAATAAAAAAAATCTGATTCTACTGCCAGAGGTGTTGAGTTTCCCTTAGAGTCCCTCTCACTGTGGGTAATCTGTTGGGGGCTGCAGAACATGGGGTGCCTTTCATTTTTTTAAAAAAAGAGTGTTAAAATGAAAAAGTTACCTTTATCATATAGCCCCTAATTACTTCTCTAAATGGAAGGGTATCCCAAGGAAGCCAGGATAGGGATCAGAAATTTTTAATTTCAAAAAAAACAAAGCTGCTGATGTCATCATCAGCTTTATACAGCACATGTTGTGCACAACAGGATTTCGTTCATTGTGTCTTGTTCAGTGTTTCTTCTCTTTCTTTTTAAAAAAATTATTTGTGGTCCTATCTGGAAAAAACAGTACAGTAATACCTCATATAACATTAGTATCGAATAACACGAAAATCGCATAACATCAAGGAATCTGGGGGGAAGAATTGCATCAGATAACATTAAGATCCTATGGGATGCTTCAGTTAACAACCGCGAAAGCCTGTGTGGTTACAATGTATCTCTATGGATCCCATAGAGGATCAGATAACACTAAAAATCATATAACACGAAGACTTGTGGAACCAGGTTTTAGTGTTATATGAGGTTTTACTGTACTTCACTTTGTTGCTTTATATATTTTTTCCTTTTAACAGCCCATATGTATTTATTGTATGCACTTCTTGCTTCCACTGAGCCATCCCACTAGTTTTCTGCATCTGACTACACCTGCTTAATTTCAGCAGTGCTTTCAGCCCTAAAGTGCTCCCAAGACCATTCTTTCCATATTGCTTGAGAGTTGTTTTCTCATGGAAACTGCAAAACAATGCAAGCAGTGTTTAGACTGCCAGGAACGGAAGTGAAGCTTACTGACTCTCCCTTCCCTTTTGAAAGGAAAACTTACTACAAGATGTGCCAATAGCTGTTCTGCTCTCTCTCTCTCTGTGAATTATTTCTCAATTTCCAGTTCTTAAAAATTAGAAGGAAGAACCAATTTATTTTAATTTTTATGCAAGAGTATAAACAATGATATGGAAAAAAAACAGAATAATCGTTGCTAAGATAGGTCCTGAAATGTATATGGCAGAGTATTTGAACAAGTGCTGTGTGGCTTGTAAGAATCTGAATTGAGAAAGAAGTAACATAATATCCTAGGACGGTATTAATATTTCCTCAAGCTACTTTCAGTATAAATGTCCACCTTTAATGGGTGAATCTGCTGACTTTGAGGTGTACCACATCTGGTTCATGGCAATAAATAAAATGTGACTTTTTTTGTCCCAGTACGATACATTGGCTGAGAGAGAAAGTTCTCCAGGGTGGCAGAATATCGTAGATTTTAGGATGTGGTGGTGGTAGGAATTTTTGTCACAGCTATATGAAAAGCAATCAGTGCTACTGTCAGTAGCTACTGCCTGAAGCCAGGGATATTGTATACAGCTCTTCAGGATATTGTTTTGTAGAATTCATATATGGCAGATAGTTTATGATTTCTGCAACACAGTCATGACTATAAAATATTTAGCCAGATTGTGCTGATGTGGAAATTTAATGCATACTGAGTACAATACTCGTATTATAGCACTTCCAAGACCTATTCACATTTACAGTATTTGATTATCTAGTGTAATCAATAAAGATTTGTTTGGAAGTTTGCCTAAGGACTGTTAAGTAATTATACAATGAGAGAAGCCTTTATTTATTCAAAGTAGTTTATACCATTTTTCATATTGAAAAACTTACACGATGACTCTCAACTCATAATGTAAACATTTAAACACATAAATACACCACAAATAATTTTTGGACAACCAGTAGAACTGTCATTGTGGCTGTCTAGTCTGGCTGACTTGCTGGTCCAGGAAAATCAGAACTAGTATAACCTTAAAATTTCCCACAAGCTCTAAAATTCCATTTGGTTCCTTTTTTCAGTTACATATACTGTACTGTGATAGTAGCTCTTTCTGTTGTTGCATCTAAATTGGCTTAGAGTTGTCATTTTATTTTGACAAGGATTTTCCTGGTAATGTAACTTGTATTTCCTAACTTGGGCTAAATATACACCAAACTTTATTGTTGTCTTAAATCACAAACCCAAACATCCTGTTCATGTTTACTGTGACAAAGGAGTATTAATTTTATATTGTTTGGTTTCATGCATCAGCTAATGTGTATTAAAGTAAATGGCCTATGCTTTTAAAAACTTTTTACTGTTTATCATTTTACAGTCAAACCTCGCATAATGAGCGTTTCGCTTAGCGAAAAACTCGCATAACGAGCAAGTTTTTTGCTAAGCAGTCTGACTCACATAACGAATTTTTTGCTATGCGAGTCGGACTTTTCCCTATGAAAAAACTCGCATAACGAATGTTTCTATGGGAAAACTCGCATAGCACAAAATTTTCACTATGCGAGTTTTCCCCATAGAAACGCTCGTTATGCGAGTTTTTCCATAGGGAAAAGTCTGACTTGCATAGCGAGCAGCCTCGCAGAATGCATTAAATTTGTTATGTGAGGTATGACTGTAATTGAGTTCTGGAATAGATTTATCAAATATGCAAAAACAGCCTGAGTTCTCATTACTTAAGAATTTCTGTTGTACATGGTTTTTGGTATGTTTTCCTACAGCTATTTGGCTCTCCATTATCTTAAAAATATTATCATATGTTTGAAAGAAAAATACACCTTTTATCTTCAGAGGTGATAGTTTGTACAAGTGCTTATTGTCCCTGGTGTGGGTTGTTTAGGCAGTGAAACATATTCAGTATATCTGGCATGTTTGCACAGGAAGTGGATTATAGGGTGTGCTGCTAATAGCTTTTTTTTACTCTTTGATTAGGTCATTCAAGAGTCCGCTAAACACTTTGATTTCTCCAGTCAGCTCTTTCTATTATTTTGATTGCAGTATCAGTTGCATGTTGTGTTGTAAGACAAATACAAAGAAGGCAGGGCCACTTAAGTGCTGCCAGTCAGTAAGTAATGGGAGAGTGGGCTGTGAAGGCCAGTTGTCAAGGAGTGAATGTCTCTCATTGCATTGTTATCTGTCTTTAGTACCAATATTAGGATGCTTGTGAAGAAACAGTAAAACAGAAGATGTCTTTAAGCAAATATAAAGTGGTGTTCTCTCTCTTGTCAAGTCACCATCTCCCTGCTTCAGATACTGGACAGAGGGTATGACTTTCAGTCAGGGTCAACACCTGGTGCCTCTTATTTCAGAAAATAGGTTTTGTAGCCTAAGCAGAATATATCCTAAAAATGCAAACCACAATGAGTGTTTAAGAGTGAACTGTAATATGTCAGTGGTGTGGTCTTTGAAAGTAGGTGGTTTGTAGTTCTAACCATTTTTCATAGATGAAGCCAAATGTTGAATTCACGTTTAGTTTACTTTATTTTAGGGCTTGCTGTGTAGCTTTGCTCAATTCCTGATTGGACTCATGCTTGGGGAGAAAGTTCTAAAAAAAAAAGGTGATGCTTGCTTTGTGTGAGAGAGAAAGTGAAGCTAACACTTGAGACCTGAAGGGGAAGTCATGAAAAGTTGCATCCCGCCTTCTTTCTCTTGTGAGGAACCTCTACTGGAGTCTAGTTTCTTCTGTAAGTGTTAGCAGCTCTTCGTTTGCAGAGGAGCATGACTGAATCCATTCCATTACCTCCAGCCTTAGTGTCTTTGACTAAAGCAGTTCTTGACCTTTTAAGGCCAGGGACTGGGTCATGCTCCCTCAGACAGCTTCAGGGGCCGGGCAGCCATTTTGCTCTTCTTGCACCACATGGCACTTTCTGGTGTGGTGGAGGCAGTGGGGGGCACATGAAATGGTGCCATGGGCCACATCTGACCCACAGGCTGCAGGTTGAGAATCACTGGACTAAAGCATCAAGAATTAGTCTGTCTTGGTGGTGGCTTTTGAAAACTGAAATGGATAGATACAGTGAATAGAAGCAATAACTCTGAAGGCAGCTGCAGGTTCAGCGTTTGGTATGATGATTAGGGAGGAGAGAAACAGATTTTCCTATTACAAGGTCAGCATGACCTATTTAACGGACAGGTTGGATACTAGTAGTCAGATGCATAATGCATTAGTTCATATAGCAGCCTGCCCTATTTAATCTGTAATTTATTGATATAATCTGTGATAATGAGATGTCTGGTGGTAAGAAATCAGGTAAAAGATAAAGAGGAGAGAAGTAGACTATGGTGCTAAAGGATGGAATTCCATGGAGAAAGCAAAAAGCATGCAGCCAGATTTCTTCCTTCTAACTAATGCACTTAGTGCAGGAAGCAGCTCTCTGGGCAGCATGTTGTATTGATTTCTAGGTTGGAGACTGCAAGTCTATAAGACTCTGTAACAGAAGACTATAATTGGTTGGAAAACGAACTGGCTGTAAATCAAAAATGTCTTGCTAGACCAACCTGCTCATTTTGCATTGGATTTAAAGATGACTGTCTTAACCATCTCTCTTGCTTTTTGTAGTTCTGTTAGCTGTTGCTAAGCAACTGAGCATTGAAGGGAATTAATATAAAAACTTAGCCATTATCTTCTTGGCAAATTTTAAGGAGTAAGATTTGGGCATTTGTGTATCATCCTTCAGTTCTAAATATTTTCAGATATGTGGCAAGATTCCACCAAACCAAACACTTGGAGGCTTCCTTTAATTTGAGGAAGTTAATATTAAGCCTGTCTTTATCATCTCATTGAAGGAAATGACGTTATCCGATTTTTAGCGTTGTCCGATGCATGCATCGAACAACACTTTAAAAAGCCGTGAAGTCAGGGACCCCACTGGACTCTTAGTGCTTGCTAAGAGTCCAGTGGGGTGCAGAGAAGAGGCGCCTGCTGGCGCGCCTTCTCGCGGGCGCCTCTTCTCCAGAGTCCCCACTGGACTCTTAGCGGTTCGGCTTGGGTGACAATCCCCCCCCCCCGTGTGGGGGAAAAATTGTAGCCAAAGCCGAGCTTGTCGGGGGAAATGCGCTCATGAGCGCGCATTTTCCCCACCCTACTGCACTCGCAACAATTTTTGCGAGCACAGTAGGGTCGGGGAAAATTCACGCTCGTGAATGCACATTTCCCCCGACCCTACTGCGCTCACAGAGATTGCTCCGGTTGGGGGGTGAATTGGGCTACCAAATCCACCCCCAAATGGATGGGGGTGGATTGGGTAGACGTTCTACCCAATCCACCCCCGCCCCCAGACGACTGAATTGGAGAACGCTAAAGGATCATTATCCAGAACCGTTATCTGATGCAAGTTATTTCCAAAAAACTTGCATCGTTATCCAATTCTAGCATTATCCGATGCAATCGTTATCCGGGGTATTACTGTATTTAATAAGTTGGACTAATGATTATTGTCTTTATAAGCACCATAAATGGAGGTATGATATTTCAAGAATTAATTGTAAACTGTTTCTACTAATTTTAAACCTGAACAAAGTGAAATAGTTTAACTATTTGTGATCTCAGTTATCCTGAGTTAGATGATGTGCAGGTCAGATGAGAAAAGAGAAGATCAAAGGTTGCAAAGAATTAATGAACACACAAAGAGTAGGGGTACAGTTGTCTGCTGTTCCCCTAGTGATAACAGACACCCACCATTTTAAGACTGTATAGCTGACTTAATAGTCAAGTGGAAGTTAAAATGAATCGGAAATCAGAGATCCAGAATGCAAAATTAAACCTCCCCTTTTGAAGAGTAAGGAAAAGGTCACCCTTGCTTGAAAGGTAGTTGTATCCTACTCTAGGGTTCGGTGCTCATCTCCGTTTATAGCCAAAGCTCTGTCTGCAGAAGGTTCTGTGGTCATGTGGCTAGAGAGCCATAAATATATTATTGACATGCATGCATACAGAGCAGCAGAAATATATGGCATTACAGATATATTCTCAAAAAACGTACAGAAAAAAACCTGACTGAAATTTGAACCATCATGACTTTAAATCAGTTTCTTCTTGGTAAACAGACTGTGCTGTGATTTTCAGTTGGTATGTGCACATGCATTAGGTCAGTGATGGTGAACTTCTTAGAGGCTGAGTGCCCAAACATAGGGCCGGGATGAACTCTGCTGGAGAACGGAGGAAGTGCTCCAATTGTGCTGGTGGACAGAGCGGCATGACTAACTGAGTGCTGGGGGGAGGGAGGAAGCGCTTTCATTAGACTGCTGGACTGAGGGGTGGAGTGAACTCTGTGTTGGGGAGAGAGGAAGCACTCCCATTGAGCTGCTGGGCAGAGGGGTGGGATGAAATTTGTGTTTGGGAGGGAGGAAGCTCTCCCATTGGGCTGCTGGGCAGAGGGGCTGGACAAACTCTGTGCAGGTGTGACTCTGCCTTCCCCTTCTGGCATGCATGCCATAGGTTTGCCATTACTGCATTAGGCTAATGTGTGCATGCACCCCTGAGAGTCGCAACAGAGATACTTTGTTTTCCACAGAGGAACAGAGTAAAAGTTATGGCTTATTTTATGCTGTGAATATTATTTGGGTCAATTTGTTTAATAAACAGGACATAAAATGCTGAACATTGTATCAATAAATTGCACAGTACATACTACATTTGGTGACTAACAAAAGATTGATTGAACATGGTGAACTTTCTGTATCCTTCACTCCAGTAGCCAGTATGCCAAAACATTAGAACAAACCATTAAGGCTTACAGATTCCTGCTAGTGCAAACAACAATCCCAGAGGCATGGTCACCCCAGGGCCTATTTATTGTTGTTGCATGTTATTAGCACTGCATGTTATTAGCACTTTATAGCTCAAGTGACTCAGGACTAGGCTATAAAGACAGCCATTCTTGGAGGTGGTTCCCTTTTGACCTTGCTGTTGGAAGAAGTGAAGCGAACCTATTTCTGTGATGACAGGTTAGATTTTGTGGTGTTTTAGGGAAATGATGGCTCTAGCACAGTGGTGGCGAACCTATGGCACACGTGCCAGAGGTGGCACTCGGAGCCCTCTCTGTGGCCACCCGTGCAGTCACCCCAGTACAGAGTTTGCCCCACCCCTCTCCCCAGCAGCCCAATGGGAGCACTTCTTCCCTCTCCCAGCACAGAGTTCACACCTCCCCTCTGCCCAGCAGCCCAATGGGAGAGCTTCCTGCCTCCCCCAGCACAGAGTTGGCCCCACCCCTCTGCCCAGTAGCCCAGTGAGAGTGATTCCTTTCCTGTTGCTGTGTTGGGACTTTGGGATAAATAAGTGGGTTTTGGGTTGCAATTTGGGCACAGTCTCTAAAAGGTTCGCCATCACTGCTCTAGCATATTACGGCAGTGTATAATGACTGGGCATTGGGCCAAGAAAATTTGTTAATGAGTGGAATTTACCACAGAGACAGAGGTGATTTTCTTTATGCATCAGTAAATTGGCAGCAGAATTCTAGTCATCTCCTATTCAGAAGTTCCACTGAGTAATTATCATGGTTGAGTCTCTCTCTCTCTCTCTCTCAACCTAGCAGTTTGAAAGCAAGAAATTGCAAGTAGATAAATAGGGACCACTTCGGTGGGAAGGTAACAGCGTTCCATGCGCTCCGGTGTCTAGTCATGCCTGCCACATGACCATGGAAACGTCTGCAGAAGCAGACAGCGCTGGCTCTTCGGCTTAGAAACAGAGATGAGCACTGACCCCTAGAGTCAGATACGACTGGCTTTCGAGCAAGGGAAACCTTTACCTTTACCTTTAATGATGTATTTTATTATCTCTCATGTAATTTACAAACTTAAACATGGGAGGTGAAAGGGCCACATAAGTGGAATAGCCTAGGGCCTCTTTTCATGTAAATCCGGCCCTGCATGTAATGTTAACCAATCTTCTCACTTCAGATTTGATATTTGTTGTAAGTGTCCCTTAGGATACAACTAGCAGGCTTTTTACCTTCTCAGTTTTGTTTTCTTTTAGAAGAGTGTTTCTGGAAATTGAAGTTCCCCTGTGGGGTGTGGGCCTCGTGTTGGGAACCACTGCTCTAGAACATCAACCAAGACATCCGCATAGTATTATTTTATTTTTGTTTACAAGCTTGGTGCTGCAAAGCCAAATGTCATTGGTTTATTGACTAAATATTTATGTGTCACTATAGTTGTCACTACAACAAACTGGAAATATTGCTCTTAGAGTAGTTTATATAACTGAAGGTTTGAAATTTCAACACCTCTATGTATTCCAGTATAGCAAGATTAATTCTGCAGTTCTCCAAAGTTGATTGGCCCAACTGTAGAACAGACATCTAATCCTTTGGATAATTAGTTCTTACAGCTAATGAGGCTTTAGATTTACCTGACTTAGAATGGGATTTGTGTGTTGTGTGTGTGCGAGCAAGGGAGTGAGATTTTAAGAAATCAGCATGATACTCTCCTATTGCTGAATTTCTCTAAACCAGAGATGGCAAAACTTTGGCACTGTATGTGATTTGAATTACAACCCTCCAGAGCCACAGCCTGTATTACCAAGGAATAAGAATGTGGGAGGTATAGTCCAAAACACTTGTGTAGCAAAGATTCACAATCCCTGCTCCAAACTACGTTAATATAATACCAAGTTCTAAAATAAACGACCCAATCTTCTACTATACATGTGGAAATAAATAGATGTTATTAGCATGTGATGACCTTTACCTAAAAACACAGTAGGGTTTTTTTAAAAATCATATTCAGAGCATTATAGGCAAGTGGTGAGTTCATTGTGGGATTCCCAACAGTTGGAAGCAACCAACAATAGTAGCAACATTTGAAGAATGTCTCTACAACAGAGTACTAAATCAAATGATCCCTCTTACAAAGGTCAGATGAGCAAGAGAACTTGAGCTCTAGTTGTTATGCAAAGGATGAAATTCTCATCAGAAAAATAACTTTTTTCCCTCTGGTCTCCATGGTCTATGCATGACCACCAATCAAGAATTAGTATCCTACTGAAAGCATTTCAAAACCAGTAACGGACAAGGCCAGCAAAAATACGCTCTCAGAAGGGCCGAGGAATAATGTTTAAGAATTCTTTCTAAGAATAAAAAAAATTACTTTTTTTATAAGAGAGGAAACGTGCATGCTCTAGTGCAGGGGTTCCCAATGTTTTCCCTGCAGGAGCCACTTCCTGCCACCGCATTCAGCTGTGGGGGCTAGAGGTGTGGCTGAGCCCATAACTTACATTTATGGCAGCGGCAGTAGGAATCACATGGTTTTTCCAGGTTCTTGCTCAGCCTCCGCCACTTCCCAAGGTGGCGGGAGGCTTATTGGAGCATGTTTGCTCTGGTTTGGATTTTTTCCGTCGCTTTGCTGCACTTTAGCAGCTAGAACTTGGTGGTGGGCAACTTCCTGGTTCCATTCTAGGATTCCAGGTGCTGACATAAGCTCCTCCTGACACCCACTGCTGGGTTCTAGCTGCTGAAGTGCAGTGGGGAAGCAATGGAAAATTCCCAAACCAGAGTGGACATGCTCCGAAAAGCTTCCCGCCGCCTTGGGAAGTGGCGGAGGCTGTGCAAGAAACCTAGAAAAATGCACGATTCCTGCAGTAAGTGATGTATCATGACTTTCAGTGGTGGTGGGCAGTCCTAGAGGTGCCTGGGTGGCCACTGCGGGGCAGATTAATGATATGAATGGGCCGGATGAGGGCCATGGGCCGGAGGTTGAGAACCCCTGCTCTAGCGTCTCTAGTGACATGGATATCTTTAGTGATATACACTAGTACCTCGGATAATGTTAAGACTAGGTTCCTCAAGTATTGTTATCCAGTTTTTAATGTTGTGTGATGCATTGATTGCACAACGTTAAAAAAAGCCCTGTTCCCTTTCTGAAGAGGAAAGGGAATGGGGGCGATCCACCTGCCTCTTTGGATAGGGCAGCAGGGATTCCATGTGTGGAATCCCCGCTGTCCTTTCCAAAGAGACAGGCAGATTGAGCCAAGCAACTTTGATCTCTGCCCCAAAGCCTGGAGACCAGCCCTGCAGACTTTGGGGCAGAGATATCCGGGTTGGGGAGAAAACGGGCGTACATGCACGTTCCCCCAACCCAGCTGGTGCGCGCCAAACGCGGTTTGGGGAGGATACGGAGATTTTCTCCGTATCCTCCCCAAGCCGCATTTGACAGGCGCACGCTTGCACGATGTTTCAAAAGGGTATGGGGGCCCATACCCTTTCCAAACAAAGTGCGGGCAGGCCCTGGGGTTTTTTTGGATTGGGTAGATGTTCTACCCAATCCAACCCCCCCCACACGATTGTTCCAGATAACGCTAAAAATCGTGTTATTCGATACAAGATATTTTTTTTCCCAAAAATCTTGTAACGTTATGCGGTTTTAGCGCTATACGGTACAATCGTTATCCGGGGTATTACTGTATAAATAATATTGTTGGCTTCAAAGACAATGACTTTTATGCATAGCAGATGTGTATTATTCCACAACAAGAAGGATGGTCATATTAGAAAGCAAATTACGTTTTATGAAATTTATTTTAAAAAAAGAAGTCCATGGATCCATGTCTTGGATTAAAAAAGATGCAGATGAAAAGTGTTTTTTGTACTCCCATCTACTCCTGAAACTCATGAGGAATATTCCTGACAGTGAGGGAATCTTTCTAATCGGCTGGAGTGCAGTGCAGAGAGGAAGGGAGAGACAAAGAAAATTTGGACAGAGTTAAGTTCATAGAAAGTACTTAGAACTGTTCAGTTTTTGCTGATCACCTCTATGATTTCCATGATGACTTACCTCATTCAAGGATGTCCCTTGAACCTTAGAAGTGATGTGGGAGGGAAAAGAGAGCAGAATATTTACATTCTATAGATGCTTCTCAGGATTGAAATCTATCCATTTAGGACTCCCATTTTTCATGTTTAATGTTAGAAAAGAAATTGGTGTTATTTGTGGTACGTTTATATGATGGGAATGTTTTTAAGAGTTTCATAAACACCAAAAATCTTCTAATACTTTTTGCTGTTGGTACCTTTAAATTTAAATCAAGTCAATAAATACTGTACAACAGCATGTTAAATCCTTGGTGAAATCCTATTTCTTTGTTACACTTGTGAAAACTGAATTACATAAAATTCAGTCAGTTTTATGTGGCAAGTAAGGAGGCCTTGCTGGGATTTTCAAGTACACCCCTGAGAATCTCAAAGGCTACTGGTTAATTATCAACAGGAAGCAACTGAAAAGTTTGGTGTTTGTCTTCCACAGGTATAACAAAGCAGCAAGATATCACTGTTAGATCTGTGATGCTTATTTATAAGTATCTTCCACCATTAAAAACACAGAACACTTTTGATTCTCTTTCTTTCTAATCACAAACTATGGCCCAGTTCAAATGTAATGACAAAATATGGTTCATTGGTATAATAATGAACTGTGATGATCTGTCTGTTTAAACACAGATACTTTGAGAGGATCCTGGGAAATCCTGTGATAATTTACATGGTGAATAGTTTCATAGCTTCATATATAATTAGCTTTGACTTTTATCTCCGATTGATGAAAAGCTCTTAATATGTTTCATTTTTTAAAATGAGTTTTTCATGTTAGAAGATTTAAGTGAAGAAGATGTAGCAAATGAGGAAGGATAAAGGGCAAAGCTGGAGTAATCTGGGCAGTGTTCCAGTTTGAGTACCATGTAGTTGATGAGTAAGCAGGACAACCTGCAGTTCTGGGTAAATTGTGACCTACAGCAAGATAAAGGTTAGTACAGAAGAGAATGAAGCGTCAGGAAACTAGTCAGTAAGATAGTGGAGGATAACACATATATATAGATATACAAGGAAAGTATCTTAAACTCGTTAACAAATGGATACTTTATGCCAAGGCTGTATTTTGTCACCTTGTTTATTTAACTTGTATACAGAGCACATAATGTGCAATGGAGGGATGGAAGAATCACAAGCTGGAATCAAAATTGCTGGGAGAAACATCAACAATCTGAGAAATGCAGATGATACTACCCTGATGGCAGAAAGTGAGGGAAACCTAAAGAAATTTTTGCTTAGGTTGAAAGAAGAGAGTGCAAAATCTGGCTTGAGACTCAACATTAAGAAAACAAAGATAATGGCAACAGGTCCTAGCAGCACTTGGAAAATACAGTGGTACCTCACTTAAAGAGCATAATGCGTTCCACAGGATTGCTCTTTAAGCGAAACACCATTGTAAATGACCAATTGTGGGGGGTAATGCAAACCTCAATTTATTTGTTAAGCGAGTTTTTGGTTGGTTTTATTTGTTAAGCGAAGCGAACATTCAGAGAAAATTCTGCTCTTTAAGCGAGTTACTCTTTAAGCGAAACACTCTTTATGCGAGGTTTGACTGTAGAAGGGGAAGAGGTAGAATCAGTGACAGACTTTACATTTTTAGGATTCAAGATCACTGTAGATGGAGATTGCAGCCATGAAATAAAAAGGTGACTAATTCTTAGGAGGCAAGCTATGAGAAACCTGGGGAGCGTAGTTAAAAGCAGAGACATCACATTGCAAACAAAAGTCTGCATTGTCAAAGCAATGGTATTCCCAGTAGTAATGTATGGCTGTGAGAGTTGGACCATAAGAAAAGCTGAGTGCAGAAGAATAGACGCCTTTGAAATGTGGTGTTGGAGTAGAGTTTTGAGGGTACCCTGGACAGCGAGTAGAACAAACAGATAGATCTTAGAAAAAATCAAACCTGACTGCTCCTTGGAAGGTCAAATACTGTATATACTTGAGTATAAGTCTAGTTTTTTAGCCTCCAAAATGAGATCCAAAAAAGGGACTCAAATTATACTCAGGTCAATGATCCAAAGGGCCCCAAAACCACGGTGGTGCAAATTCAAACATACATTTTTTTTTAAAAAAGCACTAACACTACCATAAAAATTTGAAAACATACCCACAAATGTCTGAATAATGTTGGGTTTCCCCTGATCGGGGTTTCCCCTGATTGGGCAGCATATAAATGGAAAAATTAGATTAAATTAAATTTAAAATTAAATGAATTGTACAACATTTTCATGTATTTTAATTACTGAAACTCACTACCAGCTGCTGCATTTTCCACCCCGACTTATACTCGGGTCAGTCTATTTTCCTAGTTTTAAAGGTCCAAATTAGGTACCGTGACTTATATTCGGGATGACTTATACTCGAGTATATACAGGTGAAGATGAAGCTAAAGTCATCAAATGAGGATTCACTTGAGAAGGCCTTGATGTTGGGAAAGGTTGAGGGCAAAAGAAGAAGGGGGCAGCCAAAATGAGACGGCTAGATGGTGTTGTGAATGCAGTGGGCACAGAGTTGGTCGGGTTGAGAGGGATGGTGGAAAATAGAGGTGCCTGGCATGTGGTGGCCCATGGGGTTACAAAGGGTCGGAACCAACTGTGCGACTGAACAACAACAACTCTAAACCAATTTTCCTATATTTGCAAAGCTCAGGACCCTTTAAGTCAGGGGTTCCCAAACTTTTCTTGCCGTGGGCTGGTCTCATAGTTGAGTGGGTTAGTCACATGGTTGCTCCCACTGTAAATCACATCTGTGGCTGTCGTAAACACATTTACAACAGCCGCGGGTGCATTTATGGCAGTGTTTTGTGCAGGTGCGTTTGCGCATGCATGGGTGCTTCCGCTTCTGGTAGCAGCACAGGCTGGATGATTTGTTCCCATGGGCCGGGCCTAGCCAGCGGGCTGTAGTTTGGCACCTCCTGCTTTAAGCTTTCTTCACACTTCATGAGAGGTTTGTTGGCTTTTCTCCTGATCTTTCAGCACTCTATCTCTTTTAGGTACCATCACAGTCTTGATATCATTGCTTTGTTGTAACATACAATAATTGGTCACAGGATACACTTGTGAATGTTTTCAGTCTTCCTCTTACTTTTCTGAGTGAGATTTAAAGTTCATATGGTTGTAGGGGAAATGGGGAAGGGCAGAAACTTTCAAAGGTGATCTCTCTGTGTTATAAATTTCACTGCAAAGGTGCATTGACATATTATGACCATTTAGAATTGATTGCTTGAAATTTGCAATTGACCTCTTGGAGCAGGGATTCTCAACCTGTGGCCCGTGGGCTCAATGCAGCCCATGGCGCCATTTCATATGGCCCCTCACTGCCTCCACCACACCTGGAAGTGCCATGTGGTAGAGGAAGGGCAAAATGGCTCCCTGGCCCCTGAAGCTGTCTGAGGGAGTGTGACCCAGCCCCTCCTCCTCCTGTGCCTATACCAACTGCCAGGGGAGGAAGAAGTCAGGGCAGGTTGAGGACCTTGCCGCCCCTCCCCCTGCGCCTACACCAACTGCCAGGGGAGGAAGAAGCCAGGGCAGGATGAGGACCTTGCCGCCCCTCCCCCTGCGCCTACACCAACTGCCAGGGGAGGATGAGGACCTTGCCGCACCTCCCCCTGCGCCTATACTAACTGCCAGGGGAGGAAGAAGCCAGGGAAGGATGAGGACCTCACCGCCCCTCCCCTTGTGCCCATACCAACATATTGAAATGTAATGTATTGTTTGTCAGCCGCCCTGAGTCGCCACGGCGAGTGGGCGGCAATATAAATTTGAACTAATAAATAAATAATAAATAACTCCTGTCTTGGAATCTTCAAACCCAATGAAGTTCATTGGTTTTATCCTCAGTATTTTCTGATCAGACTCACTGGCTGAAATGCTCTTTATAGCACTAAGCCCACACTTAATTTTCTCTCCATTTCTCCTGATTAAACAAACTGCCACTGCTGTGATTCTTGGTGTATGTATTACATGACTTAACATGGGGGAGCATGTGGAAACTTCAAGAAAGATAGAGACAGAAGGAGTAAAATATTTTAACTGGATTTTGCTAGCAATTATACAACTATATCTTGAGCATCACTTGTCTTTCATGCAAAACTTGAGCTGTGTAACTACAAAAATACTGCCTTCTGGTTTAGATTAAGTTAGATTAAGTGAAGCAAAATAAATCCATAAATCTATGCATTTTTTGCTTAATGTTTCAGATAGAAATCATGTGATGTATCTTGTTTGTGCAAGTGCTCTCTCTATCTCTCTGAATGTAGCGTGCAGCAAGCATAATGCAGAAGCCCACTAATATCTGTTGTTTGTTTGTTCTGATCCTATTCAGAAAAGGCTTTTCAGATTTCACAGTGTGAGTCATAGAAATCATGGCTGCCTGGACCAAGCAAACGGTGTCAGCTGCTTTCAGCCCTTGAATCTCCCCTCTGTTTCAGAAAGAAGGTTGAGTTTTGCTGTTCTCAAAATTGTACTAAACAGGAAGGAGATTTACATACCTCCAATTATAGCTCTCTGTGGTCGTTTGCTGCAGAGCTGTTTTCTGCAACCATGTTCTGATTCCAGACCACCTGTCTCTTCACATGTCATCAGTGCCAAAACCTGTAACTGCCTGTTTAGTGACGAGATACATGCATGGCATTCTGTAGTGTATTGAAAGGAAGAAATTAGAAGGCCTGGCTTAAGACCTGACTAAAGCACGTAGAACTGTAAAGGAATGTTCAAGTTGTAAAATTGGCGAGTTCTAGACCAGGTGCTATAGGGGTTTTTTAGAACTATAAAGAACAGACTTTTTGGGAAAATCCTGCAACTTTTGCTCTTGATACTTAACAACTGTGCTTTTGAAGGAAACTTTATTCCTTCTTGTTTGATTTAAAATGATCACAATACAGTGGTACCTCGCTTAAAGGGCATAATGCATTCCACAGGATTGCTCTTTAAGCAAGTTGCTCGTTAAGCGAAACACTTGGAAAAAGCGCTGCTGCACCCATGTTAAGTGACTGATAGTGACTTCTGGCAGGGTGATTGTGGACCCTGATTTAGTTGTTAAGCGAGTTTTTGGTTGCCCTACAAGGTGACCATTCGGAGAAAATTCTGCTCTTTAAGCCATTTAGTCTCTCTGAGGCGCTCTTTCTGTGAGGTTTTATTGTATATACACCAGAAATGCTGTAATAAACAACTTCTGCCTCCAGATGTCATGAGAAAAATACTCCTTTAGCGTTGGAGTAAAATAGAATTCTGTAACCAATTATTTAGTAGACCTAATGTTGGCGAACAGTTCCTTGAATGGAAGTGGCTTCCCTGTCTTTTGTTGTTCAGTTGTACAGTCAAGTCCGATCCTTTACTTTGTCTATAGCTCAATTGAGGAGCGTCAGCCAAGTGTTATGCTTTACCCATTATTTGCACAAAGGAATTTGTTTAATTACTGTTGAACAGAAGGCAGTACTGGTAACTGAAACGGTGAATAAACAATGCATATGGCCTGTTCAAATTAGACAAGTGCTGCTGTTCTTATGCTTTGGACTAGAAAATGCACGTTCCCACTTTAATTGGTTAATTACTATGATTAAACAACTGAGACCATAATTAAAAATTAAAATTCTGTCTTTCATCCTGCTTGTTTGGCAAAACTGACAATCAGTAGAGGACTCTGAAAAGAGCCTAGTGGCGTGCAAGACATAAAGAAATATAACCCACCCTTTCCTAGAATGGTTCAACTTTCAGAGTGAAACTGCTGTGATTACAATCTAATAAGAGATGCTACAGGAAACTTAAGGTTTTAGTTTTTGTTGTTGTTGTTCAGTTGACTCCGACCTTTTGCATATTGGTTTGAGTACTCCACTGAAATAATTGTCAGAACATGCTAATCATTATTACTCAGATCATGCCCCACTGAGTTCAGTGAAGTATACAGTAATACCTCGGATAACGTTTACCTCGGATAACGCTAAAATCGCATAACGTTAAGTAACTGGGGAGGAGAATTGGATGAATAAGTTAAGATCCTATGGGATGGATCGGATAACAACCGCTAAAGCCTGTGCGGTTACAATGTATCTCTATGGAGCTTTAACGTTATCCGATTCATCCCATAGGATTTTAACATGCATTGGATAACACTAAAAGTCGGATAACACCAAGACTTGTGGAACCAAGTCTTAGCGTTATCCGAGGTATTACTGTATTTGAAGTACATGCACATATTCCCATTGAACATGTGCAGTGTTCACACACAGAATTGGACATCAATATAATTATGCAGATGATTGCATGTTACATTCCATGCAGTATAAACATGGTGCCTTACAATTCATATACTTTTGTATAGTATGTTCAAGTATAGTGCTCTGATTTAGAACATTCCATATGTTGAACAATATTTGCTACATTCCCTTTTCTTCCATCAGGTAGTAGCATTTTGTTATTAAATTGTAAGTTGATGCCTCTCTCGCACATGAAAGAAATGGTTCTCTTTTATCAGGGTTCCCAGAAAGTGTCAAGTTTAATAATACGTAAACGTATTTAAATATAATTGCTTATACTGTTAAGTTAGTGACATCAGTCATTGTAACTCTTTTTTTTAAAAAGTGCTTGGTTGTGTTAATTCATTAGAGATTATTCTGAAATGTGACACAAGGTGTATACTTCCTCAAATCATGTACAGAGATTTCTAGGACTACTTGCCCATTCTCACCTCTCCCGGGGATCTCCATACCTCATCATTTTTGCACCACTAAGTATAGATTGACTGGATAGGATTATATAGGTTTCAGTTTGATTTACCTGAATTCTGTCAAGTAGTAAGGCTCAGTCTAGAGACACCATAGTGGCATGAAAGAAGCACATGGCAAGCATGATATTTTTTTGTCCTTCTAAAAAACCAAAAACTGCCACTCTGGCAGATCTTCATCATTAGAAAGAATGGTGAGAGGTTTTTTTAAAGTCTCCTGTGAAAGAGCACCATGAATATCTAGAGTGAAGTTGGAGCCACGTGCCATAGTAGAAGCTAAAAGTCTTATGCCAGGATTAGCTGTTTATTTTTATTTATCTACACAGGCTTTGATGCAAAGCAGCAGTTGCTGGGCATAGGAGATGTCACTCAAATCCTTGTAACCTCTGCCTCACCTTTGTTAATTTTAACTTGCTCATCTGTCTAGGAACCTTGGCACATTGGGATTTTCTGTCAGCCTACTGATGTTTCAAATTTAGGATGGAGCCAGAATGGAAAAGCTCCACACAGCATAATTTTCCTGTTTTCAGAATTTTGAGTCATAAATCCTGTATCACCACCCTGTAGTGTACATCCTTAAAAAAAAAAACTTCTGAGACCTTCTCAAAGAAAAAAGAAACATTGAGGAATGGGTCTGTAGCAATAAACAGGTCTTTGCCCCAAACTGGACTCACAGCATAAGTCAGAGTTGTCCCCATTGCCTTTCCTCTGTGCAACTGCTACAAAGAAATGAAGAATTTTCTAACTTTTCATACTCTGTATTTAATTGTTGATGAAATAAAATTCTTAGCAGTCTCATAATGTCCACTTACATGAATGTAAACTGGCAGGGAAGTCACCAGTAAGTAAAGAACTGTCTGAGTACAGTTGCACAAATACTCATATTGTTTAAATTAGTTCAGGAATAGCATCTCTTTAAGTTTAGCTTAGAGCCATGATGGTAAACCTTGGCACTCCACCTGTTCTTGAACTTCAATTCTCAGAAGCCCAAGTCTCTTATGAATCCACACAAATGGGCTTACTGTTTGGGTTAACAGAGACTTGGGCCTCTGAGAATTGAAGTTCAAGAACAGCTGGAGTGCCAAGGTTCACCATCACTGGCTTAGGGCATGATGAAGCCACAGGGAAAAATAGGTGTTGTGCTTTTTAAAAATGGAATGGAAAAAGAAAGGTTAGAGACAGTTGACTGTGTTTGCTTTCATGTAAGACTTTAGAAACATACATCCCACCAATCAAATTTCTATCGATTCATTGATTATATGTTTAACTTATCTCTCCTGAATCAGTATTTCAACTTTTATAACCAGTAATGTGGCCTACTTCTGTTAGCTCTGTCCACTCACATCCTGAAACTCTTTCTTCCTAGATCATTCCACCTCAAGTGGTACTTCCTCATTTAAGCCCAGCCGTTCACTGGTCTCGATTCCTACTGCCCATGTGATGCCATCCAGTGCCAGCTCTTCGCTTTCAAAACACAGGGATCCCCTGACATCAGGCTGTTCAAAATGGAGTTCGAGCCTTTTGAGGTCAGCTGGAAGCCGGCATCAGGCCGTGGTGGACAGTTCTTTGGACATGAAGGACTTGAAGCCTGTGAGGAAGTGGTCCTCTCTGTCCAAGCTCAGCATGGCCGTGAGCTGCAGCCACGATGGAGGTGTTTGTTCGCCAGAGTGCAGGGCCAGTATGGATAAAACAGGAAGAGACCAGACGGTGTCATCGCAGTTAAAAGGAAACAGGACAAGTTGCTTGCACAAGAGCATGGAGCTCCTCAAAATTGAAGACAGGGAAAGTGGGAAGAAAAGAAACTCTACATTAGACTGTAAATACAGATTTGAAAGCTGCAGCAAAGAAGACTTGGGGGTTACTGTAGATCCCTCGAACAGGAGACATGCCTTAGACATGACCTATAGTGCCTTACCTGAGAGCAAGCCTGCTACATCCAGTTGTCAAGGTTTTCATCACGGGTATGTAACCTTGGGGCCACACGCTGTGAGTGGCATTCCCATCCAATCCTCTGAGAGGACTCAGCGTTGGCTGACAGAACAATTTCACACAAATCCTCCAGACTCTAGGCCTTCTGAGGAATCGTATAGTTTAACACCATGGCAGTTACAGCAGCTTGAAGAACTTAGAACAGGAAATGAAAATTCTGTGCAGGTAAGAATGTAAATTCAGTGTTTGCTGCCACCATGTGGATAGAAAGAAAAATTACCTTTAAAATTAACTAAGCAACACTAGGATTAATTTAAAATCAGGTACTACGTGAGCTTTCTTGATTCAAGACTGGCTCAACATCTGGCTGTGAGGTTTTGGGATTTTAATTGTTAATTTTCCTGAACTATCCATGAGAAATTTGTGCATGCCTGAAGAAATGACTTAATGATTTTTAAAAATTGATCCAATATAGCAGGATTTCTCAACCTTTTAAAGCCAGGGGCCTGCTCATGCTCTCTCAGACAGCCTCGGGGTCCAGACAGCCCTTTTGTTCTTCCTCCACCACATGACACTTCCTGGTGTGGTGGAGACAGTGGGAAGGGCACATGAAATGGTGCCATGGGCCGCATCCAGCCTGCAGGTAATAAAGGCATTGTTGGCAAACCTATGGCATGTGTACCAGAAGTGGCACACAGAGCCCTTTCTGTTGGCACATGTACCATCATGTGCAAACCCTGCCCCACTCTGCTGGCACCAATGGCAGTGCCGCTTCACCGCTCACCTCTCTCCCTCTGCCAATGGGGAGGCAAGAGGGGAGGCTGAAATCTTGCTCATTGGCAGCGGGGATGAGGGGAGGTGACCAGACATTCCACACACACCCCTCCTAGGAGGTGGAGGTAGCGGCAGCGCATGGGCAGGCACCGTGCATGCCCACTCAAGGCGTGCAGTGATGTCATGGATATCTGCGTGTGCACAAGTGTGGCTGCAAAAGTCCTGCTGCTGTCTCCTTGGGCATTCGGTCTCTAGAAGGTTCACCATCAATGCAATAAAGTTATCACTTTTCTTCTGCATTTGTACTGTGTACTTGTGGTTGTCTTTGTTTAAGTGACTCTAGTGATGTTCTCCAGTATGTAGTACAGTTTGTATTTGGGATCTTACTACTGTATATTGTAAAGTTTCTAATTGAAAAGAAGTGAGTTGGTTCTATCATTCTAAGCAATGATAGTGAATTTCATTAGATGTCCCAGTTCTCTTACCTTTTCTTCAGGTTTCAGAGACCATTGATTTTAAGTCAGTAAAATGATTAACAGCTTGTCTACCTAGGTCCAGAAACTGACCACGTCAGTGGTACTTTTTATAGATTGCCACAATTTATTACATGGTAAAATTGGGTTCTAAAGTGATTATTATTAAAGTGATTAAAGGGGTCTGCAGTGGCTCAACTGGCTAAGACACTGGCTGGAAGGCAGGAGGTCAGCAGTTCGATTGCAGAGCACTGCAGGACGAAACGAGCTCCCATCTTTGTCCCCAACTCCTGCCAACCTAGCAGTTCAAAAGCAAAAAATTGCAAGTAGATAAATAGGGACCACTTTGATGAGAAGGTAAACAGTGTTCCATGCACCCCAGTGTCTACTCATGCCTGCCACATTACCACAGAAATGTCTGCAGAAGCAGACAGCGCTGGCTCTTCGGCTTTGAAACAGAGATGAGCACTGAACCCTAGAGTCGGATACGACTGGCTCTTGAACAAGGGAAATCTTTACCTTAAAGTGATTATATATTTCTCTTTCTGGGAATTTAGCACTAGGTGTGTTTCATTTTCTCTAAGCCAGCTTCTCTTCTTCATCCATATGTGCAGCCCAGTTTAGGAGTTGTACATCTTGTCAGATTTCTAATTATGATCCCCTGGCAAGTGGGTGCTCTATCGCACTGAGTATTAAAAGTTTATCATGATTGGCTGTGCTCCGAACTGAATCCAGTTGTTAATTCCAACAGAAATAGATCTGTTGAATTGGTTGCTGTATAGTAGATCAACGTTCAAGTGAATTGTATTGCTTCAGTGGGCTTACCTTAGGTGAGACTAGCAGTTAGATTTGGAGTGCCTCTAAATGGTACAGTGATGTGTCATTCCATTTAGCAGGATAGAACTTGTATCTATACGCTCAGGAGTTTTCCTTTAGGTTAGAGCACTACTCAACTGGAAGCAAATGGCGCTATCCTTGAAGACACAGATGCTACCCTAGTAGCTAGCCTTATTTGGAAGCATTGTGGACAGATGCTTTAATCCAGTTACTAGTCCCAACTAGAACAGATTTACTGAATCATCATGAGAGCCAGAGTGGGATATCAGTGGACTCTCAGGAGAATTAATATCTCTGCTTGGCCATGGAAACTCACTGAGAAGTGTCAGTGGAAACCACTCAAACATTTCATATGTCTCAAAAATCCTCTTGAAGTTCCCTTGGCTTAAGTTATAAATGGCATGATGGCACATAACAAGAACTGCTTGATTAAGAAAAGGTCAATTTTGCTTTACATTTTAAAGTTAAATTTAACATCTGCATATTAGTATTGCCTAAGCATTAATCCTTGATCTTTTTAACAGTATTGATTTGAAACTCTTATGAGTAAATTCTAAGGCTTGTTTTTCCAGCAAATGTCAGTGTCAGGGCTAGCACTGTGAGCAATAGGGATTTAAATATTCCCTAATTTTGTTCTCATAGGTGAGAGCAAAACATTTAAAAGTGTTCTCTCTCTTGGGCAAGATTACAATTTTTGTGTGCGTTGTTCACAGTTTGGGACTTTTCTCCAAAAATTGTGGGAATAAGTAGGCTGTGCATTTTTAGATTGTGTGTGTGTGTGTGTGGGGGGGGGTTGTTGAAGCAAAAATTTTTTGCAGCTTTTAACATTCATTTTGCCAGAGAAGCTTTAATATATATTTTAGCAGTGATGAGGAAAATTTCTCAATGTTCATCACATCTTCATGAACAGTATCAAAACATTAACTGCCTCCTAGGGATTGCAGTGGCTCAAGTGGCTAAGACGCTGACTGGGAGGCGGAAGGTCAGCAGTTCGATTCCCGAGTACTCCAGGACGGAATGAGTTCCTGTCTTTGTCCCAGCTCCTGCCAACCTAGCAGTTCGAAAGCAAGAAATTGCAAGTAGATAAATAGGAACCACTTTGGTGGGAAGGTAACAGTGTTCCGTGTGTCATGCCTGCCACATGACCACAAAAACGTCTGCAGAAGCAGACAGCGCTGGCTCTTCTGCTTTGAAACAGAGATGAGCACTGAACCCTACAGTTGGATACAACTAGCTTTTGAGTATGGGAAACCTTTACCTTTAGATCCTAAGTTTGATGCAGTTAAAATAACAGGGAGCTGTACTCAATGCCTTTTTATGAGAGCAACATCAGGTGTTAGAGGTGATAAAGAGCTTCAAGTCTGTAGCATAGTATCTAAGGTGGTGATGGCGAACCTTTTAGAGACCATGTGCCCAAACTGCAACCCAAAACCCACTTATTTATTGCGACGTGCCAACACAGCAACAGGGAAGGGAGGATGTGCTCCCATTGGGCTGCTGGGTAGAGGGGTGGGGTGCACTCTGTGCTGGGGGAGGGAGAACATGCTCCCATTGGGCTACTGGGCAGAGGGGCGGGGCAAACTGTGCTGCAGTGACTGCAATGGTGCCCACAGAGAGGGCTCCAAGTGCCACCTCTGGCATGTGTGCCATAGGTTCGCCACCACTGATCTAAGGACTGTGAGGGTGGTTTTGTTTACCCTTACACCAATACAATGGTATGTCAAGGAGTGGAGCAAGCTGATGGAAAGGAAGTAGATAGAAAGAGGTTTTTCTGTTGTTTTTTGCTAGACTCTGAGGTTGTCCAGTAAAGTTTAATGCTGGGAGATTCTGCACAGGTAGAGGAAGTATTTCTTGATACTGTAACTGAAATTTGCCGCCACAGAATCTACTTATGGTCACCACATTGCAATGGTTTGTAAGGGAATCAGTCACTGTGACGGAAGAAAAGCAAGCTGCTAGTCACGCTGGCTGATTATTTTGTCAATAACAGCAGTCAACCCCAAAATACCAGTTATTGGGGAACATGATCTGACGATATTGTTGTACTTAAATTATGCTCAGAGACTTTCTGTCTGGTTTGTCATGATATGACTAGAAAGCTGGTCCAGATAGGGATTTGGTCTGATCCACCATAACTCTTTATGATAATGCAAGTGAAACTTAGCCTTTTGTAGCACTGGCAGTATTGAGTAACTTGCTTAGAGTACATAAGTATAATAAGTAAGTAAAGGGATGGGGTGAATATGGACCATAGAATATTGGTGAGAATGGTTTCTATTGTTTGCGTAAGAAGAGAAGGGGGAGGAGGGAAGAAGAGGAGATCTGACTGGTCTGAACTGAAAAGTGCGGGGAGACGTATAAGAATTATATTACGTTTAGGAATGGCTGGTAGTGTTTGTGCAATAGAAGTTACTTGATTTAATTGAAGCCAAGTGGTGTAGTGTGCTGATTACTTGAAGGGTGGCTATTTGATGGGAGTGGGATAGGCAAGAGTGACAGTGGTAGTAACCAACACATAGGAGCAACTAAGAATTAGGTAAAGATTATAAGCATAAAGAATGTTTTGTTGTTCAGTCGCACAGCCGATTCCGACACTCTGTGACCCCATGGACCACTGTCTACCAGGCACTCCTGTCCTCCACCATCCCCCTCAACTCGCTCAGCTCTGTGCCCATTATCTCTACAATACCATCTAGCCATCTCATCTTGGGCCGTCCCCTTCTTCTTTTGCCCTCGACCCTTCCAAGCATCAAGGCTTTCTCAAGTGAATCCTCTCTTCTCATTTGCTGTCCAAAGTACTTTAGCTTCATCTTTACTATTTGACCTAAGGAGCAGTCAGGGTTGATTTCTTGTAAGATCGACCTATTTGTTCTTGCTGTCCAGGGGATGTTAAAATAGATAATTATTCTTCTAAGTTGTGGGCAAACCCAGTCTCATAGTTCAAATAGCAAGTTCAAAATAGAGTATGGCATATATTGAATTTATAAACGGCTAAACTCCATAAAAGTAGTAAGGGATTAAGCAACTAGTAGTTTATGTGTGTGGGGATTGGAGGGTTGAGAGATATTCTGTTCAGATTCCAATAGCCAAAGTGTCCCCTATTCCCTTGCTGCCCCCATGGAGCTTAGCTCCTTCTAGCCATCTCTTCTTCCTTCCTTCCTTCCTTACATACATACATATAATGGTTGCTAAAGCCTTCATTTTCCACCTGTGTTTAATTGAAAACTCCTGTGAGGACTAATTTGTGGGCTGAAGCTTTCACAGTTTTGGCTGGGAGAATTCCTGGTTGATGGGGCTGGGGGTAAAGTTCAAGAGAGATGAAAGTACCATGCCAAGTGGAAATAATGGTAATATTACCAATAATTTTCTTATGGGTGAGCAATTTCCTCATGTATATCATATAGTGGTGATTTCTTAAAATACAAATCAGAATCGTAACACAGCAGGAGTTTAATGCCACTTTACTTGGATCATAGTCTGATTTGAGCTGAATTTTATATTAGTCATATCCAGAATTTAGCAATAAAATAAAATAAAATGGCTTTTTAAGGTAACAACCCCATGAATCCCCTCTGCCAACATAACCACTTCCAGGAGCTTTAGTTCAAAAAGAAACTTTCCTGCATGGTGATCCTACTTAGAATAGATCCATTTAAATGTATGTTAATCATCCCTAATTTAAGCCCATTAATTCCATTGGGTATTCTATGGATACATAGTGTTCAACTGTACATTTATAATGTTTTATTTGGCATGGGCCATGCTACAGGATTTCTGACATGTCTTTTTGAAAATATGTAACTGAGTTTTATCCTCAATGGCTGGCAACCATCTGAAAAGTTATGTTGGCATAACTCCATTGGCATAAATTTCAGATGCAAATTGCCTCAGATTAAAAGTAAGCATAGGCATTTGGTGATGCGTGTCAAGTCATGTGACTGTTGTGCAGCAGTAGATGTCTCAGCCAACTTCTTAACCTATGTCAGTTTGGGACTGAGATTTATACTCAGTAAGAAAGAAACAGGTAGTTTGTTTTTCATTATCACTATGTTAGAGTTGAAAGATGGAGAAAGTATGGTTGCTTTCTCCATCTCAACTCTAGCATGATTTTAAGCAGTTGTAGAGTTTACTCATGTTGTATCTATGTCTCTGGGTTTTTGAAAAAATAGTTCTCATATTTTTAGTGGTAAAGATGGGGGGAAGCAGCAGTAAGAAAGAAACATATAAGTGTCTTTTCATTACTTAGCAAATTCATATTTTTGTATTTTAAGATAAGTAGTATCAAACATCTTTATCTTTAAATTGATGCAGCTCCTTAATGCCAGTACATTAGTCATATATATTTAGTTATGAAGGTAGCTTTTACACTTAAGTGAAACCTTTTTATTGTTATGAACAGATTGCTGCAGCATGCAACTGTCATGGAAAATTTGTGGGGGTTAAATTAGTGGTTGAAATCCTATTAACATAGTAACTCACTATAAAGCAGGCACATTGAGTGAGTGCAAATATAGTGAGTCAGTTCTGATGTAAGTTCCATTTATTCAAATAGCCTTACACTAATTTCCATTGAAGATACTAAAGTAAGACAAAGTTAGCATAGGCCCGTGATGGTGAACCTTGGCACTCCAGATGTCCTGGGACTTCAATTCCCAGAAGCCCAAACACCCTGTGAATCCACACGAATGGGCATAAGAGCGTGTTTTACTTCTGCTTCCGGGACTGACAAGGGCAGTAAACCCATTCGTGTGGATTCACAGGGTGCTTGGGCTTCTGGGAATTGAAGTCCAAGAACATCTGGAATGCCAAGGTTTGCCATCACGGGCATAGGCCCATTTGAATCAGTGGAATTCATGACACAATTGGATCACCATACCACTACTGATTCAGTAGGGCTATTCTAATGCAGACTGTAAGGGACTATGGTTAAGATGCTAAACTTAACAACTGAAAGGGCAGCTGGTCAGCAGTTTGAGACCCAAGTGTTGCATGACAGAGTGAGCTTCTGTATATCTGTATATCTAGCACACAAAAAAGTGGGGGCAGCAGTGATAAAAGAATTCTAAACCCATATATAGATTATAATATGTTTTAAGGATAGCTTCTTGTAGCTTGAAGGAATCAAGTAGGAATTGATCAGAAAGTTAATAGGGCCAAAGAAGGGAAAAGTTTTGCTTGTGATGCTAAGTTTGTAGCTATACATTATGACACAAGGCTTTTTGCTTTTGGAAATGAAATCAGTTATAGTAAACCTGATGTCCTTTTTTGGAAAAGGGCATCCTTTTGCTTTGCTAAAGTGCTGTGGCTAACATGCTATAACTGAATAGACTTGTGTGATCTTCTCCAAGTATGCTTATAAATAAGCTGCAATGTGTTCAGTGGGGTTTATTTCTGTTATGTATAAAGTCTGTCAAATATTCTGAAAAGGCATGCATAAGTTTTGTCTGTCTGTCTGTCTCCCCCCCCCCTTCTAGCTACTGTTAGCAGTCATGCTCATTTGGTACAAACATACACACATTCAAAAAATAAAATTTACATTTTGCTTTAAATAAGAATGCCACCATTGTTTTCTTACTATAGATATATCATGTTTTCTCTTTCTTTTTCTTCTTCATTATATTTCAAGTTTTGGTAATAAAGTTTATGTGTTGAATTTCTTTTCTAGTCCTGCTTGCAGAGGCTGTAGGGTCAGAAGTCCACAATTTATCCACTCTTTGATAGATATATATTTAAACAGAAGGTGTTGATGTGTTATACTGATACTAATGCTGCTGCTAATTTGATTCCATACCATCAGGGTGTAGATTTTCTACAGTATGCTGTTACTCTGTTCAGGTGCAAAAGTGATGCATATCAACAAATCCACTGGCTTAATGTAATAAAACCAAAATCTCTTGATCTGCAGGTTGCTGGGTTGTAAGGTTACTCCAGGTTTTGGCTTCTTTCTTTTATTGTTGATGTTCATGTTCATATAGTTTGAAGATTCAAGTTACCATAGTAGAAGAAAAATTTAAAGCCAACAATTCACATGAGCTTCACAAGGATGTATATGACAACAAGAACCAAGAAAATAAGCAGGAAATTGAGTAATAAGTTGATTCCTCTGTTTATAGAAAGATCCATTGTGGCACCTCTTGAATTTTTTTTAATCACTTGCAACTGAAGTCATGTAGTTTTAGGCTGGTCCAGTTTTATCAGCAACAGAATATAGTTGGCACGTGAGTGTATAACATCTTTGGGTCCTGTGTGAGCTGTTGTGCCTTGGCACCTAAGAGAAAATTGTTGATGATCAACAAGTAGTGAAGCCATGCTGACATAGAAACCACAAACAAATACACATTTAATTTTTTTTAAAAAACCTCACCCTGAAAGATGATACAGATAACTGTTTAACAAGTGTACCTTGCCTTGCCTTGATGAGCACACTTGATCGGGCATTTGTCTGTTTTCTCATGCCAAATGAGAAAGATTCTTTTTCCACACAGCATATGTTGCGCAGCATAATTTGTTTTTATGTTTATCAGGAGCCATCTAGAGCAACAGTTTCCAGTCATCTGCGTTTGCTATCATCTTTAACTAGTAGATATTATTAACAAGTTACAAAGAATGTGTAGGATAAATAGTGGATGTATATTACTGAGCGAATGGAGTAACTGTACTTTCTGTGATTCATGACATTTTAAAAATTGCTTATTCGGCTTATCCCTTTCACTTCGACAGGTGAATCACTGCTATTTGTTGAGAGTGACCAGACTCTCCACCCTATTTTTTAGCATGGAGTTAGGAAAGAGGCTGGGATCTTTCTGTTATTACCTCTGAGTTTGAGGGGATTCTAGGTAAAGGTGATATCACTGGCTTTCGAGCTGGGGACCTTTACCCTAAGCATAATGCACTATGGGATAGTATACAGGTAGGTAGATAGGAAGATAATCTATCATAAATGGGATGAATTATTTACTAGCGGTGAACTAGTTGAATTGAGGTCTGGGCTGCCAAAGAAGTAAGCTCTTTTCTGTCTACTTGATTATGATTGGGATCCAAATAGCTGCTGCTGTTGGAACCTGAGTATTTAGAGATGGATTTGATAGCTAATCAGTTAATAAAGGAAAGTTGGGTAACTGTCCAAGCACATTTCCATTTTTGGTGCCTTACAGAAACATGTAAGAAATTGGGGTATGAGGGACAAGAGGCAGGAGTAATTTAGAAATCAGGTCTGGAAACAAAATGTATGATCTTTACATTCTTTACATCCTTACACACTTTACGCCCTGGCTTACAGATTGCCTGTTTGTATTTTATCCTTTTTAAGAGGCTTTTTCCACAACTTTTTTCTCTTATGGAACTTAAGATGGTGTACATGGAAGGTTTTCAGTCTGTTTCTAGATACTGTACTGGTAAATCTTAAACTACTGCCAAATATCAGACTTATACACCTTCAGATCAAATACTTTTAAAGTCTGATATCTGATGCTCCTTTTTATTTGGTACTAGCAAATGTACCTGTCTTTGCGGGTTTAGAAACCTATGAGTTGCACTTCCTCTCCCTTTGTTCACTCTCTTTACAGACTCCAGCTTTATTTTGTTTATACAGTCAAACCTCCCATAAAGAGTGCTTCGCTTAAAGAGTAACTCGCTTAAAGAGCAGAATTTTCTCTGAATGTTCGCTTCGCTTAACAAATAAAACCAACCAAAAACTCGCTTAACAAATAAATCGGGGTTCGCAATCCCCCTCCCCCCACAATTGGTCACTTACAATGGTGTTTCAACTCGCGTAAAGAGCAATCCTGTGGAATGCATTATGCTCTTTAAGCGAGGTACAACTGTAATGGTCATTCTCTCCATCTAGAATTTATTCAGCCAATATCAGCTGGTGCCTGGGGGTAAAACCCTTTAAGTTCTCTTCTCCCCACCTTGATTATTTCTTTCCTTTCCTCTTGCCACCCTCCCTTTTTTAACTCCCTCTTCACACTTTCCTTCTTCTCCTCTGTGTTACACAGTTTTGTATAGCATTTTAACTTGTTATTATTGTACTGTTTTAAAAGTTGTGAGCCGCCTTGGATCATAAAAATATGGCGACATAAAAATAATGTAAAGTAAATAAATAAATATTACCAAATCGTGGTCAGGTCTGCCACATCTTAGTTTCTCAAATTCAAGAATCCTGTCTGCCTAGTATGCAAAATATTTGTTCTTATATACAGTAATACCTCGGATAACGCTAAGACTTGATTCCACAAGTCTTGGTGTTATCCGATTTTTAGTGTTATCCGATGCATGTTAAAATCCTATGGGATGTATCGGATAACGTTAAAGCTCCATAGAGATACATTGTAACCGCACAGGCTTTAGCAGTTGTTATCCGATACATCCCATAGGACCTTAACGTTATTCGATTCAATTCTCTCCCCCCCAGATTACTTAACGTTATGCGATTTTAGTGTTATCCGAGGTAAACGTTATCCGAGGTATTACTGTATACTTTTCAATTTCAGTTGATCGAAAGTAAATTGAAAGTTCTTATACTGTATATAGTATGAAAGTGGGTCATAAAGGGGCTGACCAATAACTGAATCCTGAAACTCATTCCCACTTGGAAGTACTCCTTTCAGAGTTTCTTTACAGATGGGAAACAGAGTGTATAGATGTTGGTACATTCTTTTCAGGTAACACCAGGTTATACAACTTGAAGCCAGAGAATGTTTCATTCAGACTCCTCCCTGATAATCTTATTTTTAATCATCTTTTCGTAGAATATCTGTGCTCTTAATAGGTGTTAGAGATGTAGCTCTTCAATAGTTCCTGCTTGAGACATTTAAAATTACTGCATCTGTGTTAATTCTCATGCTCATACTTCATTTGCAGAGTATAATTCAAATTTGCAGTATAAACTCCTAGCTAGCATGGTCACTGGGGCAGGGCATTCTTGTGGTTGCAGTAAAACAAATATATTTTTCAGAATAGTAGCCATGTTAATCTGTGGTTCAGGCATCTCAGAAAACAAAACAAAACAAAATAAACAAAATAAAATAAAATAAAAAACACTGTAGCACTTTAAAGACTAACTGCTATATTTTTATTGTTAGCTTTCGTGGATCAAGGTCTGATGAAGTGGACTTGATCCACGAAAGCTAACAATAAAAATATAGCAGTTAGTCTTTAAAGTGTTACAGTGTTTTTTATTTTGTTTTGTTTTCTGAAATATATTTTTCAAGCTCCCAAAAACTCCCTTCTCCAATGCTAGTTGTTAGTATTAGTGATCGTCCTATATATTAACGGCAATGAGAGAATTCAATGATTTATCTCTGGCATACCATTCCTTTGGGAAAGAAACTGCTTTTGTTTTCAGAAATAGAACTGGGGACCAATTGTCTCTGGATCAGTGCGGCACAGTTCTGTACATCTCTACTGAGAAGTGCTATTGTGTGCAATAATACTTACCCTTGATTTAGGGCATGTAGGATGGATTGCCATCAGAAAGATATAACCCAGCAGTTCTTAACTTTTTAAAGCCTGGGGGCTGGTCACGCTCCCTCAGACAGCTTCGGGGGCTGGATGGCCATTTTGCCCTTCCTTCACCACATGGCACTTCCTAGTGTGGTAGAGGTGTGGTGGTAGGCCACATGAAATGGTGCCATGGGCCACATTCGGCCCATGGGCTTCTGGTTGAGAATCCCTGATATAGCCACTCTGGAAGGGAGGTTATTTCTACCCTGCTCAAATAAAATGTATTAATTGTCTACTTCTATACTGCTTTTGTAGCTGCTGAATGAATAGCAATAACAGTTACACTTATATACTGCGCCATAGCGCTTAGTGCACTCTCTGGGTGGTTCACAGAGTAAGTAGCATTTTGCCCCCAACATGCTGGGCACTCATTTTACTGACTTTGGAAGAATGAACCCTGGTCATGATCGAACTCACAACCTTCTGGCTGCAGTACAGCAGTTTAACCACTGTGCCACCAGGGCTCATCTAAATATTCATCTGCTTATGAAAGTATTTTTGAATATAAGTTGAGTGACTTTGGTTATATTTTCTAAACCACCCTCTGTATACATAGTTGCACACAGAGGCCAACTGTCCATCTAACTCGAATATCTAAGATTCAGCTTTGGCATTCCAACTTTCTTTCTCTCCTGCTGCAGTCAATTTTTTGATCCCCTGGGAAGGAGTTTAGGATGCACATGTACTGGAGAAGGAAAGGAGTGTCACTCATTCTGCCAAGAAGCAGCGGAATTCAGAGATTTGTTGTTGGATTCTGACCACAGTCACAGTTTCTTCTTTTTCCTATTATAAATAAGGAGTTAAATGAATTCCCTGTTTCCATCTGCATTGTGTTGATCAATACTGTGCAAAAATGAGAACAGTTTCTTGCAATCATGAAGTTTCTGATCATTTTCTTTTTATTTGATTATTATATTTGTACATGAAATGGGAACGGTGCTAGATTGTCAGTGTTCCACCTACTGAATCTCAGATGGGGATAAGTATGTTGCTCCATTTTGTTTATAAACTAGCTGAGTTAAATGTTACCTATTGAATACTACGGAAGACATTAATATTTAAGTCCCAATGTCATTTAGTAACTGGCATTATGGTTTGAATTACAAAGTTTGAATAACTATAGGATGTACTGTATTGGGTGTTCATAATTATATCGGCACTTTCTGATTTTTTGAATTAATGATAAAGAGTGTAAAACAGACATTCCAGTAATTGACTGTGGCCAAACTGCCAAATGTTGAGTATCTGTTTTGAAATTTTTAATTGTCCTCTTCCCCCCCCCCCCCAATTAAGAACTTTTTGTTTTCTGTGAATTATGAAATTCTCTTTGTTTCATAGGTTTTGACCAGCAGTGGTAATTTTGATAGTCTTTACAAATGATAAAGTGGTCTTTAGTTAATGCAGGAAATGATTGCAATCACTTTCTTTAATTCATTAAACTGTATTGCTTTTATTTTCAAGGCAGAACTAAGATTAGCAAAAATAATCTGAGAGCATTTTACTAAACAGTTAGCCTTCATTATTATTTTTTGGTCAGAATTTTATTTGTCTGGCCCAGCGGTTATTTTTGAACAAGGGAGAAAACGTTCACATCCAGTACATAAATTCTCTATATGTTGAACAAGCCTAATCATGTATTAATTCATTAACGTGAAAACATTTACATACATAGTTAAAAGGGACAGCATGCAAACTTCATAGAAGTGATAGAAAGGTTCAGTCTGGTTTCACACAACCAAAGTATTATACATAAATCGTTCAGATGCTGGACTTGAGAATTATAGTGTAAGAATATAGTTTCACAGATTTGGGAGGCCAGAATATGTTTCTGATGAAAGTTTAAAGAAAAACAGACAGTTGCATGTTTAGTATTCTCAGTTGCTTTACTGAAGTATGATCCAGCTCCTACCCTGTTTGGCATGAAATATCCCTTATAGCTTTAGCAAGAGATTGTTTTACATTGGCTGCAGCCACAACAATGATTGAAACTCTGGATTTGAAATCATTACATGAAATTAGGTTAGCGCTGGCTAATAGTGAAGCAAGTTATAGTTTTAATCATAATTTGTAGACAGTGTATGAATACATATTGCTTTTGTTCTGGGAGCTCCTGTTTCAGGGTGGAAAAAGAAGTGACCAAAGTGCAGAATCTTTTCCCAAAACATCTTAGACTGGGATTTCACTCACACTTTGTTAGTTTTGCATGTGAGAGAAGTGTGGGTATTAGTTCTGTTTTCTAGCTTTGGGGTTTGATTTAAAATACCAGTGCTAAAATCTCATTATGCATTATCAGGAATGAAGCAACCATTTATTCCTCATCGCCTTGCTTTGAAAACCAAAATATTTGTAAATATACATTTTATCTATTTGTACAGTTATGTTTAGATGTACAGTAATCTTAATCTCAGCCCTGCTTTCCGTTTGTTTCAGACAATGGCACACTGAACTCTATAAGATTATCAACCTACTTGTGAATTAAAAGGATAATCAACTTCATTAGATATAGGTGGATTGAACATATTTATTTTTCAGATGGAAAAGCCAGTGAACATGCAGTGATTGAATATTAAATAGTTGTAATTAACAGTCAAAATAGTGACACTTCTACGGACAGTTCTTCAGGATCTTTTTAATGAGACATAAAGATCTAAGCATATGTTTAATAGTTTGTTCATGGCTGAGCTCCTCTTATTCATACTGAGATATAAAATGCAACATTTTAAATTATATAGCAATAGTACGTAAATTACTTGAACCCATATTCAGGATTCCTGTTGAGCATTTTATGTTTCGCTAACACCATTAAATAAAACAAAAGAATCAAGAATCAAGGACGCTAGACTGCAACATCTGCAAAAGACTTCTTTTTTCTTTATAGTAGGACAAATAGCTCATGCATAGCCTTGTGATAATTTTAAAATCATTAGTGTTAGATTTCAAACCGATGTTTGATACAGATGCTCTTAACTTGGTTACGGTGGCTAGTAAGTGAATAATGCAGCTGGTGAGAAATCACTTAGTCCATGCTGGACTTTCTTGCAAGGATTTCCAAGTGCCGGAAGATTCTTGTTTGGTTCTTTTTTCCCCCCTCTGACGTGCTTTTCGCATTGCATAGTGCAGTGAAGATCAATCAAAGATGCCGGACTTCAGAGAAGCATCACAATGATGCAGATAAGCATGAGGCATATTAAGATAAGACAAAAATTTATAAAGAGCTCCTGAAGCCGTTGGCGTGTTTGTGGGTGCACCTCAATAGTTGAGGCTCTCCTCAGAGCAGAACGGGTCATGTACTGGACCTTCTCCATGGCAACAGGAAAGCAGGACTTAAGAAAGATTTCTAAGAAGCCGAGGTTCTCAGGGGGAGTGCAAAGTGCTTAATATCTTCTCTTTGGGGTTTTTAAAGAATCTTTGCAGAGCTAGGGAAAGCAGGAGAGTGAAGTGTTAGACAAATGGCAAACAGTGCTTCTGATCAGTGCAAATGCAGATTATTTCACAGTGGGCAAAATCCTTGAAACAAACAGGTGATGTTTCATTACTGTGCGAGATGTTTTTATACTGGGAACAAATGTAATAATAAAATAAAATCTGCTTTGCAGTCACATTACACATACCAGGCATATTAATAATAAGAATAATTAAAAAATAACCTTAGAACTGCATAGCTGAAATGGACCCTACGGATCACCAGTATATTCCAAGGCTGTGAGTCACCCTGAGCCGGGTTTTCCTGATTGGGTGGGATATAAATTGAAAATTTAAATTAAATTTACTCTGTGCCCTTATCCTTTACCCTGTTCTCAGTGAGAACCACTGTGGATACAACTTTATTGTAATCTTTACACATTGACAATAATAATAGAGACTAGCAATGGACTTGCTCAAGCAATCATAGAATCATACGGAAAATTTCTGAAATATATTGGATATTTTCTGTGTCGCATACGATAAGTTGAATTTATCTCATCAGTAGTGTAAAGTGTATGGTTTAAAGGGGCTCACCAAACCTCCTGGTTTGCTCACTGCAGAAACTAAGGTAGTCAGGAACCAGCAGTTCCAGATACATGGCCATTGGGTGGCGTTCAGCTTGCATAATTCAGAACAGTAATGTTTTATATAAATAACACTTCATAGTTTCAGCTTTGTTATTCATTTATTTTTAGTCCTTCTGGACAGATGAAGGGCAATTAACTATTATTATTATTTTCCTGACATTATGTTCAGGGTGGGTGGGGGTTTGGGGGGAGGGGTTTAGATTTTTTCAGGGGAAAATATTTAACAAGTATTCTCAGGGGACTTGATAAAAGTGGCATCATCTATCCAAATATGGGCTCGGTTATGCTAAAGTGTTTATCTTGCTCCAAGCAAGCTATAAAGTGCATTATAAACTAACAGATAAAATAGTTTTATTAAGCATGATTTGACACTTCACAGCCACATCTCATAACAATTGATGGATAGAGAAACAAATCTTTTACAATAATACCTCAGATAACGTTTGTATCAGATAATGCTAAAATTGCATAACTTAAGCAATGGGGGGGGGGAGAATTGCATCGAATAACATGAATATCCTATCGGATAACAACCGTTAAAGCCTGTGCGGTTACAATGCATCTCTATGGAGCTTTAACGTTATCCGATGCATCCCATAGGATTTTAACATGCATCGGGTAACACTAAAAATCGGATAACACCAAGACTTGTGGAACCAAGTTTTAGCGTTATCCAAGGTTTTACTGTACTGAATTTTGATGCATCAAATGAAAACGCATGTTACCCCTCCAAGCATGTGATTTTTTTAAAAAAAAGATGACCTTATTTTATGGAACTCCCCACCTCTTTGCAAGGGCTAGCAACTCACTCATTGACAGCAGTGTAATTTTCACACGGTATAATAATAATTTCCTGTCATAAATTATTCTGGGTTGAAAGGATTTTTGTGGAAGAAACTCCACTTAGGGAGGACCCAAATGAGACTGCTTTCATGTCCCCAAGAGCTGGGACAGAGGCGGACAAAGGTAAGCAGCCACTCTGTTCTGTTGGCTTAAATCTAAGATGATGATGATGATGATGATGATATTATTATTATTATTATTATTATTATTATGAGTCATCACATTGAAATAAGTTAGATGCTGTATGACTAACAGGGATGATTCATTTCAGTGGGGCTGTCCTGGGCAGGCCATACTTTATATTTTGCTCTATATGCTTAAAACATTATATTTCTGAGGGCATAAATTTTAAAGAGTTAAGACTGAAGAAAATTCTCTTAGAAAATGCAGAGTCAAGTATTTCATGTGGTCTCCATTTTGGTGTTATGCAAGTTGAAGATCTGTCTGTTGAAAGTTTGTGCAGGGGATAGTGAATATTCCTTGTAGAAATTTAAGAGGAAGGGAAAATAGGCATAGGCATGCATTAAAACATACATGTAGTAAAATGAACAGGAGTTAAGCTTAATGATAAATCATAATTTTTAAGCAATATACCCTCTCTTATTTGCACTGCAGTGGCTCAAATGGTTAAGATGCTGACTGGGAGGCAGAAGGTCAGCAGTTCAAAACCCGAGTACTGCATGACGGATTAAGCACCTGTCTCTATCCCAGCTCCTGCCAACCTAGCAGTTCGAAAGCAAGAAATTGCAAATAGATAAATAGCTACCACTTCAGTGGGAAGGTAAACAGCGTTCTGTGCACTTCAGTGTTTAGTTATGCCTGCCACATGTCGACAGAAACATCTGCAAACACAGACAGCACTGGCTCTTCAGCTATAAACAGAGATGAGCACTGAACCCTAGAGTTGGATATGACTAGCTTTCGAGCAAGGATGATCTTATACCTAGGTATTAACTTTGATTAAAATTGCTGCCTGCATCTGTTGCTTAAGGAAAACTTTGCAAGCGCATTAGGGCACGTTGTTTTTTCTTCATTTTGTTTTGATTGTGCTGACTGGATCTTGAAGAAAATGAGAGTTACTGCCTGTTCTTATATACAACTGCTGAGAAGTAGGTCCCACTATCAGTTTTCAAATATATGCGTACTTTTTTGATCTTTCTATACCTGTTTCCCTCAGTTGTTGTTTTTACTCTGGTTTTAACCTTTGGCTGTTAAAATTTGCTTTTACATCATTTCATTTTTAAAATGTATGTTAATATTTACAATTTTTTAAAGACAGCCAGTTTTCTTAATTTGAGCAGAAAAGAAATTAAGTAAGTGGATAAACAGATATACTGGATGTAGAAAAATAATAATTTCACATTTTACATTTGCTGTTTCAATGTTTTCTAGAAAAATAAACTATTTGTTCCAAACAGTTTCCAAAAGGGTGCAGCTATATCAGGTTGGTCAAAGCATAACTTAACAAGGTCTTGTGACATCCATAAAAGCGAACATGCTTCATTGGGAAAAAATTCCAAGACTACAGCACATAAAAGCTTGTGCCAGCTAACGCCCTTTTAAAAACTGATAGATTTGTTGAACTTTTCCTGCAACAATATTATGCTTAAAAAGAAAAGGGTGGTCATGGGTGGGGAAGAAAGGGAGAGGCAGGGGTGGTATGCTTACAAAAAGTTAGCAACTGTCAAAAAGGCAAAAGAAGATGTGTAATTCTTTGAGTTGCCACAAGGCTCTTTGTTTTCTTACAAGCAAGACTGTGTTGAGTACTGTTTCATTTGACTAGTAAAGGTCAACTGTGGCCTGTTCTTCCGTGTGTTGGCTAGACGTGAAACTGCCGAAACGAAGCCACCTTTTGGGGAGTTCATTCTGCAGTTCCTTTCACCTGGTTTAGTGTGAGAAAGATTAGCCGACAACACAAGGCATACACCCTATTGTGGTTCAAAAATACCACAATCTTCTGGGAGGCTCTTTCTGTGTACATATGCTGGGAGTGGTCACTAGCAGTACAGTATTACTTATCCAATTTGAGATGCAGAAACTTTCTCTGCCAACAGTGCCCCAGGTTCCTGTTTCCCAAATAAATTTTCACGCCTTCCTCATCTACAATAATGTGGACACAAAAGCAGCAGTTTACTTTCAGTTAAATTGCTCTCTAGGGAACACCAACATGTGATCATGAGGTCAAATACATTATATAAGAAATTGCTAGAGAAGAGGAGGCTGGAATAAATTGAAATAGCTTGAGTGTGTTTCATAAAACAATGTTATGAGTTCTTAAGAGATGAGAGAAAGCAAGAGTTGGTGAGTGACAGCAAAAATATTAGTTGCAAGCTGTGAGAGACAAAGAGGAAGGGGCTGAGTATATTCAAGGTGTATGGCTAGAAAGAAAATGAGAGTAGAGACTATGTTGAGAGGAAGTGTACAAAGTTCAGAGAAAAGCTGTGTCTCTTCTATCAAAGAGAGGAGGCTTTGTGTGTAGTTGTGATAGAACAGTAGAAAGAAATGCTACAGGGTGATCTCATCTCTAGTAATAGACTAACAGTAAAAGTGTTAAACTTCTCTGATAAGAAATACCAAGGAAAGAAGAAATCTCGAAGAAATCTCAGGGTACTGTAACATTTCTCGATATCTTATCCTTCTTTCTCTGAAGATTTTAATATGTATCAGGAAAGGAACCAAAACTCCAGCCTTTTATTGTTACCTAGTGCATTTTCTTCATTTGTTGTGCCATTTGTCCTTTACATCAGAATGACCAGTGAAGTTGATCACATTTTTTCTATTTTGATGGAAGATATAAGCATTCTGTATATTTTTTAATAAAAATAAAAAAATCTCTAGTTTCCAGTTCGTTTTCAGTTGAACGATTAATTGAACTATTAATTCTAAGAATAGCTCAGCATAGTTGACATGTCTGTTTGTAGATCAATTTATTATATTATGCTACTTTTCTTTTTCATAATGTTTGTTGCAGCAGTATTAAAAGTGTTACAGAATTTTCTAAGATCTAGTGTCTTCTGTCTCAAATGATATAATAGAATGATTTGTTATTCTATGAGGATGTTTTATCACTTATATTTGTACTTTTGGGGGGTGGGTGGGAGAAAAATGAAAATGATAGTTTTAGGGAAATGTCTAAAAGAAAAATAGGGTATGAAATCCATTGCAGTAAGAGTGGAGATTTTAAAAATGTTATGCTTCAGTTGGCATATAGAGAACTGTCATTCGTAGTGTATTTTTATGTTACACAGTCCAAAGAGAATCCCAAGAATGCTGGATTGGTGCATTTACTATTTCATATCCTGTTTCTTGTCAGCAGCCTGTAATTGTTCAATTGATCTAAAAGGTTGAAGTCAGTTTTGAAACTTGATAGTATAGCTTCTTTTGTGCATGTGGAAATATAAATTTTAGCTAAAAGTAAGGTTGCTTTATTATTTCAGAAATGTGGTATTTTATTCTTACTAACGTTAAGACTGCATTCCTATACATATGTTTCCATGGGAGCAAATCATATTTAATTAAGAGAGACTTTCTTCTGGATAGCATACTTATGATTGTAAAATCCTTCAGATGTGTCAACAACTAAATAGAATATCCCCCCCCCTTTTTTAAATAAAATTAAAGTATGACAAAAATTTTGGTTCTTCTTATTTGAAAGATTTTCTGTATGGCACTTGTGTTTATGGCTATAATTAGGCTACAGAACACTTAAATATTGGTGAAAATTGCATATTATTCATAAATTTGCATTCCACATGATTTTTGGTAACCTGGCTCAAATAAAAACCCTGTTTAAGGACAGTTCTTCCAACTATTGGGGTATTTCAGTTTTCCTGACTTTAGTGGGATATAAACATCCTAAGTGTTAGATTGCAGCCACTGGCTAGGCTCCCCCTGAGGGATATTAGATATGTTTGCCCAACAATGGCTTGGGCTTCTGGTTCTTTGAACATCATCTGCCCTACATACAACATGGCAGGGATTTGCTAATACTAAGAGGCCTTTCACAAACCCCTCGTGATAGAACATGGGATTTGATATTCATAATGGGAGAATAAAAAACCCTATGGCCATGCAGTTCTATAAGTTATTCTTCAGATCTCATGCAAAATGTATGTAAACTATTGGAGGCATATGCTTCACTGAGACAAAAAATGTCTATTCAAATATTAACAGTTTAATTATTTGGGTGAAATGCTAACTGTGAGGAAGTTACATTTTTAAAAACTATGACCCTAAGGTAATATTCCTCAACAGAAATCAGAGGTGAGAAAATCTCAAAAATATTGATACTGTGAAAATGAGGATATGTGCCTTAAACAGGACTGAATCTCACCCTCCAAATAGAATTATAATATATCTTGGTTCAGCTTGATTTTTTTTATATCATGTTTCCTGCCAATTTTGCATCCACCTCTCTATATATTCATATTAAATACAAATACTTCACCTGCTTGTGTCTGTTATATAACAAGAGATAAGCAGAAGGCAACGTGTGCTGGAGCTCTACATGGAATTAATGTTTCTCAATTAAGGTTGTACGCCTTAATGAGAAATGGGGTGGTTATTGTAGAAACAGCCAGCTTCTAACATATTGTAATAAAAGTAGATTCTCTTACCTCAGTAGCCTGTGATTGCTGTGTTATGTGAAGATAATGCTGTGAGAAACTCTGTCACCAGCTTTGCAGCAACAACTGAAGTTGGTGGAGGGAAAAAATAACAAAAGTTTCATAGGCAGGGCTCGTGATGTCATTCAGGAATTTAACTCGAGTGATTGGTTATGGAAGAGCCTTTATAAGAACAGTGACATTGCTCAGCTAGCCTCATTTAAAGATTATAGTAACCGAAGGGTACTGCATTTGGTTTTTCAGAGAATAAAATGAATGTACATACCTACTAATTAAAAAAATGGAGGGAGGAGGACACTTTGATACTAAATTCAGTCAATAATAATTACACAGTGCTAGTCAGAGACCATAAGAACTGAAATGAATGTTGAGATACACTCTCCATTGGATTGTGTTTCTATTCCATGCAAACTAAAAAGCCTGAAACACATGCTTTGCAGTTTTTCCAGTGACGAACAAGATTGTGATGTTTGTGGTTAGTCCTATATTCGTGTTCTAGCTTTGAATTAAATTGATGGTAGGAATTGTATCCCTGTGTAAACAGGCTTTGATCAGTGTCAAGTAATGCTAGGTTATGCTCCTCTTACTTCATCTAGTACATCCTGATCTGTTGCGCAGAATTCTGCTGTATTTGACCCACCCACCCCCATCCTCAAACCAGTTTCCTGACTCTGGTCTAAATCTATACCCCTCTGATTCTGCACAGCCAACGCCTTGTGAAATGCTAAGATCCTGGTCACTTTGGTACATGGAAGGGGCTTCTGCTGTTCATTACATGGTGGGAGTCCCCTATATCTTGAGGTATATTTAAAGTAGCTCTTCAGATTGTAATTCTGTTTATTTCTTCACATAGATATGCCTACCTGTTACGTATAGTTCTGGCTTAGAAAGGTACAAGAGAGCTTGTAATGTAAGAAAAAATGAACAATATTAATGGCAAAATTGTCTAAAAACAATCACACACAGGGAGTCTGTTTCCTGAAGCTTGTGCTGAAATAATATTTTTAGGAGCAGTAGAAGCAGATGTGTTTTGTCATAATTGGAGTTAGATCTTGGAGACTTTCAAGAGAAAGACACTTGTCATTTTAAAAAGAACATTTTCAGAATCTACTTGAACTTGTGCCATTTCTTGCTCTATATAAGGTGATGCCTTTGTTGCAGCACCTTGAAAATCACTTTACTTTCATGAGAGATTAGAGCAATGGTCTCATAGTTTCTGCATTTCTTGGCATCTCCTTTCTTAGGGCTTGGAAAGTATATTAATGGTTTCAGTCTGGATTTTTGTTGTTTCTACCATGTTTTTGTTGGCATAGTCATGTTAGCATTTTGACAGATTCAATCTTTGTGGCTTGAAATAGTTCTATTGATATTCCATTTATCCCTGGTGATTTATTTCTTCCTAATATTTCAGAGTAGCTTTCACTTCACTTTCTAAAATTGCCGGATTTTCATCATATTTATCCTCTTCAAAAATCTGTCACCATTTATCTCTTGTGCATAGATCTTCACTATGCTGTTTTCACCTTTTTATTTTCTCCTGGTTGGATAGCTTGTTTCCCTGTTTGTCTTTCAGCATTCCTAATCTAGGCATAAATTTCCCTTTGATTTCTTGAATCTTCTGGAAGAGATCCCTTTTGTTTGTCTCTTCTATTTCTTTGCATTAGCCATAATTATAGAACTCTTTGTCTCTGTCTGATAGTGGCTAAAAAACAACATTCAGGATTTTGACCCTGTTTCTGTCACTTTTTCTCCTTGTCCCTAACATTTTAAAGTGTTCCTTCTCTCATCCATCTAGGCTTTTCTTTCCTTTTATTGTGGAATTGGTCTTTTTTTAAAACATTCTTCCCTAATGACATCTGTGGTCCACAAATCTTCTGGTTCACTGTCAACTAAACTTCTTCTTCTTCTTCCTCTTCCTCCTTCATTATATCCAATTCAGAATATTGGTGATCATCATGGCGATCAGCCATGAAGATTGTGCTGCAAATATAATGATGTGGCTTTTTATCTGCCTTGCGCACTTTCTGGTCCTGAGGCATTTTGACACACAACTAAATTTAGTACAGTGGACCCTCGCTTAACAAGTTTAATGTATTCTCCAGGACCTTTTGTAATGTGAAAAATTTGTAAAACGAGTTCCCCATAGGAATGCATTGAAAACCAAAATTTGTTAACTGAAACAGTTTTCCATAGGAATGCATTGAAAACCAATTAATCCATTCCAAAAAAATTTAACCGAGCCACTATTTTCTATGGATTTCCTTTTGTTATTCGAATTTTGTGTTAAGCAAGTTGCTTGTTAGGCATGGGTCCACTGTAATACAAACCTGTATTACTAAAATTCTGTTAAAATTATATTCTGGCATTACAGTTCTTTTAGTGTTATTTTTATATTTATTCTAATGTTGGATATTAACCATTCATGATCAGGATCACAATCAGCTCCTGGTCTTGTTTTGGGAGAGAGAATGCAGCTTCTACATTTGCTACCAGTCATGCAGTTGATTTCTATATTGGTCATCTGGTAATGTCCAAGTGTACAGTCATTGGTTTGGTTTTTTGAATCATATATCTAAAATAAACAAAGTGTTGGCAGCAGAGAGCTCTGGGTCATTCTCCTGCTTCATTTCTGATCAATAGGCCAAATTTCCCAACATCATTTGGTTGTGCTTTGTTTCCTGCATTCGTGTTCAAGCCACCTATGATTATAAGCATGTCTTCTTTTGGTGTGTAAAGTTTCCTCTTCAATGTTTGCATTTACGTCTGTACATTATGGAGGGAAGGAAAACAAATTAAAATAATTGGTGAAGATGAGTTAGTTATGTCCTGAGAAAATAGTATACTTTCAGTTCCTATAATGCATTTTAAAAACCTGAAAATTGTATTGGACCTTGGAATGCTGGTGCATATAAAAGTAATACGTGTGGCTTAACCTTAGAGTCAACTTCCTTTTTCTTCAGGGAACAAAAATGTGTAGCTGCTGATTACATGACCTTAAATGGAAATCATCTGGGATTCTCTAGAGGGATTGTAAATCTTGCATCACAGCATGTTTCTTATTTATTTTAACGTCTGATAGAAAATTATTGTGCGATTATATGAAGGAGAGAGGGATTTTATACCTTATTGTTGTAGTGTGTGTGATATAAGAACCACAACAATATCTTTATAGGCTGGAGATAATTCTTTCAAGTAGCTTATTCTGGTTTTTAAATCTACAGATGTATCTCTGTACTGTATTTATTTCTGTAGTGAACAGATGCTCATTTGTATGAAGTGGTTAACAGCCTGGCTCGATAAGCAGTCTGAACCTTAGTTTGTATGTTCTGGATAGAGTTGAAGCTGCGCCAGCATCATGTCACAACCTATGGCAGATTAATGGCATTGCTTAGTATTCATGTTTTATTTTGTCACTGCATGCTTGGGGACTCCTTTTCTCACCATGGTGCTAAAAGTGTTTAAGCTATAGATGAGTCACCAATGTTGGTACGGGCATAATGTGCTCAGGGAAGGCACCATATCTCAGTAGTAGAGCAAAAGCACTGGCATTGCCAGTTAAGGGATATCTGGTAGCATAACCTGAAAAGTCTTTTGAGACTATGGAGGTGATTACCCGTCACAGCTGGCAGGCAATATTTCAGTACAAGTCAGTTTCATAAATCTATATTTGTTATAGGATTATGGCTGGTATGCAACATAGCAGAAAAGATGTGCCAACTTTTCTTGACTCAAGACAGAACAACATTTCAGGCAAAAGCAGGGGAATAAGTGGTGCCTTCTATTCACACAAATTTTTTGACCCAGGTACTGCTTATAACCACTCTTCAGAAGAGACACAGTTTTAAAGCATTTCTTGGAACTGGATTTATTTATTTATTCACATTCTCTTGTTGGGTTCTGTGTCACTTCTCCTTCAAACTTTGCCTTTCAAAAGAAACTCATGTCTTTTTTTTAAAAAAAAATTTCCGGTGGTGGTGGAACACTTTGGTCTTTTTAAAAAAGGAAAATATTCACTGGGAACGCAACCAAAATGTTGTGCGACTAATGAAAAATAAGACCAAATTTAGAATGTTAACACAGAGCATGAGAATGTTATTAATTCCTTTTTGTGTATGTTGTCCATCCGTCTGTCTGTCCGTCCCGTACCTCCCCCCCCCCATGTTGCTTAGATTTCATGTGGAAGATGATATGTGAACATAATAATTCTTACCTCTACACACAAGGGGAAAAATGACTGTTTTGTCCATTATGGAGCTGGCGGTAGATTTTGAGAACTAATTTGAATGGCAGTAATTTCTTAACAGTAGTAAGGATAATTGGAAAAGATGTTGCTTACATCTATGCAAGTCCTGTTCACCTATTTTGTTTGTGGATAGGGCTTCTGGCATGGAAAAATATATTAGGGGAGAGTCCCTAAGAATCTACAAAAAATGCTTAATAAAGAAGAAAGAAAATATTTGAAATGTCCAAGTTTTGTTCATGCATCCAAGAAAGCTTTGATATTCTGTAGGTACTATTAAACCAGCTAGTTGCTTCAACATGATCCCCAAGATTTTTCTAACATTCCTCTTAGAATGCTGAACTTTTTCTGGAAATGTAAAAAAATCTAGTTTATTGCTAAAAGGGCCATCTTATAATATTTCCATTTATAGATATGAACATCTAACTTAGCTTGATAAGAAGGGTAGAAACTGAAGCTAAGCCTGTTGTATAATTTATTGGCAGAGTTACAGACTTTATTGTTTATGTAAAAATCAAAATCTGCCTCTCCGGAAACTTTTCTCTTATGAGCATTATCAAATTAACTTTGGATATATATTTTTTGTATCCATATCACTGAAAGAGGCATCATGGGAGTATAATGAGAGTTTTTTATGTGCTCCATGCATCAGGACATGATGTGTCATGACATTTCTGTGATTGTCTGTCATTATGTATTCTATATTTACAGCGGTCACTGGCTGAGATCCTGTTGACATTAACTACACCTGTGGTGACCGATGATGTCCCCAGTAGAGATCAGGTTTTGGAAATCAAATATTTCTAACTTCAGTCCCATAGCTCCAGTGTAGTCCTTTTCATTGTATGGAAACTGTAGGACAGGAAGAAGTATTTAGTTACAGAAAATTAGTTTTGCTGGGAAGACTCTACTTGCAGCAGTGATTTTTCATAATTAATGATTTTTCTTTTTATCCCATGACTCCCATGTCCTCTACGTAATGAAAGGGATTACACAGGAGCAATGGGAACCATAGGACAAAAATAGGAAATGCTTAGTTTTTTAAAACCACACCCTGTTGATGGTGGCAGCTGGGACTTCAGCTGGCAGAGTTACAGCAGCAGGGTTTCAGCAACTATTTGAGTGTGAGCAAAGAGTGCAGGAAAGTTGACGTGCTATGATGCAGAAGACACATATGCAGAAAAAGAGAAAGAATTGTGAATAAAGTATGTGTATAAATGTTTTGTATAAGTGTAGATATAAAAATGTAGAATTATAAGCAGCAAAAATAATTAGAATGCATTTAGGTGTCATTGTCTATGAATTATATAAATTTAATTTAATTAATTTAATAGATTTATATACCACCCTATCCAAAGGACTTAGGACGGTGTACACAAGTTAAAACCAATATTAAACAATTTAAAAACCCTTTAAAACATAGCAATATCCCCCCTCGCTGTGCCATTTACTATCTAAAAACAAATATAAAATCTACAAAAGTTTAACATTAAAAAAAATTAATTACAGACGACCCAGAAAGGGGAGCTTGTTGACAATCCCGGCCCCCAGACCCATTTTGCCAACCACGTCTTTAATTCTTTCCTAAATGGTAGCAACTAGGCCTGGAGGCATAATTCTACTGGGAGGAGGTTCCATAGTGTGGGGGCTATGACCAAAAAGGCCTTTTTCCTTGTGCTGGAGAGACAAGCTTCCCCAACATATGGTACCTGAAGGATGCCCTCTTGGTTTGCTCTCGTGGGACTGGTCGATGTCCTAGGGACAATGCGGTCTCTGAGGTATCCTGGTCCGCTACCATGAAAGGCTTTAAAGGTGACAACCAGCACCTTGAATTGAACGCGGAGACATATAGGCAGCCAGTGCAGCTCCCGCAGCAGTGGTGAGACATAGGCGAAACAACTACACCCCACCACTGCATGTGCCACCACATTCTGGACCAACTGCAGTCTCAGGATGGTCATCAAGAGCAGCCCTATGTAGAGCATATTACAATAGTCCAAACGGGAGGTGACCAGGGCATGGGTGACCATAAGCAGGACCTCCCAGTCCAGGAGTGGGTGCATTTGATTAATAACATGCACTTGCCTGAAGACCCTCCTGGCCACGGCTGTAACCTGCTCCTGGAGCAGAAGCCACGAGTCCAGGAGAACCCCCAGGTTGTGCACCTAGTCGGATTGGGGCAACGATGCCCCATCTGAAACCAGTGGTGATAACTCCTTATGAGGACCATGTCCCATCACCCACAGCCACTCAGACTTTCTGGGATTCAGCTGTAGTCCGTTGTCCCCCATCCAGACCCTAACCACCTCTAGGCAACTGGTCAAGACCTTGACTGCATCACTGGGATCACCACAGCAGAGATATACAACTGAATATTATCAGCATCCTGATGATATCTCACCCTGTGGGCATCCTCCATCTCGCTCTCACCAGAGATCATCAAACAGCGCAACCAATGCAGTTTCCATACCATGACCCGGCCTGAAGCCTGACTGGAAAGGGTCCAGATAATCCGCTTCCTCTGGGACCCCTGGAGCTGCTGCACCACTGCTTTCTCAACAACCTTCCCTAAAAAGGGGAAGTTCGAGGCAGGGCGTAAATTGGATGGTATATTCTGATCGAGTGATGGGTTTTTTTAGGAGGGGGCGCACCAGCGCATGTTTGAGTTGTGGTGGGAACACCCTCTCCCTCAGTGAAGCATTGACCACTGCTTGAATCCAACCGCCTGTCACGGTCCTGCCTGCTTTCACGAGCCAGGCTGGACACAGGTCTAACTCACAGGTGGTGGCACATACACTCCCCAGTATCCTGTCCACTTCATCAGGGTCAATCGGACCAAACTGATCCCAGATAACCTGGTAAGACTGGCTCCTGGCCAACTTCTGTGACACAATGTTAAACCTAGAGTTAAACCCTGAGCGAATCTGAGTGATTTTATAAAGCTGGTGGCATTACTAGTTCTTCCACATTTTTGACTATTTAGAAGGCTTCGACTTAACAAAGTTAAAAAGTAGAGTGTTAGTTTGCACTTGGGAGTGTGAATTCATTAACTTCCAACCCCCATCCTCAGTGTAACATGGCACTTCAGAAAATGTTACATATTTGGCAAAAATCCCACCAGTTCATGTGTTAAGAGTCTTGTAGCTCTGGAACTGTGTTGAGTGTTTTTCTGATAGACTGTTCCAGGAAGCTCTGAGATTAGCTGTGTTCTTTGACATGTTATGAGTGCTGGATGAATGCAGATGCAAAGGCATATGAAGGAGAGATAAAAGCCTAGAAAACCAGTTAAGGTACCATTCCAGCAACCAAGAATTCTAGAGCAGGATTATCTCCAATTTAGCAGCAATTACAGACTTGAGCCCAATGTTTGCGTTTGTCACTCAAGGTGTTATGATTTTTCAGCCGTGCTTATATTTCTACTAGGATGACATTATAGCTTTGTACAGCTAGCAGTGGTTTTTAGGTGTAGTTGGTCTCTTTAAGCCAGCCAGCATGTGGACTATGTCTCAACCCTTAACATTTGATCAGTACCTCCAGTTTTTCAGCCATAGTCTTCCTCTTGGTCTGCCTGTACTTGATTGAAGAACTGGAGATTGTAGTTTGGTGCCTTCAAAACATTTTAAGCTGTAGCTCTCACCAGCCTAATGTAGGGTGCTCAGTGATGATGGGGTTTGTAGTCTAAAACACCTAGAAAGAGCACTGTAGCCATTGAATGAGAATAGAAGGGAAAGGAGATATTATAACCTCCCTTTTAAGTGTTGCTATTAAGTTGTGGAGGGAAAGGGCAACCAGAAACAACTAACCGGGGCATGAGCTCATGCTATAATCGTTGCTGCTTCTGACCATTCAGCTGAAAACACACCATCAACTGCTATTGCAACAGGAAGGCAACAGGAAGAAATCCAAATATGGGATGGACTGACTCCCCCAAAGTAAGACATAGGTTTGATTTTACATGAGCTAAGCAGTGCTATTTAGGATAGGACATTTTGGGGAGATCTCTCATTTACAGGGTCATCATAAGTCAGAGATGACTTGATGGCATGTAAGAATAACAACAGTGTTATTAGAGTCCATGAAGCAGTTTCGAGGTACAACAGGATAAACAACGAATGTTAATTCCACTTTTTAATCAGCCCTTAGCCAGCTTTATAGTAAATAAAAGAATATTTTTAAAATAAATATCCTGGTTTGCTCACATGTGAAGAGACTTACATGCATGATTGGTACAGAAATCAATCCTAGACTGTTGCCTTTGTTTCTCACATATTTAAATAAGAGAACAAATGCATGGATCTTCATTAATGTGTAAAACAAACACATGTAATAAGAGAGTGACAATATAGGTAAGTGGTCTTGGTAAACTCATGCTTGGCACAGCCATTTTTGTCATTATTCTTTGTGTTTTGTGCTGCAGGTCAGAACCCACTTGTAGCTTTCAAAGTGAGTGAGATATTTACGGGGTTTCCAGTTCCACATCCCCAGGGAGTTTCCATGACTGAGCAGGGACTTGAACCCAGGCCTTCTGAATCCTAGTCCATTACTTTATCCATTAGAACATAAGTCTTTGAACTAGTATCATATTTACTCATAGTCACCCATTATATTTCTATTCATGATGCAACTTTGCTTTACACAAAGTAGACCTTGGAACTCCTGTAAGGATGGTACATTTCTGTTTCCTCACATTTGCATTTCTCTGTAGTGCTGATTTTGGAAAGTCAAGTGTCCTATCAAGTGCCCTCTATGGTTTCAAGTGGCAGAGGTCCATTTCCTAGAGTGAAGATAAATTGTTCCAGTCTTTTAAGCTATTCCTCACAGTACATTTTTTGATATTCCCATTTCTCCTATTCTTAATGCACATTTTAAAATTGTTCTGCACTATTCATTTGTCTTTCCAGGTGGTAGGAATCACCTTTGGCATCAGATTTCCTGTGTTTTCTACATTCCTGAAGGATTCCTACTGAATGTTCTTCATATGATTGTTATCAGTACAGTAATACCTCGGATAACGCTAAGACTTGGTTCCACAAGTCTTGGTGTTATCCGATTTTTAGTGTTATCCGATGCATGTTAAAATCCTATGGGATGGATCGGATAACGCTAAAGCTCCATAGAGATGCATTGTAACCTCACAGGCTTTAGCGGTCGTTATCCGATCCATCCCATAGGACCTTAACGTTATTCAATCCAATTCTCCTCCCCAGATTACTTAACGTTATGCGATTTTGGCGTTATCCAAGGTAATCGTTATCCGAGGTATTACTGTACTTCACATTCCTAATCAGGCATTTAGCTCCATTGAGTTTTCCTGACTTTTCAGGATACTGTATGTCTTTCATCTAATCCTGGGCATGTAATGTTTTTAAAGGGCTTGAGCATTGTGTTTTACTTTTTCTATTGCTTAGTTATTATAGTCCTATTCCTAAATGATTTCAGCAGCTTGAGGAAATGGTTTTTGTGTGACTGCTTGTCTGAATCAGGACATGCAATGCTTAAAAAAACCCTCCATTTGGGAATTATCTTTATAGCAATAGATAAATACGAATTAAAATACCATTGTTACTTAAAATGTCAGTATTTTGTGTTTTTAGTCACTCAAACAAACAAACTGACACTTTGATTTCCTGACCTTTGTTTTAACATTAATGCAAATGTTAAATGGATTAGGATGTGAATTAGCAATGCTATGGAATTTTTTAGTTTCCACATTTAGAATGTTTCAGTGGTACTTCTTAATATTACACATTAAAGTGCTTCAAAGAAGTGAAAGATCACAGTGATTTGTATTGAATTCAACTGTAATGGGAAGATAATGTGAACACTTATTAAAACAAGTGCTTCTATACTTAGGAAGGACCTTCTGTTATCTCTGGAAAATTCCAGACACACTTGCTCTGAGCGTCATTTGAAGTGCCTCCTAGACGTGTTGACCACAACATTGGCCAGAGTATTAGTGGAAGGTTTTCTGGCAAATGTGTCCCTGACTTTAGTGCAAGGTTTCAAGGAGTGTTCTTCATTGCTAAGATAACATAGGAGGTTCTTTAATGGTACATGTTAAGATTTTTAGCTAGTTTATAAATATACAGGTATTGAATGTGAGTCATCCCTTTGAAAACACTTCTGCTACTAAAGTGGATTTGCCCCAGGTGTGCCATAAAAGACATGGGAATGACGGAGAGGCAAGGCAAAGTGAGTTTTCTTTCTTCACATATTGGTTAAGTCAAGGTCAAGGTCTTCCTTGCTCAAAAGTTAGTTGTATCCAACTCTTGTGGTCAGTGCTCATCTCAATTTACAGCCAAAGAGTCAGTGCTGTCTGTGTTCTGCAGACGTTTCCATGGTCACGTGGAAGGCATGACTAGACACCGGAGTGCACAGAATGCTGTTCACCTTCCCACCAAAGTGGTACCTATTTATCTACTTGCAATTTCTTGCTTTAGCATAACCTTAATTGTCCTAAAGGGGAAAACTGCAGAATTTGATTGATTAGGAAAAAAGGGAACTTAATAAGGAGCTAATTAAGACAAAACAATCACACAAACCTGAAGTTGTGTGTGACTCATAGTCTTTGTACAATGTTAAGTCAGTCTATCAATTGCTAAATGACTTTTCACCAATATGGCACAATTCAGAATACTATTATGCTTTGGTTGCTTACTGTTATATTTAAAACAGTTGTCTATTGTCCCAATTTCTTTTAAGCCAGGCCCTCTACAGCAGTGGTGCCCAAACTAAGGCCCGTACAGGCGCATTTTACTTCCGCTTCCAGGAGCGACGAGGGCTTTGTGGGCCGGATGAATTGGCATCAGGGGCCGCACCCGGCCCCCCGGCCCTTAGTGACCAGCTCCCTGAACCACATGATCGGCCCACGGCCCAAAAAGTTTGGGCACCCCTGCTCTACAGTGTCATAACAGCCCAGTCTCTGATGGTTCGTAAAGTAGGTGTTAACTATAAAATACATACAAATAAAATCTAGTTCTCTGTATTCTACTGGCAGAAGCCACAAATAGCAATATGTGGATTGTTCATTAAAAACTATATAATTATATAGTACATAGTACAAAATTTAGGAAACCAAAAAAAGGCTGTTTCATGTAGCAGTACTTCAGCATGGACCCAGAATTAGTTTATTTGAAACTAGCCTCTAAAAGCAGTTTGGCTCACTGTTGATAAGATATTAGTACAGTAAAACCCCGGGTTACAAAAGAGGTCATTTCCAACAGCCTCAGTTGTAACCCAAAAAAATTGTAAACCAAAACATCCATAGAGATGCAGTGAAAAATAAAACACCTTCCTGAATTGATTGTTGTAAACCAGGGGTGCCCAAACTTTTTGGGCCGTGGGCCGATCATGTGGCTCAGGGAGCTGGTCACTATGGCCCGGGGGCCGGATGCAGCCCCCATATGGGCACGTTTTACTTCTGCTTCCAGGAGCGATGAGGACTTCGTGGACCAGATGAATTGGCATTGGGGACCGCATCAGGCCCCCGGGCTGTAGTTTGGACACCCCTGTTGTAAGTCAAAAAAAAAAACACATTAGAAATTTGTAAACCAGGACAGCATTTCCATAGGATTTGCCGTTGTAAACCACAGCAAACTTAAACCGCAGCCGTTGTAACCCGGGTTTTACTGTAGTTCAGCAGATTCTTCTTCTTTGTCTAGGCCAGATGTGAAACTACCAAAAAGAAGCCACCTTTTGGTGAATTCATTCTGTAGTTCCTTTCGCCTGGCTGAGTGTGAGAAAATTAGCCAGATAATTACACTTATGTGAAATTAAGGATTAGGGTGAAAATCTGATATTCATGGGTGTGCATTTCCATCTTCTTTGGAAGCATTAAATAGAATTAGAAACTTCATGTTAGCATCTAGCATCAAATACATTTCATTTTTCTGTATTCAACACAGATGTCTTTTATTACTCATCGTAAAATTAAAGTCCAAAATTTAGAATTTTTATAACCTTTAACTTTCACTGAACCATGTTGTACAGTGCAAGCTGACAGTGACATTGCTAACAGATGCAACATGCTCTACTTGTGCCTTCAAATAATAATTTCATGGATTTATTTAGTGACAGCAAAACAAATAAACAGGCATAACAACAGAATAATAGAAGCACTGTGTAATTGTCCAATCAGCTCCACTTACATCAGCGTGTAAAGCAGGAAAAACACTGGATGAAACACTGCAGAGTAAAACTTCTATAAACTGCTGCACTTACAGGTCATCTTCCAGTTTCATTTGCTAGAAGAACAAAAAAAACTCCTGATTGGTTTCTAATAGACTTCAGTAAATAAAAATATACTTCTGTTAATTAGATGCAGCATGTTTTTGAATGTACAAGTCTTTGCAGAAGATTATTTATTTATTTATAAATAGTGCTTTCTGCCTGTGCATTTTTATGCAGGTTCTGAGTGCATCATCTCCCCAGAGTTACCCAGCAGCAAGCTTTCAGGATTACAATAACTGGGAATCTCTGATGAAAATCAAAGAAGGCTTGTTAAGGCAAAAAGAGATTGTGATTGATCGGTGAGTAAATCTACCATAATATCTGAAATTGCTTTGTAAATAAGCTAAATTTCCTATGGACTATTTTCTTATTGTTGCTTCTCCTCTTGTTTTTAGCTTACTCTTTTTCAGAAATATGCAAGACAAATGAAAGTACTTCTTTTACTTAGGCCACACTCACCACAATTACTGATATGCAGTGGAGTGGGAACTATTTGGAAATGGGCTGAAGATAAAATAAGAAATATTATAATACAGTCATATAACTGAGATGCAAAGTACAGTTCTGGACACATAAAATTGCCCTACACTTAATACTGGTTTAGGAAGATGAAATTAACTCAGGTTGTAATCTGTTCTCCAAGTTCTTGGCTGGATGTCTTTCTGAGAACAGCAGCCAGATTTCCTTTGACTGTATTCACTATAATATAATTCATTATAATTATTTTTATGCAAAGAACTGAGTTCTAAATGTTCTTGTTACCCCAGCTTAGAAAGAATAGTAGAAAACTAGAAACAGCACAGAAAAGGGAGGCAGGTTAGAGCACCTTTTCTACAAATAAATAGTAAAATGTTTGTGACTTACTCTTTTAGGAAAAAAAATATTTAGAGGAAGGTTGGGGACGGGATGAAAGTTATGAAGTAATGAATGGTGTAGAGAATCAATACCAAGAAATACTGTCTTGTTTCATGATACCACAGCTTAAGGTCTTACAGTGAAGTTTCTTGTTCATATGTGTAGGGCAAGCAAAAGAAAGTATTACACATAAAACACTTAATTGCAGGATTGTCAACACAGGCAAAATGGATGGAAGAATTACATTTCCTTCAGAAGTATAACTAAGCTAATAATAATAACACTATTCAATAATACTGAATTTGACTTTGATAACAATTTTATTGTACTTTTGAGTTACAATCCAACAAGAGTAGAGTGTAGAGTACAGAAAAAAGTTGCATCCTCCTTATAGGAGCAAGGTGGTTTTTTTAATAATTATTTTTGTTTTTATTACGTAGTAGTTTTGATAGTTTGCAAATATTAAACCTGATTTAATTTTAACACTAGAAGGGATAGTGTATTGTTGCATGATTTCACCTAGAATATGATTTATGCTTTTTTCTTTGTTTTATTGAAAAGAATCGCATACTCACATATATGATGCCAGCCATTGGTTTGTAATATTTGAAAACTGTTGTGACCTTGATTGGCCATTACATGTTGCATGTTTTCAGAGCAATGCCAAGGTTAATGCTGGCATTGTTTACTTGGCAAAGATTGCCTAGAATGGTAGTGTGAATAAATGCCAAGTGCTAAACACATGACATAAGTCACTGAAAATAATAGCCCACTCATCAACACTTGCTGTGTTCTCTTCTTAACAGCTTATGGGTTTTCAGAGGACTTTTAAGGGAAATTTAAATACAAAGGATATTGATTTGAGTGAATAGCATTCACTTCATGCAGTGTAATTATGGTTAAAATTCTGACTCAGCTGTCAAATCTTCGGCTTTACTTATGTGCAGATAGTTGAATTAATACTTTTTTCTTTCTTAATATAATTGTTTTTCCTTTGAGTTGCTCAGGTCTTAGTATGCCGCTTTTTATTCCATTTACTTACAAATTTATTTTACAGCTCTCAAAATTGGAACACAATGCATCTGACGTTACAAAACAAGTGCAAATAAAAGCACAGTAAAGAAGAAATTTGTAACCAAATTAAACAAATTATATTATTTAAGCACAGTTAAATGCACAGCTGTTTCAAAAGCATAGCAGGATTTTTTTTAAAAAAGCATACTAGTTAAATATCACTCTTTCATTAAATGCTTCTTTTCAGCAACAAGCTAGATGACAAAACCCTGCCTGAGTGAAAAAGAATATGTGAGGGTGTGGTACATTATTTATTTATTTATTAGTTCAAATTTATATTGTCAGGGCGGCTTACAAACATTACAATACACTAGTACCTTGGATAACAATGAGACTTGGTTCCATAAGTCCCTTTGTTATCTGGTTTTTAACATTGTGCTATGCATTGATCGCCCAACGTTAAAAAAAAGCCCTGTTCCCTTTCGGAAGAGGAAAGGAAATGGGGCGATCTGCCTGCCTCTTTGGAAAGGGCAGTGGGGATTCCACTCATGGAATCCCCACTTCCCTTTCCAAAGAGGCAGGCAGATCGCAACATGGGATCAGCTGCTTGGGTTGGGAGTTGAACTGAGTGTGCGCCAGTTCAACCCCCCAACCCAAGCGCTGATCACGTGTTGCGATCACAATGCCCGGGGAGGTTGGGAAAAGCAGGGATCAGGTCTCCCGACCTCCCCAGAGGCAACAGGGGCTCCAAAGCGCCTGAAATGGGAGGAAAAAAATGGGTTTTTTAAAAAAATCCATTTTGGGCTCCCTGCTGCCCCTACCACCTCTAGGAAGGTCGGGAGACCCAATCCACTCTGTTCCTGATGTCCCCCAACCTACCCAGCCAGTGCAGTAAGACAAAGCACCCGGGAAAGAACCTCAGTGTTTTTGCCTTAAAGCACCAGCCAGATAGGTCTGCGGACCACGTTCCCTTCACAAGCAAAGGGCTATCCGATGCTGGAATAGCCCTTTGCTTGTGAATACAACCCCTGCAGGCACACAGGCAGGGTGGCTGGAAAGCCGACTGGAGACTCCCCCGTTGGCTTTTCAGCCACCCCGCAGGGGCAGGGTGGCTGGAAAGTCAATGGGGGACTCCCCCATCAGCTTTCCACCACCCTACCCCTGCCTCTGCAGCTGCATGGTGGCTGGGGAAGCTGAACGGGGGAGTCCCCCATCAGCTTTCCAGCCACCCTGCCTCTGCAGCTGGGGGGGGGGCTGGGAAGCCAAATGGGGGAGTCACCTGTTGGCTTTCCAGCCACCCTACACCTGCCTCCGCAGCTGCAGGGTGGCTGGGAAGCCAAACAGGGATCCCCCATTCGGCTTCCCAGCCACCAAGCCACTATGAATGATTACCTCTGATAATAATAATAATAATAATAATAATAATAATAATAATAATAATAATAATAATAATAATAATAATAATAATGTTTGTTGTAGTCCTTGGCTATGAAGTCAGGGATCAGGCGTTCAATTCCTCACTGTGCCTACCAGGGGAAAAGGGAAGCTTTGTGGCAATAGACAAGCTCCACAGTTCTACAGTGCCATCAGAATAACAACAAACAAACAAAAAACCCACAATATAATCTAAAATACCTTTCAAATTCAGGAGGCAGTTGCATGATAAAACTCAAATGAAACTGCTCCCAGTGTTTTAGGTAGACTCTTATATGGGCATAGTATATCTTGCCATCATAAGCAGAAGTTCTTGGACTGTCTAGACCAGTGATGGGATGACACCGGTTCTGACCGGATCCACAGAACCGTTTTAAGGATTTCCAGAGGGCTCTCCGTGGCGGTTTAACCGTTTTTGAGGCGTCCGGATCGGACGCCTCATCGGCAGGAAAATTAAAAAAAAAATTGAAGCAAAAATGGCTCCAATTTAGTGCGCATGCGCAGAAACTCAATCTGACGCATGCGCACTAAATTGGAGCCATTTCTGCTTCAATTTTAAAAAAATTGGACCCGGCCGCCCCTGACTGCAGCCTCCTCTGGAGCCACTTGCCGCCGCTTGCTGCTGCCGTCGCCACCGCCACCCGTCGCCGCTGCTGCCATCGCTGCTGGAACCGGAGGAGGAGGAGGAGGCGCGCTCTGCTGGCCTGGGGCGACGGCTGCAGGAGGAGGAGGAGGTGTGGCTAAGCAGGCAGCCCAGGCCATCCCGGCCGCAACCCTCGGTGGGCGGCCTCGGCGCCCGGCAGCAGCCGGAGGAGGAGGAGTTGTGGCTAGCCGGGCTGCCCAGGGCCTTCCGGCCGGAACCCTCAGCGAGCACCCCTTTGCCTTGGCGCCCAGCAGCAGCCGCAGGAGGAGGAGTTGTGGCTAGCCGGGCAGCCCAGGGCCTCCTGGCTGTCCGGCTAGGCATGCCTCCTCTTCCTGTGGCCGTTGCCGAGCGCCGAGGCCCAGGGCCGCCCGCTGAGGGTTCCGGCCGGAAGGCCCTCGGCAGCCCGGCTAGCTGCACCTCCTCCTCCTGCGGCCACCGCCGGGAGCCGGGCCCGCCCGCCAAGGGTTCCAGCCGGAAGGCCCTGGGCTGCCCGGCTAGCTGCGCCGCCTCCTCCTGCGGCCACCGCCGGGAGCCGGGCCCGCCCGCCAAGGGTTCCAGCCGGAAGGCCCTGGGCTGCCCGGCTAGCTGCGCCGCCTCCTCCTGCGGCCACCGCCGGGAGCCGGGCCCGCCCGCCAAGGGTTCCAGCCGGAAGGCCCTGGGCTGCCCGGCTAGCTGCACCTCCTCCTCCTGCGGCCACCGCCGGGAGCCGGGCCTGCCCGCCAAGGGTTCCAGCCGGAAGGCCCTGGGCTGCCCGGCTAGCTGCGCCGCCTCCTCCTGCGGCCACCGCCGGGAGCCGGGCCCGCCCGCCAAGGGTTCCAGCCGGAAGGCCCTGGGCTGCCCGGCTAGCTGCACCTCCTCCTCCTGCGGCCACCGCCGGGAGCCGGGCCCGCCCGCCAAGGGTTCCAGCCGGAAGGCCCTGGGCTGCCCGGCTAGCTGCGCCGCCTCCTCCTGCAGGAGCTCGGTCGCTTCCAAGGGTAAGTAAGTACTGTTTTGTATTGTTTTACTTTTAAGTGAGGGGTTTGTGTTTGGGGTGGGTTGGTGGGTGTTTGGGTGGGTGGGTGTATTTTTATTTAATTTTTATTTTATATCTTTCTTTTATTTATTTATGGTTTTGTGTTGTGGTGGGTGGATGGGTGTGTGCGTGTGTACGTGTGTGTTTTATTTTAATTTTTTAAATTAATTTTTTATTTTTAGGCTCCGCCCACAACGTCATGACGTCATGACGGTGTCTCCGCCCATGATGTCATGACGTTGGCCACACCCACGACGTCTGTGACGTCAGGGAGTGGTATAAGATTTTTTATCATCCCATCACTGGTCTAGACTAGTGTTTCTGGACTTCAGTTCCCAGAAGCCTAAGTCAGTCCCTCAAAGCACTGGTCATCTAATGTACTGACTTAGGCTTCTGGGAATTGAAGTGCCCCTGTGGAGTGTGGGCCCCACATTGGGAACCACTGCTCTAGACAGATTTTGAAATATTCTTCTCCCTGATCATAGAATCACTAAACTGGAAGGAGCCTTTTAGGCCATCAAATCCAATCCCCTGCTCAATACAAGAATCCAAATCAAACAAGATCTGACAGATGGTTGTCCAGTTCTCTCTTGAATGTTTCCAGTGTTGGAGTGCTCACTACCTCTTGAAGCAGATGATTCCACTGCTGTTCTGCTCTAACAGTTAAGATGTTTTTCCTGATATTCAGCCTGTATATGGCTTACTTTAGTTTCAGCCCATTATTATGTGTCCTGCATTTTAGGATGATCAAAAATAGATACCGCCTCTCCTCTTTATGACCATCTTTCAGGTATTTCAAGAGTGCTATCGTATCTCCTCTCAGCCTCCTTTTCTGAAGGTTAAGCATGCCCAGTTCCTTCAATCTTTCCTTATATGGCTTGTGATGTTTTAATCCTGACAGTAAAAGGCAGGGATTCTCAACCTGTGGCCCGTGGGCCAAATGTGGCCCATGGCACCATTTCATGTCCCCCCCCCCCGCCTCCACGCCAGGAAGTGCCATGTGGTGGAGGAAGGGCAAAATAGCTGTCCAGCCCCCGAAGCTGTCTGAGGGAGTGTGGCCCGGCCCCCAGGTTTAAAAGATTGAGAACTCCTGGTATAAAGTATGATCAAATGAGGAGAGCCTCTTGGGAATGGGAAGCTAGAGGCAATAGTGGTAGTTTATTGTAAGGACAATAAAAGAAATAGGTGGAAGAGGGGGAAGACCTCAAGTATTGGAGAGAGGAATCTTTACTGATTGGGGCATGTGATTCCACTTCAGCAAACAGTTACATTTGATAGACTTGTAAAGGTTTTATTCTCTGGATGTGTTAGTTGTTTCCATTGTCACACTCTTACTTGATGTGTGAGATCATAATGCTATCTTTTTTTAAAAAAGCAAAGCTCTGTCACTGTAGTTCTGCAGTGGATTAATAGTAACAGCTGCTGAGGTAACAAAGGATTAGAGCAACAGTACAATATTATCAGCAGTGCAATGTGCATGGTATGAAGCCTGGTGTCCTATTTTGACTAGGTGCCATCTTGGAAAAACTTTTTAAAGCTCGGGTTGGTTTTATTATGAAAACTAAACTCTTACAATAGAAATATCTAAAAATTAAATTAAATATTAAAAGTTAGGTAATGTTTTATGGCAAGCAACCATTCAGAATGGGATATAGTCCTAAATATAGATGATGATAATATTTTCATGTCATAAATTATTCTGGGTTGAAACAATTTTTGCTAGAGAAACTCTGCTCAGGTTTTTAATATAGATTAAAACATGTAAGTAAGTTTTATATTAGAACATGTAACCCAGGTAGGATTTTTAATTCACTCACAGCAAGATGGATTGGATTCACTTGCATTGAGTACCATAACTGATGGTGTACAGAATATGTAGAAGTGATAAGAAAATCTGGGAAATGTGTTGAAAGTCTGGATGTTTTAAAGGCTTTCAAACCTTGTTTTTAGTACAGTGGTAGCTTGCTTAAAGAGCATAATGCATTCCACCGGATTGCTCTTTAAGCGAGTTTGCTCTTTAAGCAAAACACCATTGTAAGTGACCAATTGTGGGGGGGATTGTGAACCCCAATTTATTTGTTAAGCAAGTTTTTGGTTGGTTTTATTTGTTAAGCGAAGCAAACATTCAGAGAAAATTCTGCTCTTTAAGCGAGTTACTCTTTAAGCGAAGTGCTCTTTATGCGAAGTTTGACTATTTGTTTGAAAACATTTTTCAAAAGAAAAATTAATCAGAGAACATGAGGAATTATATAAAACTTTCTAATGCTTGCATGTTTCGTTTACTAAATTCATGTGGACAGAATAATAGTCATAATTGTAATAATGCTGAATAATAGTGGGACATCTGCAAGATTAAGACCTTAATATAACTTTTCTTTCCAGCCAATTTTTATTTTTTGAAAATACAACACTGGAACTTTATTATAGGGTGATTTTTGAAAAGCTAATCCTGTTTTTTTCTGATTGTTTTTGAGTTTTTCCCCTTTTTACTTTTGAGAGAGCATAAGTAGCAAGATGGAAATGAATAACTGAGAAACAGTAGATCTGTTCTTTGAAAATCATCTGTGTTATAGGAGAGAATACCCAGGGAAAAAAAGAAATACAGTACAGTACAGTAATCATACTTAAGAAAGGTCAAAAAGCTGCCATGTCTGTGTTGAAAAACTGTGGAAACTGGGAAATAATGATGAGTACATTGTGTAACCAATTTTATAAGGATTCAAACAGCATTTTTCAAAGAAGTAACTGTATTGTAACTGTTGTGGCATAAATTGCAATCCATGATACCTCACAGTAAAATAAAATAATTCATCTTAAAAACAACAGTTTTGGTTTTGCTTTGGTGTGCTGTTAAGGAAATAAAGTGAAGCTCCAGGGTAATGATGTTTGCTGTGTTGTAGCCATAAAATTCATCCTCCATTTCAGTGGAAAGAGCACTTTATAGTATGCAGAAGCTTGGAAAATGCACAGAAGTAAATCAAGGATTCCTTATTGGCACGAAACTCATGTGCCTGACAGAGATCTTCAAACTGCAAGGCATGAAAGGTTATCTCCTATAACAAGAATAAATCTCAAAGTAGTCGAACAACTGAGATGATAATAAAATATAACTTCTTTTGGCATGAATGGACAAGAGTATGAAAATGGAGACATTTGGCAGTGTGACTCAATTTTCCTGTTTTTGTCCTTTCTTTGTGTTCTTTCTCTTATGAGCTACAGGCAGAATCAGCAAATTAATCTTTTATATCAGAAGATAAGAGAAAATGAGCTACGAGCTCAGCAAGCAAGACTGGGGCACATTGTGAATTGTGAAGATTCTTACAGGAATAGTTTCCAGGTGAGATGTAGTTGTTTATTTATACATATTATTTATGGTCAGATTGACATCTGGAATGTATGTGATAACCTGAAAGAGAAAAATTTATCACTTTGCATTTTATGAAGGAGTGATACTATTTTGATGAACTCAGTTCAGTGCATGTGTTACCTACTACTTAAGGGCCGCTATAATATAGTGGATGGAGTGACAGATCAGGACTCAATAAATGTTACACTGAATCCCATGGGAACTCAATGGTATGTGGCATTGGTGGAAAAAAAAACAACTTAAACATCTCACTAAAATGGCCTATTACGGTTGATATAAGTTAATTTCTGACCTGACAACATCAAATGTATATACTAACTCTGAAAACATTAAAAATCATGTTACCTGAAAAAGCTTCAAGTTTAAACATCTCAAATGCAAATGTGATTGTTCTATGTATTCATGGAATTATTGTTACAGTTATATCGCAAAAAGTTGTGAGTAGTTGAGCCATTTCAAGCTCAGGTTAGACATCAAATGGCCATTGTTTCCTTCCTTTTTATATTTGGCCTGTCAGTTTGTTTTTCATGTGCAGGAAATCTTTAAAGGGGCATCATTTATATCTCCCTGCAAGTGTTGTCAAATTCAAAGTCTCATCAGCCCCAGCTGACTTGGCAAGCATATAGGAGTTTCAAATTCCTGAGCTAGGAAGCTGTCAAATAGCTGTGTAAAAATATGAAAAATAAATAAATAAAATAAAGTAGTACAGTTTAGGAGTAACATTTTCCTGGGCTGGGGTTCAGTTTGAAGATTCTAGTTTCTAAAATGTTAACATGTATTCTTCTTATCAGCATGCAAAAACAGTTCTCCAACCTGGGTAACTCAGTAGTATTCTGCTGTTATTACTTTAATTACTTTTTCAACAAAATGTGTGATGTCTCTTTTTCTTTGCATAAAAAAGAAATGATGAAAACATGAAGAGAGAATGGTCAATTGACTTCTGCTTTTGTATTTTTTTTTGCACTGTAATATTGATATTTGTGGACTCTGTGAGCTGCTCTGAGTCAGTTGCTACCGAGGAAAGCGGCACACAAATCTAAAAATAAATAAATAAATAAATAAATAATTTACCAAGCTGCATAGTCACTCTTCAATATTACAGTTAGAAAAATTCTGCTATCTAGAAATTGAGGGTGTATTTGTATTCACTGCTTGGATAACAGCTGAAAACAGACACCACTTTGAAAGTAGACTGCAGTTCAAGATAACCAACAATATAGTACAGTAATACCTCATATAACATTAGTATCGAATAACACGAAAATCGCATAACATCAAGGAATCTGGGGGGAAGAATTGCATCAGATAACATTAAGATCCTATGGGATGCTTCAGATAACAACCGCGAAAGCCTGTGTGGTTACAATGTATCTCTATGGATCCCATAGAGGATCAGATAACACTAAAAATCATATAACACGAAGACTTGTGGAACCAGGTTTTAGTGTTATATGAGGTTTTACTGTATATTGCTTGTTGTCTACTGCTGCCTTTCCTTTATTCATCTTGATATACCACATGCTTCCTTGCTTAAGAGCCACAGCCTTCTCTCTCTCTCTCTTTTCCTTGTTATATAAAGTTAATGATAGAAACTTCAATGACTCCTTTTGTTTCTTTCTCCTTTTTCCAAACAGCCTCAGTATGAGAATACAGCAATGCAGGCTCAATTTGCTGAAAGATCCGTATCTCACTATGAAAGAGAAGAGCTAGAACAAAAGCTGGTAGCTGTACACAGTAAGGAACTACAAGTCAGCGAGTTTCTCAAACAAATGGCAAACAAGTCCAGTGAAGATAAAAAGAAGATGGAAGAAAAGGTTGGTATCATTGGCATTTCTTCACTGTCTTCATTGGTGTGAAGGAAAGAATACATTTTGTCGTCAAGTCTATGCTTAATATTTTTGCTTTATCTGTAACTGGGTTGGACCCGGGCAAAATTAGTTGAATATCAGTCTCACTTGAGATCAAGATGTTAGTCATGATCAAATCCAAAAGCTTGAAGTCCTTTTCAGTTATGTGAGTAATTAGAGGCAATCATGAAAACATTTCCCACTTTGGCAGACTCTTCTCCACATGGCTGATCTTCAACTGATTGTGAACTCAAATGCACAAAGAGAAAAACCTCCATGCATTTTATCTTACTTGCATGTTTTTTCACATTAGGGAATGCAATGGACTTTGTCCATTGCTTTCAGTCCAACCAAAATTTACTTGTCTGTGAAGTAAACAAATTAACCTGATCCCTCTTGATAAGTCCACTGTGTGTATATAATTTAGGTGCATGTATTCATTCTATATATTTTTTTAATTACTTTCAGTATTTAAATTTTTGGATAGTAACCATATATGAAGTACAGTTAAAAGGGTGTTAGAGTAGTGCCAATGTAGTACTTCTTAGGTTAAGCTTGGAATATTTTATACTAAGGCAGTAATAATAATAGGTGTGAGCTTGGCCGGCTACCTGCCCTAAAATAAGTGTCAAGATTCTTAAATGAGAAAGTCCTGCACATCCATTTGCTTCATTGGGTCTCTTTCTTTCCCTGCCTGCCTTTAAAGCGGTTTGTCCCTGAAGTCAGGGCTTTTTTTTTAGCGTTGTTCGATGCATGCATCGGACAATGCTAAAAATCGGATAATGTCATGCCTTGTGGAACCAAGTCATAACGTTATCTGGGGTATTACTGTACTTGTGATTCTCATTTGAGTTATTGCAATTCCTTAGTTTCCCCCTTCTTCCTCTCCTCCCTGCTTTATCTATCTGAGATCTTTAAAAGTAATTAGGATCTGAAGAATGTTTTCTTTAAATACCTGTGAGACTGGAAGAGAACAGTGGAACTTAGGTTATTCCGTAGTGTGACTTTTTCTGTTCTGATTCACATTTAGTTTTCCACGTATGGCAGGGGAAAAGCATATGAACCTATGGTTCATATTCTGCCTTGTTTGTAACCTAGTGGCAGATAATACCTAAGGATGAGCTCAGCAGCAGCAAAATATTTTGAATCCTACCCTACACAAGGGAAGAAATAAACAATTCTTGCAACTACTAATACAATGCAAATAGTTTCAGTCAGTAAAGTGGTTTTATAAATATGATCCATGGCCTCCAAAATCTTGTCTTTAAAGGAAAAATAACTCTGGATAGACCTGTGTTTAACTACAGCAGAAATGTTTAACCATGGAAACAGTAAGCAAGAACTCTTAACTTATGAAAAGATAAATTATTCTATTCCAGTCTGTTTATTTTTTCATAAAGCACTGTTGTACTCCATCCGGAGAAGTAAGTGCTGAGTTTTAAGAAGATATCAATCTGCCTTCAAATTTCCTTGTATAAATTTGTTTCCTACTTCCATAATATGAAACATGCAACCTTGTTTTCTTTTTAGCTCAAAACCAGAGACAGATATATAAGCAGTCTGAAGAAGAAATGCCAGAAAGAATCAGAGCAAAATAAAGAAAAACAAAGAAGAATTGAGACCCTTGAAAAATATCTGGCTGATCTTCCAACACTGGATGATGTTGAAAGTCAAAGTAAACAGGTAATTTGTGTTTAGCAATGCCAAAAGGCCTATCAGAGATATTACTAAATGCATGTGATAATAATGTTCATCTGAAGAAGTAGACACTTAAAAAGTCTTAGTCCTAATTTACCTATAAAAAGACCTAACTGTTTGATTAGAATTTTACATAAACCGTCTAAAAATGAATGGGCACTGCTCAGAATATCCTACATAGTTACCACCCATTTCAGTAGCTCACAGGGTTCACTTCTCAAAAGTTTTGATAAGTAAACATGAGTACAGTATTAACATTTGCAAATGGCCGAATTTGCCACTCTCATTTTTAAATTCAGTTTTGTTATTGTCCTTTTAAAGGAGTGAAAACCATCATGGATGACAAAATCAAATAATAAAACAAGTCTTCGGTTACTTTGTTCTTTTTATAGTAATTCAGTTAATGTCATGTGTATAGCAATTTAACGTCAGATCAAACACAGATCTCTCAGTTTGCTCAAATAATTATTTTTTAAAATAAAATGCATTTGGTTGTTACTATTAGAGGAATACAATCAGGGGAACAAACCACTGAGGATCATGAAATTTATTACAACAAACATTGACCCAATATGGAGTAAGTGAACATCTTATTAAATTATGTAAAAGCTTATATTGACTGCAGAAATGTAGTTAGAACAAATCAAGGAATACCAGAACCCTTCACAGTAGCATCTGGAATGAGGCAGATATGTGTACTATTGCCATTATTATTTATGACCTACATAGACAGCATAAGCCAGAGGCGATGACCCCGGAAGCGGACGTGTTTATGACAGCTGTAAATACACCTTTGCATGCTCAAATTCACCCGCTGTGGTTTATGTCAGCATTTACGACGGGAGGAAACCACTTGTCTGGCCTGCTCAGTTGTCTGAGGGGGAGTGGTCTGGGCCATGTCGCAAAAGAGTTGAGAACCCATGGCATAAGCAAAAGAAGTTAAGCCCATGAATGGAAACAATATCAATGAATTACTTTTTACTGATGATCACGCATTGATAGCAAGCACAGCTGAGGAATTATAGCAATACAGTACAGTAATACCCCGGATAACGTTATGACTTGGTTCCACAAGTCATGTCGTTATCCGGTTTTTAGCGTTGTCCGATGCATGCATCGAACAATGCTTAAAAAAAAGCCCTGATGTCAGGGACAAACCGCGCAGTTTCTTCCTGAAGTCAAACTGACCCTAGGCTAGCGATTGAAGTCATTGCTCGGCTAGGTCGAACACAGCCCAGGCAGGCTGCGGAAGAAGGCTAGTGCAGCCCAGCTGGGCTGCGCTAGGCTTCTTCGGCAACCCATCCGGGCTGTGTTCGAAGCAAAGCAACGCTCAGGCTTGCTAAGGGTCCTGTAGGGTGGGGGGAAGAGGCACCCACTGGCGTGCCTTGGTGCTAGCGGGTGCCTCTTGCCTCCCACGCTACTGGACCCTTAGCGAGTGCTAAGGGTCCAGTAGGGTGAGGGGAAGAGGCGCCCACTCTGTCCGAAGCCCAGTGGCTTCGGACACAGTCCGCAAGGGCTTCGGATGAAGGCTAGCCCAGTCGAGCTGGGCTAGCCTTCTTCCGCAGCCCTTGCGGGCTTTGTCCAAAGCTGCTGGGCTTCGAACACAGCACAGAAGGGCTTCAGAAGAAGGCTAGCCCAGCACAGCTGGGCTGGGCTAGCCTTCCGCAGCTCGTGCAGGCTGTGTCCAAAGCCCAGCGGCTTCGGACACAGCCCGGACGGGCTAGCTAGCCCCGTCGCCGCTAGGCTTCATCCAGCAATCGCTCCGGCTGAACTAGGGTCGGGGAAAAGGCAGGCACCCGCATGCCTTTCCCCCGACCCTAGTTCAGTAGCAGCGATCCATTGCTAGGGGTGTGTGGATTGGGTAGATGTTCTACCCAATCCATCCCCCCCCCCCCCGACCATTGCCTTGGATAATGCTAAAGAATTGTTACCCGATGCAAGTTTTTTCCAAAAAAACTTGCATCATTGTCCGATTCTAGCGTTATCCGATGCAATCGTTATCCGGGGTAAAACTGTACAGTGGAACTTCGGTTAACGTAATTAATGCGTTCTCCAGGATGTTTCTTACAGCAAAAATTACTTTAACCAAATTTCCCATAGGAATGCATTGAATGCAATTTGCCATAGGAACAGTGATGGGATGATAAAAAATTTAGTACCCCACCCTGACGTCATCACAGTGGGGGCGGAGCTAACGTCATGGGTGGAGCCAACGTCATGACATCATGACGTTGTAGGCGGGGCCAAAAATAAAATAAATAAAATAAAAATAAAACACACACACACACCCCTCAACCCCCCCCCCACAAAACCGTTAATAAAATAAATAAATAAAATAATAATTAAATAAAAATACACCCAAACACCCCAAACACAAACCCCTCTTACAATGGGGACCGTTGGGGCTGGCCCCGAGCCTTGGTGCCCGGCGGCGCGCCTAGCCGGGCGGCCCAGCGCTCCCGGCCGCAACTCTCCATGGGCGGCCCCGAGCCTTGGTGCCCGGCGCCGCGCCTAGCCGGGCGGCCCAGCGCTCCCGGCCGCAACTCTCCATGGGCGGCCCCGAGCTCCCGGCTGCAACTCTCCACGGGCAGCCCCGAGCTCCCGGCCGCAACTCTCCATGGGCGGCCCCGAGCCTTGGCGCCCCGCGGCGCACCTAGCCGGGCGGCCCAGCGCTCCCGGCCGCAACTCTCCACGGGCGGCCCCGAGCCTCGGCGCTCCGCGGCGCGCCTAGCCGGGGGGCCCCGAGCTGCCCATGGAGAGTTGCGGCCGGGAGCGCTGGGCCGCCCGGCTAGGCACACCGCCGAGCGCCGAGGCTTGGGGCGCCCGTGGAGAGTTGCGGCTTGGAGCGCTGGGCCGCCCGGCTAGGCACGGCTCCTCCTCCTAAGCCCTCCGCCACTGCCAGAGCCACTTCAAAATGGTCCGGCTCCGGCAAAAACAAGTGCGCATGCGCAGAAACAGAATCTGACGCATGCGCAATTTAAAATTGCAGCACGCATGCGTCAGATTGACTTCTGCGCATGCGCACTGAATTGGAGCCATTTTGGCTCTAATTTAAAAAAAAAAATTTTTCTTTTTTTCAGGCGTCCGGAACCGGACGCCTTAAAAATAGACTACCCTCTCGGAGAACCCTCCGAAATTGTTCTTACCGGTTCCAGGGAACCGTCTGGAACCGGGGACATCCCATCACTGCATAGGAATGCATTGAATGCAATTTGCCATATTATTTATTTATTTATTTAAATTTCTATAATTGCATTACAGTAATCCTGTGCTCTCTCTGCAAACTTTTGTTGAAATGTGCCATCATATCTCATTCTCTTTAATTATAATGAATGTAAAAATGTGCCAGGTATCCATGCTGCCTCCTTTGCTTTGATTTCTTTGCTTCCAGAAGCTCCATAACAGTGGACAAATTGTCTTTTATAGATTTAACCTTAATTATGCTGAAAACAGCTTAGATATTTGTTTCTTGTTTCTACAAAGAAGATTCTTCTCAGGACATTGACTGAATAACCCTGTCCTGTGAAACATAATGTTCACACAAATATCTTTAATCTCTAGCTAGCAGTCCTGGAAGAACAGAATAAGCAGTTGAAAGCTATTGTAGCTGAGCTGGAAAAGAAATTGGAAGAGTTTAAAACAGAATGTCAGGAAAAAGAATTGCAGTTAGTGTGTCAGAAAAAGAAAGAAAAAGAACTGGTAACTACAGTGCAGAGGTATGGATATATCTTTTGTCATTGGGCTGATACTATTGTTTTGTGCAAGATATTGTAGTCTGTTTCTGTGCTGCTCTAATTCTATTGAAGCTGGTATCTAAATCTGTTGTGTCTATGTTGCTGCGTACAATACATTTGGTATACAGTAAAACCTCGCATAAAGAGCGCCTCACTTAGAGACTAACTCGCTTAAAGAGCAAAATTTTCTCTGAATGGTTGTCTTGCTTAACAACTAAAACCAACCAAAAACTTGTTTAACAAATACATCGGGTTTCGCAATCCCCCCCCCCCCCCGAATCACAACTGGTCACTTACAGTGGTGTTTCACTTAAAGAGCAAACTCACTTAAAGAGAATCCCATGGAACACATTATGCTCTTTAATCGAGGTACCACTGTGTATCTAAAATAAGATAAAATACGAGGTTTGTGTGTGCATGTGTGTACACATCATGGTAGCCCTTTTTTGTGGCTTCCTAGGTATAGAGTACACTTAAGTAGTTCACCATTCCCCAGGCATCTTCTGGGACTGTGCAGCCTGCCTGTTGGCTACATAGATTCACTGTTTTCCCAGAAGGCATGATGGAGAGTCAAAACACATATACACATGCACCAATAATTGCTGCTTTTAGTGAAGGAGGGGTAAAAATACATTGGTAAAGGTTGCCCTTGCTCGAAAGCCAGTTGTATCCAACTATAGGGTTTAGTGCTCATCTCCGTTTACAGCCAGAGTCAGTATTATCTGCATCTGCAAATGTTTCCATGAACATGTGGCAGACATGACTAGACATGGAATACTGCTTACATTTCCACCGAAGTGATATCTATTTATTTACTTGCAATTTCTTGCTTTCAGTCATCATGTTCAGCATCTTAACCACCAAGCCACCGCAGAAAATATATTGCCCATGTTATGTTAGCCGCTCTGAGTTGCTTCGGCAAGTAGAGCGGCATATAAGTCTAAATACTAATACCAAAATTGAGTTGAGAAAAATTTGCCAGGTGGCAAAGAGGATTCATATCTGCTTACTTAACATGTGCTTAGTTGGATTAGGAACCATGTAACAGAAATTCGTGCATAGAATGTGTGCCATACATTGTTGTCATTTGGCCATGACACTTTTTCGCAGGGATATCAGAGGTACTTCAGGTGCTATTCTTGCCCCTATTGCTATATATTTGGGCACCGTAGCAACAGTTACCAATCATGCTGTCAAAATACCAAAAGAGGAAGACAAATGAGAGTAGCACATAGAGCTCCTTAGCAACCACAGACCATCTTCTTCTGTGTGGACAGAAACACATAGCAGCTTAAAGACTAGAAAATGTATTTTGACATAATGTGTCCCTTCTCAGAGTGGGATGGAACTGTCATTTACTTGTCAAAAACTAGAATAACAATGAGCAATTCCAATCTCATTCACTGGTAGAAGCAAAATGATCTGGTAATCATATGTTAGTGATAGAATTGTGAGGAAGGACAAAATAAACTTAAAGTAGATGCTGCAGTAATTGTTATAATATATACATATAATTCATCACACTGAAACAAGAAAATATTTGCCAGAGATTTAGCTCCATACATAATGTCATACATAATGCATAATTACAGAGGAGCAAAAGGCTGAAGATTTCTACCAATAAAATGTGAGATGAAGCAGCAGCACAGCTGCCTAAACTAAATTTTTTGGAAGAGTTGAACAAAAACAATAAATTTGTGAAACTTGAAGGAACAGTCAAGAATGCCAAGGCTTTAAAGTGGAAGTAAAGAACTACTCACCTTTAAATTTGATGGAACCCTAACAGAGTTTAGCACCTTATCCAGGGGTTCCCAACCTTATTATGCCACAGGCAACTGAGCAGGCTGGACCATGTCCCCCAGAAGTAAATGTGCCTTCTTCCACTTTTATGACAGCTGCAGGCACATTTATGACTGATGTAACAACATTTATGCATATCTGGATGGGTGTTCCGGCTGTTGTAAATGCACCTGCTTCCAGGTGTGGGGGAGGCAATGATGGGCTGGATGGAATGGTGTTACGGGCCAGATCCAGCCTGTGGGCCATAGGTTGGTAACCCCTAGCCTAGTCACTTGGAGACTGGGTTGCTTGAAAAGTCACTTAATAGGCAACAGACTGTAATTGGCAGAACCAAAGTAAACCTGAGAAAATGGGGTGGGTTTTTTTATGTCAACAGGTTATTTTATGAGCGCAGAGAAGAACAGGCACCATCACATCTATGTCAGTGTACTCTATCCTTTGATACGTACCATGGAAAACCTGATGTTAGCTGCCTCAGCCATTCTTGATGTTGCCTAGTATTGAGTTATCTCATATTTTGATTAATTGGACACAAACAAGGAAATAAGCAAAAACAATGTGAAATCCTCAGGCCCTTTTAAGTCTAATAGATTTTGTTTGGCCACAGAACATTAAGCCAGATGAAACGAATTGGTTTTAAAGGTTCTGTGGTAATCTTTGCTGAAAATTTGGCATATCTATTTGTTTTATAAGGATATTTTTAGACAAAGAGACTAGAGGAACATGCCAGTGTTTATGCAATAAAGGTAGACAACAGCAACATCATTTTAGAATTTAATTTATACTCCTCTAAACATTGTGATCCTCTGCTGCTGGAAGACTCGTGCCACAGACACTTTGTCCAGAAGGTGAAAAGTTAAGTATGTAGTACAGTTGGCCAAATCTTTGAGTGCATTGTTTCCATCGTACATTTGGTACCTCTTGTATTTGTGAGCATATAATCCATCATGCTGCCTTGTGCTGTCCTGAAAGTCTACAGACATTTGAAGCAGAGCCTTGTTTCTAAAATTAAACAATTGCCACTGTCATCATTTGTATTTTTAATTTTAAAAGGTGATGAAAATGATTGGAAAGGAAAGTATAGTTTCTCCCTGCTCTGGGACATTTATATGTCATCAAGAGGATAGAATAGACCTGTGGATGCATTGTTAATATTTTCCAGAAGTAATTAATCCTACATTTACATTAAGTAGTCATAAAGGTGATTGCAGACTATAGTCCAGGGATTCTCAACCTGCGGCCCACGGCACCATTTCATGTGCCCCCCCCACTGCCTCCACCATACCAGGAAGTGTTATGTGGTGGAGGAAGTGCAAAATGGCCATCCAGTCCCTGAAGCTGTCTGAGGGAGCATAACCCCAGCTTTAAAAGGTTGAGAACTCCTGCTATAGTCACTGAAAAGTCTATATGCTTCTTTCATATTGTTGGGTTTCAACCAGACTGCACTGAATTTTGTAGCAGTCTTGGCTTCAAGTGTGGCTTGCTTTTGTTCCCCTGTTCACCAAGTGGCAAGCAGGAAATATTTTTTCCTCTTCCCTGTAGCAAGTACAGCCATGCATAGGCTTACTCAACAGTAACACTCTCTGAAGGCAAAGCATCATAAACTTTTCTGCACAACTTAGGAGGTAGGAAACTATTGCAATTTTATTGGAAACAGAAGAAAACTGCTATCATTCTGTGTTCACAAAATTAGTCATAAAATACAAGCTATACTCATTTGTAAAACACCCTGGTTTGTGATTCCAAGCTGAAGATTCCTGGCAAGAAATAATTGTGGATCTCTGCATTAGCAGGGATTTGAATTTCGATAGCTATTGAGTTACTTCTATTTTCACCCTTTTAAAAGTTTTTGTCCAAGAACGCAAGTAAGCCATATAATGTACCAGGAAAAGAAAGACTAATTCAGTCTTTGGTTAGATCAGTAGAAGTACAGTATAGTGTCCAGATGAAGGGCCTCTTTATTCTCCATTATCAGAGCTCACCAGTTTTTATAGCTTCAGTTTAGTAAGGATGTTGATCATCTGAAACATGTCCAAAGAAAGGGAACCAAGGTAAGAAGTTTGGAAAATAAGACTTGTAACAGTTGAACGAGTTACAGTAATACCTCGGATAACGCTAAGACTTGGTTCCACAAGTCTTGGTGTTATCCGATTTTTAGTTTTATCCGATGCATGTTAAAATCCTATGGGATGTATCAGATAACGTTAAAGCTCCATAGAGATACATTGTAACTGCACAGGCTTTAGCGGTTGCTATCCGATACATCCCATAGGACCTTAACGTTATTCGATCCAATTCTCCTCCCCAGATTACTTAACGTCATGCGATTTTAGCGTTATCCGAGGTAAATGTTATCTGAGGTGTTACTGTACATAACTTTAGTCTGGAGGTTTCATTCAATGTTGACAGGGCTGTCACTTTCTTGTAGCTTCATATGGTAGCAATCAAACCAATGGGTTCTACTTCAAAGAAAAGAGATTGTGACGAAACATAAGGAAAACAATTCCTAACAATAAAAGCTGTTCAGTAGACCTTTGCTGAGGTCATATGAGACCTGACAGAGATGTTTTGACAGTGAGTTAAAACATTGGCAAGAGTTTGGATTAAATCACCCATGGATTACTTCCATTTCTATGCCTCTGTGATTCTATGGGAACTGGAAGCTGACTTGAGGCTCATAATAGACATGTGTACTGAATTTTTGCCCTTTTAAAAGGGACACTAGATATGCTTGAAAACCAACTGCAGATCACAGACCTAGGACAGTTTTTGTTGGGCTCAGGCAACCAGTTTGCAAACATAATTTCAGATATCCAATATTTTGTATTGAAAACCTAGCTACTCAGTCTCCTGAGATTGTAATTTCTCATTTGTTAAAGAGGGTATATCCTAGGGGTGGCTGCCCTTCTGTTTTCTTGTGATTAAGTTAGTGCCCTCAGAATAATTTCTTCAAGTGGCTCTCTCAAACTAAATACATAAAAACACTGACATGTAACACTGCAACTCAATGTTTAACATTATTTTCACAGACTTTTAGCACTTTGCACACATGGTGTGACTTGGCCTCACAGAGGCTAGTGCACATAGCTCTTAAATCCTAGATTAATGTAACATTTCAACAGTGCTGCTATGTGAGCATGAATTATCCATGGAACTTTCCCAGGGGTGAATCTGTGAATGGAATCTTTAGCTATGGCTTTATCAGAATGTCTTTTTGTTTATGGTGTTGTGTCAAAACATGATTTTTATGAATACCAGTACTACACAATGTTTGCCTCTGGAGAGATAGCATGCAGTCTCTGATTTGCTTCTTTATTTTACTTGCATATTTAAATCTAAATGACAGCCTGCAAGAGAAAGTAGAAAAATGTCTGGAAGATGGTGTCCGCCTTCCTATGTTGGACACAAAACAACTTCAGAGTGAAAATGAACTCCTCAAAGAGCAAAATGACAAAGCCAGCAAGGTCAGTGAATTAAACTGGTTAGATGACCCACCGGTGTATCAGGCATCATTTCAGTACTACGCCATATGACTATTCTTATTCCTGTTGCTGTAGTTGTTTTCGTATGTGTTGCTAGCAGCCGCCAGTGAAGTACTTTAGGGCAGTCAACCAAGGAGAAAAACATCCAAAATGGATTGGAAGTGGTAGCAAATGCAGCCAGTAGTATATAACCTTTTCTTTGATTTTATTTATTAGATGTCTATACCATCTAGAACAGGGGCTACTCTGCGTGGTTTACACAGGTTAAAAACCTAAAACATCTTATATCTATCAAATAATTAAGCGAGATGAAATAATTCATTTCAGGATGAAATGAACAGAATAGAATAACCATGTACTTGCTCACCCTGAGGGTTGTGCACCCTCTTATATGATACTAATTCCTGCCCCTTCTGTTGATCGCTAAAACCTTCTAAACTAATATCCAACAGCATCTCTTTTTTTAAAAAACAGTGCAGTCTTTTACACTCATTATCAAGTAAAAAAATAGATAGTTTTTTTTAATCTATCACATTTTTGGCAGATGCATAAGAGATGTGAATAAGAACATTTTTTTGTTGTTGGTGGTTTCTTATCCTAACAGATCATAGACAATCAACAGAATCAGATTGCTCAGATGACTTTAGAAATTCAGGTAAGGAAATGTAGTTCTCAAAGACTTACTTATGCCTCCTATTCATTAATATGCACCCTCTGCTTTAAAAGAAGTGCCACACATTGTTTCATGAACTAGCAACACTTTTTATTTTTGATATTACACTCTCCCTTTCATTATTGTCTTCTGTGAACGTGTGGTCCCCTGTGGAATAGTGAACAAGCAAACAAATAAATGGTAGAACCTGGAAATTAGCTTAAGCCCAATAATGTAGAGAAGAACACTCTGTCCAGAATGAAAACTGAAGTTTCACTGCTGTGAGCGATCTAACTTTATTTTTGTCATCAATACCATAGTGCAACTCTCACCAGTATAACATAATCAGAAGAACCATACATGAACAGTAGTTCAGTCTAATATGGACTGAGTCTTTTCTCATTGGGCTTCATCCAGTGGGATACTGTACCAAGAACCAATTCAGAACATTTCTCCCTTACCTGGATGTAGTGAAAAGGAAAGTTAAAACCATCACTTTATTTTGAGATTCTCCGTCCACACCTCTGGATACCTTCTTACAGTGGTTTTATATAGATGTTGGAACAGTGTGGAAGATAAAACAGAGAAAATCTTATGGAAATCCACATATAAAATCTTCTAGCAACCCATCTCATGTCTAGGAGTGGACTAATCTGTCACTTTTGTTTCACTCACATAGAAAAAGATCACATCCTTTCTGTTGCATTTATATTTGAACTGCCAGAAAAGTTTTCAGAAATAAATTGAATTGAATTTTTAACCATCTTACATACAGCTGTTCTAGCATGAAGATTATTGTGTTACACTTTCTTCCCATGTAGTTATTATGAGCATCTCGGGAGAAAAAGAAGTGGACATTTTAATTAAGCACCATAAATACGGCTGAATATACAGTCATTCAAAGCCAGACTGCTTAAGGACAGCATTTTGCACAACATTTTAAAATTCTTCTTACCTGAACAATTAGAATGGTGTTTTAGAGATGAAATCACTTAAGCTGTCAAATGCCAGTATATATTGGTAGCTATATTTGTTTCCCAAAGTGTGAGGTTTTTGCAAGTTTTAAACTAATACTCTTAATTAAGAAGACCTAAGAGCTGGTTAAACTGTACCTGCTGCAGTTCGTGTCTGTAAATGCCTGGCCCCTAAATGTTAATACCACTCTGTGGACTTTGTTCTATATTTTGCTTGTGTGACAGTTTCTTCTCATGTTCCAGGCAAAAACCATTATAATTTCAATTGTTGTCCTCTCCACATGCCTGTGATAGACACAATATGTGTTTAGGGCAAAAATTTCTTCGCAAAGGGAGGAAATCTAGAGCCTTGCATGGTCACATTGGAAGCCTTGTAGGCCAACCTTTGCCTGCTTCTGATCTAGATCCAAAGATGTGTGGCTGAGATTGGAGGGGGCTCAAATGGCTGGTTGGTAAGGAGCCTGTAAAGACAAGATTCCGGAAAGGTCTTAATAATATTATTCTTGAAGAGGATTGCAACAAATTATTTAAATAAATAAATAATAAAAATTATATACCGTCTCTTAAGATATATTGCTGTCCTAGTGAAAGGCAGATACAAAGAAGCCTAAGGATGTTGGATATCTATTTATTTATTATTATTTATTATTATGACTTATATGCCGCCCTCCTCCTTTTTAAAATTAGTTTTGGACTGGACAAGGTGTTAAAAGCAAACACCTTCAAATGCCAGATGTCTGCTTTGGCCCTTTGAAACTGACTGAGGGGAACTGCCTCAGCCTTAAGGATGATTGTTGTGTCCTTTCTATATAGTTGATATATTTGGGCAGAGATACAATAAGTCTTGGCCTGTGTATTACCACCCTTTATTTCCATATTATATTTTGTGTTAACCATAAAAATATTAGCCAGTGATAGTTCTTGTGAAGAATGTCCTATCAAATGTCTAAATCATTTACCTGTGAACTCTTGTGAAGTCTGATATTGTCCAGATCTTTTTCTTTTGAATCAGCTTGGTTAATATCACCATTACTCAATAATGTTCATCATGGTGAATGAGGCTGTACTTTGGGACAATTAACAACACATCCTGCCAGCTTGAAAATTCTAGGAAGTGGAAGGGGCCATTCCAGTAGCTTCATGGTAGTAATTCTTCTTTCAGTTCTGTGCTTGAGATTAAGGCTTGAGTATCTTGGTAGCTGTATAGGCAAAACCCCAAAGATTGCAAAAAGCCAATCTTCTCCTGATTTGAGGTCATTCTGGCAATAACCAGCATCACCCAAGCCTTTCTGTTCCCACTTTCCTTCATTAGCAGTGGAGAGTCTTTTCAGTTGCTGTTTAGCAAAGTTGCTTTGATCCTTGCCACTGAGCTAGATAGAAGTACTTGTTTCAATCAAAGCAGAACAAAACTTGATGTCACAATATTTGGCTTGGACACAAGAGCCTTAGCGCTGGCAATTTGGCACCCTATAGGCTTCAGGCAAGAACAAATAAATAAATGTAAAATGCTGATATAATGATGACAGTGTTTGAGCTAGTGGCTTTTTGTACAACCTGTTTTAAGAAAGTGTTCAATTATTATTATTTTCTGCCCTCTAGTCTATGCAAGAGAAACTTTTGCAAGAAAAACTGACCGTTCAGAAGCAGAAAACTGAACTTGAAGAAAAGGATAGGAGTATACAGAAGAATCTGCTTGAAGTAAGATTTTGCAGTCACACACTGTGGGCTGCCATGTATACTGTGTTATAAGTATAGAGATTCCACACATATATAGATATGCCAGCAGACTGTAATCTGTGGTAGATTCAAGGGTAGGAAGTTGCCCCAGATCCTGTGAAGTGGAACAGAATTGGATAGTTTAAAGCAGGCATTTGCAACATTTTCCCACCAGGGGCCAGACCCACCCCTGACACTTCCTGCCAGAGGCCGGAAGCATGTTTGCTCCCTGAACTTGCATTTTTGTCGTTGTCAGTAGTGCACAGTGGCAATTACACATTTCTTCAGGGGTTTTGGACAGCCTCCGCTGCTTCCCAGGGCAGTAAGAAGCTTTTCAGAGCACAATCGGTCCATTTTGAACAATTTCCACTGCTTCCCTGCTTGGTCCCAGCAGCTAATCCATGGCGGTTGGATAGTTCCTTGTTTAGCGCCAGGAAACCAGGCACTGGTGTCAGCATCACTTGCCAATGGAAGTCTGTGTGCTGTAGATTAGCTGCTGGGACCAAGCTGGAAATTTTCAAAACGGACTCATCATGCTCTGCAAGGCCTCCTGCCGCCCCGGGAAATGGTGGAGGCTATCCAAAACCCCTGAAGAAATGTGCAGTTACCACAGCGGTAAATGATGTATCACAACTTCCAGCGGTGGGTACGGTCCTAGAGGTGGCCAGGTTGGATTAATGAGATGTGTGGGCCGAGGATTGTGAACGGCTGCTTTAAAGAATTGGATAGTTAATTCCTTGTACCCAATGGGGAATGATTTTGTGTTTCTCAGTCTTAACCCCTTTTGGGCTGCAAAGTAAAATGAAATTTCATAGTTTGAAAACAATTTGTGGTGTAGCATTATATGAATTTATATACGATAGTGTGGAGTGTTGTCTTCTCACAGTGGGAATCCTTAATCCACCCCCCAAGTGGCATACTGCATTAGTGTTGACTTTCAAGGCTTAAAAGAAAAACATTGTTGCTTCATCTCTTTCCTCCTCCATGAGGAAGTAAAGAAAGCTTTCAATTTCCCAAGATCATGAAGTGGCTGAAGCAAAGTGATGGCCTAAGCCAGGGATCTGCAAACTTTGCTCTCCAGGTGTTCTTGGACTTCAATTACCAGAAGCCCAAGTCAGTATGCTTGCTGATCAGGACTTCTGGGAATTGAAGTCCAAGAACATCTGGAGAGCCAAGTTTGCTGATCCCTGGCCTAAGCCATTCACTTTGGTTCAGTCTCAGCAATCACACAAGCTGGAATTGAACCAAAATGGGATGATCCTAATATCACAAAACAAACAAAAACACACTATCTCCTGAGAAGAAGCCAAACAAGTGCAAGTAGTCAAGGCTCAGGGAGGAGATAGTTTGCAATGTGGTTTCTGGGATAAGAACTAAACCAGCCTGTGCCCAACATAGACCGAACCACAATACAAATGGCCTCCTAGTTGCATCAACCTATGATCAGAACTATGGGGGTGATAAAAGGCAGATTGTAGATATAATTCAGGATAATCAGATATAGAATAATTATTATAACCTTAATTTTTTTTTTGGAAATGTATTAATCTTATCTTGGATCTGTCTAGCACCTGATACTCAGAAGTATATTCCAAGTATGGAGTTCCTTTGAACTAAAATTATGCCTGACTCTGATTTGAATATATCTGTTTTGACTTCAGACATACTTATTTTGTGTTAGAACTTTTCTCATGAGATCCTATAATAATATCTTTTCCTCCCTCATATACATTTTAATGAAGAACCAAAGACTTACAGAAGAAAATGCATCTTTGAAGGAACAGATTCATCAGATGGAACAGTCCAGGCAGCCATTGACTGAAAAACTTCCCATAGCTGACCAGTTGTTCAAAGAAATGTCTCATTGTTTGTTTGACTTGAAAGCACTTTGCAATATTCTTACTCACAGAGCTCAGGGCAAGGAGCCGAACCTGTCTTTATTGCTGGGAATCAGATGTAAGTGAAAAAAACATCTATCCACAATGTTTCTACACTGGAAAGATGTCTCTATACCAGTGATGGCTAAGCTTGGCAACCCAGTTGTTCTGCAACTTCAATTCCCAGAAGCCCTGATCAGCAGGAGTGCTGACTTGTGCTTCTGGTAATTGAAGTCCAAGAGCACCTGGAGTGCCAAGGTTAGCGGCCAGGGCTATAGGGTGAGGAAAGACCTAAGCCCATGATGGCAAATCCCTGCATACGTGCAAGTAAACCCATTCGTGTGGATTCACAGGGACTTGAGCTTCAGGGAATTGAAGTCCAAGAACACCTGGAGTGCCAAGGTTCACCATCATGGATCTCTACAAATAAAATTAGGAGAGAGGACAAAAGAATGGGAGGCAGAAGATTGACTTATACTTTTTAGTTATCTTTCAAAAACCACATAGGTGTCTTTCATTTTGGTATTTGTCAGCTTCAAATATTATTGTTCTGCTGTTGTCTTTAATTGATTTTTCTTACTTAAGATCAGATATGGTTTGAGCAGCAGAACAAAAGAAGACAGAATACGTTTATCAGGGTGTGTGTGTGAGTTTTTGGTTGGTTGATTTGGCAATAAAAAGGATACTATAGAATGCTAAGGACTAACAAATTGTTATGGAATGAGTTTGTGTGAACTATTGCTGATCCATAAGGTACTGTTCTATCTCAATGTGAAATGCAGTAGTGTTGATTAATTATAAGTTCAGAGAGAAACTTCTTAATGGGTCTATCTTTATTGCATTACTGGCTTTCAGGAGCCACTCTGAAAGCAAAAAACTTCTATTCCTATGAATAGATTCCCATGAATAGATTCCCAGATTTGGCCCACGGGCCATAGTTTGGGCACCCCTGGTTTAAGCAGAGAAAATGGCAGCTTAAAATTTATCTCATCCTGTTGCAAAACATTGCAAGGCCTGTTTTATTCCCGCTTCCATTGGGAGAAACCAAGTGACCAACCCACTGAACTTCAGCCCACGGCCTGAAAAGTTTGGGCACCTCTGCCTTAAAGGGATCTTAAAAAAAAAAAAAAAAAGCACTTAAGTAGAGAAAAGAGCACATGTTCCGTACTTTTTTTCAGAACATCCAAATATAGACATTAGCTGGAATACAATGGAACTTCAGTTAACAAACAGCTTGGTTAACATAAAATCGCATAACAAAAGGAAATCCTTAGAAAATAGTGGCTCAGTTTACAGATTTTTTTTTTTCTGGAACGGATTAATTGGCTTTCAATGCATTCCTGTGGGAAACCACGTTTTGGTTCAAGTGTTTTGGTTTTTAGTGCATTCCTATGGGAAATTGCATTCAGTGCAATTCATGGCATAATTACATTAATTATATTAGCTGAGGTTCCACTGTATTTAATTCTGAATTAAGAGTGTTAAACTGTTTCTTTCAAGTTTGAACACTGACCTCTCTCTTTCTCTTTTGAATCACAGCAATGAACTCCTCATCTGAAGAGGAGAACTACCACAGTACAGAAACTCTCTCAAAGAAACTCTCAGAAGTCTGTCAGTTACGAAAGGATATTGATGAATTAAGGACTATAATATCAGAATGCTATGCTCAGGATATGGGAGAAAATTGCATTACACAATGATAAAAATTTGGCCTCACAGCAACAATAACTAAGCTACTAAATGCTGCTCTAGTTTCTGTTCCATGTGTGTCTGTTAAGGAGCCATACTGAAGGACCCATTCTCTGTGCCAGATTAGAGGGTTTCAAATATTTGTGCATAGTTTATGCAAGCAAGACATTCACTAATCAAAGAGAACAGTTTGTGCTGCAAGAGAAATCTGATTTTTGTCAAAACTACTGAATGTAGGTCAAAGCTGTGAACAAGGTCTTTCTATTGAAAACGTTGCATTCTGTGTCCTCTCTTGGGCCTTTGAAAACAAGAATAGCCATATTATTTTCTGACATTTAAAAAAGTATGTCAGAAGAGGGCACTCTAAGCTATGGTTGTTTAGTTTTCCCCTCTTTTAGCAGAACAGAAGTAGCAGTGAGGCTACTTGGAAGAAATGATTGAAGTGCCTGTCTACCTGTGGGCATTAAAATTATGGACAATAGTATACAAGCTTACACAGATGTGTTGGCTGTGAGTAAGCATTGAGTTGACTTTGGCTCATTAGGTGAAGATAATCTTCCGTACTTTATAATGTCTCCCTTGTTGATTGCATAAGTGTTGTTATACTTAACAGTTGATGGTTCATGCTCAGCAAGGGCAAGGATGAAAATAAGCTCTGATGTGACATTTCATGTGGGCCATCAGGGTTTCAAAGAATTTAGAATCGTTCTGTTGTTTGAAAACTTTAATTTAGGTCATTTGTTTACGTCCTGTTTCTATAAAAACAAGAAATGGTGAAAAGCAAATATACATTGCTAAAGTACAGTAGACTGTAGTATGTTGGTAGTGCCTAATTAGGATATTTTGAATTTGTTCCTGGCCTCACTTTAACACACACAAGGTGTGAAAACAGCAAACCCTTGTGGATGCTTACAGTAGAAGTGTCCCAGAATTAAGAATGATACAAAATCCCTATTTAGACATAAGGTTCCTAATTACTTGGATAAGTTACCAGCGATCTTGAGGGCAAATTTAGTTGGAGCCTATCTAGGCTTTCTGTGGATATTAATTCAGGGTGCTTCAGAATGAGTTTATATAGTTTGGTGGTCCAGCCTGGTATATTTTGCAGTGTTAAAACATGTACATCCTCTTTGCAAAGCCAAGTTTACTGTTGCTTTATTCTGATAGTCACTAGAAGTTGAACACTTTCTGGGGGTTTTTTTAAAGAAAAAAGGCATATTTTGTTTTTTGTAATTAAAGTGATGTACAATAGGCAATAGATTGAGCTTGTCAGTAGTCACTGCATAAAAATAACAAGGGATTCAATGGAATGACTTGCCATTTTCAATATTATATGTTAATCTTCCTCCTTATGGTATTTTGAAAAAAAAAATTAATTTTACATTGATTTTTGCCCAAATTTTGTGTGAGCTATATTAAGTATAATTTATATACTTATTAATTGTAATTACTTTAAAAAACAATTGTGGTCATTTATTTCAAAGTTATATTTATTTAAATAGGTGTATCTTGTTTATAATGTTCGGTGGAAATTAGTTTAATATTGATCTTAACTACTGTTCAGTATTTTAAATGCACAATTGTAGGTTTTAATTGAAGCATCTTTATAAGCAGGAAAGTGCTCAGTTTTCTATTCTGATACCATGAAGCAAAATACCCTGATTTAACAATATTACGAATGCAATTCGAAGCCCACTTACCAAGAGTATCTGGTTGAGTTGTGCTGTGCTTACTTTAGTATAATTTGTTTCCTTCTATTCAGCTGAAAGTTTGAATGATCATAAGCAATTTTAGTTGGTTACTTTCACTCTTTAAAATATGATGATGAAAGTGCTGGATAACTGCCTCAACATGTTAAGACAATAGAAAGAGAAGGAGATTTCATTTTAAACATTTCCCTCAGTATTGTCTTTTGCTTTATGCTGTGATGACATTAATATGGCAATGGTTTCAATATAAAATTAAGAAAGAATCCTCAAATAATTATAGTTTTTGGAGAAAGAAATAGCAAGAAAATTCATTTTTACACTGGTATGAACAATGGTTCTAGCTCATTGGTTACGCAACATGGGCTTCAGATGGATTCTTTAGGTTCATTCCTTTGTCAGTTCATTACTTTCAACAGTGATGGAAAATTATATATAGTCAAGGATTGTCAAGTATTACAAAACACTTAGTTATCAGGTTGCACCAGACTTTTGGCTATGTAAAATAAAAGTCAGTGGGATTTGGGTAGGGTTGAAGATGTAAAACATTCCCTTCTCCTCATGTTCAATTTTATTCTTCTGCACCAGCTGATTTCCCAGAACTGTATAGTTTTGGTGCCTTTTTAAAATTGCTTGTTTCAAAGGCAGTCTTGAATATAAAACGCTCGTGAAAACAACACAATAGCATCTAGTTAACATGCATCCAGTAAGACTTGTTACATTATTAAATTGGTCAAATCCTACTATTTAGCATAACTCAGATCGTAATTTTTGGTCCATTGCTCTCTGATAACACAAGTGTGGTGAATGCATGCCCCCCCTACACCCATGATGGTGAACCTTGGCACTCTAGGTGTTCTGGAACTTCAGTTTCCAGAAACCCTGTTCATCAGGAGTGCTGACTTGGGCTTCTGATAATTGAAGTCCCAAGAACAGCTGGAGTGCCAAGGTTAGCCATCACTGCAAAGAGTCACAGTGAGGATGCTTTGTCTACCAGGGAGTAACAGACCCAAAGTTACAGTTTCATTTAGCTAACTAGCAAGATTTTGGCCAATGTAATAATGTAACAAACCTTTTGTGAAGCTAAATCAGGGTGTAAACACTGATCATTTTCATGTTTTGACGGATCACTGGGGGAAGAAATCACTAAAATGTATTAAGGGTGGCAGTGGTGTTGTGTAAACGTTCACCGTGACAACCTTTTCCACTTCAGTCTTTTCTTGACCTCTGACATTTTCAACTTCATTTACTTTAGTTAAAATTCTCCCATTTCAGATGCTCCAGATTATTTAATTTAACAGTTTAAAATAGCAACATATTTTAAAACAAAAAGTAGCAGCATGGGGAAACCATTTTACAGCCCTTGAATTTTAAGATGGTGATTCTGCTGTAGCATTGGAGAAGCTGTGCCACAAGGAATACTTCCTAATATGCTGTCATGTGCTTTAATAATTCTCTAATTAAAAGAGGGCAATCAAGAGATTTCTGTGTTTAACTAGTCTATATAATGATAATAGATATAATTGCTCTTCTTTAATGTGCATCTTTGGGAATACATGCCAGTTCAGCATCTGTTGGGCAGTTTTCTAAGAATAAAATCAGCACTCATCCACATTTTGGAGGTTTTCTATAGCCCTTTTTAGATTCCCATCTTGTGCACATGTTCAGTGATGGTGTGAACAAAAAGGAGCTATGCCTTTCACCCACCAGCCACAACTCCTAAAAGCTCCATGTTCAGTAGTAACTTGAAATATAAGTCCATATGTCTGGGTTGCCCAGGGGTCTTTCTCTCTTGTATGCAAGCAGGCTCTAGTCCAGGGGTGCCCAAACTACGGCCTGTGGGCCGGATCCAGTTAATCCGGCCTGCACTGCTCCCAGAAGTGGAAGTAAAATGTGCAGAATACGCATGCACAGAATGCTGCCGTAAATGACCCGCAGCTGTTGTAAATGTGTTTACGACAGCTGTGGGTCATTTACAGCAGCATTCTGCACATGCACGGATGCATTCTGCACACACGCATGCATTTTTGACTTCCACTTCCGGGTGGGAAGAACCACATGACTGCCATGCTCGACCACATGACCGGCCCGGGGTCCAAAAAGTTTCGGCACACCTTCTCTAGTCACACACTCCTTGACAGGCGAGTGTCACGAGCGGTTGGAGTCCTACTTCCCCAGTTATTTATGCATTCATTAAATCCTTATCAGTTACAGTAATACCTCGGAGAACGTTTACCTCGGATAACGCTAAAATCGCATAACGTTAAGTAATCTGGGGAGGAGAATTGGATTGAATAACGTTAAGGTCCTATGGGATGGATCGGATAACAACCGCTAAAGCCTGTGCAGTTACAATGTATCTCTATGGAGCTTTAACGTTACCCGATCCATCCCATAGGATTTTAATATGGATCGGATAACACTAAAAATCGGATAACACCAAGACTTGTGGAACCAAGTCTTAGTGTTATCAGAGGTATTACTGTATTTGAAAAGGCTGGTTACATTTCTCCTCTCATGAGCTACCAAACACATGTTTGGCCAGTGACATGTGCAGAAGGAAAAGAAAGCTGTGCTGAAGATCTCCTCTCAAGCAGTTGGTTGATATTATCAAAGCTGAAAGTGCCCATCATCTGTTGGAACAATGCTTCCTGCCAGTGTTCTACTTCTAGCAGGGAAGTTCATAAGCACATCCTTTGTTGTTAGCTGAGGGATCATTTAAACAGCAGTCATTCACACATGACAGCTAGAAAATAGAAAAGGAAAGTGCTAAGTTCATCTGTCTTGGTCAGGTCAAATAACTGAAAGAAGATGGTAGCCAAAGATGGGAACGATGGGAACAAAAATTAAGAAGCCATAAAGATGCAGTATTGTTTTGCTGCTAACATTTTAAAGTAGGGCCTGCTATTAAAGAACGTGCCCGTTTACAATAGATTTTAAATAGTTGAAGATTTATGTATGATGTGCATGGATATTTTCAGCTAATGCAGGTGTGTATGGTCCCATTCAACACATTTTATGAGACTTGGTGGACTAATACTAGCACTAAAGAGAAACAGTTAGCAGTGGTGTTACTTAAGTAGACTGATTTAGTCATGACAACCTTTTGCAACAGATGTTAGAGACAATCCCAAAGGCTGGGGGGGAAATGAGGAATGAATGGAAACATTTGCTGGCAAACAAACATGGACAATTTGGTGCAAGTGCTTTTCGTATTTCACATTATGTTTCTATAATTGTGAAGATGGCATAACTAATGCAATTCAAGAATATATCTCAAAAAGGAGCCTGGAAATGGTTTTGCATATAATTTATACTATTTATATGCCATGTATACATTTAATATCTATATTAAGATTCATCAGTGGAAGTCAGCTTAGTTGTGCAAAGTTGACTAATCCAATAGAGCCAGTAGGCTGTAGTCCTATGCATGTTTGCAAGTCCTAACAATAAGCTCCAGATCAAAATACTTTGCAGTTAAGTAAGTTTAGCATTGAATATTAAACCTTCAGCTCTAAATATGTTGATTTTGAAGCACGGTAAATATTAGTTTTTTAATATGTTGACACAGTCACCAAACCTGGCCAGAGAACTTTTCACTGTCTAATAATATTTGCTGTATGAACCAAAGTTCATCTCTTTTTACTGTCAATTTCCTTTTAATATCTTATGATTTTTCCTTTTCTGGAAGACAGGGAAAAGGAGTATTTCTTACCAGATACTGTACCAGAATGAGAGCAGACATGTAAGGCAAGGTATATATCAAGCTTGGTCTAAGAAAATCAAATTTGTCATGAAATAATATCCGTGCAAATCTGCTTGTATGCTCTTTGCATGACATAGGTAGGTTTGGCACAGTACTTGGAACCTGGATCCTATTTCATTAAAACAGAAGTCATGGTTATAAAAGTTTAGTGTGTATTAGAAATATATTGAACCAATCAAATGCATCAGCACTATTATTTCTACTTCGGTGTAACTCTGTGCCTTTTATTTTTCTCTTAAGGCTTAAACAGTAATTTCCTGTTTTAAAAAACCATGAGTATATCAAGTTGTTGCACTTTGCTTCCTCTGCTTAGAGGTGTTTTTGACTTGTAGGCTTGTGGGAAACAACTTTCATATTTAGAAATAATATTCTTTGGAAAAGCCGTCTGATTTTTATTTACCAGCTTTTCTGTATATAGAGAAGATGCAGGAAATTGAATCAGAATGTATTCATTCATATATATATATTAGGTAGAGTACATCATTGATAATCAGTGGCAGCGGTAAGGGAAAAGGGGGGGGCTGTCTTTAAAAGCACAGTCAGTCAGTGTGTACTGGATCAGTTTTCTATGGCTGGTGGTTTTTCAACATTTGGGTTCAGTTTCTGAACTGCTCAGAATACCTCAATGTGTAAATAGAGTTGTCATGACTTAATCAACATGTGTTCAGTGTTACTGATTTTTTATTTTAATTTGTAAAGGGCCACGGGCTGGCTCCTGTCTTCAGGCCTGTCATTCTTGCCTCTTTTTGTAACTTTTTTTTAAAAAAAGAAAGTAGTGTTTACAGCTAGAATTTTGAATGCCAAAGTTCTATTTATTAAATGATAAAGTTTTCATTGTTAATTACTAGTATTTTTCCACTCTGTTTGATGTTTGAATTTGTATCTAAAGAACAAAAATAAATTTTGTTATAAAAGCTTAATATTTTCCTTCTTGTTTATAATTTTTTAAAAAATTGGGATCACTTTGGTGAAGTCTCAACATCTTGACTCTTCAAAAACAAAGAAGGACAGTAGGCAAAAGGACATGAAGAATACAAGCCTGAGCTATGCTTGAGCTAGATTCCCAAAAAGTATATGGAATTGCTCGCTCATTTCAGTTGTCACCAAGCAAAAGCAAGTCTTGTAAGAGGAGGCTCCCCCTTTTTTTTCTCCTTAGCAGATCTTTGCATTGGGGCATCCATGTAGATATCCATGAGGGGATACAAGAGTAAAACTGAATTAAAAGATGGAGGAAGGAGCTGACTAGGCAAGGAACATCATTAAAGGAGGATATAGCTGAGGAACTCAACCTCCCCTATGTCACTTGGAGGACCCTGAATAGGCTAAGTGTTGGAGTCCCCAAATGTAAGACCATCATGCTCAAATGGAGGCTGCTGGTGGACATGAGGACATGAAAGAAAGAAAGAAATCCTTGTAGATGCACATTATTATTGTTCAATCAAACTTTTATTTTCTTACAGCAGACCTGGTGGAAGAGGAAGGTAAACATCCATCCAACTATAAATTGTACCCGCCACACAGAACATTATTCTGAACACCTTATCAGAGACAGAAATGATTGTGTGAAACTACCTCCGTGCAAATTCCCAATGGCCCTTTAAATTCAAGTCCAGCACCAGTTGTACATATCTACAGGCCAAAAGCCTAGGTAGACATGTTTTTCAGGGAAACAGTAACTTTTAAGTTGTTGCTGTTGTTATTATTATTAATTCGATTTATATACTGCCCTACTTGGTAAAAACCAACTCAGGGCGGTTCACAAAATCAAAAATATAGTCACCAATACAATACAATGATAGAGCATAACAATGCTATGATAGGACATCACACAGCAGAAAACAGCTATTCTATGTTTGATTTATATCCTCCCCCCCCCCCCTTCAATTGCGAAGTGTGACTCTGGGCAGCTTACAGACATATCAATACAATATAAAAGTATTCAATCAACATAATATCCATCAACAATAAAAAACAGCAATAAAGTGGCAATACAATCCAACAATACAATGTAGAGGTACACTTTACGTGCCGTTATGTGACTTACAACAACTCTAATAGAGTTTTCAAGGTAAGTGAGGTATTCAAGGAGTGATTTTACCATTTCCACATACGTGGCCAATGAGTTTCCATGGTAGAACTGGGTAGTCAAATCTAGGTCTCCTGAATCCTAGTCAATTACTCTTTCCTTAGAATTTGTAGCTATAGAACTAAAATACATAACCAAGAATTCTAGTGGTTCTTGTAAGGTTTGTGCAAGTTAACATGACTAATTGTGGCTATTTGACAAGGTGCCAGATCTATTTATTGCATGCCTGAATATGCTAGGTTTGTTGTTCTTGGTCAATGGACAAACTCTGCATGTGGGCCATATGTGGCCACAAAGACCTTTCTAGGCTTCCGGAATCTCCCTGAAGACCACACAGACACCAGAAAAAGAAAACATTCAGGTACGATGAATTTTCTTTGTCCAGTAGGTCTGGTAATGTTTGTGTGTCCCTACATCTGCCTGACTCCTTGAAAATCCAAAATAGCAAAAGTGGAAATAGACATCTGGTCACTTGTGATTTTGAGTGGTCACAATTTTTGGCCATTCCAGATTCAGTGCAGCCCATAGCAAGTATCTGGAGTAAAGATTTGGCTCTCAGACCCTTCAGAGTTGCCTACACCTGCTCTAAACACACTCCTTGTAGTCTGAAAAGTGGTCTGTTTCATGGTGCAATGGTCCATCCCCAGAATGTGTGGAGGAGGCCAATAGCAAGATAAAAAAGGACAGCCCATCATGCAGAGTACCCCACATTCACATTGTCTTTAGGCTGCTATGCACCTTTTCCTGTTTCATCAGTAGAAAAAGAAATACAAACTTAAGCTTTTATGTCCATCCAATTTTGGCTTAGTTTCGTCCACAATTACAGGCCAGTGTTTGCCTGCCATGAATTATTTGCAATTCCATCAAGAGTGCAAAAAGAAGCAATACTCTTGTTAACAGTGAAGATTGGTTTGATGGAAACAGCAGGAAGTTAATGAACATTAAAAGTCCTTGGTTAAATAGCCATGTGCAAATGATGTGCATGATTAAGAAGAACAGAAGAAATAATTGGGGTTTTTTTTTAACCTATTCAAGTCATTGGTGTCTGGCTATAACTGAAGCACACACAGATTTTACATGTCAGTGCTTTGCTAAATTGAGGCCTCTCAACATAAACTTGCTTCTTGAATGCTACAATGCCACTTGCACAACAGTTTCTGACACAGGTAGCTCTGTTCTGTGCCCTTGGCAATAAAAATCAAATGGTTGAAAAAAGCCTGTTGGTTTCAGTGGAATTATTACACAGGAACATAATATGGGATGAATGGAAGGTTTGCATGGGGTGAATTCCTATGCGTAGGATCCTCAACACACATTGATTACTAGATGCAAGAGACTGGAACAGATGAACTTCAGCACATGTAGTGTGGTGGATAATTGTCTGAGATATCCTCAGGTATTAGATCATAAATGTGAATTTTGCACCACTAATTACACTAAAGGTATTGCCTCCTTGAAACATAAATGGCATGGGCATCAGTGAAATGAATAGGAGCCAAACATAAGACCATTGTAGTCTGGAATAGCTTCTATTCATTAGAATGAGATTCAAACACAACAGTTGAAATCTGTCCTGGAGCAACACTTGCATAATTCAAAGCTGTGGGCTGAAGCAGAAGCAGTTATTTAAAACAGGAATGCTGTAGGGATACTGCACAATGGGAACTGTAAAATCAAATTCCACAATACTGGGTGTGATGGCCTGTATACTTCCACAGTCATAACTTTGCATTACACAAATTTTACCAGGATTTCAACCAATCTATTTGTCATAGATTTTCCCCTGAAGCACTAGCTCACCCCAGGCATATTCTCTGCTGAAGTTAAAATTGATTTTGTGCACATAGCCAATAAGGAAGAAATACTGATGTTGTGATAATCTAGATTCCATGAAACCAGGTGGATACAACTCTGGATAGCAAAATATGTTCTGGAGAGACTCTGAATAGGGCCACAGTTCTCAAAAGAATATTCAACTTATAGCAGGGGCTGCCAACCTTTTGAATTTGGGGGCCAGGTCACACTCCCTCAGACATTTACAGCTGTAAATGAGTCAGCGGCTGTCATAAACACATTTCCAACAGCCATAAATGACCCCACAGCTGTTGTAAACACTTTTACAGCAGTCCTAAATGAGTCCATGGCCAATTCAGGTGGCGGTAGTGGTGGCTGGAGCAAGGGTGAGGGCCAGTTGATTTGACACCACAGGCCGGATCCAGCCCAAGGGCCATAGGTTGCCTATGACTTATAGTAACATTAAGATTTAGTAAAGCAGTTTCCAGTATGATACGACCTAATTTGGTGAACATGGGTGAGCACACATCAAGTAATGTTTACAGCAAGAACCATTGATGTGCCCTGTGCAATGAATTCCCAGGTCAAACTGATTACTTGTAAAAATAAGGTAAAGAAGGAAATACTTGTATACAGTATGTATTAATATATACAATATTGGCATTTGATGAAGACTGGTCCAAATATTGTGTGCATTCATACAGGGCTTCTGAACCTTAAGATATAGCAGCCAAAGATCACGTGGCATCCTTGGCCTTGCTATGTGGCATAATTAACTCATGCAATCCCTTGTGTTAGGCATTCATTCAGTGGCTTTTGACGAGTGCCAAAGTGAGTTACTAGTTGGCATCTATAGCTCAGAAATACATTATGCTGAATCACAGGCATGTTTCTTACATTAGAAATGGTGCAGACCTGCAAGTTAATTATGAGGCAAGGAATGAACATAAATTTTATTTATTTTCATTTGTTTATAATATTTGAAGTGTAGAAAGCCAGAAGATGCCTGTTACTTGCTAGACTCAAATTGTGTACCCTGTAGGTTTGGTGCTGGTGATTGCTACTGTCTAACAAACAGTTCCTTCATTCTGGAAAGTGAATTATCGCTTTCCAGTTCTTCAAATAATATGCTATTGAACTATTCTGTGGCTTCCAGGAGGACTAAAACATTTATTTCTAGCACTACCCTGTGTGAGTCTCCTCAGAAGTAATTCCCTTGCTAGTCAGCGGGGCTTGTCTACCTTCAGACTAAGGGTGAAGATTACATCAACCTTTGTAGCCAAGGTCAGATTGGCTACATCCCTTGAGCTGGAGCCACTTCCTATGCAAGGATTTCTCATTTTTTCTAGCCTGCTTTAACCAAACACATGTAGTTATAGATACTCTATCTGTTTTAATATTCCCAGATGACTGAAAAATCTCTGCCTGAATACCTCATTTGTTGCCCAGAATACATTTGTTAGGATTACACATTTAATATGTTAGCTCAGAATTGCGAACATCTGTCGTGACATTTCACTTTAAAGTTAGCGATCCGCATGAAACTTGGCCAGAGCAGCTGGAAAGCATTGCCCATGAGCTCACAGAATTGTGGCAGTCCACAGACAGACGATGTTTAAGTTGTGTTGTGGATAAATCTGAATGGAGATCAATGTAGCCATCATTGTCCTCAACACTCACATTTCTTTCTGAAGCGTTTTTGGCTGGCTTCAAAGCACAGCAAAACCCAGTTAGACTCAGAAAAGTTGGACTCAGAAAAGTGGTTGTGGGGTGCATTTGTTTTTAAAAGAACTCTAAAAAATGCTGAATCAATAAGTCCCACCATTTTGTTTTACTGACAAAACAGATGGGAATTGAGTTCTAAATAGGAAGGAAAACCGTTTCTCATTTCATTCCTTTTCCTTTCATTTCTATTTGCATGAAAAATAGAAAACAGCCCAAAATAGATAGTAGAAAGGATACAGAAAGCAGAAGAGAAAGTGAGAAGAAGAGATTAGACTGCTTTTGTGAAGGTTTTTAATTTCTCCTCTGATTGGGGACAGTTTTCGCAATCAGTCTAATTAGGTAGACTGATATCATTAAAATGCATTGGAATGCCTAGCTAGAAATGATACGTTCACTTGACTGGAAAGCAGGTTACAGGTGGCAAAAAACTGGCTAAACTTTTCGTTGAAAGCAAAAGTAAAAGGTAAAGAATGTTGTCTCCTGCCCCACCCCCAGTTCAAAAGGTTCCCCTATAATCTGAGATTCTCCTGGTCATTTACAAATGTGGCTTCAGCATAAGATCCCTTTTGGAGAGGAAGCACTAAAATCACATGAGAAACATTGCCTTATCTAAAATGAACACAGTCCTTTCAATATGCTTGGATCTTCAATTATTCAAATGTATGCATGTATGCAGATGTTAGTGAGTTACCTTATGAAATGAAAGCCCAGCAAAGCGGGTGGGATTCTCTTGGCATGAAATGTTGCCTGTGCCTAGAAGACAGCTCTTTCAGCTTTGCAAAGAAAAGAAAGCAAAATACTTATTCTTCTTGTTAAAATTATATTCAATTATTATTGACTGCAATGTCAAAGATGATGAATGAGTTTATATTAAAGGGTGGTGACAGTGGTGGTGATGGGTTTTCAGGATGATGACTGAACCTAGCAATTAAAGTTGGTATTCTAAAAAATCACCAAAAACTGTAAGCTTTTATTGTGTGTCACTTAGAAAACATATCTTTCCATTTTTATTTCCAAGTTATGTCCTCCAGTAATTTTGGTCCAGTAAATTCACACTGTTCAGTCCTTACAATTGAATAGTCTTTCATGTAAGTACAGATTTTATAACATTTGTCACATTGGGCCTTGACATACTGTACTAGGTTTGAGTGAAATGAGCACTGATACAGCATTAGTATCATATGCCTTACCTATTGGCCATCTGCCAGCTAAGAGTTTCACATCTTGCCTAGACACGGAAGAAGAAACTATGTAGATATTTTTTTTCTTTTTGAAGATGATAACAAGACACTCAACAGCCTTCCCCTCATACTTGCAGTCAGACAGAATGCAACAACACAGGAAATTGCCTTAAATTGAACTAGCTCATTCACCCATCTTCAGATCCCTGGCATTTTTAGACAGATTTCAACCTGAGGACTAAACAGACCAGACCCTGCTTAGATTTGACAATGTAAATAGATAAATATATTTTTTAAAATCATCCCAAAATAAAACATAAGAAAAAACACAGGAACCAAAGCCAGATGGCTTTAAAAAATCTTAAAACCATAACATAATTAAAATACTATCTGCAGCAGTAAAAGGAAGTGGTATCAATTTTACTCAAGGTCAGCACTGCACAATTCTAATGAACTTATAGGTCTTAAAAGGCTTGCTGACATAGGTAGGCCATAAGTGATTTACGGAATATTAATAAGGTTGGAGCAGTTCCAATCTCAACTGGCAATACATTCCAGCGGGTGGGAGCTATGGCGGAGAACGCTCTCGATGTGGTCGCTGCTCTTTTTTATTTCTTTTGCCTCTCTAGGTATAACCACTCAGAGCTTACATGCCTGGGTGCTTCGGGTATAACTCCTGATCTTGTTTGCCAGAAGATCTGCCTATCCTCCTCTGCTAGCTTGATACCTTCTGATGTGGCAATGTTGAAAGAAGTCTCGTCAGCTTCAGTACACAGGTGTTTACCTCAGACAAAAGAATGTTTTTTATCAGCCCTGACGCATCCCATCTCTCTTTACTGCTACCTTGTTCTGATACATGGACAGGCCTGGCTTCACTTGTTCATATGTGCAGTATCTTCTCATCCTCTAACTAGCCCACTTCTCCAGGCACAGTCATTTCTCTCTTCTAGTGGCTTCCTTATATCTAGCTTCATGCCTAGTATCTTTTGATGTCTCCTTCTCTTGTAAAAATGCTTTTTTTGGATTCCACCTCCCACAATACTTTAGTTAACACTGTCACTGAGATTCTGGGAACTGCAGTCTTGAACAATAATTTTCCCAGATTTTGTGATTGGAAACCAATAGTATCCGAATTCTAAATTGAGCACAGAAGGGGGTGGAGCTCTGGACACAGCTCTTTCCCTTTCAGATTTTCTACCAGTGTGTCTAGAAAAGCGAGGGAAGGCCTGGCAGGAAATGGGATTGCAACAATAAGTCATGCAGGAGTGATCTAGCTCACAATGCCATGTTTAAAATTGTGGAAGATTGCATGCAAATAGTGCTCATAGCTATTGCAATAGAAACCTATTTTGCAACTGATACACAACTCTCTGTCAGCTACTCTCCAAAATGACAGCATTTCTGAAACAGTAGAATAAAAGGATCTATATAAAAATCCAAACAGGTCAGAGTTAGTTAACATTTCAACAGATGTCTCAACATGACATTATAAATTACAGACCAATCTCCCATTTAGCTCCACCTGCTGCATTAAAACATTTTATAGCTTTGCATTAGAAAGGTTGAGCTGAATTTCCAGCTACAATTAGAGGGCCCAGAATTTGTTGTTGTTCAGTTACCCAAGTTGAGTCCGACCCTTTGCGACCTCATGGACCACAGCAAGCCAGGCTCCTCTGACATCCCTCATCCTCCAGAATTTGCTGTGATCCATGCCCACGTTGTCAACGATGCCATCTTACCATCCCAACCTCTGCTTGTCTTATGACATGCACTGATGATATTGATGTATTTGTTGTCATTTTGCTGTTTTGCTGCATTGTATTATATTGTATTTTTAAATGTATTGTGATATGTTGTGACCTCTGTTAGCCACCTTGAGTCGCGTAGCTGGGTGGGTGGCATACAAGTCCAATAAATCAAATCAAATGACCTCCTTCTCCTTTTACATCAAATCTTTTGTAGCATCAGGACCATCTTCTCATCTCATCTGAAGGCCAAAGTGATATTTAGAACGTCCTTTGGATTTCAACTGATTAAGAAAAATGTTTGAGACACATTTCATCTTTCCTCTGAATTTCCACTACAATCTAGCATTAGTCAGTTGGGGAATTTATTTTATTTATTTACATTTATACCCCACCCTTTTGGCACAAGCACTACTCATTCTATTCACAAAATCCTCTCCTTGAATAAGTCCAAATGAAAAAAAGCTCCATTTGTTGGCATTTTACACTTTCACTGGAAGACATGTGCTAATGAACTCTGCATTAGGAAAAATGAAACACACGCACATACACACATATCAGGCACCACCACTTAACTCACAGGGAAAAGGAACATTTATGACGCAAACCAATTTCCTTAATAATTAAGTGTTCTTTTGTTGAAGTTCAATGGATGCAATTATAACTTCTCACTAAGACTAGAATAATCAATTGAATGAAAGTATTTTTGGTATGTAATCATCTTTTACAAAACACTATCTCAGCAGAACAGGAGGGTTGGGGACTTTTTGATCATTAAAAAGAAAATAAAGTACTGTATTATGGAAAACTTTAGCTGGTAAAAAAAGCTCTATCTTTTGGTCAAGTTGTATTTAAAGTATCTATTGACAGGTATTAGAAATCAGTTTTCAGAACTGTACTGTATCAGAATTCGACATACTGCTACACATACATACTGTATGTGCTACCTGCACAAGTCTTATGTGGTTATTCCAAAGCTACTATGGGTAAATACAAGGGATGGAGATCATGTGATCCTTGTCAGTCATTTGTTTACTTCCCACAACTTGATTTCATGCATGGCCTACTGTTTGTGGATTGATCTTTTTTCCCATCTTTGTCTGACTGCAGCAGTGTGCTCTGCTCCAAGCAGATGGTGATAGTGGAAGGTGCTACCATTGAGAAATGAGTGTTGAGGGAAAAGAGTTGCTCTCTTTACTGGGGGATTAGAGGTAGCAGCTGTAAGGTCTACTGATGCCTAACTTTACATTAATTCAGGCCATCCAGTGGTTGTACAGTAAAACCTCGCATAAAGAGTGCGTCGCTTAGAGTGTAACTCACTTAAAGAGCAGAATTTTCTCTGAATGGTTGCCTCGCTTAACAAATAAAACCAACCAAAAACTCGCTTAACAAATAAACCAGGATCACAATCCCCCCCCCCCACCAGAAGTCACAACTGGTCACTTACAATGGTGTTTCACTTAAGAGCAAACTCGATTAAAGAGCAATCCTGTGGAACACATTATGCTCTTTAAGCAGTGGTGGGCAGCAATAAATAAATAAATAATTGCTACCACACTGTGGGCGGAGCCTATCTCATGTGGTGGAGCCTATGTTGTGGGCGGATCCTATGTCATGGATTGAGCCTACGATGTGGGCGATCTACTCATGCCTGCCATATGGCCATGTATAAATCTGCAAACACAGGCAGCACTGGATCTTTGGCTATAAATGGAGATGAGCACTGCACCCTAGAATCGGATATGACTGGCTTTTGAGCAAGGGAGACCTTGAACCACTTGCAGGGACAAAACCTGATGGGGCAGGGCAGGGAGGTGGGTGTGGCCACCCAATTTCGCTTCCCCCCCCCCAGCCCAGAGGCCACCCAATTTTGCTAAACTCCCCCTCCTGGGTGTGTGTGTGTGTGGTTTGCGAACCTGTTGCTGCCCACCACTGTCTTTACCACTGTACTCAATGACCCTTGAGGTTTCATCTCTGTCTACGTTTCTATAATTCTAAATGGAACTTTGAAAGGGATTTTAAGGGACATGTCAGTGGCAGCAGAGACATTCAGTGGCTCCCATTGGGTATTTTCTAGATGGATGCTACTGCCTGAGTTGAACCAGGTGGGAAAAAGAATTACGTTTCTAGTGGTTGCATCCTGCTTATGGAGCCCCCAACCGAAAAAAGATTGCCTTGGGCCTATGTTATGCTCTTTCACCATCAAATGAACACATTCTTTGTCATGAAACCAGCCGGCCCCCTCTGCCTTGGCCCTCCTACACCAAAGCCCCCAGAGGGCGAGCTGGCTGGCAATGCAGCTAAACAGCCCTTAGCTGCTTCTCTTCCACAAGGAGGTTTAAACAGGTAGCGTATTCAGAGGCTTGTGTGTGAATGTATTGCTGCTCTTACCCTTTAGCCCAATGAAGAGACATTGTGGAAGCAAACGAAGGTTTATTGATCAGGTATATTGATCAGGTTCATAAAGCATAGGTCAGTAGCATAAGACAGTCCAGCAACAGTCCACAGGTACATTAGGTAACCATTTTGAAGAAGCCAAAAAGGCATAGCCCCCAGGCAAAGATGTTAGCCCATAGATATCCAAAAATGAACTCCTCTCCTCTCTCCAAGATGGAGATTCTCTAGTCAGGTGGAGTACCTTTAACCAATCTGGGAACAGAGAAAACTTTCTCATAACATAGGACTGTTGACACACGTGTACCGTCAGTGCTATAACATGTAGTCACAACATCAGGGAACTCAGATAAGAGTGCTGGGAGCACTGAACTAAAAACAATCTGTCTCGTGACACTTAGTCTTGTGAGACAGAGAGGAAAGGATTTTTAGGCCTAGTCAAACTACAACCTCTCCAAGCTTTGAGAACATTAGGAAAAGGATGTCGTTTCATGACATTCTTCTCCAAGGCATTTTAAGAAACATTTCAAGCTATTTTGAGATCATGGTATTTTTCCAATTGGCTGTTGACTTTAGTTTTACATGTTGCAATATTTTTATTTTACTGTTGGTTTTCTGTTCTGTGATTTATATCCCATCTTTTCCCATGAATGAGATTCAAGGAGTTCTGGTTTTATGTGCTGTCCCTGGTTATTGTTCCTGCTTGTAGTTGATATTTAAAAAAATAAAATAAATCAGAGTACTCAGTGAACCTTTTAGCAGGTGGTTTAAAACTGTATTAAAATTAGAATAACAGCTCACCAAGAAAATGAACAAAAACTATACCCATGACTTCCCCTTGAAAAGATTATTGTTTATCAGGATTTATTTAGTGTGTTCCAAAAATATCTAAAATAATTTATTTTTAGTCCCTGAATTATAAAAACTTTATCCAAAAGGATAGGGACTGAGCCCATTATTTATAGAGGAACTGCAGTGGCTCAAGTGGCTAAGACGCTGACTGGGAGGCGGAAGGTCAGCAGTTCAATTCCTGAGTACTGCAGGATGGAATGAGCTCCCGTCTTTGTCCCAGCTTCTGCCAGCCTAGCAGTTCAAAAGCAAGAAATTGCATGTAGATAAATAGGGACCACTTTGGTGGGAAGGAAACAGCGCTCCGTGCGCTCCGGTGTCTAGTCATGCCTGCCACATGACCACGGAAACGTCTGCAGAAGCAGACAGTGCTGGCTCTTCGGCTTTCAATCAGAGATGAGCACTGAACCCTAGAGTCGGATATGACTGTCTTTTGAGCAAGGGAAACCTTTACCATTATTTAGGAATGATGAAAAAATATTTTGTTGGAGTGGAAAATGGAGAGAGAGCTCAAAGTCATGGTTGTCTACCAGCAGCTTTGGAGAAAATGTCAGCGCTCTACAGAGGTAACAGATTTTACTCCTTCCCATCATTTGTGGGAGAAACCAGCCAGCAGGTAGAAGGGAATTGCAATGCAGACATTGGATGAGGGTTGTGTAGAGGTGCCCCACACTGCCCCTTTTCACTATAAATGCTAAAATATTCTTATGTTCCCCCTTGTTTTTTTTCCAGAGGAAGCTGTTGTCAAATTTAAAAATATTCCAAGTACCTCTAGTTAAAGGAATTGCACTTGCATGTGTTTTCAAATAAAGTGACTTATCTGACCCACAAATGGAAAAGGAGCAAAGGCTCCCCCCCCCACACACAGTTCTTAATCAAGAATAGAGCTCCCCAGTATGGCTCCTTCTGTAGTGTAGTGTTCGGCTGTTGTTGTTCAGTTGCACAGTTGAGTCCGACCCTTTGCAACACCATTGACCACAGTATGCCAGGCTCCTTTGTCATCTTCCACCCTCTGGAATCTGCCCAGATCCACACTCACCTCATCAATGATGCTGTCTAGCCATCTCATCCTCTGCTGACCCCTTCTCCTTTTGCCTTCGATGTGGCACAAGGGCCTTCTCCAGGGAGTTGTTTCTTCTCATTTGGCGGCCAAAGTATTTGAGCTTGAGCTTCAGTATCTGTCCTTCCAAGGAACAGTCAGGGTTGGTTTCCTTTAGGACTGGTTTTGATCAGTGTTGGACTACACTCCCATTAACCCAAACCAGCTAAAGCACATCCTTGCCGCGTTCCTCTGTTTATGATTAAAATATACACAGCTCACCAAGGATCTATCTGCTTTCAAATACTCACTGACACTGATTACCCTACAACAGTGATGGCAAACCTTGGCACTCCAGCTGTTCTGGAACTTCAATTCCCAAGAGTGCTGACTCGGGCTTCTGGCAATTGAAGGCCAAGAACACCTGGAGTGCCAAGGTTTCACCATCATGGCCCTATGATGACAGTCCAAGAACTGACAGCCATGGAGAGCTAGCAGTGCAGATACTACATCTGACTATCTTTCAGGGTTGGGTGGGTAGGAGGAATGATTGTGCTTCCTGTGAGCTTGTCATCTGTAAAACTGATTCACATTTATAAGCTGGGACTGGAGTACTAGAGGCGATCTGTGATCTTCAGACAGCAAGGTGTGAGACTTTCCCTAGAAAGAACACTTGAGTGACTGCACTGCCTAATTGAGATTTTACTGGACTGTAAAAAAGCCCCCAAAGGATAGTGGAGTTGTAATATGCTGTGACATGTAACCAGTTACCTAATTTTCCCACTAGACCCTGTCAAGAGGAAATAACTGCTAGAAGAAACAAGGGAAACCAGTATAAAGCTTTTCAGCTTACTCTGTGGAAACAGGTGGGGAAGGGTTGTTTCTGCTCCTTGCATTTTAATATTCAGTAGGCATCTCAGTGGACATCTTAGTGAACTGTGGTCATAACAGGATCCCCAATGGATAGTAGTTTCAATACAGCCAGCAAAGGAGAGCTGATCATTTCACAGGTAAAACTCTTTCATCATTCTAGAACTTCTATGCAGTAAATGTTTTTCAATTCAACCTTATGGATCAATAGATACGATGTTTGCTCTGTCTTTTTGCAGAACAGTCTTTTGAAATATTTGAAGATGTGTCTCCTATTAACCTCCTCTTATCCAGGCTAGACATGGCCAGCTGCTCTTCAGACCCTCCTCTCCTCACTATTCTGGTGGCCTTCCCTGGATACACTCCATGTGGCACCCAGAACTAGACTCTGTACGTCATCTGCAGCATAACCAATGCTGAATAAAAATGGAGCTGCAATTTCTCCAGAAGCAAAGGTGGCCCTGCTCTCACCAGATCTAATGGAAGAGCCTTGCTTTTCTTCTTCCCCTCGATGGGATATGGAAATGTGAGGTAACAGGAAGACTCAGTTGGAGGAGGGGGCAGAAAATGGCCACCTTGGCTGTTGCTGTGGAGCCCAGAATGAAACAAGGTACAGCGGTACCTCACTTAAAGAGCATAATCTGTTCCATGGGATTGCTCTTTAAGGGAGTTGCTCTTTAAGCGAAACAGTTCAAAAAAGCACCACCATCACCATGGTAAGTGATCAATCGTGACCTTGGGCGGGGAGGATTGTAAACCCCAATTTAGTTGTTAAGCGAGTTTTTAGTTGTTCTACGAGGCAACCATTTGGAGAAAATTCTGCTCTTTCAGTGAATTAGTCTCTAAGTGAGGCACTCTTTATGTGAGGTTTTACTGTACAGTACTTGGTTCTTTGCTTCAGCTGATCCTGTCCTGTGCTTCATACTGCACAATGATTCACACATTCGACCAAGAGTTCTCAACCTTTTTAAGCCGGGGACTGGGTCACGCTCCCTCAGACAGCTTTGGGATCTGGATGGCCATTTTGCCTTTCCTCCACTACATGCCACTTCCTGGTGTGGTGAAAGCAGGGGGGGGCACATTTAATAATAATAATAATAATAATAATAATAATAATAATAATAATAATAATAATAATAATAATAATAATAATAATAATAATAATAATTATTATTATTATTATTATTATTATTATTATTATTATTATTATTATTATTATTATTATTATTATTATTATTATTATTATTATTATTATTATGGGGCACAGGTTGAGAATCCCTGCATTAGATAGATCACCTAACATCTATGTGTCCACATGTGGGCATGGTTTGGTTTTAAAAGGGTGGCAACGGGAGCACTGGTGGAGGCTGGCAGAAACATAACAGATTTCTGTTTGCTTTTCTCAAAGGGCTCTTTAAGAGAAAAGCAAACCAACATCTCTCCCATTAAGCCCTCCTATTTCCTCCTGCTTCTAACAACGATTGAGGGGAGGAATAAATAAGGTTGTTAGAGCCAGTGTTTCTCAACCTTGGGTCCCCAGGTGTTCTTGGACCAATTCACAGAAAATTTGATCTGCACTTGTCCTGATCAAGATTTCTGGGAATTGAAGTCCAAGAACATCTGGGGACGCAAGGTTGAGAAATACTGTGATAAATAGGATTGTATTCCATTTAGACACAAGGATTACACTAAAGGGCATACGAAACCTCCTAACCACCCTATTTAACCTAATCAAGCTCACTCCAAATGGGCATGTAGACAAGCCTTTTGAGTAGTCAACTCCCTCAAGTTAAGAAACTATTATTTGTTCCATCCTGAGCCGTGCACCAGCACACAACTACTGTGTGCTGTTGCACAACAGTTAAAAAGTTATGCTGTTTGTGGTACACTGGCCTATCTATGGTAAAGGATGTTGGCCATTGTGCCTGAAAAACCACACAGATTGTTATAAAAAGATAAAATATGAGATGCACAATTTAACTTGTGCAAAGTGTTATTTTAGTTTCTTGCATGTTTAATATATTTGTCATTTGTGATTTTGTAGGCAAAATCTGATAATAATCCATCAGCACTTTGTAAGTGGAAAGCCATAGCTAGATAGTTCTGTTCCAATAACATTTGGTAGGGTGTTTGAAAACCAGCAACTTCTTTCTGCTTCCAAAGGACCTTCAAGGGTAATCCCTCACAGAACACATTGCAGCAGTCTAATTCTTGAAATTATGAAAGTATGAAGAAGTGTTGCAGGACCTAAATCAGAAACATGGGGTTGTTGCAACTATTTCACCAGGGTGGATCAAACATCCATTCCTTGTCACCTACTGGCATTCTGGCAGTTAAGCCCTATATCAATTTGGAACGTCTGCACTGTTGTCCTTTAAAATCACATGATGTATGAAAAGTCAGACTACGTAGCTTGGGGACACAATACCTGAAAGACTGGATGGCTAAAATCACACTACAGAATTATGCTAGCTGAAAACAATGACATAACTCTCAGTGGTAAATTTTTGCCAATTGACAAGTTGCCATTTGGATTCTTTGTTGGGCCTCAGTGAAGCAGTTTGGTATGCCAACAGGGGACCAAGCAATACTGTACCTCATTAATTAGCAGCAATTTCCCACTGTGAGTTATGTCCTTTACCTTTCTGCAACAGGATTCTGGCCATTGCCTCCTGTCTTATGAATCTCCTTGTAATTTCAGATCTTCAGTAGCCTTGTTCCAACCCTGACCTGCCAAAGAAACCGTGTTAGTGTATAAGGCATAGTTTTCTGTATATCTTGATAGTTGAACCTCCTCATAAGATATGGCTGAGTGCTTGACAGATTGTTAAAACTACATTATTTTGTCATATCATTGATTTCTAAACCTTTTTAGTTATTTTTCTGTCTGTTCTGTTTTTATTATGTGATTTTATTGTACAATGACTTGGGGGGGGGGTCCTTGAAGGTGGAAAAGTGATGTATATATTCTATCCTTCCATCATTAATCCATTCTTTGCACATGTATGTGGGAATAACCCCCATAGTCCTTACCGTCTAATGATCATAGACAGGTGTGGTACTAAGGGTATTCCTTCTTGAAAGCTTTTGTGGAGAGCTAATCATAATTCGGCTAGCCTTGATAGAACCAACCTGTTGCCCTGTTTGACAATTTGTCTTCTCATCTCCCTGCTTTTTAATTAAAGTAGGCAAAACTTCCAACATCTTTAGAATGAAACAGGTAACAGAAACAGTTTGTGCCTGTGTGACCTCATTTAGTTTCTCAAAATTCATTTTGGGCAAAGCTGCATTAGAGAACTGAAACAGAATCTCAGCATGAACTGCATAACACTGTTTCATTTAATTTTTTTTCCTGATGACTAGTCATTATCTTCCTGTTCCTTAATAATTTCATTGAAGAAAAATAGTCATTTTATGAGCATGCCGAGTGATTGCTGATTTGTTGTGCAGACCAGCAAAAGAAATGACTCTCTGTGAAACTGGATAATAGGGGCAGTAGACAAGATAAATTTCCATCAACCACTGATCCGTTACTTCATATGAGATGAGCCTTCCTTCCACATCTATAAACCTCAGCCCCACAGGCTGGGTATAGTGTGTATTCAGCAATCAGGACCTCTCATGAGGGAAAGAGTCATTGTCATAGCACTCTAGAAAACTCACTGGATACTAATCCACCTGCATTTCAAGGCTTCGCTTGAATAAACATTTATCTGCAGCATATGCAGTGTTTGGCTCCACACTGAAAAGTAACAAATAATTTGGAACTCCTCTCTCTCTTTCTGAATGTGTAGAATAGATTGTTCTTTTTAGGAAGTAGATTAAATAAAATTGTCTTTGATTCCTTTCAGTGGAGCAGGGCATTCAACACTGTGCCATGTACTAATCAAAGAAAACATTACTGAAGAGGAGCATAAATTGTTTAAAATGCTTGGTACTTACTCAGCAGTACAGTTGGATTAACAATATGCTAGAAATCAATGGCCTACAGCAAGGGTGCCCAAACTTTTTGGGCTGTGGGCCGGTCATGTGGTTCAGGGGGCCAGTCACTATGGCCTGTGGTCCGGATCCAGCTCCTGACACCAATTCATCTGGCCCATGAAGCCCTTGTCGCTCCCGGAAGTGGAAGTAAAATGTGCCCAGACAGGTGCATTTTACTTCTGCTTCTGGGAGGCATGAGGGTTTCATGGGCCAGATGAATTGGTGTCAGGGGTTGGATATGGCCCATGGGCCATAGTTTGGACACCCCAGACCTACAGCTTCCTCTGTGTTATATATGAACATCCTTTCCAATTCCTGACATCTCTGACAAAAATTGTGATTCCATCTTGTAAACCTCCTTTCTTCATATCAGAGTTTTGCACAATTGAAATTATGGACACATATAACATATAACCTAGCAATTTGAAAGCAAGAAATTGCAAGTAGATAAATAGGGACCACTTTGGTGGGAAGGTAACAGCATTCCATGCGCTCCGGTGTTTAGTCATGCCTGCCACATGACCATGGAAACGTCTGCAGAAGCAGACAGCGCTGGCTCTTCGGCTTAGAAATAGAGACGAGCACTGACCCCTAGAGTCAAATACGACTAGCTTTCAAGCAAGGGAAACCTTTACCTTCACTATAAAATACAAGTGAAATTCAAACCATTTAAAAATTTTAAAATTATTAGACTATTTTTGACCAGAAGCAGGCTACTTCAACAGTGTTACCATTTAATAGATATTTTGTACATTTGGTGGGGATAAACTGCCTGCACATAAATGCCACATTGAATGAATTTCTCCACATTGACAGAAAATTTATCCTGTATCCAAGCAGCCCCATTTTACTTGATTACTCTTTGATCTTCCTACTACATGTCAAAGTCTGTTAAGTGACATCTAAATGGTCCAGCCAAAATCTTGTCCTTGCAAGAGACAATCTTCATTATTTATCCATTCCACAAGAATGGCATTTCTTGCAATGAGAATAGATACCTATGGAGTACAATTCTGATAAAAAGGCAATAATTTTTTCTAATTGGTAAGCATTTGTTTACGCTAATGTGGATCCCCTTACTAGCTTACAGAGAACAGATAAAGTAGTTTATGCTTGGTAAAGGAACTGGATGGGCATTAATCTATCTCATGGCTCAAATTTACATTTCCGTTCAATCGATCACAGATGGTTTGTCAGTGAGGCACGTATGCACAGACTTCCAGAAACCCTCTGGAGTCACACACTAGTGAAGCAACACTCCAGGATTTACAACCTTTGTGTCAATCCCAAAACAAGCTAAATGCTCCAATGAAATGAAATGGACTTTTAGAAAATGTGTCCAGGAGACACAGACTGTCAAAAGGCTCCCCTGGAGCAACTTTATATAATTACATCATGTTATGCTGACAAAACTGAAGACCAGCTCCATTTTGTGACATTACTTAAATATATATATATATTCTGATGAGAGATTTTGGCATCTAAATTTGGTGACACAAACATATAACAGTATTTTACTCATATGAAAACTGGACAATGAAGAAAACTGACAGGGAAACAATATTTTGGAATAGTATCCGTGTTAGTCTGTGGTTCAGGCATCTCAGAAAACAAGACAAATAAATTCATTCAGAATATCAGGTTAAAGGGGAGTTTTATAGATCTCAGAAAGTCAAACATAGAGGTTCTTGATCAATTCAAGGCTGAACTCTTGCTAGAAGCTAAAATGAGGTCATTGCATTTTTTGGAGAAAGACTAACTGAAAAAGACAGTGAAGGAATTCATGCTTGCTTAGTCCATTTGATTATGCTGTCTTTGTCTCATCTAACATTGTGACTAAATTTACAATATTTTGTCAAATGGTGTGCCTCCCCCTCCCTGTCAGTTACCCACCTTCATAGGATTGCACCTTGTCTTCTGATTTCTCCTGGTCTGCCAGTGATCATACACAAAGAAAAATCCTCTCCTTCTCTATTTCATGGCCCACTCTTCTTGGTTTTCCCACTTCCCATGCAGAGCACATTTATGATGGTGAAATGTGGGTGTGTCTTGACTCTGGGAAATCAAAAGTGGTTTCAAGTAAGATTTTCTACAGTGATGTTGAGTTTTCCTAGCTGCTTTTCATGCACTAGGAAAAACAGTGAACTGATGAAAATCCCAGGTTTCATGATGAGACGGTGGCACATGTCATTCAGATTATGACTGAAGCAGCAAAAATGTCAGCAGCTGAACATGTAGTGTTCATGTGGACTCCTTCAGAAATGCTGGGGAAATCAGAAAGTGGAAGGGAAATGGGAAGACCTAATATGCGATAGGTTTGGTCAGCAAAGGGAAGCCACACTCTTTAGCTTGCCTCATTTGAGCAGAGCTGTTAATAATATGACCTTCTGGAGATAATAACTCATTGGGTCACCATAAGCTAAAAATGACTTGCACATAAAACCAAGACTACTATGATTTGTTGTTGTCGTTGCAATTGTTCAGTTACACAGTTGATTCTGACCCTTTGTGACCCAGTGGACCATTGCGCGCAAGGCACCTCTATCCTCCACCATCTTCCTCAAACTGCCCAGCTCTGTTCCCGTTGCATCAACAATACCATCTAGCCATCTCATTTTTGGCTGGCCCCTTCCTCTTCTGCCCTCAACCTTTCCCAGCATCAAGGCTTTCTCAAATGAATCCTCTCTTCTCATTTAATGTCCAAAGTATTTTAGCTTCATCTTTACTATCAGACCTTCTAAGGAGCAGTCAGGGTTGATTTCTTCTAAGATCGACCTATTTGTTCTCCTCACTGTCCAGGGTACTCTCAAAACTCTCCTCCAACACCACATCTATGATTTGGGATGCCTAAATTCATGACCCTGCTGTGCCAAGAAATTCATTGTATTACCTTTTGCCAGTTATTCTCTCTCAGCTTCACAGGGCAATTGTGAGAAGAAAGTGAAGGGAGGAGAGCCATGGGTACTGCCTTGACAAAAAAGCATTATGAATGTGTGATTCAGGATGTGATTGCATCCAGAAAGACATGCACTTGGCTGCACTAGAAACAGTCATTTTAAAGAGAGCAATCTCCCTTGAAGCAACCCATCTATCTGATGGGGAACTGCCCCAGCCCAGCCCCTGAAAATAGAAGCCCCAAAAGGTCCAGCTTGAAAGTAGATAATGGTCTTGTGTGATCACCAAGAAATAGGTCACACTAGATGGCACCACAAGTTGTCCAAACTGTCATCTATTTCCTGGCAGATCACATCCTACATTAATTAAAAATGTTTGCACCCTTTGACATATACAAGGTATCTGTTCTAGAACAGATGCTTGACACATCTAGTTCTAATATTGTACACAGGATTTGAGAGCATGACTGCCACTGTGCAGTTCTATGGCACACTGTTGAGTGGGAGAGCTGATCTCTTCTACATGTACAACACTACCAAACCACCACCACTGTCCCTGGGGCGTAGATGTTTTTCCCAGCATGCACTTAGCCTGTTTTTCTCATTATCTTTCACCAAAGGTCACTGTGAAGGTGTAGCATAAAATAGAAGTACAAAGGAAGTTAACTTTAAATGCCTTGCCAGGGAAATCTTAAATCTTTGCCTCCCATCAAAGGTAAATGCTCAGAAATTAATTGAAGTAGCTCTTGCCATTGATTCTTTTTATCACAAACGATTTAGAATGGTAATGACCAGGAGTTGTTTCAGAAAGATTTCTGTCTTATCAATTGAAACAGCCTTTGCTTTACTTTATGCATTTTCAAATTGATGAAATAATTTTACACATAAGAGATTTCACAGCCTTGCCAACAAAAGTCAGTCCAATAAAAGGTATACATCTTTATCTGTATCCAGCACTTCAGTTTTAGCATTTTGAAAATGTGATTTGAAAAAGGCAATTATTGCATAGTGTTTTTTTACATGATGCAACTTTCCAATTGTAAACTGTGATGTACGATAGATGGAGAAATCTAGAAAGTACTGTAACTATTTTGCTACAGCTTTCGGAAAGAAGGTCCCCAAATACTGATCCAATACATACGGTAATACTTTGCCCTCTGGATCCAGACAGGAGTATTACTGAAAGTAAAACAACATTCTATGGTTGTAAGAAAGACAATGTTATTTTTAGGAGGAACACAAAAATGATTATTGTAATATAATATAATGAATCAACAGATGGCAGCTATTGAGGTATCATCAATATACAGATGATACCCAGCTGTATATCTCAGCCCATGGAGACACAAGTGATGCAGTGGAAGTCCTTTCCAGGTGCCTGGAGGCTGTGAGGGTCTGGATGGGGGACGAGCTACAACTGAATCCTGACAAGACTGAGTGGTTGTGGGTCAGGGGACCTACATTAACTCAGGAGCTACCATCTTTGGTTCTGGATGGGGCAGTTTTGCCCCCAACAGACCTGGTGTGTAATCTGGGGGTCCTCTTGGATTCACGACTACTGCTCGAAGAGCAGCTGGCAGTCATGACCAGGAGGGCTTTTGCACAACTTCGTGTAATACGCCAGTTACCCCTGCTCCTAGACCCTGACTCCTTGCTCATTATCACACATGCTTTGGTCACCTCCAGACTTGATTACTATAATGTGCACTACATGGGGCTGCCCTTGATGACCATTCAGAGGCTGCAACTGGCCCAGAATGCGGCTGCCCGGGTCGTGTTGGGGTGCGGGCGTTATGCTCACAGCTGCGGGAGATGCACTGGTTGCCTGTGTGCCTCTGGATGCAATTCAAGGTGCTGGCCATTACCTTTAAAGCCCTATATGATAGTGGGCCAGGATACTTAACAGACCGCATTGCCCTAAGGACATCTGTCCGTCCCACCAGAGCAGACCAGAGAGACTCTCTGGTTGTACCATCGGTGGAGAGGCGCACCTCTCTAGCACTAGAAGGAGGGCCTTCAGAAGGAAGGCCTTCTCCGTGTCTGCTCCGGCCCTATGGAACCTCCTGCCAAGTGACCTGCATCTCCAGATGGAGCTGCTGCCCTTTAGGAAGGGGATTAAGACCTGGTTGGCGGGGCATGTGTTGGGTATGGGCCAGATGGTTGCCTCAGTTTGTTGGCTCATCTAACCCCTCCCTCTCTGTGTGTGACTTGTTTAATCTTTTTAATTTTTATAACTTTTTAATCCTGTTTAATACTGCTTTTATACCATATTTTACTGTGTTTTAAGTCTTTTAAAAGTTTGTTAGCCGCCCTGGATCTTTGTGAGAAGGGCAGCATAAAAGTTTGATTAAATAAATTAATAATAAACAAAATTGAGGTCTATTTAATCAAATTTGTTTGCTTCTCCATGTTATCTTTGTACAGGTGAATTGGTGCTGGATTTCTAGAGTTCCTGGCTTAAAGATGAAAAGGAGAGTGCTTACATGTTACCAAAAAAGAAAGGTAGCCAAGTTGAGCCAGAAAAACAGCAACTCTTTCTTAGACTCAACCAAAATACCAGAAAAGTCTGCAAGTCTCTTCCACAACTCTTTGATTAGTTGATACAGAACCAAATGATGGGGAAAGAAACAGAAAAGCCCAATAGATGCTGTAGTCACTAGAGCTACAGTTTGCTTTCAATCTGAAGATAATGATTGCAGCTAAGCGAATCATTGGTAGGTAGCTAGCAGATTATGTCTAGAAATGCAACCAAGCTGATTGCTTCTTTAAAACTATACCTACTAAGTGCCTCTAAAACCAAAAACTCTTTCTAAGTGTCATGAAAATACATAGCACTTAGGATAACTTTAATAATAATAATAATAATAATAATAATAATAATAATAATAATAATAATAATAATAATAATAATAATAATAATAATAATAATAATAATAATAATAATAATAATAATAATAATGTTTGTTGTAGTCCTTGGCTATGAAGTCAGGGATCAGGCGTTCAATTCCTCACTGTGCCTACCAGGGGAAAAGGGAAGCTTTGTGGCAATAGACAAGCTCCACAGTTCTACAGTGCCATCAGAAGGAGCTGAGAAATAAAACAATGGAGGGAACGTCCTAAGAACTTCCAGGAAACAGTCTAGACTCTAGAGGTTGTTAATATTGATGTCTACTAAGACAGCCCAACTTGAAGGATGTTCATGTCAGACTGGAAGCCACCACTTTCTGCTTTTTTGTTCTGGAAAAACTGATTTCCTCTTGATTTGAAAAGGCCTCCTGACCCTGATTTGGAACAAACACAAACACAGCTTACATAAAGGATGTATTCTTTTATTTGAAAACATTATACAGGCATTACATTGCCACAGCCAGTCCAAGTTGGAGCATGCAAATATCAAAACAGAAGATAATTTATTCTCAGTGAGCTTTGTTGGACATTTGGTGGTGGTTGTTTTTTTGGTTCTTACTCCCATTTGTAAGTGTCAACATTAGTGTGCTTTATTATGGCATTTAACAATTAAAATTCTACCCATGGGGTAAAATTTATTTTTATATAGCTAGCTCAATAATACTAAAATGATATTTTTTTTTAAAAAAAAAGAGAGAAAATACTACACACTTGTTGAAAATGTTAATGGCACAAGTTAGCAATATCTAAACTATACACTGAAGCGTCTTCATCTGACACACTGGTGCAACATGTCAATCACTTGGTTGGCAATTGGATTCTTAAGTTTGTAGGTTGAATTAAAACCAAGCTTTTCGCTAGAGCAGGGGTGTCCAAACTATGGCCTGTGTGCCAGATCCAGTCCCTGACATCATTTCATCCAGCCCACATCGCCCTTGTCACTCCTGGAAGTGAAAGTAAAATGTGCCTGTACAGGTACATTTAATTCCGCTTTCAGGAGTGACAAGGGGAGCGTGGGCTGGATGAAATGGTGTCGGGGGCTGGATCTGGCCCACAGGCCATAGTTTGGACACCCCTGGTTTAAGCAGAGAAAATGGCAGCTTAAAATCTATCTCATCCTGTTGCAAAACAGATTGCAAGGCGTGCTTTACTTCTGCTTTTGATGGGAGGAACCATGTGTCCGGCCAGCTGAACCACGTGACCGGCCCATGGGCCAAAAAGTTTGGGTACCCTTGCACTAGAGTTTTTATCCAGTGGTTGGAATACTTTGAAAGTATCCATTCAGCACCAACAAGACAGCTCAAAACATTTTTATTCCAGGAATTGGACTAAACAGTACAGTACTTATGAAATCATTGTTTTTAGCTGGTGTTTGTAGCTACCTGCTGGACAGAAGGATCATTGCTGGTACCCACGGCAGTTCTTAAAATGGCAAGAAACAGAACAATCAAAAACATCCTCTTCTGGACGTCACTTCCAAGACTTAAGCTTTATCAACTTGTGCTAGTTTTTTTTTTTTTTAAAGAAGCAACCCGAATCTTTAACAAGTGACAATGGAATTTAGCAATCCCTACAGTTTAATTGTTCAGCAGCATTTATTGGGAAATGTCCACAGCCAAATGCATGATTTTCATGCAAAGGTCCCTGGGATCATTACCTACCACCTCCAAAATAGCTCAGCCAGATTGGTAGACCTCTATCCTGAGCTTAGATAGCTGCTGCCAGCCAGAGTAGCCATTATTGGGCCAGATGAACAAATGGACTGATTCAATATAAGGCAGCTTCATAGGTTAATATGTTCAGTGACATGTGCAGAAAGTTTTGCTATGTGAGCAGTACACTGCTGAGCATTCCCCTGCCCCTCTGTGGAGTCATTTGAAATCATAGAAAAGTAGCTCCAGATGGCAACTTTCCATAGATTGCAATCTTGTTTCAATTAAAATTCTTGTCATCAAACTGCCTGGCAGATGCCTTCCATCCAGTTTGTTTCTACTGAGACTTAAATCTACAAATTAGTGTCATAAAAATGAGATACTGTATTTAAAAGAAAATCTACAAAAACATTTGGCTTACAAAATAAATACTAAATAATAAGTCTTCAAAAACAATGATGCAAAACGAATGTGCTTAGACAGGAAATGAACACACAAATTCTTCAAGAAATGGTTAAGATGGGACATCAGAGAAAGGTATTTAATTGGTATAAAAGGTAGCAAAAAAGACTGGGCAATGGCAAAGGCCATTAGCAGACTTCAGATTTGAAACCTGAGAAAACAATTTAAGGTCCCTGTCCAGAACACACTTGTATACATGTGAACCCAGCTAGGAGATACAGTACAGTGTGTTCAAACTGAAACCTTTGTTTGTAAAGAGTGGCTTAAGTACCCAGCAGTCTAACTAGAATTTCAGCATAAATGGCTAAATTCAGGAAGGGGGGTTGTGTGGAACTCTGAGAATGCCATTTGCTCCAGATCTGGAGAGGATCACCCAAAGCAACAATCCCATTTGTCAACACACTGATTGAAGGATGATTTCATGTCATTGTTTGCAAGACACTCCCACTTCTTAGCTGTATGATATTTCCTTGATCGTCCTCTACACAACAGTGAATCTTACTCCCTCATAACTAAACTGGAGAGGACTGATAGGAAATGCAAGGAAGGATATAGGATACCCACCCACCATGTCACAGAAGAAGCCAGCCCTCAGGTATTAGGATGTGATATTTCCCCCGCCCCCAAAGGAAGACAATAATGTTGTGGCACCTTAAAGACCAATTGCTATACAGTAATACCTCGGAAAACGTTTACCTCCTTTAACGCTAAAATCGCATAATGTTAAATAATCTGGGGAGGAGAATTGGATCGAATAACGTTAAGGTCCTATGGGATGGATCGGATAACAACCGCTAAAGCCTGTGCGGTTACAATGTATCTCTATGGAGCTTTAACGTTATCTGATACATCCCATAGGTTTTTAACATGCATCGGAGAACACTAAGAATTGGATAACACCAGGACTTGTGGAACCAAGTCTTAGCATTGTCCGAGGTATTACTGTATTTTAATTTGATTTTTATGAATCAAGTCCATTTCCTGAGACATAAGGGTTGCCCTCCCTCCACATGTCTGCAAAAGTAGACTTGATTCATGAAATCTCAGAAAACAAAACAAAACAAATAAAATAAAAAACACAGTAGAACTTTAAAGACTAACAGCTATATTTTCACTGTTAGCTTTCGTGGATCAAGTCCACTTCATCAGACAAGGAATGAAACTTACAGGCATGTTCTTATATACAAAATTCAGGAGATCTATGGGAGAAGGGTTGGTGTCAAGCAAGATGACAGACAAGCAAGCTCAAGAATGCAGTATCACTCAGCCATTAGCAACAATAGATTATTCAGATAAACTCTAAAAGACTCCCTTTCAATCTCAAGGTTGAACATTCTTGTGCTTGCTTGTCTGTCATCTTGCTTGACACCAACCCTTCTCCCATAGACCTCCTGAATTTTGTATATAAGAACATGCCTGTAAGTTTCATTCCTTGTCTGATGAAGTGGACTTGATCCATGAAAGCTAACAGTGAAAATATAGCAGTTAGTCTTTAAAGTGCTACTGTCTTTTTTATTTTATTTATATTGATTCATGAAAGCTCATATTAAAATATAGCATCCAGTTTTTATGAAGCCATAACATTTTCGTCTTCTCTCTCTCTCTTTTGCTTTTTGTTTTGTTTCTTGTCTGATATCACAGACTAATATATGGCTACCACTCCCAAAACTAGAACAGTGGTAGAACTCTGGTTTCTCTTCAAGTCAAATAAATCTTTGTAAACAAAACTGATTGAGGAAAAACGGTCCCAACACATCTGTTCTTTTTTTTTGCCTCTTGTAGCTATTTTCATCCTAGTCAGCGCAATATATTGTGACATGTCATTTATCCCAATCAAAGTAATATACAGTGCATCGGGACCAAAATTGTCTTGCAACATAATTTAGTGAACCTGAGGCTCACTCACAGTAGGTTGGCCCTGCAGGGTGGCCACTGGGATTCTCAGAAGGTTCAACAAATATAAGGTATACAAATGTAACCCTGACAATAGCCATAACCTAACCTTAATTCTACCATCAATACACTGGAATTCAGAAAATATCCCAGAATACCCATGATGCATGTTGTTTTGTCCTGGAAGTAGAGGCTCACAGATGACTCTTTAAATGTTAGTTGGTATTTTTTTTTTGCCTTATATGCAAGAACAAGCAAAACATAAAAACTTCTTTAGAACACTTTGGATTGTTGTAAACTTGCTACAACCCAATTATATCTCTACGTAGAGAAGTGACAGCTTCTTTCATTCGCAGCTAAATGTTGGGAATCTTATAGGTTATAAATAATGAAAACTGTGCAAACTATACACAGTGGAATATCACTCCTGCCCAGAAAGAGAGTGCATAAATTCTGATGTCAGTTTCTCAGTGAATGAGTATGTACATGTTGCTTTCAGGAGAAAGCAGCAGTTACATGCAAGCAATGCATTCTTGTGCACAAGTGCCTGTGAATCTGGACCATAATTTCCATAACAGTAAACTACGGAATCTAAAATCTATGCCATCTAATGATCAAGATGGTACATTTGTTTTTCTTGCCATAGGAGTAATCATATCTACCCTTCCCCAAAAGAAAACAACCATCTGTTCAGTAGTGAACACATATTCTTTTTAAGAGGAATGGACTCCAGTTAAGATAATTTTCACACACAAACATATGGACTTTTACCTTGAATGTTCTGGGAACCTTGCTAAGATTTTAAGGAAATATCTTTTGGTGGTCTCAAACCCATTTGGGGAATATCTGATTCCTTTCTAGACACATATCTTACTTCCCATTTTCTTGAGGTAGGTAAACCTAGTATTTTCTAATGCAAGATACTAAGCTATAAAAATAAAGTTATTTAACTCTTTGCCCAGAAAGGAATCCCTTGGGATACTCTCCTGTCACTGAGACACAGCTATCTTTCCTTTCTTTCATGATGTTGGGCACCAGAGAAATCAGGGGCGTCTTTGTTTTCAGCTGAACATCTACATAAGCACTCAATTTAATATTAGCCAGATGAAATCATATTGCTAGAAATGAAACCCTGGGAAGAACAGTTGAAGGAGGAACTTCTTGGCTGTAACAGCTGCATAGCAATGGAATGGCATGCCTCAGAAGGTGGTGGGTTTTCCTTCATTGATGTTTTTAAACAAAGATTGGCTAGAATCGTTTGTCATGAAAGCCTTAGCTATGGATTTCCTACTTCATCAGGGAATTGGAATTGGTGGCTTTTGGGAACCCCTTCCAGCTCTATAAATTTATGATTCTGTGGTATAAATCCTGCATATTAGCACAACAGAAAGTGTAACATTCAACTTGCACCTAACTGGCAATTAACGAGTCACTGCTGTGATTCTCAAGCACACACCAAGTCAAGAATTGCAACTACGATTCTTAACTGCTGGATAAGACTGAATGTTACCTCTTTTATCATGCTAATCAATTGGGTTTCAGTCTATAACTCTATGAAATGTATAGTGTTTATGCCTTATAGAGATAGACAGGACAATATTTTGGCTTGGCCTTTAGCAAGTGCTTGAGGACAATATGAATCTTATTGTCTCCTTAACCTTATCAAAGGTTGAGATTTTGGCCACACTGGGAGGTGGCACAAAACTGGCATTGACTCACCAACCAGTTTTCATGTGACTTTGGAATTCCTGTAAACCCAGTGGAACATAGGAAACAGCAGTTCCCATAACACTCAATAACACTGAAATTGACACTAAAATAAGTTTTGAATTGGTAAAGATGTACTTGACACCCAAAGAAGAGACATCAGTATTTTTAAAGAGAACACTGCTGACAAGAAAGGGGCTAATTCTTATTGTTCTTTCTGCTGCACCAGAATAATGTGCCTCTCTGAGGATCTTTCACATTTGAAAAAAGTAGTTTAATTTTAGCTTTGCAAAATGCCTTTGCAGAATTCTTATTCTGCATAATGCAGAATTTGGCCCATATTTACAGAAATTTGAAACCTAGACCTTCAAACACATTACTCTTTTGAGTAGGGGAAAAATATGTGTATGGATACAATAAAACTACAAATATTAAACAATATTTAATTCTACTTCCCATTTACATCTTTTATGTAAATACATTTAGGACTGAAATGTAACCTAGCCATGTGGAACTGGAGATACCAACTAAATAACTGCAAATGCATGAAATTCCCATTTGGCAGTTATTATAGATGATCTAAAAATAAAACAAAAAATCATTTTTAAAAAAAAATACAAAGAGTTTAGGATATTTCCATTAATTAATAATTCCTGAAACAAACTGCATCTGGCCAATATTAGCTACATGTATTCCTGTTCACCTTGTAAACAGTAAGTCTAAAAATCCCAGGGTTCAATCCTCTCTTTGTCACAAGACCCACAATAAATAATTTTAATGAATAAAAAATACACTTTCTTACCTGTTTGAAAGGAGTAAGAAATTAGCAAGAAATGTAAAACGTTTGTAAAGGTCAACGTCTCATGGTTTCAGAATTGTAAATATTTGTTTTAAAAGAGTAAAAATGTTTGTTTTCAACCTATTCCTAGAATAGAGATGAATACTGGCCATCCCCTGGCTTCCCAGAACAGATGGCTGAGGATGGTGAGACCTCTTCTCCAGCACATCTGGAGCACAGCAAGTTAGAAGACCTGCCTTAGCTGACTGGTCAGCCAGGCAGCTGTATGAACAACATGGCCACGGGGTATAGGCCTTGTGACCGACTGACCTTTTTCTATGTGAAACAAACTCTTACAGAGTGTCTGTGTGTATATAGACCTGCTGTACAAATGTGGCTTTACTGAAACACAGGGCTGTAGCCAGGGGGTGTCCAGGGCAGGCTTTGCCCACCCCGAGTTAGCAGTTTGCCCACCCTCAAACTCCCGGCTGCTTATATATATATATATATATATATATGTATATGCCACATATATGTGACATTGTTGCCCATCCTGAAAAAATATTCGCCTACCCACATCTGGAATCCTGGCTATGGCCCGGCTGAAACATCATATACCTCTTGGCAAATCCAGTGTAAAAATGTGTGGAAATACTCCAATTATGGATGTTAAGGAATTTCAGCATGCATTCTGAGAGCTGGCACACACGTTATTATTTGAGTGCTTTACTGAGAGTCCCTCCATCATGAATTAACTTTGAACTAGCAAAACCGATGGCTTTGGGAACAACTACTCCTAGGGCTGCATACCTTGTTCCTGAGGGTGGTCAGGCCTTTTTCAGTGATCTAGTCAAGAATCTTCCTGTTACTCTCTTCTTTTCTCAAGGGCAACCCCCCCCCCTCCATACTGTCTCGAAGGAACGGGCTGGGTAAGGTGGCAGTGGCCATGGTGGCATCTGCCACCCAACAGGTACAGTTCTTCTTAGCCAGAGGAAGCTCTTTGCTCAGAGTAAAAAAAAAAATCATGTGAGGGATCCCTGTAAAAGTAATCAAAGTTTCAGGTCTTCAGTGGGGAAAGGTGAACCTGCACCCACTGAAAGAACAGCCACTGTCTTGTATCTATTCCTCCTTCTACAAGATGTTCTTGTTTTGTTTTGCTTTGCCTTGGGAGAGAGGAGAGGTGGCAGAGGGGGGGGGATTTCAGGCTCATGAGCAAAATTGAGGTAGATGGTCTGCTCAGAGCAGGCTGTGCCCATCCCTATCCTGCTTATTTTGAACCCCCCCCCCCCACACACACACACACTCAATTTTTTACATCAGGATCTGCTATGGAACCTCCACCTTATACCATCCCCACCCTATGCAATTCCAGTCTATTGAAGAGGATCTTAAAGAGACACTCAGCTCAGCTATGGCATTAGTCTTCACCGTGAACCAAACATAGAAATTGTATGTTTCCAATGGAAGGTTGGTTAGCTGACAAGTTGTCCTAGAGGCCAGCTTGCCCACCATTTCTGAACTTCTTATCAAAGAACCACTGCTAGTTTTTGAGGGACTCCAGTTAGGATAGCAAAGGCCTGAAAATTACTGCTCTTATTCACACACACTTAACAACAATTTAGTCTGTAATTTTACAAGCCTTCCCTGTTTGCTACCTTGCAGCCCACCTGAGCAACTGCATTTGGTAAATACCTTTCTCTATGAATGATACAGAGATAATGGAGATACACACTCCACCAGGGATGGCAAAGGCCTGAGTTTAGGCAACTCGGATGTGAGGTTCTTCTTCTGTTTCCTGGCCTAGACTGGTGTATGTTACTGAAGGCTCCAGCTGCCCTGTAGCTGGCAAGTCTACAACAGGTCCTGAAGGGTTTCGGAACTGCTTGTAAACTCGTGGATCCTGCGCAACGTAGGTGGATGTGGAGGAGTACAGCACCAGGCCCACAAGGATTGTGAAGAATGACAGCAGGTAAAGTCCTGAAAACTGAGTAAAAACAACAATAACAAAAACTTGGTAAATGGCATTTTGGTTGTGCAACACAACAAGAAAACATAGCCAAAACATTCAGCAGAATTCATAGAATGCTTGGTTTAGATCCAGGAGTAGATTTCAATTTGGTGGAGTTATTTTATGCCAGATTGAACAGAAGTTCAGTGACACATATACATTATTTGAATAGATACTATGCACTTGTGCTTATTTCCCATATGAATTTGCTTTTATTATTTTTGCATTTGTCAGTAAACGTTTATTAATCACACACAATAGCCATGATAGCCATTGCTCCAAGGAATTGCAACCGCTGACATCACCAACATTTCAAGAAATAAATTAAAACAATTATATTTATTTTCTACAGATACAAACTCCCAGAATTTCAAATGGGGAATATAAAACTTAAATGTTAAAACTCAGAAGCTACCAGCAGCACTAATACCCAAACACTTGAATATGGCTTTGAATTTCTTGGCAATAAACAGTGTTGCAACTGTCTTAGGAGGCTGAAAAAATGTAAAGGAAAGGAAAGAAACCTCCATTTGGCAATTTGTGATCAGCTGTACCAGGAATTCTCAACCTGTGGCCCGTGGGCCAAATGTGGCCTACAGCACCATTTCATGTGCCCCCACCCCCACTGCCTCCACCACACCAGGAAGTGCCATGTGGTGGAAGAAGGGCAAAATGGCCATCTGGCCCCTGAAGCAGTCTGAGGGAATGTGACCCAGCCCCGAGCTTTAAAAGGTTGAGAACTCCTGAGCTATACAATGGATGATTTTGATCAAAATTGCAGCTGTATCACATGATGATGATTGCAAAGGTGACTTGAGAATTCAATTCTTACATAGTTGCATAGGAGTAAATCTTGCTAAATACAAAAGCTCATATAGTTCAATGGTTAAATACAAATGGTTAAAACAATTAAACAGCACATATGAGACCAGAGCAGTGAAGAAAAGGAAATAAAAGAGAGATAGAAAACAAGAACAAAATATTTGCCATATCAAATAGCAAATCTAAGGACAATTACGATAATCAAACATTACAAAAGCAAAGATTTTTCTAAAAAGCGCAACAAAATATCACATGTCACATCAGGCTTGTGAAAGGGAAAGGATGGTCTTTTTTATGGGGGAAAAAGATTGGCCATAACTTTTTGGTTACAGCTACAATAAGCTTAATTCAGCATAGAATAACTAGTCCAGACATCAACTGAGCTAATTAGTCTTGATTTTCCATCCAAGAGCAATCAACCCCCAATACTTCGCATTGAGATAGCATTAGACTACAACAAAAAATAATGACACAATTTTGTGTTGTTGCTAAGAAAAAACACCCCTAACAGCTACTTGGAGGCTGCAGCAAAATCCATAGGAAATAGAGCAACTTCAGGTAGAAGGCATATGATGTCCCCATCTCTGTTAACTGAAAAATTCTAATTTATGGTTCCATTACCACACTGATTGCAGGAAGAATATGCAGAACAATGGCTCCATAGATAAGATTTTCAAGTGTTTAAATCTGGTTCACCTTTCACTAAGACAGAGTTCACACTTGCACAGTTTGCCTTAAAACTGACAAAAAATAGAATTTCCCATGAGCTAAAGTTTTTAACCTTTTAAAAAGATAGCATGTGTACTTAAGGCTAATTTGCCAATTAATTATAAGTGAGCTGTACTAAATAGACCTGATTGTGCATTCTTAATGTACAGCACAGAATGTCAGAAAACATTGGGCAGTCCATGATAAATTAGTTAGTAATCCAAAAATGATCATAATAAAGTTTCCTTCTACTTAACCCTCTTTAACAGTAAACAAACAAAACAAAAATGAAAGGACCCAAAAGTATGTATTACAAGTTATAAGCTTCAGAACCCACAGGTGGACAATAGAGTGGGGGATCTCTAGTCATGATGAGTTTAGTTTTCAAACTCCATCAAACTCTTCATCAGGATAAATTGTAAAAAGATTGGGGTGGGGGTGGGGAGAGACACAGAAGTCCAAATACTTGGCCAGGTGTTTTCAAGGCAAATTAAGCTGCAGTGAAAGTTCTAGGTTGTAAAATGAGGTTTGATCAGTCCAGGGAATCATGCAAGAATCACATGGGCTTTGGCAAAGCCCACCGAGAAGGAAACAAGATGGAGATTGACCCTTTCTGTTAAAACTATTGCTTTATATATTAATCTTTGTGAGCCCCATGAGGAGAAAGATGACATACATACAATACATATCAATCAATCAATTTGACTAGCCACACCAATTCTCCTGCAATTTTTAGCATTTTTTGCCTTTTAACTTTTTAATATATAGTATATAACTGACATCAACCAAAAGGTGAAAAGAACACCTGTTCAGCTTGAGTAAAATAATACATTTGGATAGACAGCAAATTGCCTTCAAGAATGTACATCAATCACTGAAAATTCCACTTTCCAGAGCTCCAGGTTTTACAGGGTTGTTTATATACTAATTTGGATAAGACAGCATACTTGTCCTCTTATATATATATTTAAAAAAATATTACCTGTCTTATACAATATACACTATTCTTTTGTCATTTCAGGGGAATGTTAGAAGTACAGAATCAAATATTTGTGAAAGATACAATTTCTCAGCCTTGACATATTTGTTTAATCCTATAAGCAAAGAGTATATCAGCCTAATCTAAAAGACATTTAAACCAGCCACTCCCTGGGGGCAAGTAATACTTCTCATTGTTCCAGCATAACTGAGTATTCATTTGCAAAACATGTTCTGGAACATGAGCAGAGGGAGTGGCGTTAATACTGTTGTCCTTGATACCCTGACAGCCATTTAAAACATGTGAACATTTTAAAGAACCAGCCTCTTATGACGTGTGCATCTGCCACAATCTTCCACAGCTAGAAATAAACAGGCACATTTCAGAAAGGAAGATGCCTTGATGAGGGAAGTCCAAAATAGAGGGAGCGTGGTCCAGTGGTGAGAAAACGAGGCTCCCACATCTCCCCAAGTTGTTAATTGCATTCACCTCCAAACATCTCACTTCCTCCTTTACCACACTGGGAGATTTAGTTCATATGCCCTGTTGCCTTGGCAGCTGAAAATATTGTGTCAAACAGTAGCAGTTGTGATGTTGAAATCTGGCATTGACTTCAGTGGGGTGGGGTGAGATCTTTGGCCTTGGAGAAGCTAGGCCAATAGCAACAGCTGCTGAACAGCCACCATTACAATAGGCTTCATGTGAAGCAGAAAAGTAGATGCAAGTGCCTTTATTTTTGTCTTTACATATAACTGCTTGTTCCCTCTTCCCAAACCCTCTCCCGGTAATTTCATAATGCAATATTGATGTTTCTCAGGCTCAGTGAGATATTTTCTGGAACAGCTTTTTCTATCCTAGTAGTGATCCCAGCATATTGACAAGCCCTCAGATAGCCTTTCCCAAGCTGATGTCCTCAGATGAGCTGGACTATAACTTCCAGACCAGCCCTCAACTATGACAGTTGTCGTTACAAGCTGTCATGTTGGCTCTGACATTTGGGGTAGCTATGAACAAGCAATCTCCAGAAAGTTCTGTCCTCAATAGCCCTGCTCAGCTCTTGTAAACTGATGTCTGTGGTTTTCTTTAGAGAGTTTACCCATTTCATATTTGGTTTTCTTCTTTTCCTGCTGTCTTCAACCTTTCCCAGCATTTTTGTCTTTCCCAAAGAATCTTGCCTTCGCATGATGTGCCTGGCTTCAGGTTCATCATTTTTGCCCCCAGAGATTGTTCAGGCTTGATTTGATCATGGACCCACTTATTTGCCTTTCTGGCACTCCAGGGTATCCACAAAGTTCTCTTCCAGCACCACACTTCAAATGAAAAATTTCCTCCTTATCAGCTTTCTGTACTGTTCAGCATTTGAACCCATTCATGGTGACTGAAAATAGAAGAGTGGAGATGGTCCTTGTCTTGGTCTTCACCTCTGGAGCAGGAGTGACTTTAACCTTAAAAACTGTTTCGGTCACAAAAAGTCCTTGGCATGTGCCAGCATAATAAATGAATATCATATTGGTCTCTCAAGTTACATCTGTGATCTGTTGAGTACTAAATCAATTATATCTTACATTTCTACTTATCTACCTTGAAAGAATCTTCAAAGAGGATTATCAAAATCCTTGCAAATCAAAACTCTCTTTGTGAGCCTTTTTCATTCCATTAACATTTGAAAAATGCCATACAACAAAGCCAAAATCAATGAGCTTGCATTCTTTTGAGTATCTCTCCTTTAAACATAAGCCACACAATGAAACCTCTCCCATATATTCTTTTATGGAAACCAGGGCCACAAAGTTGAAGCATGATAGAATGCTTGATAAGATGAATTTTAAAATGCTCATTATTGGAAAACAGAATAGATTATAGTGATCATGTAAAACGGGGATTCTCAAGCTGTGGCCCACAGGCCAAATGTGGCCCACGGCACCATTTCATGTGGTCCCCCACCACCCTCCACCACACCAGGAAGTGCCATGTGGTGCAGGAAGGACAAACTGTCCGTCTAGCCCTCAAAGCTGTCTGAGGGAGCGTGACCCAGCCCCCAGCTTAAAAAGTTTGAGAACTCCTGGTGTAAAAGATGGAGTACAGGTGGAAAGAACAGGAAAAAATACACTGCCCTTTTCTGAATTAAATTTCTGATTAACCATGTTCAAAAGACAAGATAGATTTTGACAGAACAGCTCAAATGCTGAAAGCCACCATTCTCATAAGGTGAGGTTAGCGATAAGAGAATGATTTACATAAATCAGCTAAAGCAGAACATGGAAAGAAGCAAGGAGAAGTCTCCGGGAATGTCCTTGCCAGAGATGCTGAAATTGCATCCTGCAGTGCAGAGCCTGCACTCAGCAGGTGCTGGACTAGATTATCTCTAACAATGATCTTTCATCTCTACAGTTCTATGATTCATAACGCTGTTGGAGTTAGCAACTGCAAAACCTTTCTGTATCAAGCCTTTCCTTTCTTCTCACTGATTAACTTTTTAATATTCTCCAGCGACTCACTTTATCAGATGCCAGTTGCCAAAAGTCTTTTGTGCTTTGTTTCGTTTCTGGGTGTAAAATGTTAATAAAGTACCAGCTGCCTGTAGTAATCAATTCTGCATTGCTATATTTGAAGCTAATAGTGCACAAAAGCCAGGTTACTATAACTGATTCGGCTTGGATGTTTTGTTTGTTCCTTCTGTGTGGAATTTTACAATGTGTGGATACAAACAATTCTGTATATTTTCATACAGAATAAGATACCAGTGATTTGCAGCTGCAGCTCATTCAAATGAAATAAAACTGTTATACTTCAGACACATAGTGAAAAGACAAGACTCACTGGAAAAGAAAGAATAATGTTGGGAAAAGTTGAAGGCAACAGCAAAAGAGAATGACCAAATACGACATGTACTGACTCTGTAAAGGAACTGGGTCACGCTCTCTCAGACAGTTTTGAGGGCCAGATGGCCATTTTGCCCTGCCTGCACAATAGGGGTGGCCATTTTGTCTCAACAGCTTCAAAGGGGTGGACATTTTCTCAAATGCTCTTGGAGGGCTGGGGGGCACATGAAATGGTGCCATGTGCCAGATCTGGCCCACAGGCCTTAGGTTGAGAACCCCTGATATAAACTGTCATCCACACAAAGACTTGCTGAGTAAGATAGGTGTCAATCTTAACATCTTCCATTCTCCAGGATAATTTATGAACTTGTCACTGAACAGAGTAATCCTGACAGTATTTGTAGTGGAGATCTACAAGGAACTATCACCACTTACGAAGCTCTGCTAATTGGGACCAATCTGTGACAGAATCAGAAGGTGGGGGATCTCTAGTCATGATGAGTGTATGGACTCATCTAGTTGATGGCAGCTTCATAGATTCCTAAATTTCTATAGGGCTGGATATTCTTTTGCTTTAATCCAAGATCTCCTTGCCTGAAAATCAAGTGAATTAAATTACAAGCACCATGGAACAGGGTACGTTAAGTTTATAAGGCCACAAAAGAAAGGCAAAGATTGACAGATGGACACGCATACATGTCTTCAATTTATTGGCTGAATTGTAATGTTTTCTGTAGCATCCCTTTCATGTTTTCCTCTTACAGAAAAATGGGAGACCAACAAAGCAACTACGGCACTTAAATCCATCACCTATTAATTTTCAGAAGTCAGGTCTATGGTATATGTAATAATTCATCTGTACAACTTGACAGGGACTGCAGTGACTCAAGTGGATAAGATGCTGACTGAAAGGTGGCAGGTCAGCAGTTCAAGACCTGAATATTGCAAGATGGAATGAGCTTCCATCTTTGTCCCAGCTCCTGCCAACCTAGCAGTTCGAAAGCAAGAAATTGCAAGCAGCTAAATAGAGACAACTTCGGTGGAAAGGTAAATAGCGTTCCGTGCACTCTAGTGCCTAGTCATGCCTGCCACGTGACCATGGAAATGTCTGCAGAAGCAGACAGTGCTGGTCCTTTGGCTATGAAACAGAGATTAGCACTAAACCCTAGAGTCGGATACAACTGGCTTTTGAGCAAGGTTGACCTTTGCTTTACCTTACAGCTTGATATACTTTAGTGTAGTGTCAAAGGATAGACTGCCACTGTCATAATTCTTCTCAATAATACACCTGTCTGGAAATCTATGTTTCTATTGTATTCATAAAATACAGTTTATTAGAAAAGGCTCTATTGAAAATACTGTGGCCATCTGTCATTTTGTTGATCTTGTGGCATGATTTGAAACTTTGTATCAAAGCTTTATGTTTTTCCATTTTTCCTGCTGCATGCAGCATCAAAATCAAAATTCCCATTTACATCAGATGAGTTAAGTCAATCATGACTACTTTCACTGATAAAGTGGACTCACAAGTAATATCATTGCAGCTGAAGGTGGACTAGGCTGAAAGAGGTAGAAAACCCCACAGAGTAAACAAATGGTTCATTGCAGCTAGGAATGGGGCTCAAGATTTAGTCATAAACTGTCTTAAATCCATCAGATCAGTTGGGTGTATCTGCCAAGAAAGATATTTGGTGATAGTTGTAACCCATCATATTTCAAGGATTGTAGCTAATATTTTAATATTCATGAAGTACTAATGTCTACAAAGGGAAAGTGCTTTTCCAAGGAATGAATGTATGTTCCTCTGTCTTTCCCACCGATTTTAATTGTAATCTATTTATACATTTTGATAATAGACTGGCAATCGTAATCTATAAATTATTTTACAATTCTCTGTAAATACAGATGAAAAACAGCATTAATTGCAAGTCAGTTTTAAAGAAATATAAGCTGCCATTTCATTTTACTGTATATGTGCCTCAACACCATTTTCCCTGTACAGCTGTATAAGGCCCCTTTAAAAGCATTTTATTTACCAGCAAATTCCCTCTCCTGTGGTTTACCTCAGATTATTTCACAGTTGTCACAAGAATGTATAAGTAACTCAGCTGACAAATGCATCTAAATCCCTTTTCCCATATAAGCTAATTTTTTCCAGTAATTAATATGACTCTTGGAAGTCTGATCAATTCCCTCCCTATTCTGAATTGGTTTCTAATTGATTACAAACACTTCAAAGCCTTTGTTCTCATCTGCATCTAAACATGTGCACATGTAGCCCCATTTTGCAGACATGCTGAGCAGCAAATAGGTGTGATTCACAACCCTCTGAAGAACACCACCTTGAAAACACTATCAAATTCTAAGGGTTAGAACAACTAAGAAAATAAAAAGAGGTCTGATCCGTCCACAGACATAAATCAGGAACAAAAAGGTGGCACAAAAACCCTGTTTAAGAATGGGTGTAGAAAACAGAAAAGGTAGAAGTAACCAAATAAATAAGCCCAAGCACTGAGGGGGGGGGGGCAAAGAAGGGCAAGTAGTAACAACCATTTCCCCCTTTTTTTTGCAAATGTGCTACAAGTCAAGTACAATATAGTGCTGCTTTACATTACATTATGCTATATATTTGGTTGAAAATGCTGGAGTCTACTTTGGCTTTAGTCTATTTAGTTAAGGAAACCTGCAGCAGTAATCCTGAAGACAGACAGACAGAGGAGGGATGGCCTGCTCTTGATGCTACAGACTCTGCTATCCTACCTTTTCCAGCCTGTCTGAAGCAATAGCAGACCAACAGATTCAATGTTTGGAAAAGATAGCAGGCCAAAGTGCTAAACTACCTATCTGGGGCCCTTTGCTCATGAATTTGTATTGGTCTTGCTTTCTGGATATTCACTTGTCTCATTTGCTCTCTGGTTGGTCTTTCGATTTGAATACAGACTGCTTTTGATCCTGTCTTTCCTTTTACCTTGCCTGATATATTACTTCGAATATGTAGGACTTGGTCAGCATTCTTCAGCAATATACTGCATTATGACCAGTGGTGGGATTCAAATAATTTAACAACCAGTTCGCTGCCCTAATGACTGTTTTAAGTATTTAAAAAGTGTACTGAAAGGTAGTTTGTCATTTCATGTAGTTAATACTTAAATAAGAACAATAAAATAGGTACACAAAACTAGAATGTTGTAAGAGGTTTAAAATATTAATGAAATAATATTAATACAACCAAAAACATCAGCACACTCATAAATCTCATGGGAATTTTGGGCATAACACAAAGCTGAAACAAATGGCAGCATGTGACCCCCTGGTTGCTTGGCATTTTTTCTCTTTATGTTATATCAGGGGTGCGCAAACTTTTTGGGCTGTGGGCAAGTCATGTGGTTGAGTGTTCAGGTCACATGGTTATTATTATAATTATTATTATATTTCAATTTCTATACCGCCCTACTCGGTAGGGCCGACTCAGGGCGGTTCACAACATATATAAAATTACAAAATTCATGTCCATAAATCATAAATACCTAACATCAAAATATCAATAGGACTACAATAGCAAGAAATTAAATAAACATCAATATCAAATAACAGTCCAAAATTTCTACATCTCAGTCATCACTCAAATTTTACAAAAAACAACTAAGCAAAACAAAACAATTACTACGTCCCTCAACAAATGCGAAGCCTCTCCGCCCCGACCCCCCCGCAGATGTTCCCGGCAAGAGCGGCAGCGGTGCGAAAAACGTCCCAGCAACAGCGTCCTTTTTAAAGCCCCGGCAGGGCAGGGCTCTGGGGCCAGGTGAAGTGAGTCCCCGAGCTGGACGCCACGTCGGCTTCTCCCCCCCCCCGCCGCAGATGTTCCGGCAAGAGCGGCGGCAGTGCGGAAAAGCCCCGGCAACAGCGTCCTTTTTAAAGCCCCGGCAGGGCAGGGCTCTGGGGCCAGGTGAAGTGAGTCCCCGAGCTGGACGCCACGTCGGCTTCTCCCCCCCCCCGCCACAGATGTTCCGGCAAGAGCGGCAGCGGTGCGGAAAAGCCCCAGCAACAGCGTCCTTTTTAAAGCCCCGGCAGGGCAGGGCTCTGGGGCCAGGTGAAGTGAGTCCCCGAGCTGGACGCCACGTCGGCTTCTCCCCCCCCCCGCCACAGATGTTCCGGCAAGAGCGGCGGCGGTGCGGAAAAGCCCTGGCAACAGCGTCCTTTTTTAAAGCCCCGGCAGGGCAGGGCTCTGGGGCCAGGTGAAGTGAGTCCCCGAGCTGGATGCCATGTCGGCTTCTCCCCCCCCCACCGCAGATGTTCCGGCAAGAGCGGCGGCGGTGCGGAAAAGCCCCGGCAACAGCGTCCTTTTTTAAAGCCCCGGCAGGGCAGGGCTCTGGGGCCAGGTGAAGTGAGTCCCCGAGCTGGACGCCACGTTGGCTTCTCCCCCCCCCCGCCGCAGATGTTCCACCCAGAAACCAAAGTAAAAAACACATGCATACGGTGCCCAGGTGTCCATCTTAGAGAGAACCTTGATTACAAGTGCCATTTTAACAACCAGCTTGCCAAATTTAGCAAAAAATTAGGTATCACTTCTGTCAAACCAGTGCAAACCAGCTGAATCCCAGTACTGGTTATGACCCATTTGATGTGCCTTTCACAACCCTGCTTTTTAGCTAAAACCTGAAGGACTACACCCTGAGGGCTTGTGCCATGACAAGACAAAATGGAGACAGGAAAAACATAAGTAGAAGGAAGGGCTGAATAAACACAAGGATGGACAGAGAGAAATTACAGCATGAAAGGAGGAGAGGGCACTGGACTAAATGATTTCTATACCTCACAAAGCTGCCAGTTTTGCTATCTATTTCTAAAACAAAAACATGTGTGTATATGTGCGTGGTGTGAAGCTGTTACCTGCAACTTGTTCTAAATACTAAGGCCAGGTTATCCTGCTATGGTAATAGAGTAGACTCTACTGCCAGCAATGCAGCACCGAGTGTCAGGCAGTGGTTAATTAACCTGACAACTCTGAAGACAAACGGCCTTGGGTGCCAAAGCCCATAGGGAATGGTGACGTCCTCAAGTGGATTAAATCCCACTTGAACCCATCTTGATGGAGGGCAGCAGCTTCATCAATACTGGCCTGGGGCTGAGGAGGACTTTGTGTACCAAAAGGGCTTAGGACCAGAAAGTAACCCACAGAGCTGGATCAGTGGTACGGGGGTCATGCTGTGATGCGGAAGGCAGATGAAAGGTCACTGCATTATATTCTCAGGACAGTCTTCATGGCTGATTGCCATGATGATCGCCAATATTCGAATTTGGATACGGCAGATGAAGTAGTGACTATCTTTATGGGTTTTTTTAAATGTTGCAGTCTGTGGCAGTATTATCATTTCAGTCACTAAGTGGCAAAATTTCCTAACCATAGCATAATTATTATTCAGCACAAAAGCTTCTATTAACAGAAATTGTTCCATTTTTTTATAGGTAGCCAGTGAACATTATAGCAAAGGTGACTAAGATCACAGAGCCACAGACAACACCAGAAAGGCTGTATTTGAGATTCCAGAGCATCATCATTTAGAATCAGAGTCTAGAAAACTTCTTTTTTGATTGACAACTACCAGAAACCCCACACTGTCTTCATGCTGGCTTGAGAATTACAAGAGTGTTCATTTTTTTTAAAGCTATTTCCCCCAAGTTCTTTACAAAGCAACTAGCAAACAATCTAGTGATGGCTGGAAGCAGGAATGTTCTTCAGTGTGGAAAAAAAAGAGAGAAAGCTCCCTGCAGCCTTGGATTACAGTTGCGGCTCATTAACCACCGTTGGATCAGTGCCAGCTTCTTTCACTTAGGACTCTGTCATTAGACAGAATGAATAATCTACAAGGATGTCTTGCAATGGCAGCAAAGTTCAGCTGGCCAAATCAATAGTTGTATCTTCTCGGGGGAAATCACTTGACAATGGGACAGGAGGTGAGCCATTGGGCCCCACAGTCAAAGGTCTTATTGCAGAGGATAGAAACAATATTTTCATTTTTGGCAGCTCCAAAACATGGCCATTTTTTTTCACACATCTTTGTTAAATCATTCAGCCTCTTAAGGATCACTTTGATTTATTTAAGAAAACCTCCCTTCACATATAATTTAAGCCTTATTCAGCTATAGAAACAGTTACAAAGAATTCTATAGCACCCCAAAGACTAAAATATGTACTATAACATGGACTTCCAGGAGGGAGATGGTCCCATCTCAGATGCTGTTATACTTTTGAATCAAGCAGCCTGGGGCTGTATCCTTACAAAAGGGTTAAGAAAACCATGATGTGTTTCAAACTAGCACCATGCTAGGTTTCCTAAGGGAGGCATTTGAGGTACAGTAATACCTTGGATAACGCTAAGACTTGGTTCCACAAGTCTTGTTGTTATCCAATTTTTAGTGCTATCCGATGCATGTTAAAATCCTATGGGATGGATCGGATAACATTAAAGCTCCATAGAGATACATTGTAACCGCACAGGCTTTAGCGGTTGTTATCTGAGCCATCCCATAGGACCTTAACGTTATTCGATCCAATTCTCCTCCCCAGATTACTTAACGTGATTCGATTTTAGCATTATCCGAGGTAAACGTTATCTGAAGTATTACTGTAGTTCACATTCACACAATTTTAATTTTTAATTTTGATGCTCCTTCTCTTAGTTTGTTAAATTTTACAGATATTTTATAAGGTTTTTCTCCTGAGGAAGTATGGCATAAAATGTTACATTTCACAAATACCGTTGGTGGATGCTACATTTTTTGGTGATTAAAGTATTATTTTGCTCCATTCTTAAAGAGGAGAAAGTCCTACATATATTTTACCCCTTGCTTCTGCCTTAGGCAAAAAGATTGTGAATGATATGGAGCTCCTTGCCAAGAATGCAGGTCTCTTCCTTCTCTATATTCAATCCAATGTCACAATCCCATGTGTGGTCAAACATTAGGAGTTCTGATCAGGTTGCTGGCATTAGGCAAGAAGCTTTAACATTACCCCAATACAATGTGCCTTCTGGTTCAGAACACACTTGATATGCATGCTTTTCCTAGTAGAGAAATTGAGATGAGTTGCTCACACAATCTAGTAGAAACATAATTTTCTTAGAATAACTAAAATTCAGCATATGGCTTACGAACGAAAACAGGTGAGCCAAACGTGCTCAAATAAATATTAGCACTGAGAAAAATGCTTTCTAAATCTTCAGGACGCTGCCCTGTTCTTAGTATGGAAACTTAAAAGGCTATATGTCTATACTGGAGTGTACCATTCTTGAGTCACTGAGGAATGGTGGCAAATTTACACTTATCCTGCCATCCAAAATAGAAACACAGTGTCTGTTTGTAGGTTATCTCTTCTGTTGGTCTTCCTTGCCTATTTCTCCAAACCTCCCTGATAGAGGCTCACTGAGTTTTTGTGTTGTCCTGTTGCCCAGCCAAGTAGGAACTCTGAAGTTTTTTAAAAAGCAACATATGGGAGAATCCATACAGATTACTTGCCAGCTCTTTGTTTGAAAAGCTGGGGAAGAGGTTGCTATCCAAGGAGCAGCTACCTGAGGTTAGGTTGAAAACAATTATTCCAATGAAACCAGCAGGTTTTCTCCTAACTTTCCTCTAAGAGGTAAACGTGGCACAACTGCCTGTCATGAATATTTTGGGACTCTCATTTATAATTTTTCTCCAGCAGCCACAAAATACTAGTACATGGACTGAAGAAGTGGACTTGACTCACATAAGTTCCCTCATTGTTTGATTTTCATTTTTAGTAGTCTAGAAAAGTATTACCTCCTCCTGCATTTCTTTGGTGGGAAAACACTCCCAATACATAATAAAAAAGGAAGTTACATTTTAGACAGTTTCCTATATTTCACCTTTCATTTAAAGAAGCAAATGATTGATAACCCATACAATGTTGACTTCTGAAGAGAAAAAAAGGTATTTCTGCATTTTCCTTTAAAGAAAAAACATTCCTAAAAGACAAAAACACCTTATCTGAACTGTCCATGTTGCTAACCTCTCAAGTTTTCTCTAAGAGATGTTAGGAAATGCTGCTGAATCTCTTATAGAGTATTTAATACTGTACTGTAGTTGCTTACCTACAGCTGGTAAAGTGTGAAATAATCTTTTGTTACCTTTCAGATAATGAATGGTTCTATCAAAACTCAGGAAAACTGCTCTAAACTGCTAAACTGAATGCATAACTTTGCATTTTTTTCTCTTTCAGGAGATGATTGATAGTAGGCTACCTTTGGTGATTAGAAACATGTTTTCAGAGTCAGCTCTCATTGACTGAAACCTCAGCTTCCTGTAAGCTAAAACCTAATCAAATCTGAGCATTTTATGAAAGGGATTGCAGTTTGCATTTCAATCCAAACTTATTTGAAAATAAAGCTTCAAGTAATTATACTTTATAAATACATTATAAACAGTCCATTCAAGGTGCCTGTGAGTCATAATGGATATTTCTGTTTTATTATAGGTGATGTATCTGGACAGATGTAGACTACAGCATCAAAATGTGTGGATCATATCACACAGCTTGATGGAAGCTCAATTCTAATTGTTCAAGATGATGCAGCTCCTTCATGCAGGAAGGTGAAGTCCTGGCAAAATATTTTGAATGTCCCTCTGCCACACAATTTTGTTTGCAAAGCTGTAGATCTCAGTAAATCTAATTCCCTCCATTCCCTTTGATTTCCAGAGATTTATTGTGGTGGGTGTAATAAAGCTGCCAGATTGTTAAAAATAGCAGCCCTGGGGGTGGGGTGGGGATCACAGCAGTAACTTGAAAGCATTATAAAATTCTCTTCTGGAAGAAGTATTAAAATGTTCAAAATTTTCTAATGCAGCACGAGGTATTTGTTCATTGGTCAATCTGCTATTGAACAAATGGGACTAACATTGTGAACTGGGCTGAAAATAGAAACAAATGGACATACAGAGAAAAACAATTTTTAGCAAAGTGATTAATTCAAGGGAAAATAAAAACAAATCAGAAGAGTTATATAAGATTAAAAACTCAATTATTGGAATCCTATTGATGCTAAAATAAAACTTGTGTAACCTGCTGCAATTTTATTTAAACCGCAGCTAATCATGTCCACAATTAGGCATATGACTGAGATGTACCCTGACACTTTATTGATTAGCTGCAACTAGCTGGGACATGTTAACACAAATGTTATGTGAGCATCAGTAAGATTCTAACTGATCAGTAGGAAGCTGACTTTTAATCTAAGGAGACACACGTTTTAACACATTTTAAAACATGTGTCATTTACCACTTGCAGATGTTATGTTAATGTAACTATAATCTACAATCAAGTTTTACAACTGAAAATTACAGCTCTGCTCTGTTCTGAGAAATGAACAAATCTAGCAAATAATATAAACCACATGCAGAAGGTAATTATGGTACCCTTTCCTTAAATATCTGTAATTAAATATGGCATCTGAACCAGAGTTACCTGAAAACCAAGATATGAATACTTGGTTTGAAAGCTCTGGGTTGTTTTTTTAATATACATAAACATTGCTGAGTATTGCACCTGCACTCCATTGTCACTTTCCCACTCACACTGCTAACAAGGCAGCAAGTACACAGAAAGAGCCTCCTCAAAAATTGTGGTATTTTTGAACCACAATCGAGCATACCTTGGTCACAGCCACCTTGTGTTGCCGGCTAATCTTTCTCACAATAGGTCTGGTGATGGGAACTGCAGAATGAGGTCACCAAAAGGTGCCTTCATTTTGGCATTTTCATGTCTGGCCTAAACATGGAAGCAGCAGCAGCAGCAGCAGAGGCCTAATTTCTATACCCATTCCTTCATTATACATCCTGGCATTCCTTCAGCCACTGAGTACCCACTGCCTTGTCTGTTGGTCATAACAGAACAAAGGTTGCCAAAAAAGTGTTGCATGCACTTCTCTCAGGAGCATGTAGGTTAGAGAATAAATATTGCCTGGACTCAATAAGGCCCCGTGATTTAACATTTAAACATGACAAATGCTAGAGAGAAACCAGTAGGGAGATGTCATCCTTGTTAATGTAGAAAAAGCAACCATGGAGAACAATGCGTAGATGAGACAATAATCTAGACAGCCAGATAGTTAACTGGGGCTGATTACAGGAATCACGTAAGTTCCCCCGTGACTGCAGATCCGCTGGCTGCCAATCCATTTCTACACTGGTTTAAACCTATAAATGCCTAAACAGCTTGGGTCCAAGCTATCTCAGTCTATACCAGCAATGGCAAACCTTTTCGTGACCAAATGCCCAAACTGTAACCTGAAACCCATTATTTATCACAGAGTGTCAACAGGGAAATTTAACCTGAATACCTTCACCACAGACTCAATAGTCTGCCATCCGCACCACACTCTCAGCCACATTTGAACATCTTACTCAAGACAGGGGAGGGATAAAGCACTTCCATTGTGGGTGGGTGATGGGAGAAATGTCCTCAGGTGCACGTGGAGATGGGGAGAGGAGCAACCCGGCCTCACATCCCTCTGGTTTTCTAGTAACAAACTCTGGTGAACTCTGTGCTGGGGCAATGGCGCACATGCCCAAAGAAAGGGCTCTGAGTACCCCATTTAGCACATGTGTCACAGGTTTGCCACCACTGGTCTATACCTACCCTTATGAGCCTGGCTGGTTGTTAAGATGATCAGGGAGGCTTTTATCTCACAGGTACATATGAGAAAGGTGGGGGTAGAATAAATGAATGAATGAATGAACATCCAAGCACACACTCTGCTCCGTTTACCTTGTAGTAGAAGAGAAAGAATCCACAGAAAAGGCTGTACAAATCTGCTGTAAGGAGGGAGAGGTTTACTGCTGTAGCGCTGGTCTTCTTAATCACCACAGGCATGAAGCTGTAGAGGCCAAACATGCAGGCACTGAAGCCAACATACAGCAACCCTAGGAGATGTAAGGATTAGGAGACAAAACCAAACATCAGTTAGTTCGTGCTCCTGAGGGCATACTATCTGTTGAGGGGAGGGACAGGAATTTTATGCTGTGTAGAACTGTGAGCAGCCCTTGATTAAAATTAGATCTTAGAGCATGGATTCTCAACCTGCGGCCCACGGGCTGGATGTGGCTCATGGTGCCATGAGGAAGCGCCATGTGGTTGAGGAAAGGCAAAATGGCTGTACGGCCCCTGAAGCTGTCTGAGGGAGCGTGACCCGGCCCCCGGGTTAAAAAGGTTGAGAACTCCTGTCTTATTGGGAAATGATCTTACTGAAAAAAAGATTCCATGTACTGTGGGATCCAAGGGAGGATCTCTTGCAGGGCAGACAGAGCACAGGCTTTGCAGGCAGAAGACTACAGAGTCTATTTAGGACACCTCCCTCCCCTCCAGTTAAAGTGGTCTTAGGTAGCAGAAGAGGGAAGCAGACCTTCAACAGGCTACTGCTGGGGCAGAAAGCTCCTTATATTTGTACATGTATTTGACTCTGAGCATAGCTGTAATGCACCCAGCAACCAGGACAAAAACAGATTTTCCCCAGAAGCTGTCACCATTGCAATGCAAAATATTTAAGGGGAGGTCGGGTCTTGGCTAGCCAATAAAAAGCTGTTAGCTTTGCAAAAGACATGGTGCTCATTTACTGATGTGGATTGATCCAGTTCCTTGCACTTTTTGAACACTTATTGTGGGGTGTGAGGATATGCGGGCTGTCATGCTCACTACCTATGCTTTCAAATTTACGCTGTAACCTTGCCTGAACATCTGATTTACTAAGGTTTGTTCTTGCTCATATATGCCTGCCACATACCCACGGAAACATCTGCAGACGCAGATGGTGCTGGCTCTTTGGCTAGAAACAGAGATGAGCACTGAACCTTAGAGTTGGATACGATTGGCTTTTGAGCAAGGATGATCTTTACCTTACATAGAGAAACCTTGCATTTGTCCAGACTGCCCCTTCTGAGGTGAAATAGGATTCTGGTTTTGTAGGTAACTTGAAGATGGAGGAGGGGTTAAATGACAATTAGTCTCCCCCCCCCAACCTAATTGCACAAGCAACCTTGGCCCATATTGCAAAGTGTCTGGTTTTTTAAAATCATGTCAGAAGCACACAAAGGTGCTTTTTGGGTTGAAAGGGTTTTTGCTGGAGGAACTCCACTCAGGGGATGTCCAAATGACGCTCCTTTTGTGTCCCCAAGATCTTTTCCCCACCAAAGTGGTCCCTATTTTTCTCCTTACAATTTCTTGTTTTTGAACTGCTAAGTTGGCAGGAGCTGCGACAGAGACAGATGCTCATTACGTCATGCAGTACTCGGGTCGAACTGCCGACTTGCCAACCATCCAGATGAGCCACTTCAAGAAGTATGAGCAAATTAAACTCTTCCTCTGCTTCTCTGTGGAGATGCAGGAAAAGTGTAATTATTTTTCCTTCTATTTGATCTTTGTGTTTGATAGCTGCAGTGATGCCAAATATCCCATTCCCAGTGTCCACAGGCACTAGCAATGACATATATAGGAGTGTGCCAAGAAACTGAACCTCCAGACAGAGCTTCAAAAGGCATTCATTTGGGGCAACTGGGACCATTCTAGCATCAAATATGTGTGGATGCCATAAACAAAAAGCAGACCGGCCTTTTCCCCACAACCCCCAGAGAGTTGATTTAATGCCTGTCTGTCAGTCTCCTTTTGAAAATCATTGAAACTGTAGGATTTCTGTCCAAGAACCCTGGCCTCTTGCTGTTATTGTCAACTGAGCCAGGATATGTGTAAATTTATACCACAAATTATTGTTTTCCCCTCACTTTGTAAAAAGGGAATGAGTCACAGAAGGCTCTTAAAAGAGAGCAACTGTTCTTCCTATTGATTTGTTGTTTAGTTGTGGAGTCACGCCATAAAACTGGTACAATTTTTTGTGTGTGGCAGAGCCTCATGGCAGATGTGCACCGCTTTATTAAAGTTTGTGGATAATTAGAGAAAATGATGAGTGAAAGCCCAAGGGGAGAAAAGATGTACTGTGTAGCTTATTATAACTTCACTGCTCGGGGATTTCCTTTGTTACTAGTTGACTTGGAAAGCTTTTCAACCTGCTGCTTTTGATGTTTATTCTGAAAGGTTAACAGAATTGTTGAAGCATTATCAACACATTATTTTGCTCCTCATCATAAGAGCCATTTTGCATTCAAATTGCCTTTTTATGTCATCCAGCTCTTGTCTATGCTCTTGGGTTGGGTTGTCATTGCCCATATAAAATGACCTCTTTTATATTATACACCGTATGAAATCACTAGCTTTTATTCAGAAGTAAGTTTCTCCAATTTGAAAAGTGAATATTTGGATCACCAAAGAAGTAAAATCGTGTAGAAATTTACTGGGGCAAGAAAGACTGGCATTGTTTGTCTACTAATTTATATTACTTGAAACAATGAGTCTTTGGAGTACAATCATGCTTCCCCCTCAATAACTGAGTTACCCAAATGTAATTGTTTTTCTTTCTTTTCCTGACAATGATTATGAAAACTTGGTTTTTAATTTTCCATCTGGGAAATGGAAACTCCAAATGGTTTAATGCACTCAGCTACTAGACAAGCTAAACAATCTTTTTATGAAATTTCATGATAATTGTATATTAAAAATCACGGTGCATTAAAATCAATTAATCTTTCAAATAACACAGAAAGGGGGACAGCGAACTGGTGGCTCATGGGCCTAATTTGGCACCTATTGTCTTCAAGTCAAACCAGCAGCCTAGCCATTATCCCAAGGAAAGTCCTATTGAGCAGTATAAACAATTTAGGCTCATCTAAAATAAAGGTAAAAGTTTACCTTGCTTGAAAGCCAGTCGCATCCAACTCTAGGGTTCAGTGCTCATCTCTGTTTCAAAGCCGAATAGTCAGCGCTATCTGCTTCTTCAGACATTTCCATAGTCAAGTGGCAGGAATGACTAGACACCGGAGTGCATGGAACATTGTTTACCTTCTCACCGAAGTGGTCCCTATTTATCTTCTTGCAATTTCTTGCTTTTGAACTGTTAGGTTGGCTGGAGCTAGGACAAAGACGGGAGTTCATTCCGTCCTGCAGTACTCAGGAATCGAACTGCTGACCTCCCACCTTCTAGTCAGTATCTTAGCCACTTGAGCTACCTCTTCTCAATATGACCAGTAAGAGAAGTTTGTGGAGAGCTATCCTTCTGTTCTGCTTCTTAGGTTCATTAAACATCTTTGACAAGAATGAATGTTTTGTCATAAAAATCCTGGGCTTTGACCTGCATTTTTCATGATCTTTTTGCCCACTCAATTACTGTGTGCTTTAGCCTGTCTAAGATGGTGCATTCAATAAGGGGGAGAACACTTTCCCCACATACCTACCGCATTGGAATGTAAACATGTTAGCCTTGTGAGTTGTGAGAAATGAATCCTAAAGTGCGATGGACATGACATCTTGTAAGATCATTGGTTGGATTCCTTTAGGGGGATGGCAATAAGGTGGACTGAGGAGAGAGGTGCTAAAATCCATGGGGAGCCACTGCTCACTTTCTTGCATCAGGGAAGCCATGGGGAACCTCACATATGGAGTGAGAGTATTCAACAGGCCACAAGGGCCAAAGCCAGTTAAGCTTTTCATTATTTTTGTATGTACTTTAAACAACTAAGTTTGCAAGTTTGATTTCCTATGCTATATTCATTTCTTTAACTTACTTAATAAACCTTATTAAATATAGATCCTTTGTGTCTATTGAATTAGGACTGGAGTTGACTGGACCATGCTTGGGGCCACATTTATGCTACCTAGCTTAAGTATTCTGAAATAACTGGTTCCCTGCACACTCACTAGCCTGGCCAAGTGGTGCCAAAGGGAGCACTGAAGGACTGAGCTGCCCCACATGGAGGTGGCAGTCACTGATGGTGAGAGGGCAGAGGGTGATATGTGACAGGAAGCCATGATTAAAATCTCTAGGTAAAGATCAAGATCATGACATGCTTGAGGTGCCTAAGATCTGTCAAAGCTTCTGCTGCTGTTCAGAGGTGCTGGTGGTGGTGGTGGTGGTGGAATAAAAAAATGCTTTTATCTATTTTCCAGCTGGGGTGGGAAGAAGTCAATCTTTACTAGATCCTAGTCTTGTATCAATAGTCTAAAATAATTGACAATACGACAAACATAATAATTACAAATTATAATCACAGTTCCAAGAACATGATACCTAGACACCATAAATCTGGAATGCACACTAACAAGATCTTGGGTCTGTATACCTAGTTGTTTGGTTATTTAATGCTAGTTACAGCATTTGGTTTTTCAAAAATATATTGCTTAATCTGTAGTCCATACTATTTGGAGCCAATCCTGTTGGATACAATGGAGCAGAATACCAAAGAAGAAAGGCCAGAGTCCCACTGCTGTGCTTTACTCGCAGAACAATCCTTTATGGGCTGCTGGTGAGTTTATTTATTTTTATATTTTATATTTCACACTTGCTAACCCGCCCCAATCGGGCAAGCCCGACTCTGGGCGGCTTACAACCCAAGTTAAAACACATCAATAAAAAATTTAAAAATTCATAGTTCCTCAGCTTGCACAATAGTGGACTTGGAGCATCATAGGCAGGCTGAATCTGGCCAAAGCATTATAGTGCTTCTCAAGAAAGTAACTGATAGGCCAGTCTTTGGTGTAGCAAACTAAAGACAACTGCAATCCATGTGAAATCACGTACATTGACTAATTCAGGACATGACTCTAATTCAGTGCATTTAGTCTTGGACAGTACAGCACAAGAATGTAACAAAGATACCTGTCCAAGAAAACTATGATGTAGCCCCAGAAAGCGTCTCTTGTTCAAATAGTAGCCACTGGCATAGTGACTTACTCACTTACCTATCTGCCAATCCCAAGGAACCTTTAGCAACTCCTTGTGTTCCATTATGGCACTGGGAGAGAGAAGGAAAGTGAAAATAAAATTTGATGAAGGGAATTAAAATATTTCCACTTACCTTCTTAAAAGAAGAGATGACAGACTTGGGGAGGGGGACCCGCTCTCAAAGGTAAGTGATGTCAGACCTATTTAATCAACTCTGCCTTTATCTCCATGTTTGAAAAGTAAATTGCAGAATAATAAGTCAGTAAAACACAATTTAAACTTGTTTAATGAAAATGGTTGATCTGCCTAAAGCTGTAAATCCATTCTACATGATGTACCTGCTCCTATTATTACTACTGTATTAATATTTTTGAGAGCTGTCAAATGAAATGCTAACAATGTATTTATATGAATTATAGTGTCTTTTAAATGCCTCTGTGGAAAAGAAATACCAAGATAAATCACAGGAGTGGCCAATCATGCTGAAATGAGCATCAGAGACATTGACATAAAGTAAGGCTATTTCAAGACTAAGGAGTTAGAATACCCAGAGTGTATCAAACTTCAAACAATTCATTTACACTAATGTACAAATAATGATCCTATTTGTGGTTACTTGAAAAGTAATTCCCACTGATTTCAAGGGATTTTATTTGGGAACAAATCCCAATTAATGGCTTGAAAATTTATTCCAAATGAACATCAGTGTGACCATACTGTGCTACTGAGGGCTTTCAAATTAAAATACATTCTAAGCTATTTAAAATTTCCCTTCAATATAAGTACACCCACACTTGATATTTTTAAGGAAGGATAGGAGCTCTGAAAACTGAATTTCTTCATTTGGATCTGCTTCACGTGGAGTCGTAACCATGCTCCGGGGTGAACCTGTGGCTCATTTTCAATGCAATCAAAAAAAGATTGACCTGGCTGTGTCACACTCAGAAGAAGGCAGAAGGCCTCATTAAACTTTTCACACAAGAGTCAAGTGCACAGTTGGAGTGGCTGCATTGCAGTTGGCTCAAATAATTTAAGAACAGTACACAGAAAGGTGGGAGAATTAAATAGTGATAAAAATCAAATAGTATACTTCAGGAGTACTAGGTATAAGAAGAAAAATTCTAGGCAAAGCACATATATAGACCAAACAGTTTCAAAGTGCTGTTAAGCTAAAATGATACATTTAAAAAATAGTTCCACTGCTAACTAGTATTAGCTAGTATAAGAGTATTTACACTGGAATTGCACATGATTTAATGGTTTTAAATTGTTTAAATTTAAATTAAATTGCCTGGATTATCTCACATGCTTCCAATGTCAAACTAATATTTAATGTTTTAACCAGTTCTATAATATTCACCAAAGAAGTAAATGTTATAAAATGTTACATAATGATATTTTAAATATTTTGACCAGTTTTATAATGTATGAAGAAAGCCAACATTTGGCAAAGCCCTCAGAGGTTATCCTTCAATAAATGCATGAAGGACAAGTTGGCCTTGTGCATTATTTGGAAACATGACTTTTTTTTAAAAGGGTGTGTGTGTAAAGGAGCCCTCTTTCCACCTCATTCCAAACACCCAATAATGGGCTTCTCTCCATCCTATATCCACTGGCCACCAGCAGTCGGGATGGAGGGAAAATGGTGGAAAGCCCCGGCTGCTGGCAGTTGATGGCTGTGGGATGGGGGAGGGGGAGGATGGACTTCAAAGGAGCCCTCTTTCCAGCCCCTTCCAAAATGGGCTTTCCCCTATCCCATAGCCCCTGGTTGCCAGCAGCCAGGGTGGGGGGAGTGGGGTGGAAAGAGGGCTCCTTTAAAGCCCATTTCCTCCCAGATCCCACAGCCACTAGGTGACAGAAGCTGGGGAGGTTGGAATTGGGGGGGGGGGCTTCTTTGAAGCTGCCTGCCCAGCTCCAGCCACTGCTAATTTTGATTACCAGCATATGACTCACTCCGTTTTTCAAGTGAATTTTAAGGGGGGGGGGAGTGCGTCTTATATGCCAGCAAATACGGTACTCCTCTAAACTATAATCCAACCCCAAACCAACATGTGCTCACCTCTCCTCCCACTACATGGCTGGTGGAAAGTCTGAAGGGGTGGATCTAAGTACCGACAACAATAAGCCCAGCCTTAATTAGGCACTATAAATACTGGAAAAGGAAAGCAGCTTTCCCTGACTATTTGTCATCACATTCTTCATGGTTTCTGTGCTGGATCTAAAAATGGAGAATTTCTGCTCACTCATAGCCACTACTCATGAGCAAGGGCCTTTGAAAAGGATATTACCCTTTTCTTTTGCAGACCTGGTGCTTGAAGCAATTAAGATCATGACAATGGAGGAAGGTGGGAGTTGGCATGTTCAAACCATCAGCGTTTAGATGTGTTTGAATAAAGCTTAGGTGTCCAGGTTCCCCCCTGAGGTATTCACTCAAGGGATGGCAATCTAAGGGAAGAACTCGCAGGCAGAGCAGCATCCAGCATCTATGCAAGAGGCAAATGCAGTGTGTTAGACTTTATTCCTTTTCTGTTAATTTTGCTCTGCAGGGAAAAATCCATCTTGTTTCCTTATAAACACTGGCAGAAAAGAGGCAAACAGATGTACATCTCATACATATTTATATACACAGGATAATCTCATCACTCGGGGAGAAGCATAAGATTAATAATATACCAGTAGCAAATACATTATAATTTTCTCCTTATTGTGGGGATGAAGCTACTGAAAAGAAGATGATTAAAATAAAGGCAATGAAATCTTTTGGATTACAAATAAATTTAATCCCTCTCGCACTAGCTTTTACCATAATAAGCATAATAAAAACGTTTGTTTTCCAATCTCTTATTGCCATGTACAATTGTTTTAGGACAGTCCCCAGACTAGATTCAATTTAATTCCAATCTCGCTTAAAACTGAAGAAAGTCAGAGCAGCAACCAATTTACTGACATCACTCAGTGACAACTTTTACATCTTATTTATAAATTTCCTTATCAGTTGAAAACAGTTTATCCTCCCCAAATCCTGCCACTCACCACAGAGAATACGTATGCCATGAAAAACTCAACAATTATTAATAAATAAAGATTCTAGGCACAGCTAGAAAATGTTTTGGAGCACCCTCTCAAAAATGCCATGAGAAACATTATTAGAATTAATAGATCTCTTTTTGGTGTTTATAATGAATTAATTGGTTTAGAATTTCTGTTGCAGGATTTAGCTTCAATTCAAAGTTCCAACTTGTACATTTATGATCAACATTTAAGCTCCATAGCATTTTTTTAAAAAAAATTATCCAGGCCTGTTGAACATGAAGGAGACAAAACAGTTAATGGCCCATTATGCCTCTCAAAGCACTAGAACAGGCGAAGACAACATGCAGCCCATGGGTGGCATACAACCCCCTAAGATGCAAACGATGGTCCCACAACACCCATGGAAGGCAAGGAGCAATTTTGTCATGCCATGAATGGTTCCCAGAACCCATGCTCCCACATAAATAGGGTTGCCATACATCCCAGACAAATGGGACTGTCCCAGATTCAAGGTAGGGAAAATTGTCCCGGACAGTTCAATAAAAATAATGTTAAAGTCCTGGATTTTAAAAATTTACTGATTGTGTATTACAACACACCATCAAATGAACAATTTCCTGTCACGTTGGAGTTGGAGTTGGAGTATACCTGGAGACAAATCTTAACGTCCTCGCCTCACACCACCGCCCAATAAGTGTGACCAGTGTGTATCCTGGAACTGAGGATGTTAAGAGTTGACCACAAGGTGACTTCTCAGAAGTACAACAGATCATCTTACAGTAAGAATTAACTGTTGTAAATAAATTCATTTATGTATTGATGTATTTAATGTGAAAGTGTTTTATAGCTGTCATTATATTATGTTTGTTTAAAAAAGGCTATTTTGTAAATAACCCACCCAACTTGTCAAGTATACATCTGTCCTGGTTTTGTGGGAGAGAATTATGGCAGCTCTACATATAAATAATATAATATATATATATTTCTAACTTGAGGGTGCATTTGACCTTTTAAAAAGTATGCATCTATTTATGCAAAACAAACACAAACTCAAAACCAACAATAAAATCAAAGGGATGGGATTCATGGAAGTGGCACTCAAAGGTCCAAGGATGGGTGTGTAGGCAACCTGAACTTCTGGAGATTACCCACCCTTTCTGTAGATCAACATATGTTGTCAGTTTTGAAACAACTTCATTAGGTGTTACAGAGTCATTTTGTTGCCTGGGCCAAATGACAAAATGGCATCTCTTCACACAACATCCCGTGTACAGATGCCACTGGACAGGTAACTCAACCTTATTTCAGCATTAATAGCAAAAAGAGTGTCCTCCAGTACACACTTGAGACACCAAGTTAATTTAGGCACTCCAGGACCCATTAGTTATTTTTTTGTTACTTTGCCTTATACTGTACATTGTAAGCCTAACTTAAAGCAACAGTTAGGATGTGTTAGATGGGATTAGCTGTGGAGTTCAGGGGAAAGAGCCAGGAAGCTCCCACCACTTCCACCTGGCACTGGGAAATGGGATGATTACCTCATGGTGGGTTCAACTGTTTCCAAACCCAGTTCAAAGTACAAGTGTTGAACTTCAAAGCCCCAAATAGTTTTAGGACCTGGGCATCTGATGGATAACTTTCTCCCAAATGTATCTGTTTTGCTTATGCATTAAAGAAAGCAACTGTAGGTGTTTCTCCATTCAGTTGGTACTTAGCCAGAAAGAGCCCCAATCTTATTTCTGTTCAGCGCTAGATCCAAGTTACCTTCCAAAGCTTTTACAAACATTAATCTTGTCTAGTCTTATTTTGTGGTGACACTTGCATCTCTTGTTTTCTCTGCTGTTCCCATTATGTTGCTGTTACTTTTTTTGGCTTTATTAAATTGCTATTATGATTGCTAGACACACTGCAGCTGTGCTAGTAAGTTGAAATTAATATTGAGGCGAAAGGCAAGTATAAGCAAAGAAACTTGGCTGCAACAGAAAACTACCATATTAGATACAAGGATGGTACCTGGCCTTGCAATGTCAACTTCCCTAATAAATGAAGCATTTTTTCTTAATATGTAAGAGCATTTCATGATGTACTGTTCCCATCCAAGGCACAAATGATACATTTCACCAAGAGCTATACCCAGTGGTGGGAATCAGCAGGTTTGCACCAGTTCACCAGAACCTGAAACAGAAATTCTGCTGGCTCTGCCTATCCAAGTTTTGAAATAATGTAGTCCTAATTAGGGTGCAATGCAGGGCTTTCCCCCTGGTCACACCCACCATACCACTCCCACAGTGTATTAGTAAATTTTTTGGGAGCCCACCACTGGCTATACCAAATTGCTTGCCTTTTTCTGCATGTCTGGATCAAGTGTACTGTTGTGGCTCTTGGTATATTTTCTCTCTCTTATGCTTAAGACCTCTGTTGCTTTACACTGAAATGCATTTTTCCCAATTTGCAAATATGTAGATGAAAAACAAGCTGACGCTTAGCTCCCTAAATTGCTTAAAGCAAAACTAAGTAGTTTGCCAGTAACTGAGAATCTGTTACTGTGGAAAATGTCTGGAAGGCAATGCACACACCGAAGAATGTTATTTGGTTCTCCGTTATTTCCAAGGAGCAAATTAAAATGTTAAATGTGACTTCAGTCAATGGGGATGAGGGCAGGTGAGAAAAAAGAGGAAGGGTTAAGTACATTTTATCTTTCCTCTTTTATTATCCATAGTAGCCTCTTGACACAGCTTTTCACTGAATAAAGCAAGCAGCTTATTTGAAGAATTTTATATGTTGTAGGGAGAAGTCTTAAATCCAGAAGTCACAGGCACAAAACCCCTATACCAGCCATGAAACTCACTGAATTACTTTCAGCTACTTGTGATCTTTTAATTTAGCCTATTTCATAGAGTAGCATACCATAACTAGTGAGAATAAAGTAGGGAAGAATACTGGATATTGCTCTCAGGTCTCTGAAGGAAGGGTGAGGTGATAAAAGGAATGAATGAACCAGGGCACCTAATTTTGCCCTTAGTTTTAACAGCAGTGTGTGCCAACACATTACTTTGGCAGCCACAAAGCCAGGGGCAACAGTACTTCTTCTACTGAGATGTTAACTTTTGGAAAGGATGGCTGAGAAGAAAGTAGGCAGGGTGAACATTACAGTCTTTTGGCCACCGGTGCTCTGCAATTGGAATGGAAGCTGACACACATGATCAGGAGATTTCTAGGGAAGAAGTAAAAGGAGAAAAGCTGCAGGGCCTGTTGGATTTGGCAACACAGTATCCAATGGGTGCCACCATTTTGTTTGGTTCTGTTCTACTTACAGCTGAATCCCACTGAAGAAGGAACCAAAGAGGCCGATCATGCCGAGGAACTCCACCCGACTCAGATTCCGTACGATGTATTCTTCACAGACATTGGAGATCCCATAAAGGGTGGCCCCTCCTAAGACTAGAAGATCCCCTATGAGTTTGTTTTCACCTAGAAAATATATATTAAAAATGCATCATAATCTGCTTCCTGAAACTCTGTTCCATTCCTTCAGAAACTCACTGGTGAGATTTATACTGTAAATCTGAAAGTTCTAAAATTGTTAACTTCCTTCTGAAGGAATGTTTGCTCATTCAGACTGTGAATGCCATTTGTAATAGAGCCACATTGGCACTACCTATGAGTGAAAAGGTTCATTTTATCCCCCCAAATGACAGTTAGAGAAATAAGATGGAGTATATAGAATACATACAACAGAATGCTACAGCACTGGATCTATAAACATATACTAGGCAGGGACTAAACCAGTGGTTCTCAATGTGGGGCAAACACCCTACAGAGGTGTTCAATTCCCAGAAGCCTAAGCCAGTACATTGGCTGATCAGTGCTTTTGGGATTTGACTTAGAATTCTGGGAACTGAAGTCCAAAAACCAAAGGTTAGGGAAACACTACACTAGAAATTTAAAGAAATTAATTAAAATTAGGCACAGATTTGTATTACATTTCCTTTATAACTGGGGGGGGGGGGAGAGGAGAATATGTCCTTTCCATTTTATGCAGTCTTTGGAACCTCACTTCTACTTTTTTTTGAGATGGGGAGGACACTCATGCTCCAGAAAGGCCCATGAAAGCATAGTTTGTTCTGTAATCAGTCCATGATTCCCTGTACCCTTTAAAAATAAAAACTAAGGAACAACAGGAAAGAGGTGGAACCAGACTTCAGGACTTTCCATTTTTATCAGGAGGTGCTTGTGAGGTCCTCACTGAGTTGGGCAGGGGGGATGACATGAGGCATAGCCTCTGAAGTGGCCCAGCTTAGATCAGTAAGCCACTTTCCAAATCAGTTCTGCAGACAGAAGGAAATCGCTCATTTTCTCAAGCCTCTTCCATTTCATTTGGGTGATGAGCTTCACCAATCTCAGAGAAATGATCAGGAAGATTTCCTTTTGGAACAAATAAAGATATGCACCTCCTCCTTGTTGTCTTCCCACGAGGACATCGGCTCCTGCCATACAGCCAATGCCCAAAATGCAGACCACAATGCCAATGAAGTGCACAGCCTTGTACCGCACCAGGAGGAAGAACCAGGACAGCAATATCACAACTGGAATCACAAAACAATCTAGGAGCTGTAAGAGGAGAGAGAGAGAGAGAGAGAGAGAACATCTTTTTTAAATGTTTAAAGCAACAAGGTACATATTAGTTTGAATTCAGACTATACATCAACCCCCCTAAATCATCAGAACTTGACAGGACTACTTCTTTTAGAAATGGTAAGAGGAGACTACACTGGCTCAAATGGTTAAGACTCTGAACTCGCTGACTGGAAGTTTGGAGTTTGATTCTCAGGTACTGCCTGTCTCTATCCCAGCTCCTGCTAACCTAGCAGTTCAAAAGCAAGAAATTGAAAGTAGATAAATAGGGACCACTTCGGTAGGAAGGTAAACAGCATTCTGTGCACTCCGGTGTTGAGGTATGCCTGCCACATGTTGACAGAAATGCCTGCAGACGCAGACAGCTATAGCTATAGCTCTTTGGCTATAAACAGAGATGAGCACTGAACCCTAGAGTTAGATATGACTGGCTTTCGAGCAAGGGCGATCTTTACCTTTACCTTCACTTAAGTGCAGAAAATCCTACATGTCTCTCCATAACCCCTGCAGAAGTATGTAGGTTACCATTGCAGGTGTTTAAGAATGTTTTCTCAAGGTCACAAATGGACACAAGACAGAAAATATGCCCCCTATGCACAACGGACACTGTTCTCCACACATCAGAAGCTAGATCCTTTTGACAATCCAATGTTCTCAAAGAAAACTGAAATCTGAGACATTGGATTCACAGAATCTCTACAACAAACATTAATGAATATGTAAGCACTTACAATTATTAAGAGGCAATAAACATTGCAAGACAAAAATTCCCCTATAACATTTATTCACAATGAGTATATGGAATAGCTAAGTATTTCAAAAGCCAGGTTTCATGTTCTGTAAATGGCAAGTAAAATTATTCAAAAGTACTCATTGCTCACATTAGTGGCCAGTGGTTCCCACCTTTTTGGACCATGCCCAACGTAAGCATCTCTACAATCCTGATACCCCACCCCCCTGAAATATAATACTTATTATCCAAAAAGTGAACTCCAATTCACATGGAGGAAGCCTAAAAGGCTTATTATTAATAACTGTTAATAACTCATTCTCGAATTGCCTCCCTTAAAAATCAAATTGCCCCTATGTGTTGGGAACCACGGATTTAGGCACTCCAACTCTCAGGCTATTCAGAATCTTTCAAGTGACATGGGGCAGTTGAGCTCCTCAGCTATATGTTTAAGCTATATCTTCCTTTAATGTAGAGAACTACTACTTCTTGACATAAACAGCTTGCCTTTACATTATGTAGGGTATAAATAAATAAACTTTCATTTTCTTTGTCTGCTGGTGAGATCTTTTTCAGATGATATTTTAGAGAGGAAAAAATAAGGATTCATATTAGGATGGAAAGTAGAATGAGTTTCCCAGCAACAACTGTCAACAAGCAAACATTTTGGTTGTTTGATAGGCAATTAAGATCTATTAATTTCACAAACAACTTACTCCTAAAGAGATAAACAATGCTAGAACTCAATGAACTACCAATGCTTGCATTTCTGAACCTCAGAATGTATAAAACCCATTGATCAGGAGATGTTCTTGATCTCAACCTAAGCTATAATTATTAAAAAGTCAAATATTTTAAACCCATAAGTTTCCTACTTCACTAAGATTGCACAGTAGGATAAGAGGAACAGCTAGAATTAGGCACCTGGAGATACCATAAGTTAGAAGCCTGGAAGCTGTACTGTAAAAAACAACAACCCTATTTTTATGGTATTGAAAGCACAAATTCATATCTTTGCTTCATGGGAACAAGATGAAAAAGTAGTGAAAAGATTTTCATCTTTTTCAAGATGAAAAGGAGGTTTCTTTACCTTTAACAGCTATAAAGAGGAGGAGATTTCAGCAAATGTAGCTTGGATTAAAACTTGCTGAAATTTCCACTTCTTCTTTTTTTTTTTATATATTTTATTAGGTATTAAAAAAAAATAATACAAGGATACAAAAGTACAAAAGTACAAAAATACAAAAATACATAACAAGACAATTACAGAAATATCTAAACTTATGAAGATCATGTAAAGTATTTTATGCATAACGATATTACGTGTTACATTTACCACCTTTTTAGACATAATCTTCTACACCTTCTTTTCTATTAGCCCATTAACACCACCCTCGTGCTATATACACTGTCCAGGGAGTTCTGTACCTTTACAATTTCCAAAAGTCATTCTGTTCTTGTACAGGGGGTATGCCCTTTTTTTCCTCCAAAGAATAACTTATAAAAGGTTCCCAGATCCTCCAGAAATTATTACTTTGCATTTTTCCTTTCCTACAATTTATTTCCCAAGTAAGCTTTTCATTTAACGCTAAATCCCACATTTGTATATACCAATCTTGAATATTGATTTGTTCATTACATTTCCACTTTTTGGCTAAACATAATCTTGCAACGGTCAGCATTATAGTCAATAACTCTTTATTGTTCTTATTCATATCATAATCTCCTATATCTGTTAACAAGATTGTATCTGACCCCATTCCGATCTGCACTTTTAATATATTCTCTATTTCTTTTTCTATTCTTTCCCAGAAAGATTTTAATGCCTCACAGCTACACCACATATGCTCATATGTTCCCTTCATTTTTTTGCATCTCCAACATATATCACTCAGATTACTATACATTCTGTGCAGACCGACTGGGGTCCTATACCACCTCCATACTATTTTGTAATTGTGCTCTTTGATTCTGACCGACATTGTTCTCATTATCCTTCTTTCCCACATCTTTTGCCATTTTTTTGTTGGTATTCTTATATCTAATTCCTGTTCCCAACTTTGTCTTAACACCTCTTGTATACTTTGGCTATTATTCAGGATCTTGTAGATTTTACTGACTAATCCTTTAATACCCATTTCTTCATTCCTGACTTTAGCCAAAAGTATCTCAAATTCCGTACAATCTCTATTTAGTCCATTTTCCCTTAGGAATTTCTTATTCCAATTATTTATCTGAAGGATCTTAAACCAGTCTAATTGTAGTTGCGTGTACAGCTCATGCCTTTTTTCCTGATCTTTGCAAGTGTTAACCCAATCTTTTAATAATTTTACCTTCTTTTCTACCAATATATCCCTAATCTTTTTATCAATTTTAATTGGAAAATCCTGAAAATCTTCCACCTCTAAAATCGGTGAAATCCCCGGAGTAAGCTCATTCCTCACTCTGTTCCATGTCTCCACTGTTGTCTTTAACATCAGAACCTGACTCTCCTTTTTTCCTTTTTCCTTTCCATCCCATAAAAACTGCGCCTTACCCTCCTTTGTAAATCCTTTCCCTTCAATTCTTTCCCAGATTGTTTCTTGCCTAATTAAAATCTTTATCACATTTCTTATTTGAAAGGCCCTATAATATTTAATAACATTGGGAATCCCTAGTCCTCCCTCCTTTTGTGAGAGATACCACAGTGATTTGGCTATTCTAGCTCCTCTATTTCCATTACAGTACCTATTAATCATATTCTGATATCCTTTCAACTCCTTGTCAGTATGTCTTAACGGTAAAACATCAAACAAAAAATTCAATTTAGGAACTAACATCATTTTGCATATGGCTATCCTACCAAACCATGACAAATTTAATTTACTATATTGTGCTATTTTCTTCTCTATTTCCTTCTTCTGTCTTCCATAATTTAACTCTTTGAGTTCCCCAATTTTATGTGATAGCATTACTCCCAAATACCTCATTTTCTGTGTAATCTGCACATTATAATTCCTTTTTATTGACTCCTCGTCTTCTTTGTTCCCATTAACTAAGATCATTTCTGTTTTATCCCAATTAACTTTCAGTCCCGTTACTTCCTCGAAGTCTTTCAAATGTTTATTTATTTTAGCTATAGTTTTTGTTGGATGTTTCACCGTTATCAGTGTATCGTCTGCATAGAGGCTTACTTTGGTACCTTCCATTCCAATTATGTCCTCATCTTGACGAATTGTATTTGCCAACATTTCCATAGCCAATATAAACAATGAAGGTGACAGTGGACAGCCCTGTCTCGTACCCGCCTCTAACCTAATCTCATTTGTATAAGATTCATTGAATTTGACTCTTGCCGAACCTTGTTTATATAACTTTCCAATAACCCCTTGAAATTTATCTCCGAATCCATATAATCTTATCAACTCATGAATCGTCACCCATTGTAAAGAGTCAAAGGCTTTGAAAATATCTAATGCTAAAAATCCCATCTTTTCCTTTCTTTTTTCAGCTAAATCCAGTATGTCCACTGCTCTTCTTATAAGGTCCGCCATATGTCTGTTTTTAAACAAATCCCGCTTGATCCTTCTTAATATAATTGGCTATGAAACCATTTAATCTGTTTGCCAAAATCGTTGTAAAAATTTTTGCATCTTGATTGATCAGGGAAATTGGTCTATAAGATTCAATTTTTTCTATATTTTTACCAGGCTTGGGAATCAAAACTATAATCGACCTGTTCCATGAATCTGGAGTTGCATCTCCCTCTAAAATCCCATTATATAACTCATATAATCTCGGGGCAATCCAAGGCATAAAATCTTTATAAAACTCAGCTGGTAAACCATCCTCCCCAGGTGCTTTCTCCTTTTTCAACTTTTTTATTACATCTTCTACTTCCTTCATAGATATTCCTTGCTCCATTTTATTCCTATCTTCCTCTGTAATTTTTTTATTTTGTTGCTGTTCAAAAATTAGTCGCATTTTTCTTTGGTTTACCTCTTTTTTTGAATACAAATTTTTATAAAAGTTTTCAATAAGCAAAGCTTTTTCTTTCTTTTTGTTGCATCTTTTCCCATTCTTGTCTACCAAGACACCAACCTGCCCTTTACTCTTTTTCTCTCTTGCTGCTTTTGCCAATAATTTAGAATTTTTATTGCCATATTCAAAATATTCTCTCTTAAGAAAGATCAAATCTTTCTTTACTTTTTCAATATCTTTCCCATCCAACTCTTTCTTGATTTTTTTTATCTTCTGAAATGTTTTCTGATCCTTCTTTTTAGCATATTCCATGTGAAGGTGTTTTAATTGTTGTTCCAATTCCTGATTCCTATTTTGAATTTGTCTATTTCTAATACTATTCAGTTTTATCGATTCCCCTCTAAAGATTGCCTTCATTGTATCCCAAACTCCTCCCCGACTGACCTCATTATTTTCATTAAATTTCCAACTTTCCTCCCATTTCTCCATAATTTGTTTCCTCGTTGATTCCTCTCGATATAACTTCGCATCATATCTCCAAATATACCCTCCTTTTTCTATCTCTTTAAGATTTATATTTGCTGTTACCTTTGCATGGTCAGATTCCCTAAATGTCCCGATCTTTATGTCCTCAATTGTTTTGACTAATTCTTCTGTTACAAAAATATAATCTATCCGTGAGTACATATCATGCACGTGTGAATAATAAGTATATTCTCTTTCCTGCGCTTTAAGTTCTCTCCAAACATCCTTCATACCCATGAATTTTCTCCATTCTTCTAATATGTACTTTTTACCTCTTTTTTTTACACTTGTACTGTCAATATCTGAACACATCATATTAAAATCTCCACATAAGACCATGCGTTTAGTCCCTTCCTTATTCAAAATTTTCCCCACTTTATCTAAAAAATCTTGCTGTTTGTCATTTGGAGCATAGATGTTAACCAACGTTATCTCTTCTTCCTCTATTTTTCCTTTAATTATTAAATATCTTCCTTCTGGGTCAGCAATAATTTTATTCACCGTAAACCCCAATTTTTCCGAAATCAGGATTGCAACTCCCCTAGCTTTGGATGTCCCATATGCTTTTTCATATATTTCGATTCCCCTCACCACCAAATTATTGACATCTGCGGATTTTTGATGAGTTTCTTGCAAAAAAATTATATCAGCCCTATCTTTGTTGAGCGACATCTGCAATCTCCTTCTTTTCAGGGCATTCCCTGTTCCCTTCACATTCCACGTTATTATTTTCAGTGACTTAACCATTTGTGTCTAACTCCACCTCCCGTTGTTCGTTTCCTTCCCTGGACGTGCTCCCTAAAAACCCTCCTACTTCCCTACTACTAAAGAAATTAAACAAAGCAAAATATAATAATATCAAAAAACTAATTTCACTAAATAAAAAACAATAAAAAACAGACTTACCTAATCTTTCCCTTTCTTCTTCCCTCCCCACATCTTTCTTCCCGATGTCACCTTTGTTCTCCAAAGAGGGGAGGGGGGGCCGGAGAGAGATGGCATATACTTCCTCCAATAGCTCCCCGACTCTGACCATGATTAAATTTTACTTTTTATCGTCCCACCTGTTCCGCGCTTGTCCCTGGAATGTCCGCTCCTCCCACTGCTCCTCCCACTGCTCGCTCCTCCTCCCGGCCCAATACCGATCCCATAACACCGACCTTATACAATTCTGTTCTCAAAAGAATCCAATCCGCGTCCGCCTCCTTGATCAGGCCAATTTGTGTTAAATACAGCAATGCATCAGTATTCACATCAAGAACATGCCATTTTTTGTCATAAAAAAATCTCAGCTGTTGTGGAAATCGCCAACCATACTTAACGCCCTTTGCTACCAACAATCTTGTAACAGGTTTCATTTTGTATTTCCACCTCCTCTCCTCGGGCGCAATATCGTTGTAGACCTCCACATCCAGCCCTTCTATTTTTAGGGCGCCAGACCCAGCTTGCCTAATAAAGGACATCACTTTCAATTTATCCGCCCAATTTGCAAATTTAACTAGAACATTTCTGGATGTCTTCCTATCCTTCCTTCCCCCCACCCTGTACACAGCACCAATATCGTCTAATCCAAAATCTTTACCCGTTTTTAGTGAGTTCAACCATTCCAAAACTCTCTCTTTCAGCTTGTCTGGCGTCCTCTCAGGCAGGTGACGGATCACAATGTTAGATTTTCTCCACCCCTCCTCCATCATCATCATTTTCCTCTCTTGCGCAGCCATCTTGTTTTCCATTACATGTTCTTGAATATAAAGCTCATTTACAGATATTATAGCATTTTTAACCTCCTTCTGCATTGCATTTGTAATCTCATCAATCCTTTGTGTATTTACTACCACATCTTTCTTCACGTCTGTAAGGGCTTTGGCCAGGCTTTCATATTGTAGCCTGGCCAATTCCCTGTCCCTTTTCATTTCTTCACTGTTGGCCTCTACTGTTTTATTCAATTTAGTTTGATTTGCATCCAGTTTTTGCATTGTCACCTTAGTATCTGTCATTTTTGCCTGAGTATCAGCCATGTTTTTGGCCAACTGTTGAAGAATTGTCGTTATATTGTCCATCCTTTGGGCCAGGTCGAGGGAGCCCCCTTGCTCTGTTGCTGTGGAATCCGTTGCTGCCGTTGTAGGCTCCATGTTCGGTGATGGAGTGTGCCGCTCTTCCTCTTCTTGCTCTTTACCCACTTCTTGCTCTTTGCCCCTTTTCCCTTTCCGACCTTTTGGTTTCACAACCTCCTCCATTACTTTCCCCTCCCTTCCCAACAAACACCCCAGTGTCTTAATTCAAGCTATGGCAATCAGAATTTACACATGAAAGATAGTTCGGCCCTCGGAGTCTCTGATAAAATGTTATCCGGCCCCCGGGCCGAAAAGTTTGGGCACCCCTGGTCTAAGTCAAAGGCACTTATATATAAGATCTTGTATATTGTTGTTAATTAAGGAGTTGACATTTAGCCCCCGAGTCAGAATATTACTGTTCTTATCAAAGTTCCAAAGTCTTTTCTTGAAGGCCTGCACTATCTCTCAGAGCCGAAAGAACAAACAGAGAAACAACCTGAAAACGAATCTGCTGACAGAGTTTAAAAGGCACTTTTCCCACCGCAGTATTTCCTGGGCATGGCTTGTAGTACAAAGGAATCGCTTCGTCACCGCCCCTTTCAGGCTCAACTGTCTGCCATTACTTCTCAAAAAAAAAAAAAAAATCGGTAGCCCAAACACCACAGCGATGACCCAACAAGAGCACTTTAATCCCGCTTCAACTGTGTTTTAAAAGTGTATATGTATAAAGCTCTATGTGCGATTTCTCTCAGGCTGCCTTCTCTGCACTGCCCCCTCAGTTCGCGCTTCACTCCTCTTCCCCTGCCTTTCTTCTGCTCCAGCAATCCCGGTGCGGCTCGGCAGGCAGCAAAACACACACACACCTCCACCCGCTGCTCCAACGATCCCGGCGCGGCTCAACAGGCAGCGGGACACACACACCTCCACCCGCTGCCCGGAACACGCGCCTCCGATCCCTGGCTCACCACGGCCTGCCTCCTCTCCGCCGTCCACGTCGTCCTTCCATTCCACTTCGTCCCAAAAACCTCCAAGAACCTCCGGGAACTCAGCCGCCAACCTCCGTCACAAAGCAAGCTCCGGCACAGAAAAAAACTATTTCCACAGCTCCACCAGGCAGCGGCGAGGTTTGAGTCTTCCGACCCCCCCCTTCCGCCACCGGGGGCTCAGTCTTCCGTGCCCCGCTCACAATCGGCTGCTCTCCGGATATCTCACCAATTCCGTCCCCCTCTGCACTTCGGAGCAGGACCGCCAGGTATATTTATTTCTATTTTGTGTTTATTTATCCCATTGATTCCACATTGGTATGGCAGAGCGAGCGAGAGACGATGTTTCCCCTACGCCATCTTGGCTCCGCCCGAAATTTCCACTTCTGAGCAACCATTAAAGCAACTACTGTCCTCATTTTTTTTAATGTAATCACCCTACTTCAGTCAGAAATAAACAGGAATGCTTATCTGCAAACATCTCAGAAAACAAAACAAAACAAACAAAACAAAATGAAATGAAATGAAATGAAATGAAATGAAATGAAATAAAATAAAATAAAAAAGACAGTAGCACTTTAAAGACTAACTGCTATATTTTCACTGTTAGCTTTCGTGGATCAAGTCCACTTCATCAGACAAGGAATGAAACTTACAGGCATGTTCTTATATACCAAATTCAGGAGGTTGATGGGAGAAGGGTTGGTGTCAAGCAAGATGACAGACAAGTAAGCACAAGAATGCAGTATCACCCAGCCATTAGCAACAATAGATTATTCAGATAAACTCTAAAAGACTCCCTTTCAATCTCAAGGTTGCTGAGTAAGCTCACTATGGTATCTGATCAACTTGTGACCTGCATGTGGGGGGGCGGGGGCGGCGGCAAACTCCTGTACCTGGTTTCTTTCTGTTTTACTAAAGAGAATTGGCAGGAAAGTTGTAATATAAAATCATATAGCAATCTCTGTATCAAATTTGATAATGTCCCAGAAACCCTTCACTAAT